>CM075850.1:53661609-54909109 GCA_037975125.1 Latrodectus hesperus | reverse complement strand
TTTATATATTTATTGGACACATACATTATAATGGAAAGAACAAGTGATTAGATTTACAGGAAATTAGGATGTATAGATCTTGAGAAATCAGTACCCATAGCTGCCACCTCTGGCTGCAATAACAGCATTTATCCGCTTAGGCATGGAGTCAAACAGAGATTGTATGGCATGTACGGGGATCTCAGTCCATGCAACTTCAACACTATGCCACAGTTCATCGACAGTAGTGGATAGTGAGTGATGTCGTGCCAATCGCTCGGCAACCATTGACCACACATTCTCAATTGGTGACAGATCAGGAGAACGTGCTGGCCAGGGTAACAGTCGAACCTGTTCTGTATCAAGGGAGTTAAGAACAGATAATAAAAGAATTTATCTTGATAAAATCTTAATAATAATTTTTGAAAAATGCTAATACAAATGTAGAAGATATTAAAAATTATTAAAAGATCTATACTCTAGATAACATTAGCAGCCTGTACAGAAATCTCTTCAACTGTATTTAAATATTCTAGATATTTAAGTAAATAATTAATACTCAAAAAGTATAATTCTTCATTCTTCATTTATGAATAGGAAACTGAAAATGACGTGCATTATCCTGTTGAAACAAAGCATTAGGGAGGCCTCGAAGATAGGGCAGAGCCACGGGCCTTAACACATCGGAAATGTAACGGTTGCTGTTCAAAGTACTGGTAATGCGAACAAGAGGTGATCGAGACGTGTATCCAATGGCACCCCATACCATCTCTCCAGCAAATGGGCCAGTATGGCGATGTCCAATACAAGCTGGAAATGCGCGTTCTCCACGATGCCTCCAAACACGGATGCGGCCATCATGGTCCTGTATACAGAACCAAAATTCATCTGTACAGATGACGTTATGCCATTCCCGAGTCCAGGTTCGTCGCTGATCACACCATTGAAGGCACTCCTGTCTGTGACGCAACGTCAATGGTAGCCGAAGCCATGGTCACCGTGCAGACAATCCTTGCTGCTGCAAACGTCGTCGAACTGTTCGAGCAGAAACTTGTTGCCTTGCAAATGACTCCATTTCTCGACTCAGGGATCGTGACGTGGCTGTACGATCCCTTGTGACCATGCGGATAAGATGCTTGTCTTCTCTGCTGTTAGTGATGGGGGGTCGCTGAGATCCTGCATGATGTTCCGTATGATTGTCCTGAACCTATCGATTCCATATTCTGCTAACAGTCATGGGGTCTCTACCGACGCTATCAGCAATATTGCGGTACGATAAACCGCAATCCGGGTAGGCTATAATCCTTCCTCGATCAAAGTCAGACACGTGCTGATAGGCATTTCTTCTTCTTACAGGAGGCATTACAACAACTTTCTTTGCCGAAAACAACGTTGAAACGGAAATTGAGTATGAGAAAACTGCTGTCAAATCTCTGGTTTTATACACATTATAGATGTCGCTAGTGTCACCTGCTTTGTATGAATGCACTGAAAATCTAATCATTTGCATATCATAGCAAGTTCTACTGTCATGCACATTTCACGTGTGTGGTGTGCCGTTTTCTTTGGTGTAGCAATTTTAATGGCCAGTAGTGTACATAGATAGATAGGTAGATAGATAGATATAGATATATATTTCTCCCTATATTGATAAGTATTTTCAAATACTATAAATGGCTTCTAAATATCTAGATATACACATATCATGAACATTAGAAAATTTGTAAAATATGAAATTTTAAATGATTAATAATGCCATAAAAAAAGAAAATTGGGTGTTTTGCATTATTTTTGGAAAAAAGATACTAAAACTTCTTTTATTTAATTTTATAAATAAATAAATGCTAACAGAAAACCTATAACAATATTGCTTTTTAAATCAGGCGTTCGAAGGTTCTAGCATGATAATACTTTAAGATAAGATGTCGAGGTAGACTTGAGCACGCCGTGGAATGGCTGTCATCACACGTTGCAGCATCGCTGGGTTCACCGATGGGAAAGCAGCATGCAGAGAGCGAGTCCATTGGTGTTGTTACTACGTTGCGAGTCCATTAGTGTTGTTACTACGTTGCGAGTCCATTGGTGTTGCATCCACTGCTCGCGCATGCATGGCATGATAAGCGCGGCGAACGTTTTAAATATTATCTTCTGAAAAATTATGCAAATATTGCTGTTGATATGTCCAATAAAGTGTTTTTTTCCTTATACCGGCAGTGACGTCAAATTTAGTTTTTCGTATTTTTCTCGAAAAGTATGGATAGTAGAGGAACGCTTCTTTGGGCAGTTTTTGTGTACTCCCAACAAGGAATCTAGCTGTGCAGAGTTTATGGGGTCGTTTTAGGACACCTGTATACATAATACGTACTAATAAAAGTGTGTCTTCCATTCGAGATGCAGCAATTTTTTTTTATATAAAAGCTAGAAAATCTTCAAAATATAATACAAAAGCCGTTAATTTTTCTAAAAATGAAAGAAAACGAAAGCATTCTCCAGTATTATTGCAATGAAAAATGTTTTGAATGGACTGATTATGCATCAAATTTTGTGGCATATGCTAAATTTAAACTGATAAAGAGCCATGAATTAGCATATAATTCAGAAAATTTTTACTTGAATGAGAAGTTATATAATTTTAAAAGGAATATTTATATAAAAAATATCAGGTTTTTATATTTTAATTTTTAATGTTTGAATTAAAAAAACGCTTTTTTAATAACTGAATTTTGGTAACTTAAAATGAATAGATTATACGTTGGGTTTCATGTAATAAGAAAAGTATTCGAATAGAAAATTTCTAAAAATTATGATCCTGATATTTTGACACAAAACATTATTTTTCGTTACTTAGCGAAACACGATAAAAATGCTATTTTTCCATTTCTAGTAAAAATTTAGTAATAAATCGATAAAAAGATCAGTGTATTGATTTCAAAGCATCGACAGGAATAAGACTAATGCCAGTGTTCTAAAATGTCAATGCTTCGATGCAACACATACGGCTAATGTGACCGAATCTCTCTCAAATCCGGTAATGAGTGATCAATTCATCCACTAGTTGAATGAGTGTTACTAATTTTTGAGACAGTCATATTAGGGAAACCTATGTGGAATGGTTAATGCAAGAGATTGTGTTAATGAACTAAATGGGTTCGTAAATCAGGCATGAACAATAATTCCTCCTTTTTATACTTCAGAAACGAATTTATATTGCTCGTAACATCATGATTGCATAAAATAAGCAGAACGAAATGTGAAGTTTATTGTGAATGCGAAAGTATATGAACTATGACGTTTTCGTTCAAATCCGAAAAGATTTTTTAAAACTGAACATATGCCATTCAGCACAAAAAATCGTGTCGGTGATAAAAGAAAGGAAATAATTAAAAAACTTCCACAGAATCCTGTAAAATGAATTTTTGTATTTGATTTGTAAATATTTATATAAAGTAATGGGGCAGAATTTTTCTGATTTAAAAAGTGTTCCCTTATGGCAAAATGTAAAAAAAAAGCTTTATAAGTGTAGAAATGAATTATATTAGGTAGTACGATAAAAGAAACTCAATATGACTCAACATTTTAATACCTGATGCAGGATGAGCATAGCCAATTTTGTTCACATAGTCTGAGTTTAATATGACATAAGATATATTTATGCCGCATTAAACTTAGTTAAGTTAATCACATAATAGTGTCTAACTGAGTTTAATAAGGCATAAGTTATACAAAAAAAAGATATTTGATTTATCCAAAAAACCAGACTTGCAGATGTAAATATCCCTTGCTTATAGCCCTTCTGATTTACAGCCAAAAATCAAATAATTGAATTGCTTTAAGCCATGACGCTGTAATTGTCATCTAATAATTCCTATTGACATTGTTGTTGTACAGACTTTATTCGTTTTTTGGTGTGAGAATTTAAGACTCATCCCTTTGCCAACATCATTTGCACAAAATACATCTCATCTCTTCACGTAGATTTGCGGGAAAATGGTTTTATAAAATAAATTTTTTTTTTTTTTGCAATGGGAATCTAAATTTTCATGAATGTTTTTATGAGAAAAAGTTTTCTTGAATATTTTGGAAGATTATAAAAATACAATATTTTTAAATGAAAATTCAACAAAAAATTCAAAAACTTGCTTAGATCACCTACTTTTCTCAGAATAAATCATCGGAAGCTTCAATAAAATCCCTAAAAAGGAAGAAAACTTTTCTTGCACAGTATGAAATTTGTGCTTTGAAATGCAATCTCTGATGATATAAAATTACTGTGCTAGAAGAGTAATTATTCACATATATAATCATTTTTTTCCAGAAGCTGAGTGAATAGGTATATATATGTACATACAGAGAGAGCGAGAAAGACAAAGATGTGTGTATGTATATAATGGCAGCTTTACTTTTCTAAAAATGTTAAATAACAATTTATCAATAATGAACACACATTGAAGTAAGTTATATTGGAAAAAATTCTGCATGAAATAATACTTCTTATTTTAAATATCTTAGAAATCTAATGTAGACATTAAGAAAATTTGTAAGAAAATTAACTCAAGTTATTTATTTAAGACTTTTTTTAATTTGAGGATTTATAAACTTTTGAATTTATTTTTCAGTATTTAAACTTAAGTATTTAAACTTTTTGCTTAACATTTATTAATATTTTAAATTTTGAACACATAAAACTAATATTACAGTGTTTCATAAGGCTATTTTTTCATAGCTATCATAAAATATTGAAAGGATTATCACTAAATTCTTACTTCCAATTCTTCTTACGAAACATTTCACGATATTCAGAATTACGTCGAGAAAAACAAATTATGTGATCCAATTTAAGTTTCTAAAAGGCAATTCTAGGGCACTACTAGTAAAACAGCTGAAAAGTTTTTGGTTAATTTCGTTTTAAGACATACTTTGTATGCATATATGCATTCAATTCACAGTTCTCTTACTCAAATGAAAATTTAAGCTTTGTTTCTTGATATTTTCAGAGTTTTATTTTTTTTTATCGAAAAACGTTTCCTATATGTCACAAAGTAATTTCAAATCGTAAAAAATAAATGTACTTCTTGGAATTAACTTTCAATTTCTTTAAGAAGGAATAAACTTTGTTTTCATTCTTTGAAATAATCGTAGATATCTAAACTCTTCGACAAAAATCTTTTTATTTCTGTCTTTTAAAAGTAGATTGCTCAGTTCTTCATTTATTAGAAAGTGCGAAAGATTAAATATAGAATATATTGTTTCGGTAATTCATCGTATTTTCCAATTTCTATTTAAAAATCACAGCTAGTTCGATAAGATTTTGATAGAACTTCGAACACAATTACATTTTTGAAATATAAACTATTTCATATGTTAGTGGCGTTTTTTACCAATTTTGATTATTTTAAAGTACACCAAACATTTGTTAAACATATATGCTAAATATTTTTTTTGATTACCATCAATTTCATATCATTAAACAACATTCCTTATAATTATTTTGTAAGCTTTAATACTGTACAGTTACTTTAAATAGTTTTCCTCAATGTATTCTTAACTAATATTAATGATATAATTATTCCTATGGGTTGGGATAAAAATATAGGAAAATATTAATGAACAAATACATTATATCATGTACTAGACATTAGAAAAATACAATAGATCTCTCCACAACAAACCATATATATATATATATATATATATATATATATATATATATATATATATATATATATATATATATATATATATATATATATATATATATATATATATATATATATATATATATATATATATATATATATATATATATATATATATATATATATATATATATTTGTATGTATTGATGCTTATTTAAGGCGAAACATTTTTTTTATAAAAATTATATTAGCTCTAAATTTTAATACATATCGTATAAGTTAAAGTAATTAATTAATTAATAGCTTCTATCAAGATGTTTCGAAATGTATTGTATGGAAGCTTAAAATTTTATATTTCATTTCTAGTTTTCTGATTTTTTTAATATCATTGTGGATGTTTGAATATTTTTCCTTTTATTAGAAAACGCTAAGTTTGTTAACACGTTAACAGCTGTTTGTGACATTTACTATCCTTAAATTTATTTAAGGATAATTTGATAACTTTTGTTATCGAGATATAAAATTATTTTTGTCACTAAATCTAATAAAACATGTTATCAACACTGAAAACGTGACTACTATTAAGCATGAAAAGAAGATCTGAATAAGTACTATTAAGCCTTTTTCTTATAATTAAAGATTAAAATTTTAATAGAAATAAAATATAAATTAAACTTATGTACATTTATTTTTTTAAATTAATTAGTGGTATAATTTTAATAAAATTATTGAAATACAATTGTAAAGTCTTAAAAGTAATTTCCTATCTACTATAACTTATCGAAATATTAAAAAAAAATTATAAAATCATCATAACCTTCAGCTTTACAGTCGTAGTTTAATAGCTATGGAATACTCAATTACTCAAGAATATTTACATAATTTCTATTTTTGTTCACAATCTATAATAACTTTATATCTATCAACACATATACACCTTTATACACATATTATTCTTATACATACAGTTAAATTTTATGAAACATGCAAATTTTATAAATACAATTGAGATACATAATTTGTTTACTGTTTTCATAATTTACATACTGAAAAAAATTTAGATTGAAACAATTAAGTATAATATAATGGATATTTAACTGAACTTGCTTGCAAATATATTATCGTTCTTAATATACTATGCAAATTTGTTTACTTTTAATTTGTCTTATCAATTAAGGATAATACTATTCATGGATTCAGAATTAACAAGCTATTTAAATTCTTACTGATTTTTAGTTATTTAAATACAAAATAAATAACCGAATCTTTATAATAAACTAATTATTAAATCAAATTACATTATAATCTTAATTTTCGTTTTAGTTTGTTTGAATGCTTAGTGTGCATTGAAATTTATACTCATTTAGATTCAGAGCTCTACTATAATTAATAGAATATGAATCTTTGCTTTCAAATCAAATAGACTATAAACTGAGGAACTCAATTAGAAAGGAACGGGAAATCTGAATTATGCTCAAGCAATATAATTTCAAGTGACATATGTAAATATATATTTTATAAATTAAAAAAAAAATTAACTGATGAAACGACTATTAGCAATGCTATGCTTAAGAATATCTTAAATTTTCAAATTGAAAAGATCTTTTTTTAAAAGAAATTAATAAAACGAATTATTCAATATTAAACTATTCGTTCTAATGTAAATGTAAGTTATTGTATGGTTTAAAGTCTATGAAATATTTATTTCAAAATTTACTTCAATAGAAAAATCACCCATTATAAGAGAAATCAAATTGCTATAAAAACATTTAAGGTTACATAGTAATATAAATTCGGCCTCATTGAAGTATTTCATTAAAGGAAACTCTACTTCCAAATAGAGTTTCTTTCTAAAAAGCATGATTGGTAAGTTGTTGTCTCTTTAAATCTTCAATTTAATGAGGCTTTACTAATAATATATATTCTATTTTTAGACATCATTTTCTTAAGATTGTTTTTTAATATACTATTTTTGATTTCATTATATCTTGTCATTATTATGTATTTACAATTTCAAGAGATATTATCAGATAAATTTGTTTGTTTAACTTTATGAAAAACATTGTTTTCTAGAAATAACTTAGTGATTTTAAAATAGAACATCATTTTATTGTGAAATAAGATTAGATATTCCTTAAAATTTTACCTAATAATGGCCTTTCATTTAAAACATAGTAAGCGTCTACACTAATTGTCAATTTAGTAGGAGAATGGGAAGTAATAAATATTTTATTCACGAATCTGTTATGTATAATAAGCCGTAAATATTAGGTAACAATTTTGCGTGATTAATAAAAACAAAAACAATTCTATTTTTTTGAATTTGTAAACATAAGTTAAATAAAAATTTTAATTACTGCAAGCGGATTTTTAAAATATTATTTTTACTACAATACAACAAAAATATTAGTTCTTTCTTCGTTACATTAAAATTTCAGTCCCGCAAAAATATATAAAGGAAATTTTAGTAATAAATTTTTCTTGGGTTATACTAAACTTATTTCAAAAAATAAGTTTTTGAAGTGTGTTATAGAGTTAATATCCCTTATAGTTAAATGGGTTTTGTTCATATGATAATTATCTTTGTCATTAGCAACAGGTTATACTATCACGAAGAATATCTTGGTTTCATTAGAAATCTTATATAATGAAGTATATCTAAGAGAAAAGCAAGGACATTCACATTATTGGAAAAATGTAATTCCGCTTCACAGTGAAACTTTAATTTAACTTCATGACTTCCTGGGATTAATTCATTTTTATTTTATGTTAATAGTATTTAATAACTTTTAGTTAATAAATATTATAAAATTATCATATAATGTTTATAATACCTAATCATCCTCCAATATTTTATTCCCCAGTAATTTATTTCATTCGGGATGATAACTCATGCATCCTACTCAAACTTACTTATATCTTCTAAGAAATTTTAAAGGCATTGCATACTATAGATAAAAGAGTTCATTAAATTTATAAAATTACAAAGATTATCAGATTTATTCTGACTATTGTAAATGATTTTCCCGCAAGCTTATTCGGCAACAGTTTAAGTAATTTTTATAGAAATACTTTACATTTAATAGAATAGAAGAAATTGTTTTCTTATTTGTTCAAAAACAATTTTCTTTTAATTTGAACCTATTATTACTTAATTTATAAAGTTATTACTATTGAAACTTCAGTAATAATTCAGAATGAATTATTATTGAAGTTTCTGTCAACTTATTGGATGTTTGTTCTTTACAAATGTAAGCACAGAAATACCTATTCGCTTCTTACCACACAATCTGAAAAGTTAAGACGTAATGTTGGACAATTAAATGCACTTTATTATATGCAGTACAATAATGTTTTACAATGGTAATGGTATTTTTCGTATATTTTAGCATTTTATTTATCTATAATGAGAAAATGCTTATAGATCTATTAATCTGTTTTATTCAATTCATGAAAATATTGATGATGTTTCCAAGTTTAGAAAAATTTTAATATTTAATAAGTTTCAATGGTTTTAAAGTATTTATACATTATAAATGAATTATAAAACTATGCTCATATTCTATTTCTTCAATATTTATGGAATAAGCTATAAATATATAACATATTACACAATATTCAAAACATTGGGATAAACAAAACAATACATGATATAGTTAAAATAAAGTTCACGTTTAGACAGGATAACGTTCTTAAATGATTATGCTTTCATTTCAATATATGACCAAAAATATTCTAATTCTGTCTAGATATTACTAAGCAATTGGTAATATTAAGCTTAAAAGGATTATTTCAGTAGCATATTATAATTGTTAAAACTTTTAATATAATTGAACACATTACTGATATTCTACAAAAACAATTGATGAATATAAAATATGAAAGCTGTTTGTAGTATTTTATACAATGTTTTCTAAAACCTAAGAATCTGTTCGGTTTTAATTTCAAATATTCAATAAAGTAGAACAAATTTGTAAATTATCATATACCTTGTATTACCTTGTTAATCATTGGTATTTCAAATGTTAAAAAAAGTATAATTGAGAGGGTAAAATAATACATTTTTCATATGTAACATAACTTAGAAACCATTATTAATTACCATTCTCTCAGAATTGTATATCAATTTAAATAATATCAATAAATACAATTATTCTTTCAACAAATGAATAAATTATAAACAAGGATGTTTAATTTATCCTTGAATCTATTGTTTTTATATATGAAACATATCAATTATAGGATGCATAAAAATATTTTTCTTAAAATGATACAAAATAACTATCTGCTTTGAAAGAAAAAATTATACAATTATGTATATTTCTCAATCTGGTACGAACATATTTTATACTAACATTAATCTGCCTTAACTTTGAAACTCACGTTTATGCAACGTTTTTTGCAATTTAAAGTTTTGTGCAGCAAATGAAAAGTTCATATATTTGTAGAAATGCTTAAGCCAAAAATCTGCTCCCTACATGAGAAATGTTACTAAAGTATTCTGCAAAAATATGGTAATCTAATTGATCTTTGCCAAATAAATGTTAAACAACAAAGAATATAATATTAAATTCCTATTTTTCTGATTTATCTAAGGTGTAAAAAGAGGCCACTAAGTACTTAAACTGAGAAATAACATATAAAATTTAATATAATAAAATTTTAAAGGGTATTGTTAAAAATTAGCTTTAGTTTTGTTAAATAACAATTATTAATTGAAGTATTGTTATTAATTGTAAGACAATTATTAATTGTACACCAGTCATTAATTGTACAACAATTATTACTTATACAACAATTATCATGCATGAGTAAGAAAGAAAAAGGCAATAGCATATAACATATAATTTTTAGGGTCAATTAAAGCATAATAAATAACAGAAGTTCTAGTAGAATTTTAAATATGTGAGGTATAAAACCTCATCTAATGTTTAGTACTGGAAACGTAGTTTTTAATTGAGTTTTGTATTAGGTGCTAAAGTTGGCATGTAGCTTCATTTTAAGATTATACATACATTTATACAGAAAAACGAATGTATATTTAAAGTACTAGATCTTATATGACATTAGATTATAAAAAGAAAAAAATACTTTTTAGATATATTAGAAATAATCATATTATAATAATTATCAGGCATGTGCTAAATTTTTATGGATGCGTAATAATGAAGAATGTGGATACCTGCTACTTTCTTTTGCTTATCACTAGTAAATAATAGCAAATTTGATACCATCTGCAATATCATGACAAAATTTGCAAAGATTAACCGAATGTATAAGACTAACAAATCAGTATTAACAATTATTAGTAAGTAACATAATGTCAATAATGTTTACTTGAATAAACTAAAATAAGCCTTAAAATCTGTTGAGTACGTTATCAAGATCAGAAATTTGCACATAAACTAAATTTCACATTAATTTACATCGATTTATTATACATCTTCATACTTATGTTAACTTTAAGATATTTTTCATATAAATTGTATAATAATATTTAAAAATAATATCTTTATATTTATAAAAGCAGTTGTTTAGGACAAAATGATAAATTTTGTAATAGAATGAAACTAACAATCATAAAAAAATAACGAATATCATTTATGTAAGTTATAGGAAAAAATGGTCACTTAAAAGGAGGATTGTTTAAATAAGCTCTCTTTTTAAGTCAAAATAAACTTGAATGAACTGACATTTTATTTTGTGTTTTCAGTGTTATTGGATAAAATATGAAGGAAGAGCATTTGTTTTTATTTAATTCAGCGTGTGTTGGTCGGTATCAGATAAATGATTTTGAAAAGCTTCTGCCGTCTAACCAAAAATGTTTTGTTTCTAACAGAAGGAAGTGACACTTATGAAATTATTTCTTTTGGAAAATGTTTACCACTCTTAATCTATCAAATACAGCTAAAATTATTTTCCTGCTCATCGCATTTAAAAATGGTATTTATTCTTTTTAAGTATATTCGAATAAATATACTTTTAGAAATAAGTTCACATATTCATGCATTCCTTGTGGTAAATATAATACACATATTTATATATATATATATATATATATATACATATTTATATATGTATATATAAGATATATATATATATATATATATATATATATGTATATATATATATATATATATATATATATATATATATATATATATATATATATATATATATATATATATATATATATATATATATATATATATATATATATATATATATATATATATACAGGGTGATTATAAAAAAACTTTGCCAACATCTGTACTTCTAGCGTCCATTCTATTTAACCGATCAAGATGATACTTCAAATATAGTTCTTTTGAGATATGCGCTCGAGATTCTGTGAATGGCAACACAGTGGCCCTCGCGGTTACAGTTATAGTGACAGAAACTCGAAATTTTCGAATGGCAACGCCTACTTTTTACCATCGCAAAATGTTCAGCACATGCGAAAACCCTAAATAGCGTTGAAACGGTACCGATATGTCCGAAAACCGACGTGTTATACACATACAAACAGTTCTTCAAGGCGCACGGAGGAATAATGCATACGACAGAGACAAGACACTGCTCAATGATGAGAACACATAGAGAAAAAAATCTTTATTAATTTCAAACATTTTCCACATGAGTGCCATCACAGGCAATTACGCATTGCACGCGGGAGACGGTGCACAATGTCGCTGCACGCAGCATGGCACGAGGGATGTTTCCAATCTCACGCCCTATAGAATCCTTTAAGCCCGACAATGTTTGAGGATTGCACAGATAAACTCTGGATTTGAGATAGCCCCAAAACCAGAAATCCATAGGCGTCAGATCTGGGGATCGCGCAGGCCACGGAAAAGGATAATAGCGTGAGATGATGCGATCACCAAAATGCTGATCCAGGAGCATTTTAACTGACCTCGCTATATGTGGAGGTGCGCCATCTTGCATCCAAACAATGTCATTGAGTGCATTCAGCCGACGCAACTCCGGTAAGACATAATTTTTCAGCATGGCTGCATACCGAGGGCCCGTTACAGAACATGTTGCAGGGCTAGTCGGGGTCGTTTCCTCAAAGAAGAACGGGCCCAGAACAAATGTAGCTGTAATGCCGCACAACGCAGTCACTTTGGCGTCAAATAATGGTACTGGCGCCACAGCATGAGGATTCATCTCACCCCAGTGCACACAATTCTTTGTGTTAATGCTGCCATTTAAGGTGAAATGCGCCTCGTCCGTCCATAGAATGCGAAGTGGCCAGTCGTTATCCGCATCATATCGTAGCAAAAATGCATTTGCGAAGTCCAGACGTTGTTGTGGGTCACCCGGTTCCAACATCTGGACGCGCTGGAACCAATAGGGAAACATGTGAAGTACCGAGCGCAAGAGCTTGCGGACCGTTGAGTTCGGAATATCCAACACGCGCGCTATGCCTCTTGCGGTTTCTGTGTGTCCTGCAGTCACTGTATGGTGCACTTCCATGACAACGTCCTCAGAAACAGTTGGCCGGCCGGAGCGCTGTTTGTCACAGGTGCAGCCTGTATCTTCGAATTTCCGCACTAAATCACGCAGAGCTTGCAGAGTACATGGGCCGCGTCGTTGTCGATGATTGCGGCGATACACACGCAAGGCTTCCGCAGCGTTCATCCCATTTTGGTAATAGAGTTTGATCAATTCACCGCGAACTTTCCTAGGAAGACTCATATTGTCGGCATGTGCGAGTTCCCGAATGACGACTTCGCATACCCGCTTGGTATTTTATAGGTTTCCTACGCTGAATATCTGACGGCGTTCTGTGATTGGTTTCTTGACTCTGTCACATGCAAATTTATTGCGTGCGCCCAGATCGTGTTTTATTGGCCGGTTTTCAGAACTCTTTTTTGTGTTTGCAGAACACGTCCGTTTTTAGACACATCGGTACCGTTTCAACGCTATTTAGGGTTTTCGCATGTGCTGAACATTTTGCGATGGTAAAAAGTAGACGTTGCCATTCGAAAATTTCGAGTTTCTGTCACTATAACTGTAACCGCGAGGGCCACTGTGTTGCCATTCACAGAATCTCGAGCGCATATCTCAAAAGAACTATATTTGAAGTATCATCTTGATCGGTTAAATAGAATGGACGCTAGAAGTGCAGATGTTGGCAAAGTTTTTTTATAATCACCCTGTATGTATATATATATATATATATATATATATATATATATATATATATATATATATATATATATATATATATATATATATATATATATATATATATATATATATATATATATATATATATATATATATATATATATATATATATATATATATATATATATATATATACTGTTTGAAAAAACGCCAGGAATATTTTATATATTATGCTTTAAATTTTAGCGCACTTAATTTAATTTTTCTTTTTTCTTTTATTAAACTATTTTTTTTTATTTTAAGTGAAGAATTTTATTTACCACTAAGAAAATATTATAAAATTATATTTGCGGACGTTTGGTTTCTGAAAGAAGTAGGACAGAGGAAAAACATTATCATTTTGAAATCTGTAGCAGTTTAATATGGTGAAAACATTGTTCTTTTAAACGGTCTTTCTTTTAAAAGATGTATTTTGTTGAAAAATCCTCAATTTTTGTACAGTTAAAATGACTAGGGGGAAACGTTTAAGTTAATTTCAAAAAGGCCAAATTGTGGCATGTAAAGATCTGGACAAAATTGTGAGAGAAGTTTCAAAGCACCTACAAATCTGTCCAAACGCTCTTTCTGACTTCTTGAAAAATCTAAATTGTCAGAGGAAAGCAAAGGTCGCAGACTTAAAAAATTGATTCCACAAGTAATCAAGGAAAAATCTTAAAAGAACTTTAAAAAACGAGTGGAAGCATTGCAAAATCACAAGACCTATCTGGCTTAACGCATGTAACTAGAATAACTCTTCACAACTACATAAAAACATCGGATACTTTCATATTCAAGAAAAGAAAGCACCATCCTAAATAGAACGAAATGCGCACTGAGAAACTTATTTTACCTGACAGATAGATGGAGGGAGTTTAATGGTTTGGATATCAGTTGGCTAAGTAGAAAAGATCAATCTAGTGTTTCTAGATGAAATGCAGAAGCATACAGATTACATTCAAATTTTAAAATCAGAGCTTCTTCTCTATGATACTGAGCTAGGCAGAAAAATATGATATTTTTGCAATATGTAGGATGAATTCACATGGCCAGTAGCGTCAAAAATTGGTTTGAAACAAATAATGTTCATTTTTGCCTGTTTGATGATGTCTGTTTTGTTTTTCTTTTTCCTTTTTTAACGATTCTAATTAACATCAATCCCGAAATAAGCGTCCCCAAATAAAATAGCGTTTCTACGAACCCAGAAGCATAATCCATGTATTAGTTTTAAAATACAACGATAATTAAAAAAAGAAAACATTCTTACATGAAATATTTAAAATAAAATTATAACTTTAATTTGAATGAAACTGAAATATGTGACCATCACTCTTAAAAATAAAATTTACATATGTTGTAACTATTACATGTATTTTGAATATCTGTACAGCTTTTATTTTGTTATCAAATTTAGAATTTCATGTAACAAATAGAAAAGCAATCACCTATATGTTTGGTGAAAAAAATAATATGAATAAATATCATCAATTTATTTTTAAATACGTTTACGTTCTGTATATCTATACTTAATAAAAATCTTAATATTGAAACGATGCAGATTATATTTATTTCAAATATTTTGATAATTATTCTAGAAATAATTATTAATTTAGATATGTTTATATTTATTATGAACAGTTTCTTTATAGTAAGGATGAAATTGTTGAAAACAATGCATGTGTCTTTTTCAAACATAACTAAGCAGCGACAAAACGTAGAGAAATATGTGAGATTTATGTTGTCACTGCTAACTAAGGATGACTTTTAACCCATAAAATTAAAATAAATGAAATGTGAATGAATATTCTACAGCGAAATATGCACGTAATTTCATTTGTTAGTTGCTTAAAACATATTTAATGAATGTTTTATTAGAAAAATCTTGTTTCGCTACACCATATTCTTCAAAAATGTATGAATTAAATATCTTTTCTTTTTAATTCTTGTGATGTGATATTCTCATTAATTCCTGTGATGAAAGAGTAAAAAATAATAAATTAATGTCCTTCGATATACAATGATATTAGTAAGTTAAAATTAAGCGTCAAAATACATGAATAATGTATATATGAATTATTTCCGTTTTAATGAATATGTACAACAAATTAATAAGCTTATTATTGCATTTTATTAATAAAGATTCTACTTTCATCTCAACCCTAGAAAATTACTAAATTTTCCCAAACGTTTTTTTTTTCTTTTCACATTGGGTGTCATCTGTCACATCACTGAATCCATAATGAGTAAAAATAAATATTAAGCCATTGCTCCCCTTAATACACATCAAGGCTATTGAATAAGCCTTTAAATAAATTAAATTATTAACTGTAATTAAAACAGAATTTAAATATTATTTTGAAATATTAGTTTTACTACTTATAAATAATTACGTTTCAATTAGTTCATTGTCGTGTGCCAGCTAGCCTGGCAACATGGAGTGCACTGCTCCACTTTTCCAACTGAACCATATTTTGGTGTGGAGTCTGACTTCCTCAGTACACACATGTCATAGGGACCCGTTTATAGGGTAGGCAACCTTTCACAGCTCATTCATACAAGGGAAGGACAAAGACAGGATCGATAGAGAGAGAAAAAGTACATCCATGCTCGAACCTGGATTCAAGCCCAGGACCTCCTTATCCATAGTCAGGCACGCTGACCACTAGACAAGTTGGTCGGCGTTTCAATTAGTTGATTTTTCAATAAG
Source organism: Latrodectus hesperus (assembly GCA_037975125.1). Taxonomy (NCBI): domain Eukaryota; kingdom Metazoa; phylum Arthropoda; class Arachnida; order Araneae; family Theridiidae; genus Latrodectus; species Latrodectus hesperus. The sequence goes on along the minus strand of CM075850.1, from coordinate 54,892,615 downwards.
GAATTTCTTTACAATATGATTTAAGAAGTATTACATTTAAAACTATAATAATTTTTTTCACACAATTTTTTATATTGAAAATAAGTGCACAAATTAATCTCACATTTTACAGTATTATTTTTCATATGTAAATTTAAACAAATATTTGTTACGTAATTTTGATAAAAGTATTTTCTCTTTCATATAATTCTTTAAATATAATACTTATTTTAATCATCTTAAAATCAGTTGTTTTTATTTTTTTACTTATGAAAAATTAAAGTTCTATTTTAATTGAAATATTGAAAATTTATTTTAAGGTATTAAAAATTATATTTTAAAAACTAAATCTGTATTCTTATCTCATTCAGTGGAACCGTTTAATGATTATTTTCTTTGTAAATTTAAATAAATCAGAATTTTATTCATTATACCAAAAAATACTTTAGCAAGAATTTTAAATTCATATATTCCTCAGATATATTATATTCCTCAGATATATTAATGCTCATTTTCATACATTTCTGTATTTTGATAAAATTCATTGAAACCTTCATTTCTTCAAACCTCATTGTAATCATTATAGGATGCACTTTAAATCCAATTGAATTTTAAATAAGTGTTATAACATTATATATTTATCAATGAATTTATTACTGTGAAATAATCCCATCGCAGAACTCAGAGCGCCATCTGTAAACAAGAGATACTAAGTTGACGATTTGTATCGAATGTGAAAAAACACGATCATTTGATTCTTCTACAATTACTACTAATATCACACATCCACCTGATACAAATTAAAAATAGTTTACAAATTATTTATTTTGCATATGAAACATAATATGTGTGTATAATATTCCTTCACTGAATCAGAAAGATTAAATTATTTGAATTTTAGAGAGAACTTTTTTAATATTCACACAAATAATTGGGAAAAAAAACTAATTAATTTTATATAATTTTGACGATTATTTTACTATTTGTGATACTTAATGTAAGCAAATACGATCAATACATTTTTATTTAATTTTTGTCATTGAATTATTTAATTTATTAAGCACCTTATCAGTTTATTGCACTATAAGATTGCAAAATAAATTAAACAAAAATATTTTTGTTTTGAATTTTAAGTCCATTTTTTGGTGAAAATCGTAGATTGTAGTTATAAGAATTTAGTCTTATTAATGTAATGTATAACTATATCAATCTCATTGTTTCTATTAAATGCTAAGAAATTTTAGAGCAAATAATTTTCTTAAGATTGCAAGAAAAATAAACTATCTTGCTTATGTCAACTTAAATGAAATGAAACATTTAAAAAAAGTTTAGTAAATGTATTTAACTCTTTCTAAAAAAAGTATGCTTACTTTAATGGAGAAAACTTTTATACAGATTGTTTCAAAACATTTATTCAAAGATTTTAGCTTATATAATATAATAGAAATTAGAAAACTTAAAAATAATAATTTTCGCTTATAAGCCTAGAAATAACAAGGAAATTAGCTTCTCAATGGAAAGATTAAATTTAAAATATTTAACTATTGCCTTAACTAGTGTTAACTTGGTAAAAATTTGTTTCCCAATCATCCAGTGAACATACTGATCCTAATGACACTGAGTCGTTATTTATTTGTTAAAGAAAATGTAGGAGTATCCTTTAAATTTGGTGATATGAGATGTATAAATGAACTTGCATTTCTAATGTAGAATATCAAGCAAATATTTATAAAATTTCAATTTAATTTAAATGATAATATAACAATAATTTCGTTTTATAAATTTTTTCTGTAGGAGAACAATTTGCTTTATGAAAATAGTTCATAAAATAATAAAAAAAAACTGCAGAAATGGTTCCTTTTTGATATATAATCTATATGTAACATCTTCCTAATCTTTAAGGAAAATTAAGCCTAATTTATTCTGTATTAGTTTATTGGAAGTTTTGATAAAACTTAGGTATTTTGAAATTCCTAGTTTGATCACCATTTAATATTTCTCAGGAGAATTTCTTTCCAAGTATAGCCAAAGTACATATAATTCTAATTTGCTGTACATTTATTATGTTCATATGCAAGATTTCCTTTTCCAAAAAGAATAACTGATACTGATTATATATATATACATACATACATACATACATATATATATATATATATATATATATATATATATATATATATATATATATATATATATATATATATATATATATATGCATACACATACATATGTGTGTGTGTATGTGAACGTGTGTGTAAGCGTGCGTGCGTGTGTGTGTAAATTCAACCAGGAAATAAAATGTAAAAATAAATTTTAATAATAATCGTCTAACATTAAAATTTTTTAATATGCTTATCATTTATAATTATTAAATTTTAATCATTACTTGGTTAGAACTACATGATAATTAGCTATTCTTAAATTGAAAGTTGTTTTCTTAAATTTCTAGTATTTTTCTTATAATTACTTGTTAAGATAAATTATTCAAGCTGAATAATTAATGTGAACACAACATGTAATGTGATTTAAGAATTCATCCATATTATGTTATCATCTCATTGGCTAATAATCCACCGTTTTGGCAACAGTCCCAGTGGATAAATCGATTTGATTACAAGTGATGAATGTCACTTGGGGTAAAGTAGATTTCAACTATCCCAATAAATAAATCTGTTTATTGGCAATGAGTTGGATGACAATAATTTTGTTGAAGGAATTGTTCGTCTTAAATTTGTAAAAACAAACTGATCACGGGTTTTTGTGTATAAACATTTTTGAATACATAATTCTAAATGAGTACACTGTTTTACTAAACGTTTTTATTTAGAAATATTAAGCAATAAATAAAACTTGTATATTTGTATCAGTTCATGTAACTGATTAATGTGACTATTTCAAGGGAGACTTTAAACAATTTTATTCTGTTGTATCAAATTTAATTTCATTTTTTAGGAATTTATTCTGATCTTTAAATACTGGTTGTGTTTTAACAATATAGGAATCCTGTCTGTTTTTTCAACTGATATTTACTTGATATTTTTAATAGAGTATTGCATTTATCAAATTTCTAAGATTATAGACTGTAATATGTATGGAAATCAATCTTAAAAAGTGACAAAATATATATTAAAGGACACAAATATTAAAAACTATTAATTTAATCTGAAGTTTGCATTGTTTATATTTTTAACACATTAAGCTAATGGTGTCCGTAATAAAATCAAGATGTCTTTTAGAGAACATTTGTATTTAAAATTAATAATTATTGCCTAAATATTCCAATAAAGTGTACAAAAGGTAAAAAAATATCTGCGTTTTTTAGTTTTTTTCTTGAATAACAGATAATTTAAGCATTTAAAAATTTTAAAATGTTGAAAAAATGTACAGGAAAAATAATTTATGTTTCAATAAATAATTTTAATAACCATCAAAATTACACAGAGGACCCTTAAATAGACATAAAATAACAGTTTCGTTATTTAAATATAAATCCTTTATTTATTTTGCAAAAATTTGAAAAAGTACTTTTTAAACTCATTCTATTATTATTCTGAATCGTACTTTCTTTTAACAATGATTTTTTAAATGTCAGATTAATCATAAAACTTATTTAAATATAATAACATCAGTACAGTTATTTAGAAATTTCCTGTAATTTGAAAGCAGGAAATATTGTTGAATGAAGTTGATTAATGGAAACATAATGAATTTTTAAAGCTGAAAATTGAGTAATAGTTTTGATTCGTTTTTGTGTTGGATTTTTTCAGTTGTACATGATCTAGAAATTACTTGAAAATAGTATTATATAACTAATATGTTCCCTCTTTCTCTAATTATGACTTTTATGTAGGTTCTAAATAATTAATATCTTAATGATAATTAATTATTTAAAACTTACATAAAAGTCAATGTGTGTGGCTTAATGTTGCAAAATAAATGATTTTTATCAATCGCATGTCATTTATACTCATAAGAAAATACTTAAATATGTGGTTGTTTTTCTTTTTACAATCATTAGATCTAGAAAATGAGCTAATTTATATTTTTAAGTTTAACAGTTAAGCAAGATGTATATTGAGGGAACACATTACTGTAAAACAAAAAACCATTCTATAGAAAATATACAAGTATTCAAAATCTGTTGTCAGTTATGAAGATGAATTTAATAAATATGTAATGACAAAAATCCAGTGACAAATGCTTAGATTTTCATTAGAGTTTATAAGCATTTATTATATGAATATGTTTTATGCTTTTAAACATTGATGTTCATAATGTTTAGTATTTAATATCATTAAACATTGTTGACTTTTATTTGAATCTGTAAAATCGAAATTTCTTAATGAATTCTAATATAATTAAAACTGAAAAGTCTTAAATAGGTCTAAAATCACTGATCATTTACTTTGATGTGGCAAACTTTTAGGATAGGTTTATGTTTGAGTTTAGTTTTACCGATCACGTTTTTCAGAAATACTTTGTTTTAAGGACATTTAAATAGTCTTATGATGTATTCAGAAAAAATTATTATGCGTCCACATCTGAATGCTTAGTTTTAAATGTGGTGCTTTTCTAGATTCATGTAAACTTCTATTTTGGTGACAGAAAAATACATAACAATCATTTCTATGCAAGAAAAAAATATACATAAAATAATTTTTGCTTAAAAATAAACATAAGTGATAAAAATGAATAAAATATTTCATATAAAAACCCCTTTTAAAATGTGACCTAAATTACATTAAATTGCCGTTATATTTGAATAATAATGGTTATTTAAATATATGCATTCTCGTAGTTTGAATTCCAAATTCTCTTTTAAGTAACATATTATCTGACTTACTAACGAGAAAACTTTTCATTCTAAATTATTTATAAATTATGATAAATGATTTGGTTATTCAAAATTATTTTTTGAAAGAGAGCTCGTGTATTGAGGGAAATAAATTATACTACTTTTAAATTGCTTTAAAAGTGTTTTTACATTAATGAGTTAAAATAAATTAAAACATCTTTCGTACCGTTTACTTGTGTCGCATATATTTCTATAATTTCCCTTTTTTAGAAATTACGTAGAATCAGATTTTCATTATACATATAGTTATAAAATTTAAGTATCATAATTGTGTGTATGTTTATTGTACATATAAAAAGTTAAGAAATATAACGATTGAACATATTGTTAATATTAATGAAATTAATGCTCAAAAGTCTCCGGTATATAAAGTCAAATATTATATCATATATTCCTAAAATTGCCTGATGTATTTTCTAAATTTAACTACAAGTTTGCTCAATTAATCTCATCGATTAAGACTCATTCAAAATAATTTTAAGTTAAGGAAATTTGCTGAAAATATTTTACAGAAAAATACTTAATAACGAATTTACTCATTTGATATTATAAAATTTTTAAAAAGTAAAATAACTAATTTCGGAATAGAAATTTCTAGTTTAGACAAAGTTATTATCTTGTCTAAACTAAATAAATTATATAAATTTTATTGCTTTTTTTTCCATAAACCTATCAATTAGGAAGAAAAAAACAGCAGAATATTTTATGTACCTACAATATTTTGCTTATTGCAGAAAAAGAATAGTTAAGAATCGTCTAGTTACCTTTATGAGTTGAGAAAATATCTGCGGATCAGATTCTCATTTTTTTCAAACTCCTCAGAAAGTTATTCAATATAAGCACAAACTTTTTATTCTCTTTTATAAGTTTTGGAAATATTTTTATTTTTTTGCACAAGTTTTCCACTTTCTGAACATAATGTAAATGTGATTATAAATGTGTTGGTGTGTTGTCTGTGTGAGGAGTATTGGTACAAGCTGGTAAGCAACGTTCTCATTGAATCTTTCCCAGATTCAAGGTATGCATTCTGCCATATACATTGGATACGATATGAGAAAATTATGCTATTGCAATGGTTCGAATGGCATGGAAGGAGAAATATGTCCTTTCTGATAATGACAGGTATTTTAAAAGTTACTTACAATCTCATATAAGTTTCTATGCTATATTCACGAAAGTCCCATATTAGTGTTAAAATTATATTCACGTCTCATTACAATTCCCTGGCAAATTCACTTACTGAAAAACCGAACTCTCAAGCATTTCTAACAAGATTCCTTTCCTTAGATATTAAGTTTTAGTATTCAATGTTGATGTTTCCAAGGCAGGTTCTACTCTTCTTCAATAATTCTTTTTTAACAATCTGTGGCTAATAGCAAATGTAGAGAAATTCATATTGTTGCTTTATGAATCGGGAATTGAATCAATTGTAAATTTGTCTGGCTTACTTAAAATAACTCAGTATGTTATTTTAAAATTGTAAAGTGCTCACCAAATTTGGAGTGTAATTTATAACTGTTTTAAAAACTAAAAAAATATTTTTGTAGAGAATAAAATATTAAATGTATAAACATATATATCATTTCAAGTGATAATTTGTAATAATTTAAGCATTTAATGTATCTAAAAATAATCTTCTGTAATATCTAAATTGAATAAATTTTCTTTATGCCGATGAAACACATACTTTTAGTCCAATTTCAAAAAGTAAATTACTTGCAATCGGTTTTAGTCTAGTTCATTCTGAAGGAAATATTTATGATGGTTGTTAAATCTTTACTGAACGTCTCAACTTTGTGTAATATTTTTATAATTGGATCCGCTTTGCAGACAAAACAAATAAATGTCTCTTATTCAAATTAAAACTTATTTTTACTCATCATGACATTTACTTCTAGTGGATTCCTTCCCACGAACATTTCGATAACAAAGTGACAGACAAGCTTGTTTAAGAGTATGTAGTTATCTAATACCCTCTTCTTTTGAAGTTACCTATCTTGGAATTTTTAACAGAAAAAAATCCTAAATTACGAAGGATTGCGTTGTAACCCCTGATCATTCTTGCTATAAGAGTAAAAACCTAGATCTATTTCTAATACTCTCACTAAGTGTTTGAAATAGATCTAGGTGAAGTGATAAAGAAATTTGTACCAGCTTCTTACGTTTTGCTACTGGCCACCTGATATATCTTACATTTTCTGAGTGTGAAAACTATACTAATTATACTTAAATATCAGAAAATATAATTTAATCCTCACTTACTTTCGCATTTACATTTACTTAATGAATTATACAAATAAGTTTATTAATTAATTGTTTAAATTAAAATTTTATTCTGAGTGCAAGGACGTATACACAAATTTAATTATTTTTTTATTTCAATAAATTATCTGTTGAGTGGGAAGTAAATACATTTTAATATTTGAGAAGTACATTTCATAAAAAAATATATGCATTAAATAATAGCTAATATCTTCTTGGTCTTACTCCTTATTCGAGCCATGAAAAACGGTATGTTACAGTAGATTGTTGCATTACCGTATGTTCTAGTGTTACAGGGATTTTTTCTCATACAGAAAGTTTTTAGATGTTATCTGGTTAAGCATATTCTAAAGAAACCTTACTTACAGAAAACGCCTGATCAATGGTTGCCAGTGACTGGCTAGTGAGTAAACAACAATTACTAAGATGATCAAACTATGGTATTGTATTGAAACTGCATGAGTAGCTTCATTTGTATATATTAATATATTGTATACAGTAATTCTGCTTTTTAAACATAAACTCAAGACTACAAGTGTCATAATTAAGACCAGAAGCAAATGTTTAAGGTCTTAGTTACTCAAAATCTATGTTTACAAATTTTTATAATCACTATTTATTTTCAGTATAGCATGCTTATAGTAAATACCATTATTATATTTCACATTTTTTCCTGGCATAGAAATTTAGTAAGATATAAGCATATTTGTTACATCAAATTTAAACTAAAGTGATACATTTAAATAAATTCTTTTATTACAAAATTGTGCACCGTAAATATCCGTATATTGTATATGATACTGTAAAAAATCTACGAATGCTGCCTAATTTTGTTTGTGAATTGAAATTAATTGCTTATTTGGAAATTCAAGTATCTGCGAATTTCTTAAGATCCTCATGCACGCTGAGTAATGCCTCTTCATAATTTACATAAGTGACACTCAATACGAAATAGGGAGCAGAAAACCAACTAACACGCTGAAGTTAGCAAATTGTTTCAATAAAATTCTTTTTTTAAATAATTTGAGCCTTATACTGCTTTAACTGAAATTCAACCTTTTATCGATATGTTATGAACTACAGGAATATGAGCATATAGATGTATATATTTTAATATTGTTAATAGGAATTCAGAGAAATTTAAAATATTTAGTTATTGAATTAAGAATAATAGAAATAAGTTGTTGACTTGACATGTGTTGCTAATATAGATATAATGATATATTATGAAGATATATGCTTGATTGATAATGTAGAAATTGAAAGAACTGAAGGAAAAAAACCGAAAACGTAAAAAGTTTCATTCAGATTAATTTTGTTAAATCGGAAGCTTATGGCAAATAACGATGATTAATGACACCCCACAGAAAACAAATTGAAAGATGAATGGATTTTATTGTTTAATGATGAATTATTCTCTTTTCCACAAAAACAGAATTTTTAATGTTAATGAAAGTTATCTTGGACTTAATACTTGTAAGATATGTTTAATGGTTTTAAGAAAATAGATCAAATTATGTGTGTAATTTCACCACAAGGACGCGATTAGCACAAGGAATCATGAGATTATAAATACATGAAATAATTTCGCTTGTATTACCTAATTATTATTATAATTCTTTATTTCTAATTTACACTCTAAGCTTTAAAAATAGAAAATAATTTCCAAAAGATCCAATCAAAGCATTTAAGTGATTTGGTAATAGTTATAAATGATTTAATTATTTCTCCTTATTCACATGAATTGTTTCAAATACTACTTGTTTGTCATTGCCATAATTTAATCAAATAAACATTAATATGTGGGTTCTAATTTCCAAATACAAGCATAAACTTTTAAAATATATTAAAATTACAATATTGTATACAATGTGACATTTAAAATAGTATTTTATTGTTATTACTTCAGTTCATTTAAGAATAAATTGAAAATTATCTGAAGTATTTTGAGCCAGTATTTTAATTGATTATAATCATTAGTAGAAATGACATATTGACAAATAATTTTTGTCCCTAAACTCAGTAAGTGAAAATGATGAGATGAAAACTTATAGCAATTAGAATAATTCTTCCCAAGCGCTCATATTTTAACATCCAATGCACCAATTTCTACTAATTCTCACTTACAAATACTACAGATTACATTAGTTTTGATAAAAATGGAAAACATTTCATTTCTAAAAAATTAGATCTTTCTAACAATTTATTTGAAAATTATTGGGAATACAATATCAATCATTATCGTTTCAGACTAAAATAAAATTCTATTTACACTTCACTGGCATCTTTGAACTCTAGTATATTGGTGCAATTATTCAGGAATGAAAACTTTATTAAACGCGTTTTTGGAAATTTCTTTGGTGGTTATTCGTTAGATTGAAAACCTTTTCGCATCTTTATATCAGATAAGAAAACTACTGACTCAAACTCTCATATAATGGAAAATGTTTCCTTGAAAGCTGCTATTGACAACTAATTTCTTGAAAATCAACCAAATGCGAGATGATCAATTAGATATTGGGAATTTAATTCATTAAGTAATGGCATCATTATTTGAGGCACTATTCAAGCGCTTGACAAATATCATTAGATATGATGAGTTGCATTTTTCTTTCAAAAATAATGACAGTTTAAAACAAGATACTTATACAAATATATGTAAATATAATCAAGAATGACATCCAAGGGATATACTAAAAATTTCTCTGTGATGCCATTTTCCCGAATATTTATACAAATATCTCCCATGCCTAAAAAAGTAATATTTAAGTCTTTTTTTCCTAAACTTCATGTTATTCTTAATAATGGGTTTCGTAGCGAAAATTCAATTAAATAGCATAGAATTGTTAGACGCTACTTAGCTTATAGACATAAACATACTCAATAGAACACCTGGTCTGTACCTTAGGTTATCAGGTATAGCTCCATCACATAATACGCCTGTTGTGACAGAATTGTCACGAAATTTGGTAACAAAATTGAATTTTAATAGGTCTCTAATATTTGAAATTAATAATTTGACAGAAATATAACATCAACAACAAAATATTTACAAAATTTTCACTATGGGAGATAACATGAGTTAAATATTGCTATAAAATTGTGAAAATAGATAATCCTATCACTCCAAGTAACCTTGGTAAAAATACAAATTAATTATCTTTATGATGGTCATAGCAGACGATATAAGTAGTTTATAACACAAATATGCAAGTAATATAATTATGTTTAAGTAGAAGAGTATAAAAAGAGCAAATAACTGGGACAGAAAGAGATTTTCAATAAGTACTAGTAACTCCCTCATGCTTTAACTGGGTCCTGTGATGTAATATTGCATTTTTCGCAATACCAAAGGACTGCATTGCCAAGGACAGATAGTTAAGATTACATATGCATAAATGGTATTCTATTGAACATTTAACATTTCCTGTAGGTGATAAACTGTAGAATATTTAAAGTACAACAGATTACAGTCTGCTGATTCAGTTAATATTTTGCAGCAGCTCAGTCTGTGCACTGTAGTTATCACGATTAAGAAAATTATTGAGCAAAATATAATTACAATACAATAAATAATAAAAAGGCTTAAAAAAGTGAATAAAATATTTAACAAAATATTTTACAGACACTCTAACATTACTAGAAATAATAATGAACATATATTGCACTAAAATTGCTAAATAAAGTATTTCTGAAGACTCAAAGCAAGCTTCAATATAAACCCCCAGTTTTATATATAGTGCTTAGATAGAGGGAAGTGTTATATCACAGGACGTACCATATGAAGATTGTATTAGAAAAAGAGCAAATATATACTAATAGAGTTAAGTTTAAATATGCATGAATGGTATCCTGTTGAACCTTTAACATTTGCTGTAGGTGATAAACAGTAGAATATTTAAAGTATTACAGATTGCAATCTGCTGATTCAGTTAATATTTTGCAGCAGCTCAATCTGTGCACTGTAGTTAGTACGATTAAGAAAATTATTGAACAAAATATAATTACAATACAATGAATAATAAAAAAGGCTTAAAAAATGAATAAAATACACAGCAAAATATTTTATAGACATTTTAACATGACTAGAAATAATAATGAAAATATATTGCACTAAAATTGCTAAATAGGGTATTCCTGAATACTCAAAGCAAACTTGAATATTTAGCTCCTAGTTTTATATATAGTGGTTAGATAGAGGAAAGTGTTATATCACTTGTGTTATATCACGTGCTATATGAAGATTGTATTAGAAAATGGGCAAATATATACAATACATTGATAGTATATACATACATAAAACATATACTAATTGTGAAATATTACAATGCATTATTTTATCACATAAAAAACCTGCATTGTCTGTTCACAGTTTATAATGGTTTAAATGTTTAGGAAATATAATGCAAAATTAGACATTAAAATTACTAATTGAAAAACTTTGCAAGGATATTTAATATTGCACATTACATTGTGCCGAGTCAATCAATATTTTTCAGCACCTTAATCTGACTAATTATTATTATCAAAATTATAAAAACTAATTGCTAAACAAATACAATACCTAATAATATTTTATCACAAAAAGTGGAGAAATACCTTACAATGATTTTTACCCTTTATAAATTGTTCTTATGATGAAATCCGCTGCTCAGTTATGGCATTATCCTTACAGAGTTCGGATCCTTTTTCATAGATAAAGGAGATTATATTCTTTATCTTATGCAGAAGAGAAGGAGTTTTGCTATCATAGCGGAGAAACGGAGTAAGTTCCTCCGAGTTTTTAGGCGCTTTTAGGTGCCATTGTTTTGTGAAATCACATTCAAACATGTAATGAACAATGGTCCCAGCCTGACCGCATGAACAAGCACTATTTGGAGCCATACCCCTTTTATTGAGATACTCCGGTGTTGGAGTATGTCCAGAAAGAAACTGTGCTTCTTTGTGGTCCTTGACAAAGAAATCAAGAGAGACAGAGGGTTTAAGGCTGTATGTCCCTCTACCTTGTTCTGCCTCATTCCATTCTTGTTGCCAGGCCATTAGTAAATGGTTACGTAATTTAGAAATCAAGTATGATTTGGGCCATTTTAATTCAATTTTTTGCTTGTTTGAGCTTGCTTTGGCAGCTTGCTTTGCCAGTGTGTCAGCTCTTTCATTACCAATATGTCCGGCATGAGCCTTGATCCAGTGAAGACAAATTTGCCATCTATTTCTAAATGTCCTGAATCAGTGGGCTTCGGTGATATGGATTATATATTCCCAAAAGAGATGATTGGCTGTCTGACCAAATCACTGCCTTGTATAAATTATTTTCGGCTATATATTTTAATGCTTTACCAATCGCAACCAATTCTGCTTGGAAACACTGTTAGCTTCTCCTAATTGTCCCTGCCAATAATCGCTCTCCTGTCCATTTTCGAAAATGCAGAAAGCTGCTCCCAATTGGCCTTCTATTTTTGAGCCATCAGTGAAAAAGTGTTGGTGAATGCCTTGACACTGTGTAGGATTCGAAGTGTGAACCATTATCCCTTCCATCTGTGTTGCTGGGTGGAATAATGCTTTGAAGGGAATTTCAAAGCCTTCTGGGTTATAAATTGCATCCAGGAAAGTGGTTTTTTATGTTGGAGAATGTTAGATTTAGCAGCTTCTAGTTGAACCATTAAATGTAATGGAAAGACTCCTGCCAAGTTGTTTAATGTTGCCGTAGAAGTCGTGCGGAAACATCTAGTGATAGTTAAGGTGAAGTGTCTGCAAAATGGATAGTTGTTTGACTTTTCTGCTTGTCATTGGTTCCGCCCATACTGCTGATCCATAGCATATCATTATTTCAATAATGGTTTTATACCAAATTTTTAAGGATTCTGGCATTTATATCCCAGTTTCTATTCGTTGTTCGTCTTAGGCTGTTTTCAACAGCTATAGTCTTTATCTTTTGTTGCCTGATGTGAAAGAGCCATGATAGTTTGCAATCAAGAATTACTCCTAAATGTTTCATTTCCTTAACTTTTTTAATGCTTCTTCCACAAATTTTAATCTTCAGATATTATATTAAGCACTTCTTCCTGCTGCCAAAAAAGATGGCTTGAGTCTTTTCATGAGCTATAATTAATTTATGCTCCTTACACAAATCTTCAAATTGAGAGAGTGCAATATTGGCTGTTAGCTTTAACTGTTCTTTTGTTTTTGCTGAAACTATGAGCAGTGCATAATCGGCAAATGCTTTCAATGATGTGTTATTTGGCCATTTCTGTTGAAGGAAATCATTAAAGTATGTGTTCGAAAGCAATGGTCCCCTACAGGATCCCTGCGGACAGCCTCTGTTATGCTGGTGTAGTACAAAACCTCCATCGTGTTTAATTAAACTCTTTCTATCAGTGAGAAAGTGTGCCCACATCTTAAATAAATTGTTGGGACAGGTAAGCTTGGCCATTTTATCTAGTACTCCTGGCTACCAATTGAGTCAAAAGCGCCTTTGAGATCTAGGCTGATTACTACTGTGTAGTGTCCACTGTTTTTATTTTCTTCGATCTTTTTTATTAGGTTTTTCAAAGCATGCTCTGTTGATTTATTAGCTCGAAATTCAAACTGTAATTCGCTCAATTTCTTATCATTTTCGAGATGGTAACTCGTTCTTTCTACCAGCAATTTTTCCAAAACCTTACCTATTGCCGGCAGAAGACAGATAGGTCTTTAGGATCCAGGTTGATTTGGCTTTTTCCCATTTTTAGAAAAAATATGATTTGGCCTTTTTTATAAGTACTGGGAAAGCAGTGTAGTTCCAAGCACCTATTAAATAGTGTATTAAAGAGTGATGGTGCAGCATAGTGAATAGCCTTGACAAGAGCATTATCTATACCATCCGGTCCCGGAGCCTTTCCTGTTTTAAGTCTTCTAATGGAGTGAGTGACTTCTTGTTTTGTGAAGCATTGGTCATTTGGAGTTGTATTTAATGTTGGGGAATTTCGAATTTGTTTTTGGTGGGGTGTATCTTCTTCGATGTTATCTTCTGGAAAACAAGAAGTCATTATTTTTTTTATAATATCTTCCGCTATGACTTGTCTTTTGCGCTGTGGACCTGTACCATTATCTGTTAAGAGAGTTGGCTTGAATGTTTTGCCCATAGCGAGCTTCTGTAGTGTGCCCTATACTTCCTTGTTATTGGTGCAGTATTTGCGCCAACTACTTAACTTTGCTTCTTGGATTGAACGCTTATAAATAGCCACATCTTTTTTATAAGCTTGAAGTGCTAATCCTCTTGCTGGTTCAGGTGTTGATTTCATGCGTCTTCGCAAAGCTTTGACTTTTTGAAGCATCTGCCTTAGTGTAGAAGTCCACCATTTTATATTAGTTTTCGGCTTAGCAATTTTTATTTTTAATGTCTCATCACAGGTTTTAATAATATTGCTATTAATGTCTTCGACTATATATTCGAGTTCTTTTCTGTTTTTCGCATTCTGGATTTTTGGAATTTCCAAGAGAAAATAGGGTTTAATTCGATTTTGAAAAGCTTCCAATCTGCAGTTTGTTTTGTATCTTCGGTTTGTAATAACAGTAGTATCAGTCTTGATTGTAAAGGTGATGTAGAGGTGGTCAGAACAGGAAAGTTCATCTTCTACCTTCCAATCTTCAATTGAGATGATGTTTGCTCCAGTGTACAATGTGAGATCTGGCCAACCTTTTCCTTGATTTGTCACAAATGTAGGTGGACATCCAAAGGTATTAGCAATAATTAAGTTGTTTCAGGCTATGAAATCCTCCATTTTTATACCTCTTCCATCATTGCTGGTGTAACCCCAAATAATATTATGACTATTAAAATCTCCCATAATAACTGTGGGGAGATGCTTGTAGGTAGTCAAGAGGTTCTGGATGATGTCCAAAGTGTTTTCTAAGTCTTCCAGTGGGGATGCGTAATCTGTAATGATGCATAGTTCTAAATCTTTGAAATTAAGAATATTTGCAGTGACATCTCTTGTAGCATGAATGTTGATCCAATTCCAGTCACTGTTTGTGTTAACAGTAGCTGCTCTAGGATAAAAATCAATGTTTGAGGAATAATTAAAATTCCATGCTTGAGGAAAATATTACCTTTAATAGTATGTGGTTCTTAGATTCCTAAAATATCTACATTATGTTGATCCATAAAAGTAGTAAGTTGAGATGTTGCCGCTTTAGCTTTTTGCAGATTTATTTGTGTAAATTTAATAATACCTGTTCCAGGGTTTTCCTTAAATGGAGTAGTTCCGAATCTTGACTTTTGAGCTACAGATGATAGCTGTATATGCTTCATTTTCTTCGAAGTAAACTTTTGTATGTTAAGCATTGTATGGAAAAGGCTGCATGGCTGGTTGAGAAATTTTCTCCTCGTTTATTAGATTCTCTGCAATTAGTGCAGCATGTGCAGCATAGCGTTTTAGTTTTGCAGGCTAGTTCGCTGTGATGTTCTCCGCATTTTCCGCGTATGCGATAGGATCTACAGTTATTGGCTATGTGCCCAAAGTCGTGGCAATTATAGCATCTTCGTAGGATTTTATATTCACGAACTATTGTTCTTAGCCCAAAGTAAAGTGTTTTTCTTTTGATCAGAGCCTGATAAAGATATTTTCTAGCTTCCACAACAAGGTGCTGTAAGTTGTCTTTCTTACGATGTGCTTTGATCTCCGCGTAATTTTAATTTTATTTGGTATGTCTTCTATAGATATTTCTTCAGAAAGATGTTGAGCAATATTGTAATCATTTATTCTTTCAAGAACGTTAAGAAGTATCAGTTTTCTTGTGGCTATGGAAGGCTCCTCTGTCACAAACGAGTGTTTTGCTAACTGCTGCTTTAATGTTTCCTTTGATTCGACATTATGGCAAGATATTTTTGTTACGAATTTACCCCATGTTATTTTCTTTAGTTTAACATTGCAGTCTATCTTCTCCAGGTTGGATCTTAATTCTAGTCTTGATTCTAGCAGAGGGAAAAGTTGTTTTTCCCTCTGCTGGCTTGACAATGAGGGAGACTTCTTTATCTTTTCGCAATCTTTCACTGAGGACTTGGCTGTAAGTGGGTCGCTCTTTCTCTGGAGTAATATTTAATGTTTTTTCGATGAGTAATTTTGTTTCTAGGCCTTGAGTTTCAATTTCTTCTAGGCTTGAGTTAATCTCTTCCAGTTTATCCTTGAAAGCTGTAGTATTTTCATTATTCGCAGGGGAATTTATGACTTTTTGTGAAAAATATTGTTGTGATATTATTTAATGGTATTAATTATTTTGCCTGCTTCTTCCCTAAGAGGTAGAGGTAGGTTGTATTAGGGTAGGCTGATTTACTCCAGATAATATTCTTGAATTTTTTGCAGAGATCATCCGCTTCATCCTCTGGACGCATAAATACATCTTGATCAATAGAAGAAGCCGTAGATCTTATTTCATCATTATCCTTGTGATGCCCTACCTTATTGAGGAAGAAGTCGTTGACTTTTGTTAAATTGACAGTTCTACTTTGCGAGTTAATGTCATCATGTATAATTGAAGCTCCATTTTTTGCATCTGTTGAGCAAGTAGACGTATTTAGTTCTTCATAATTTACAACTTTGCTTCGAGTAGAATATTTTTCTCTAAAGGCCATGATGTTAAAATTATGCGTCCAATGTAACTGTTAATTTAGTCCTCCATACATCCAGTAGTAGAATTACAACCAGTAATCAATTACAACCAGTTCTAGAGTAATCTGTTGATGGAAGTCCTTTATAATTCGTAAATTAAAGTATTTAATTAGTCCAACGTGGTGCTTTCGTTGTCAGAGGTACCAGGAAGATGAATCTAAGCCTAGCGGCAGCTATCCGCACCCGGTAGAAAAGAGACGATTTTGCGTAGGCTAGGTGAAGCCCCTCCGGTGGGGACCGGTTTTCGGACGGGACTTTTTGAAGTTCACTACACGTGCAACACTTAAAAATCGTTAATTAATTCACTAATTAACCAATATTTTTGAAAAAATATCCTTTTGGAGCTGAATTTGAGATCTATCAAATGATATAACTCTGTATACACATCTCCAAAGAAAACCACATATTTCAATCATAGATGAAGAGCAGCTTAAAATATGTACACTCCCTTCAGCCGATCATCTCTAATTCCCTTAGCTTATAGGAAACTTATTTCTTAGCTTATAGGAAACTATTATTTTTATGAATTAAATAGATGTGCTTAACGACAGCTGTTTTATGTTCTGGATTTCAGTGCAAAATTTAAATTCGGCGACCATATCTATAATAAAAAATTATTGGTAATTCAAAATTTGCTTTCAATTGTGAATCCGAGTTCCAATAATCTGATGAGCAATAAAATGACAGACTAATGTACATTAACTTATCAAAATGTTCTCAATAGATTTATTGCAAATCAGTCTTGTTGATGTCATTTTTCTTCAGAACACAATTATGCTGTTTTAATAATTTTATTAAGATGTTCGTAGATCCTGTCTGAATTATATTTTTTATTATGTGTGAAACTGTGAATTTTCTCTGTATATTTTGGCTATTTTCTATTATATTTGTTCACTGAATATTAATTGATTTAAGCTTCATCGTTAAATTTGAGATAACAGGAACACATACAACTTTGCACTTCCAGAACTGAGTACTTGCGAATTGAGAAATCAGCATTGTAGAAAGAACACATTTCTTTAAATGATTTCTTTTCTAAAATTGTGAAAGGGATATTATTTTAAACTTTATTTTTGAACATGAATATAGAAAAATATTCTTTTGCTTAGTTATATATCATATAATCATTGTTTTCGAATTAATTATATTTTGAACTTATTTTCGATTAAAAACTTATTTTAAACACACTAAAAATATTGTACCGAGCTCCACGGGTTCGTGTTGATTGAGAGTTGAATAAAGCAACCACTTAATGAACACAAGACTTTTATTCGTAAAAACTTCACTAGATAAACGAAATTCCCGCTGTAACAATCACAATTATACAGCTACAATTCGTCAGATACAATAAGAAATAGCTTCCAATCACAGGTCTCAAATACCTCAGACAGAGAACAACTAGCAGTCACAACTAATCGTCTTCACTCACTGACTGTCTTCACAAAACTATATTACTATTCCATGTCGGGCTGCGGTATTTATACCTGACTGGGCGGAGAAATCTACCAATTTCGCCAAGGCTCTGGAAGCTTCTAGGCTATCTCGGAAAATATTGGTCCTAGAGCTTAGGTGATGGATGTTTCCAGAAGTATCGATTTCTCGCCAAGTCGCCAAGAATCTCGCCAACCGTCACCAAGTCGCCAAGAATATCGCCAACTGTCGCCAAGTCGCCAAATCATTAGGAAATCCGCTTTTAAACTACAACACGTCTAAATACCGCAATTTTTGCCCAAAATGTGAGAATTTCTGATCTGTCCGAGATATTTTAAGACAAATATAATCATTATTTACAAATTTGTAACAATATTTTCATACAAATAATATTTTACATCAATGTTTTAAATTAATTTTTAAAATTATAAATTTCTATCTTTCTAATTTCAAAAGCCCACTTATAATAATTTAAAATTTTTGTTCAATTTTAGGATTCATGATGAAAATAAGCTATAACTGTTTACCAAATTTCCCTTATTCTCATTAGTTTCATAAATGGATTTACATTAAAAATATTGCTTTAAAAATAAATTGATTAAATAAATATAGTCTCTGTTTAAAAAAAGCTAGCTTAGCAGCTTAGTTACACAAATGTTCTGAAAGAAAATATGAAAATTATTCATAAATTATATATATATATATATATATATATATATATAGCTTTTCTTAATGTGTAATTACTAGCAAGAGTTTTTTCTTTTAATTTCTATTAATATTTTTCCTTATAAATAATGACATTTATTTATTTTATAATGAATATTTGTCATGAAATATTTTTAAATAAAATAATTGCCTTTTAACTTCAATTTCAAAACTATGGGATGCGAGAAGATAACTGCATCTATCACTTGTTTTGGCACAAAATTTAATAGTTAAGGAGCCTAGTTAAAGTAAGTGTAGGTAGAGAGTAAGCTAATAAGCAGTCGAAAGAGTATAGAATGGCAATTATAAATAGTCTAACTAGTTATCATTGAACACAAATAAAATAAGTTAGTTTATTTTGGAAAATGTTCAACTATTTTCATGATTAAAATGATATTGATTATACAAAAATAGTCGGTAATATTTTCTGCGTAAATTTACAATGGAAAGAAATTAATTATTATTATTAATTCTGAGTTAAAGGAAGAAGTGTCCCATTTATCTCTGTAAGCATAATCATTAGATAAACATTTTCATTCATTTAGGAATTTCTTCTCTGAAAATTATTTTCTGGTTAGTTTTTATCGATTTAATAAATGCCATGGAGTATACTTACTCCGTTAATAATAAGCATTTGATAGGATTATAAAAATTAATACTTTTATTTAGATTTGCTATTGTGTTATTGGCACCCTGATTCTTCTATGGAAAAAAAGTGAAAAAAAACGTATTTTATATATTATTTAAATGGAAAGAAATATGTTGATAACCTATTTTAAACTTATATGAATATAAAATACAATCAAACCTATATATGAAAATTTTTAAGCTAACGTTATTTGATGAATTAATTATTAGGGGGACTGGAAAATTATGTCATTTTTTTTACAGAAAATTAGAAGAAATGAATTTTATATAAGCTTTTCTTTTTAGTCAATGATGTAATCCCCCTCGTTGCTAGCAACCTTTTACCATCGAGTGTGCAAATGCCGTTCTCAGTGCCGGATCGATGAAAATCAATTGGTTTTTCAGTAAAATACCTGGAGATGTTTTTTTTTTCATATTATCCAAATTTTGAAACTTTTTTGTTTGTTAAGAAGTTTTGTGCCTTGAAAGGAATAAATGAGAATCCGGTACGCAATGTCAGGCGAGTATAGGGGTGAGGCAATACCTCTGATCCTAATCCATTAATTTTTCTAGCGTTTTTCTTGCGCAATGCGGTCTTGTACTATCGTATTGCAAAATAACGCCTTTTCTATTGATAATCGCTGGATACAAGATTGATATTGTTAAAAATAAAGGTCTGCATTAACAGTTTCTTGAGGTTTAAGCACTTCAAAATGGACGATTACACGAATACCCCACTAAATACATAAAAGCGCCTTTTTTATGCAAACCTGTCTTAGCAGTCCTTCTTGGCTGTTCATTTGGAGAGAACCACAGTCTTTTACGTTTTGGATTATCATATAGAACCCATTTTTCATCTGCAGTGACTACGCAATCAAAAATCGGCTCTGTATTGTACCGCTGAGGAAATAATTGCATGTCATAGATCGGTTAACTCTGTTTTCTTCAAACAGATTATTCGGAACCCAAGCACCAGATCTGTTTGTTTTACCAATTTGTTGCAAATGTTCAACCAAGGTTGCCTAAGAGCATTTGATTGTTTCTCTATTGTCTGACACGGATTTCTTTCACTTGCGCCCTTAATGAAAAATGACATTACTTTTCGGTCCCTCTAATACTTAATTAATATATCTCAGTATCAATGAGCAATGACGCTGTATATCTCAGTATGAGAGTGGAAATGCTGAGTGTTGGAATTTATTAAAATGTTAGATGCAAAAGTAGCCCCATACTGTCTAGTTTCTTCTGAGAATTCTATAGCAAATTTATGCTGAATATATTACCTTATATGTTACAAAAATATTACCATTTTTTTCTGCATTTCTATTGATACTATATTTTTCTATTTAATATTTTTGAAAAGATGTATTTTATTCAAATTCCTTAACATATGTTTCTTAATATAGATAATTATTTCATAATTTATTTGATCTTAGTGGCTCATTATACAAACGTTAAACAAATGAGCAATGAAACCAATAAAATATAGTATAATCTAGCTAAAAGTTTCATAATTAGTTCATTTCAGAACTTTACGTTTTGAATTTTTTTTTAAACTTAAAAATTTTTCTTGAATGCTCTTGGAATTGGTGATAAATTTAATTAAAAAAAATTCTCATATTTTTTTTCTAGTGAAAATTTGGCCAGACATAAAATTAGAGAATCGACTAAAATTAAAGACAAAATTTATTAGTATTTCTTCTGTATTGTACAAAAAAGCTTAAAATAATATAAAATTGTGGCATCTGATTATGTAAAATTTACCACCAGTACTAGGAATTTCAAAATATATTCATGAAATTGTAAGCATTGTTTAAATAATATCAGGGAATAAGTTCACAAATTTATTTACACTTACTATATTCTCAAATATATACATCTTCAGTTTGCAATTATTGAAGTGAAAATATTGCTCTACAAATAAAACACATTTAGTAAATTATGAAACGCTTGAGTAATTTTGTATAACTAGTCTCTAGTCCATAGCTAAGCTGACACGTAAATGGTTAAGTCTCAGCCTCCAGATTATGAATTTTTCCCCTCATGGAATAGGTAAATTTATAGTTCCTGAATGAGTAGCGTTAAATTTTTGACTATAATGCCCAAATTATTCATCAATTATTTATTAAATGTAATTTGAGTGAAATCCCTTATCGTTCAAAATTTAATTTCATTGAAGTAACATATTTGAAGCCAAACGCTAGTTGCTTAGCTCCTAAGCATGTTTGATACTCAGTTTTATCTACCCACTGAAGGAATAAAAGTATAAGTCCTTAAAATCTCTCGATAAATATATTTTAGTTCAAGTAGTTTTGCTTAAATGAATCAATATTTGAATTAACTAATCTAGTATTTTACTTTATTTTGTTGAATATTTTTAACCTAAAAACAAATATTTGAGATGATACGTTGTTGATGCACCAGTATATTTCCGATAGCACATATAACTCATAATTAAGCTTTCCCACTTAGGTGGAAGCAGACAGATGGAAAGCTCTGTTACTTATGAGCAGGTACTTAGCAGAAGATTCCTGAAGAACTGCCACTCCAGAGGTATTTCTCTCAGTAGGCATTGCAATCAAGACCTATTTAACGTACCCAACCGCTTTTACTGCACACGACGGATCTTCAATTAAGTCGTGAATATAACTTACTGCTTACCTATAATGAGAACAACGAAGTCCTTAATATTTTGATCCATAATAAATGGCTTTTGCTTGTATCCAATTAGATTTAAACTTCAACTAAAATTTAATTAAAATATTTTGACTCGTAGAAAATTTTGCAAATGAGAAAAATTTTAATATCCTTCAAAACTGTAAGGCGTTGCATTTTTTAGATTAGCATAAATTATATTGATTAAAAATTGTTTTTACAATCTTCGTAGATATTATCTATTATAACAATTCCATTGTTTGCACAAGTTTAAACTATATAGATGAATCTAGCTTATATATGACATTTTTTATAAGTGTATCCATTGATTAAAAGAAGATCTAAATAAAATGTCTTACTTTTTTACTATATGCGTATATAATAATATAGATAATAAAATAGAATATATACGTATATATATATATATATATATATATATATATATATATATATATATATATATATATATATATATATATATATATATATATATATATATATATATATATATATATATATATATATATATATATATATATATATATATATATATATATATATATATATATATATATACATACATATATATATATATATACATACATATATACATATATATATATATATATATATATATATATATATATATATATATATATATATATATATATATATATATATATATATATATATATATATATATATATATATATATATATATATATATATATATATATATATATATATATATATATATATATATATATATATATATATATATATATATATATATATATATATATATATATATATATATATATATATATATATATATATATATATATATATATATATATATATATAATATAGAATATATATATATACTAAACAATAGCATCTGTGCTATTCTCCAGAATATAAATTACACATTACACGACACATATAAATTACAGATTTCTTTAAATTTAAAAACTTGATTAAATCTTGTGATAAATGTTGTATTATCAGTAAGTAGTTAAATATATAAAAATTAATTAAATGCATGAGGTGGAAAACTGCAATGTGTGTACAAATGGATATTCCTAACATTAATTAATTTAAATTTATGCATTTTATTGCAAATCAAATATTCTTAAATAATGAACAGTAATGAAGCGCTTAGAAAAATATGAAAAACTTTGAATGAAACTACCAATTAATATTCAAAAATATCTATTCATAGAAATAATTCATAATTCACATTTTAAATTTTAATATCAAAGAAATTTTATACTAGTAAAAATTACAATAGACAATAATTTCAATTTCATCAATTTGAACATCATTAACTTTCCCTCAATGGTCATTTTTTTGTACTCGAGGGCTAATTAGGCCGGAATCAATGACTTAAAATACAAACATTATAGCAAAGGAGGGATTCGAAATCAGAAACAACTGAATCGAAGAAAGAACGCTAACCATTGGGCTCTCAGATTGGCTTTGACTGCATTAAAATGGGTAACAAACAACATTTTTATAAATAAAGAGATAATGTGTCTTTGAAAATGTCGTATAAATCTCTTATTTTTAAGTAAAAAATCATTGAAAATTAGTGCAAATATATAAATCTGAAGCTACAACTATTCACTATTTTTAGTTTTATTGCTAAAACTATAACATAAATACATCAGTAAACTGACTCTATTATAAACATGGTACATAAAAAATAAGTATAAAGATTAAATAATATAACACAAAGTTTAAGCTTACACATGATATTTGCACTAAAACTAAATGCATTTTTAGAAAATCCAATATTATAAAATATAATTTAATTCAGTTTTTTTATTTTTTGAAATTTTAAGGAAATTTTAATCTTGCGTACACAATAAATCTCAACATTTCATTGTTTACCGATTTAGGAACGTTAACCATATTTTATTCTGCTTTATTATATTTATACCTCAAGAGGTAAGAAAACAAAATAAATAGAATAATTTATATATTTGTTTTTCACAGTGTTAGGAAACAGAAATTCAATTTAAAGTTATTGCTTCATTTTATCGATGGAAGATGAGATTTTGGGTAACTTCGGTTTCTCGAAAGCGAAAAATAGGATTTACTGAACATGTTGAAAATAAACAAACAATAACTGATTTAATATTTAATAAACAAAATATTTCGTCTTTATTTTACGGTAATTTTCCACATATTTATAGAGTCAAAGTAAGAAATCCAAGCAATCATTAATCACTGAACGAAGTTTGTCACAATTTAAACTAACAAAATTAACTAAATTGTTTTTTAAAATTTTTAAATTTATACTATTATTATATTTAAAATAGTTGAGTGATACATAACCCATATATAGATATTATTTGAAATATTTTATATATGTACGCATATATATGCAATTTACAAGTTTCTGTCAAATCTAATTTACCTTATCCTTGTTAAATGTGTAAAATGTATAACTTAGTTATCACATTGAATGAATATTTGTAAATATAAATATGAAGGACAAACCTCTAATTATTTAAATATCATCATTAATTTACATTTATCTAATATTAAAAATTATGATGGTAATAAATTTAATCACTTTCAAATTCATAACATTAATAATGCCATCATTAGCATCATAGGCATCGAATATTATACAGAAATAAGTATTATAAAAGAAATTAGATTTATAATTATCTTGAAATCTTTTGTACCTTTCAGTCTCAATGAATTATTTAATGGCAAAATTATAAACATTTCTAATAGCATTTCCTTCTTATTTTATCATTCTAACTATCCAAAAGCTAAAAGATTTAAATGAGATGATTGTAAAATTAACAAATCTTATAATGAAAAAAAGATCTTAGAAATTTAATTTTGAATTTTATTTGGAAAAAATTTAAAAATTGGAATCTTCTTATTCTAATGCTTATTATATGCTAATACTTTCTAATACTTGCCTCGCAAAGTTTTTATTTTGAAATTAACTAAAAGTAAATGTAGGTTTTTATTTTCATGCTTAAGTAATATACGTTTCAATAACAAGCAATTTAGGATTTTTTCATGATTTTAATTTAAATATAGTAATAATAAATTAAAACTAAGAAAGATTTTAAATTATATTATTTTATTATTAATTTTCAGCATTCAAACTTTGAGAATATCAATTTCATTAGTTTTATTAATGGCTTGTACAATATTTTTTGAATAAAATAAATTAACTTGCATTTTCCCATGCTATTCCTTTTGGACATAAAACGTTTAATTATAATCAACTTTGATAAAATATCGTCATATCTAGATAACTCACAAATACATTTGCTATAATAATGATTTCAAAACTTTTGTAAACCCTGTTTTAAAGCTTTAAAGTTGACTTAACTATTGTCAACGATTATAAACTTAAGGAAATATTAAATAAGGGAACTAAATACAGAACAATTTTTCAAATAAATTTATCTAATTCAATTGAAGTAATTTTACATAAAACCGATTCATTTGTCCTTAAAATTTCAAATTATCATGATATACGGACTGAATTGTTTACTACTTGGAAGTCAAAAATCTTTAATTAAATTAAGGGTTTTTTCTGATTATAATTTAAAATTTCCAGGTATTAGATTTGGTTAAACATCATTCTAGAAAATGTTCTTAAATTTGTGAAGCAATTTAAATTATTGATAATAATAGACCAGTTTTAGATTTCTTATCAAATGTTAGTATATATTGCATTAGTTCCTTTGATTTTAACGACTTTTCACTAGCATACCAAGTGATAAATTAAATAATGCATTTCTGTTTTAAAGGTTATAAAAATTCATTAAATGTTGATTTTGATATCTGGAATATAACTTGGTAAAATTGTATAATTTTAATAATTTAACTATAATAGTGAAAATATATTTATTCAAAATTGTGGTATTCCACAAGGATTTAATTTTTCAAGCATATTAGCGAATCTGTTTCTATATTTATTTTGAAAGAAGCTTTATTTATCAGTATCCTTTTGCTTTCAGATTAATTGATCCTTTAATTATTTTCAGCAATTCAAATTTTGAAGATATTTCTAAATCAATTTACTTCAATGAATTTTCTCTAATTAAATTATTGATAAATTAATTATAAAATAATTGATAATAGTGCTAAATTTTTAGTTTTATTTATCAGTGTTGACAATTCGACTACTTATGATGATATTTTTGACAAAACTAATCAATTTAATTTTAAAACCAACAGGTTATTGTACTGTAATTCCAATATTTCTTCAAAAAATTTATAGGAATATTGTATTTAAGGAACTAAATCACCTTTACAATATTTGCAATAATCATAAATTTGTTAAACGTTACTAAAAATATTTAATTAATCATCTCAAAGACAAAAATATTGCATCCAATTATATTTTAATACATGTAAGAACATGGGAATAACTTGTAAAATTAAACTGAAACGTACTTTTTACAACTACAGAAAGGCCATCCAAGCATTGAATTTTTACACGAATCTCGACAAGACCTACTTTCACTTTAAATTTTCTTAAACACAATT
Organism: Latrodectus hesperus; assembly: GCA_037975125.1. Lineage (NCBI taxonomy): Eukaryota > Metazoa > Arthropoda > Arachnida > Araneae > Theridiidae > Latrodectus > Latrodectus hesperus. The sequence goes on along the minus strand of CM075850.1, from coordinate 54,865,921 downwards.
TAACTTTAAATGCATTACATAATTTAAATTGACTGCATGATTTCTTAACAAATTTATCTTTTTGAATTTTACTTGTAATTTTTCAGATTACTCTCGGCAACTGTATATGTATCCCGATTTTAAATATTTTTTTAGGAAATTTATCTTTATTCCAATATATAAATTTATTCTGATTTCATGGTATGATATTTTGAATGTATATCTGTTTCTATAGTTTAATGTACTATGGGTTTGTTTACTTTGCTTTGTAATATTTTTTTACTTTAAATTTTCATATAAATATCTTTATGCTTCTTTCTTATAATCAAAACACTCTTCGGAGGAATTTCTTTAGACATAAGTCTTTCATGCATGTAAGAAAAGAATGTTTAATTTGCATAGTTGACCATCTCCATCCTGAAGAAGACCCGGTCCCAATGCTTTTCTCCTATTATTTATATTGTATATTGTTTTATTCTTGTCAGTGATTTTCAAATTTTGTCATACTACTTCTTCATGTATTTTATGAATACATATGTGTATACATACAGGGTGTATAGGAAAGTTCTTCATACGCCTTGATCTTTCAAACTTTTGGTCGGGCAAATAATTTATATTGCGAAACTGATCAAATAAGAGCTTTCATTTTATGCCATTGTTTGTTAAATCCAAATATTTATAAGGCCCCTGGGTCCTTATGATTATATTAAGAAAATTTTTAACTTTTTCTAAGCAAATCTAACAAAAATGTTTCATTTTTCTACCATAAAGAATAAAGAGATATTTAATTTCAAAATTCGCAGTTTTTTTCTGTCTACATTAAAGTGACGGTTTCAAAATTTATTCATTTAATTCTAGATTAAAATCCTTGAAAAACACAGCCCTTAAGTGAAAAACAATTTTTCCCATTCATATAGATTTTTATTTGTATAATATATGTTATTGACTTTATGTTGGAAGCTATAGCAAGGACACTTAGGGATGGAATATCCTCAGATTTGTGATCAATCAACCGTTGTTGATTTTATTCAGGGAAAGTATATTTATTTCTTAGAGATTCCATGTGTTTTACTTGCTAGAATACTTCAAGTGAGTTAAGGTACCATGTAATAGGTACCGGCATCGGATATGATGAAAATATTGAATGGCAAATAGTTTATAGGACCTTAACCCATTTGATTTTTCTCTTTTATTCCTTGATTATATTAAAAAGTTTTATGTGAATAATTTATATATATATATATATATATATATATATATATATATATATATATATATATATATATATATATATATATATATATATATATATGTATATGATCTCCCCTTTTGTTTTGTTATGAATTTTAATTCTTTTTGAGATCATAAATGGTTTTTTTGTCCATTGAAATATTAATATCTTAGATTTAAAATATTATTATCTTAAAGTCTGGTGGTTCTGTACTTTTGAGCCTAAGGCCTTATTTCCTTTGCTCCTGTCCATATTTTTACAATGAACTTGAATTAATGAATTTGATATCACAGAAGAAACAAAGGTGATATAACAAAAGTAAATCACCATGAAATAAACATGAAGAGATTTGTATACTTATTGTTTTTTTAATATAATGTTTCTTTTGGATTATTCCAGTAACATCTTATATCCCATTTTAAGAGTAAAGTCCATTCTATGTGAGGAATGAGCAGGAAACAATCGAAGAAGTAAATTCTCAGGTAACGAACTACATTTGCTTTGAATATAAATATGTTTTTTGAATATATCTCTAAGAATTCGGCTCGTATTGCAAACGCGTACAAACATTGTATATCATCAAGAATTCACTTTAGGAACTATTTTCTCTCCTTCTTATATCTACGTAGTACATTAAGTTCGTTTCGCATTATGTTTAGCTTTTTGTCAAAATACTTGAATGTTTCATATCTTAGAGACAATTGTACGTAACAGATTTATTTTTCTAATTTTCATATAACTCATACGCATTTCACTAAATATCTAGTTAATTTAAAAGCATAAATATTTCAAATAATTTAATTAATCGTATCTTAATAAAATTATTTTCATTGGGAAGTAACTGCATTGAGGGTAAAACATATCATTTATTGTATCGAAATTTAATGCTTTTTAATGAACTTATTTCAGATTTCCTAAAATCATTTATAAGTAATAGAAGATAATTTAAAGCTTAATAAAGAGAACATACTAAAGTAGTGTCATTTATAAATATCACGTGACAATGTCACGTCTTTGTAATATAAACAATATACTATGAAAGATGACAAGACCATTTTTTTCTATGTTTGATATTTTCTGAGTCCTCTACTGCTTAAAGTTTCTTGATTTCATTTTCATATTTTTCTAAAATTATGCTATATTTCTATTTACACATATTTTTCTATTTATTAAATATTTGTGAATATTTAGGAAAATACTTGGATTTTTTCTTTTCCTTTGTGATTGCATGCAATTTCAAATTATATGCTCAAATTGGCCATAGTTTACAAAAGTCAAAAATTAGTTTTACAATTAAAGTTAAAAGCTATAGATTTATTTTGATAAGAAATCTAACTGACATTAACTTGAATGAAAGTAACACTCTCAAACCAACTGTTTTATTTAACCTACATTTCGCTTCGATTAATTTTCAATTTTAATTTAAATTATTTCCTTTCTATTATCTCAACAAATTATTATCTTCGTTTTAAAGTCAACAATTTGCGTAGATATTAGAAATGATTATAGACTGAAATATTAATATGTGGAAACGTAAAGTTATATTTGCAAACTATTTTTATAGGCATTTTATGTAAGACTTCAGTACTGAATATAGCATCCGATTAATCATTCTTTTCAAGGTGATTGATGGCGTTCTAAAGGCAATCTTTTCTGTCTTTTACCCGACATGAAGGATTACTTATTAGAAAAGGAATTTAAAAGTGCTCCTTCACTGAGTAAAATTGTGTTAGCATCCAGTAAAGTTCAATAGCTATTATTATATATTAAATCTGTTCAGTATTATGTTTCAACTCTTTATATGCAAGACTTTTAAAAATAATTACATGTATTAAAACAGATATAAAACATCAAAATTGTTAGTTAATTTAGAATTTATAGTAAATGGAATAGAATATAAAGTATAGATTAAGGATTTATTGCTTTCTGCATATTTCTCAAACACACTCTTAACCTAAAAATCAACAGATTCTCAACTGGATAACTTAATGTCTTTTATATTGTTGATTAAAGTAAACAAATTTAAAAACTTATATATTCGGGGTTACAAAATATGCTTAATATATACATGAGCATATTTAGTATAAATTTTAGAATAAATTAAAATGTAAGTAAAAAAATGGATCCATTATTCTGAAGTATTTTATTGTGAACATTATTTCATGTCATTACAAAATAGAGTTCTCATTAATAAAAGTAAATAAGAGCATCCTACTTTTGGGTATACAATGAATTTTATGTAATTCTTGTAAATTAGATGCAGAATAGGATAGACATTATATTATCATTAAGTATTTAAAGAAAACCTTATATGCAGAATTTTTTACTCACAAAAATTAAATACCAAAGCACTGAAAATTTAAACATATAATAAACTTGATTAAGTATAATATACAAATTTTTAGATGTTTCCATGATTTTGAATAATTTAAAATAATAGTGAAATTATCAACATATGTTATATTTATAAATTGACTATATTTAAGTTTTACTGAATTCGGAACTTGAAATATTTATCCGCCTTCCTGAGACAATTATTAAAAGATAAACTAAGAATTGAGATTTTAATAAGAAATTAAAAATATTCACAATTCTTTTCGTTATGGTTTTTATGCATGAACATCATTTCTTTAAGAAAAGTATAATTTAACATTCAGAAAAATAATCTTGTTTATTTACAATAAAAAATTGGGCTCTTTCGAGAAAAATATTCTGAAAATTAAATACGAAGCAAGCAATTTGTTTACTAATTGCTAGATAGATATTCAAAATTTAAATGAAAATTTAAAAAAGTAAATAATCTGTTTAAGAATAAAAAAAATTCAAGAAATATTTTATGCAGGATCTTGCAAATACTATATTCCCTTAGAATATTTCAATGTACTTAATAGAAGGATATTTTAAAGCTCTATGGTAATGATTAATAGTTTGTAAAATTCTAAGATTATCACTCATTTAAGGATAAATTAAATTTTTTTTCTCATATTGAACGTTATTTCATCTATGAAGGACAGTTATTTCTTATATTAGAAGCAAAAATGAGTCATAATAAAAGAAGTGAAAATTATGTATTAATTATAAAATACTTGTACATACCACAGGGGAGATTCATGGATTTCATTAAAAAATATACGTTAGTAAGTATACTTATTACACAAAATTGTTTCAAAAGGAACCATCGAGATGTTTGCTAAAGCTTATTTTTTATTAAAATAGTTTTCTTCTAGGTTAAAAATTTGTTCTTGAGATTTTATATATATATATATATATATATATATATATATATATATATATATATATATATATATATATATATATATATATATATATATATATATATATATATATATATATATATATATATATATATATATATATATATATATATATATATATATATATATATATATATATATATATATATATATATATATATATATATATATATATATATATATATATATATATATGTGTGTGTGTGTGTGTGTGTGTGTGTGTGTGTGTGTGTGTGTGTGTGTGTGTGTGTGTGTGTGTGTGTGTGTGTGTGTGTGTGTGTGTGTGTGTGTGTGTGTGTAACTTACACTAAAAATATTGAAAATGTACTCATATGCCGTTAAACTCAGAAATATTGAACTATAACAATAATTTTGAGAGCATTTTATAATCTTTACAATACTTATCCTTAAGAGACTAATTTTCTTAACCGGACCTTTACACCTATACGGCAAAAAATTGGCATTCTATGCAAAAAAGAAAAAGAAATCTTAGCCAAGTTTATATTTAAAATTTATATAAGAAATATTAACTAATAAGTTTTAGAAGAGTTAAATATGTTCTTTGTTTAGGAATGAGTTTATTCGCGCTTTTTCAAATGATTGAATAAATACCTTCACAGAACATGATTAAGCAGAGCAGTGATAATAAGAATAAATCAATTCTAATTACTTATTCTAAAAATCACTTTTCTGTTCCACACATATCATGCTGTCGAATCCACTTCCTAATTTTGAATAGCTATGCAAATTGCTTACAATTCACTTCCATTTCTTGAAAGGTCCCCTTGGAAATATTTCCTTTGAATTGATTGTGTTTTTATCTCTAATTACGATTAATTTGTTTCCTTAAATAATTAGGCCATTGCTTTGATAATAATAAACTTATTTCAAAATTGTTACATAATTGTTTAAATAAAAATTTACAAAATAATTTTTTGTTTACTTAAGAAATATTAGTTAATGATTGAAATGTTTGCACATAAATTTAAAGAATACGTGATTAAAAATTGCTTAGAAATTTAGTTTAAAGAATTTTAAACTAGTGTTTTTTATAAATATTGTATTTGTATAAGTATTGCTTTTTATGTAGGATTTGTAATTAATTTTATGATTTATGAAAATCATATATGTTCTTATTTTGTTATGAGAATAATTTTATTAATTTATTAAATATTATGGAGTTTTTATAATTGTGTGAAGATATTACTTCCTTCATTTTGAATAAAAATACAAAATATAATACATAATTACTTTTCTAAAACATAGCAAAATGTGGTAACGTTTTTCACGTAGAAACTTATGGCATTTCCATACATATTTTGGTAAAAAGCGATTCAATAAATACAAAACACTCTGGAAGTTAATTTACGCATTTTTATGTAATATTGACAAACTAATCAGGGAGTTTAATCATGATAATTAAGTAACATATTTTCTCTGTTTATGATAATTTTTTCTTACAAATTCGAAATTGTATAATCTTATACACGGCATTATGATAACAGCCAAAAAATATTTTAATTTAGTAGAACAGTATATTATATAATATTTCATGATTTATATTTAATTATATTATGTTCAGCATTATCTATATCAGGACTGTCCAACAAGAAGTCCGCGGTACGTATGGGGCTCATGACTTCATTTTTGCAACATACTGAGAGTGCCTTTGAATGTATAAATCATAGTCAAGTATGATAAATTCCTATTTCAAACAATAGGAATAAAATGTAAATAAAATAATATCTGTAACCACTGGTGACGGATAAATTCTATCCACTGCGAACTTTTATCCTAGAGAATGCCACAGCGAAGTTATTGGAAATCGGAACTAAGTTGACCAGTCTTTCGGACTATGATAAAAAACTAAAACAATAAACAGCACGTTTTAAGAAATCTAAAATAAATAACGCGTGCAAAACTGTCGTTTCTTACAAAGTAGTGCTGAAAATTGTCAAAGCGAGAAACCTTTTGGTAAAAGGAAGTGCTTATTAAAAAACTTGAAATTAAAAGGATTAGACAATCAAAAAATTGCAATATAGATTGACTTTATCAATCAATATGCATCTGAAAAACTGAAAGAAATGGTTGTAAAATGTATACATTTTTGCTATTCCTTGATAGCAAAAATATATAGATTTTACATTTACTCTGTTACGCATTTTAGATATAATCTGTCCGATATTAGCCAGTTTGTAGTTTTTATTCCAACTATTCAAAACAGATACTGTGTAGCAGAGAAAAATACCTCATCTGATTCCTCTCTATGGTACAACCAAGGGTACGGATATATTTGAAACTGTATAGTGTTGTCAGACTACGAGAGGGATTCAATAAATATTCTTGTAATACCATCGATAAAGCCAGAGATATGATAGTAATTGGAAGCTAATGATTGCCGGAATTATGAAACAAAATAAAACAAACTGTCCAATGGTGCACAGTATAATTCACCAAGAGACCTACGGGGAAAATAATTACGTCAAAAGTATGTCAACTTAATAAAATAACTAATATTATTAGACAGAGCAATCATGCTTTGACTTACAGTTACTTAATGATATTTTTAGCCCAGTTAGAGAGATACTACTTACAGTTAAGCCCCAGAAAATGCTTGTAAAAATTTTTCAATTTAAGTAAAGAAATTCCTATTCTCTTAGAGATGAAATAATTAATTTGCGTTTTTATAACAAACCTGACACCTCACGTAACACAAACATATGCAAATAAGAATATTACTAGCTTAACAACACATAAATATATTTAAGAAGAAAATTAAACATTTTAAATTTTTATAAGGAAAACAATCATCTCTTAGCAATACAATTTTATTAAGGAACAACTGAAACTGGATTGGAATTATTTAAGTTGTGCTTCCAGAATAATAATAATCCAAGTTGCGAAACTTGCCAAATATAGATATTTCTGTGGACTGTTTTGATAAACCACCTTATCAGATACTTCATTTATGAACTGCAAATATTATATTAAAGTTAACATTGATACATTATTTATTAAAACGCAACACCATTTAAATTTCTACTGCATTTTTTCCTATTATTGTAAATTGGATATTTTTGAATAAATAATAATTTTACAAAATCATTTTTTTCTTTTATACTATACTTAATTAGTAACGATCCTCATGAAGTATTTCACAATTCATCCCTCCAAAACATATTTTTAAAAAAGGCCTTGGACTACATGCTCTTGGACACCTTTGTATATATAAATACTGAAGAACACGAATCTTTGATGAACAAGAACGAATTATATGTCAAGAACTACCATAATAATTTGGAATGAAATTTTGATTGTTAAATTTGGCTATTGAAAATATCCATACTCACCAGCTTCATTATAGTATTTATCCTAAAATTTTAATTTACGCACTGAGTCCTCAATTTGAAAAGACTATTTTTTAAAATGCCTGAAATGTCAAAAATTTAATTTCTCAAATTTTTTAAACTTTAAAGCTTCTTATGAGATTAAAATCTATAATTTGTTAACATTATCTGTAATATTACTTCAGAATGATTAATTTTCTGAAATTTAAAATAAAAATTTAACATTGAATCTACGAACAAATTTAATTTTTACATATTTATGAGAGTTCACGCCATTGTCAGTAATACATTACAATAAAAGTTTAAATTATTTAATAATGGTTTTAAAATTAGAAGAAAATACTGTTTACATATTTCCAAAAGAATACATCAACATATAGCGTCATATTAGAAAGATTCAAATAAATGTTAAAAATTGTCAAAATGAGTACCCGCGTCTTAATGAGTTCCGTCTTTTTCTTGACTCTCCTTATTCTCCCTCTTAGTTTGGGAACTGTTGGTGAATCCCCCTTTGGTAGTGATTTCGATGCCACCTTTATTAAAATCTGAAATATTCAGACCTGAATATCTCTAGATTAATGATCTAATGATTAAAAAAATTTTACTTCAGGAACTAATGCAAAAATAACAAAATATATTAAATTAGAAACAACAATTTATTACATTTTTTAGCAATTTGAATGCTTAATTCTTGAAAATTCAACATCCGAAACAACTACTTCCATCAACAATAATATCACTTATTCACTAACAGAATTATATCAATCTGAGAGTTAATATCATATTCAGATACACAACTATATGCTGCTTCAACACCATGTCATAGCTCGTCGATCCTGTGACAAGTTCTTAATAACAAGGTAACTGCTAAGCATTCACTTTAGATATTTTCTGTTAGTGAGAACTCTAAAGAAGTATTAGCCTGGTCTCGGATTCCAACATTTTCTGTACCGAAGGTCTGCGTAGTACCAAAAACTAGCGTTTGTACATTATCTTGCTTGAACAATGTATTTCCCAGAGGTTAGAATCACGAGAGTTAACTCTACTGAAATGTAATGGGTATTCAAAGCATAAATGATCAAGATCTGTATGTAATGGCATTCTATATCATCTCTTCAAAAACAAGTCAGTTTGATAATGTCGAACGCATTCTAACAAGTTGCGTGATAAATAGTACCAATAAATACGGGTGTAGTAATCATGTTTCATTAAGTAGAATCTGGCTTATTTTGACAATCCGATGTTATTTCTGAATCTAAACTAATCTTTCATCTCTGTTGAAAAATTATCCTTGTTTAAAGTTTTGCATTAATCGAAGCAAATAGTCACCGAGTGTACATTCATGCAGCGGAAAATGTTAAGCAATTCAGTCATGTACTTACTGTCTTGTAAATGATTACATTTTTTTAATTTACTCTATTATAATAATCCATTATGCCGCTGTGTTTAAAATCCCCATTTTGTTTACCAACTAAACTCGTATGAAATTGCTTCATGGGAAACCTGTTAAACAATTTTTTCATCAAAACAAGCAATATATAACGCCACCTATTTTGCATGAATACGTTGAAAATTATTCTTAGTATAACACCTCATTGTTTCTATGTTGTTTTAGTTTCATATGTTTGTCGTATCACCTTCTTAGTAGAGCAAGTTTAATGGCCTGCAAAGTCTGTATTTCAGGTTGTTAAACAGGCATTACCATGATGATTTCAGTGTTTAATTCGTTTTAGGCACTATGCTCAGTATTATTTTTAATTGAATAAATGTTATTTAATTAAAATAAGAAAGAAGAAAAATAAGTACGAATATAGGAAACCTGTGATATTTACACCTGGATATCACAGCTTTTAATGAAAAATGCTTTAATTTCTGAATTGGAAGTCTGTGTTGTTTCTGCATATTGCCGAATTGTATTTACTGTACTACGGTTACATTCCAGGCAATCATTAATTAAATTAATGGTGATAAGTTAAGATATTTTTGAAGTAAAGATGTTTATCAGAAAATAAAATTTGGTGATGTGAGGTGAAATTTCGGTGTTACACAGTGTGTGTCCCATTTTTGATTAATGTATTACCTAAAGATAAACAGATAATAAGAAAATTGTAAATGAATAAGCATGAAATCTCATAGATACAGTGCTAACTGATCTATACGCTGAAATTGTTTACTAGAAAAATAGAAGATGGAATCTAATTCATTTATAAATTAATTTTTTCTAAATCTAAATTAAAAATATTACTCATCATTCATTTTATTTTACGATATACTGAAACAGAAACAAATATAATAAATTAATTGATACATTCTTTTATCATTAATGAGAATCTTTTATTGCTTATTTTTACTTAAAAACGTAAAAAAAAAAATAATGGAGCAAAAGCTGTGATTTAAAGAATTACATTATCTTATAAGAGATTAAAAAATTCGAATGAAAGTTAACAATAAATTGTCAGGGCAACATATTTAAATGCATTCAATTTTCTTTTGAACAAAATTTAATTATTTTAATAAATTTTCTTAATATTTTGATAGTTTTAAAAAAAGCTAATAAAATTATTTGACCTGGTTTATGTATATCCTGTATGTTCAATTTTTATAAGCATAGATTTGTTAATTTTTAATGAATTATTTAAATATATAATTAGATTTTTATAAGCATTTTTCCAATTATTTTGACCAAATAAATTCTTTCATTAATATTTTAATATTTATATAACGATGAATATTACTCAGCAAGTTAATGGAAACTTACTTCCAATATATCTTGCGTAGAAATATTTTTTTATTTAATTTAGATCCTGAGGTTAATACTTTCCATGGTAACAACTTCCTCACCTTTCTTCATACAAGACACAATAAGGAACATTCGATTCTCTTCATGGTGATACATACAATTGCAGGTTTTTTCAAAATTGCAGTTACATTAAGTTACAATGTATAAACTAGCAAACTGAAAGCCAAACCAACTTCATTCATTTTTCTGCCAAAACAAATTTAAATTAAAAGAATATTTTACATAAGGAATAAGAAATATTAACGGGAGAGTTAATGCATTCATATTTTAGAAAGAAAATCATTTGATATTAACATTTTCTGCTGTTAATTGATAGATAAAATGGTAAGGATTGAGATAAATTAACAGAATTAAACTTTAGTTAAATTTAGAGAGTTTTATGACAGTGTATGCGCTTTTATACATGTGCTTCCTTTATCATTTTAGAGAATATGAAGATGACAATTTACAATATACTTGACTCTGTTATTATAGTTGTAAGCAACTCTTTAAGTCATGAATTTTCGATTCATTACTTATTTGAGCGCAACATTTATTTAAAATCCCTCAAAGAAAAAAATTCAAATGTGTTACATTAGGTAATATAGTTTCTAAGATAGTGCCTTGCCCAGCATTCTGTAAAATATTTATTGCAGACAATAAAAAGAATATTCATACTTGAAATGTAAACTGCCCATAAACGTTTCTATTTTAAAAATAGGAAAGCTATTTTGGGTATGAATACTTCTGACTTTTCTATAGCTTTGCTATTTTAGGAATTCTTTGACACTAAAATGATTCACACACATTTCATAAACACTCTTTACATTCCAAAGTACAAAGATGTTTTCTATTTTTTATTTCTATATTATTTTAATATAAGGGAATAATTATTTTATGAAGTATTTTTTTGATAAGTCTATTTTATCAAATGCTAGTATTCTTCATACAGCCATCCTTTACAATTTAAAAGCAAAAGAAGTTACTGAAAAGTAAAAAATATCCTAAAAAATTAGATTTTTTTGTTAAAAAATGATTATTTTTACGGCAATCTATATTTGTTAATTTGAAGATTAATATTTAATTTAAAATTTACACACACACACACACAGTTTTCCTTAATTTTTATTTATTTAGCAGTATATTATATAATACGACAATAAATTTTGTTAAATACAATATGTATTTAATTTGTCAACACTGCTAAAAAATACATTTTTATAGTTTTTCTCAATAGAATTTATTTGAAATGTTGTGCCAATTTAAGAAATTTATAAGAAGGAATATAGATAAATTGAACTGTGTCGACCTTAAAAAAGCTTGTATTTCGCAAAATAAAATCATTAAAGTTCGATATAGGTAATGGATTTATTTATAATATAAGGGTATAGTCTTGATTATGCATATACATGTAAGTACGCTGATAATGCAGAATTAAAAAAAGTACTAAATAACATTCAGAGCAAATACACCCTATACTACCGCGTCAATATACAAATTATAGTTAATGATATGAAATGTGTAGCACAAAATTATTATTTGGATTATTAACACTTTTAATAAATTAGAAAAATAAGTACTTATGCATAGACAGATATTTGATTTTATATGAAAGTAGAATTAAGATAAAATTATTAAGATAAAAGGTATGATGGTTGTTTCGTCGTATATTATTGCATCTATCAAGATAATTCTTAGTTGTACGATATGGTAATAATAGTGATGATGTATTAGAGGATTTGATAACACTATAAATAACTATAACATTATAAAAATGGATATATGTGGATAACTGAATGAAGACATGAAAAGTATTCCCTTTTAATAATATGTTCTCTACGGTAACCTATTTTTGCCTAATATATATGACATGAAAGGAATATTATTTGAAATTCTACTCCTCAAACTAATTTGCAATATGCTTTTTAAAAAATTGGTGCTATGTCTGAAGTATATTTAGCAGGTCAGAAGAAAATATATTTACTGAACATATTACTTAAGTCTTCATACTTATAACGCCAAAAATCCAAGTTGCTTTTGCATAATATTTTAATGCTTATCTTCGTATTTTGTGGTTAAGTATTATTTATATTAAATGCTCCTTTCAATGAATCAGTGTCTTATTCTGTGACACTATGTTTAAGAATGTGCATTCTGAAATGACAAAAACAATTTGCAATATCTCATCTCTCTTGTCAATTTTCAAACTCTTGAAAATTGCTAATTCTCATCAGTTTTGTTTTACAGAAAATAGACATATTATTTTACACAAATGACCACGTTTCTCTCTGAAACACAAATGCCTCATCAAGGGGGTGGGAATATTATGAAATATAAATTAAATACTTTGAATATTTCTAATTGTGTTTATAAACATCTAAAAAACGCTATAAATATATCTTATTAAGAATATATAACCATAATTTTTATAATAATCATGACAAAAAAAATACCAATATATGGAAAAATATAAATGAAATACCAATTAAATGGAAAAAAATTAATTCATATTCACTTGTTTCTTAATTTTTTTGAAATATTTAAAATCACATTGTTCACTGAATTAGCATAATTTTTACGTTATATTAGAAAATCGTTGTCTTACATTTCTCTGAAATATAAACTGTTACTTTGAAAAATTCAACTCCATAAAAATATTTTTAAATTAATACGTCCTATGAGTGCAATGATTTTTTTCTTGAATGCATAGAATTTTTCTAATATAATTTTTGGAATTATATTCATTGAATTGTCACACAATAAATGTATGTTAGTTAAAAATAACTACAGTTTTATTATTCTTAATTAATTTTTCTAGTGATTATTTTTCTAAAATTGTATCACAATTTCAATTGTAGATCTTAAAATTTATTTATTTTTAGTTGTCTCATGAATGAATTTTATTATTTTTTTCAATCCCTATATTAAGAAAAATTTAAATAAAAAAATTAATTTATAGCTTATATTTCATATTTACAAATTAAAATTTTTCTTTTTATAAAAAAACACACATTTTGTTTATTAATTTAACTCTATAATTAAATTTTTATCGTTTCTGTTATAGTTAGTTATACACGAATTCTCAATTTTTTAATATTCTACTCAGATTAAATCTATAATGTTATATTTATGTTTGAAACTTATTAGATTAAAAAATATAATCTATAATTTTATATGTGAATTATTAGTAATTAACATCTAATTTTTAGAGGTCATCACTCTCAAAAGAATTAATTTAAAATAGATCAATATTTTAATGTTCAATTTCAAAATAATAGCGCAAATTCAATCTAAGTAATTGAGGCTTGAATTCTATACATCAAGTTTGTGAACCAGCAATGTCTTTAGATATAAGAATTTCATATATTGTAAACTTTTATCAGGTGTGTTTTAAAAGTATGTGTGCTATACTATAAATTTAATTACAAACAAAATGATTTGAATACTTACAGCATGTGTAGATATTAATATCTCTTTCACTATATATATATATATATATATATATATATATATATATATATATATATATATATATATATATATATATATATATATATATATATATATATATATATATATATATATATATATATTCATACATATATATATTCAGTGAGAGAGAGATAATAAAGCACAACACAACCACATCTCTTTCTCTCCCTAACTATCTATATTTCTCTACTGAATTTTAATTAAAGTATGCAAATTACAAGGTACACCAAGTAGAACCTCAATTTACCCAAATATTGCTGTACTTGTTTCGAGTTCATTTTGTAAGAAATAAAGCTATAATTAAGAGAAGGAATATGAAGAATCGACAAGTTATAGTGAGTTCTAAGCTAGAATGATACTTAAGAATTGTAAATTGACACTAAACTGGATGCAGCGAAATTAGCACATATGATCTGAAAGGTATTCGCAAGCTTCCAAGCTTTACTACTTGTTTTACTGCTTGTTGCATGGTTTACTACTTGTTGGTCTGTATATTTCCTTAATAGAAAATACTTAAGCTGTGAATTAGCAAATTTATTTAGGTTGTACAGACGTTTTAGAAGGTGATATGTTGTAAATGGTTATAAGAGAATAAACGGCTTTACTTAAGGGAGTAATTTGCACGTTATTTAAGTATGTTCAAGATGTGATGCTGAACGTATTACCAGCCAAGGAATTCATTTGCTACATATAGTGAAATTTAATTAAATAAGCACCTACAGTTTAAAAAATGAAACTTCAGAGTTCTTGATTAAAGAGGCTGCTCCGAGTTGCCCAACACAGACTACACATTACTTTATAAAGAAATTTTCTCTCTAAAGAAAAAGGAAGACAAGGAAGTCTGGCTCACCCCTCCTGCCCATTCCTAGTTCAGCAAGAAGACCCAAGGGAAGTGTTACAGTTTTGGGGTGACATATATGATCAAATGACCATCTCCTGACTTACTAGTGGGCATCTGAAAAGCATAACATTCGTATCTGACCGCAATGTCTTTTCATTGTGTACAAAATGCAATCTGATGCCAATTCCCTCGATCACATCTTGGATTCTCTGGGGTCCACTCTGGCGGATATTTGCGCAAGTCCACTGCTGGTACTCGACTTCTGTAGGGTTCACTGAGTCATGGATCTGATCTAACTGCAACTAGACTTCTGAAAGATTAGAAACAACAACAGCAACAGTTTAAAGAAAACATTGAACACACCAATATCTATTCGCATAGTTAAATCAAGCCCATGAACTCAAAAAACAAAGTCCAGAGCTAACCTTTGCATGGCAACTCTGCGTAATTTTATCAACTGTGATATAGCAATTTACAGAATATTTTAATCTAATTTTATTCATATGTTTATCATATAGTAGTAATCATGATTTATTTTTTGTCAATTTTCATAAATTTCTACGCAAAATTTCCCTGAAATAAATTCTTACGGTTATATAGTTTAAGTATTTATAAAAATATCATTTTCTCATTAATTTCAGATCAAACAAATACTTCATTTCACTTAATAGTTGGACAATGAGAAAAACTTTGGAGAGAAGTAGACACTAAGACACTATCATGTATGTATATATATATATATATATATATATATATATATATATATATATATATATATATATATATATATATATATATATATATATATATATATGTATAAACCCTGCTTGAAAGTAGAAAGACACTCACACTTTATAAATTATGCTTAATATTTTAGCGCAATTAATGCAATTTTTTTTATTTTATTAAACTATTTTTTCATTTATTTTCAATGAAAGACTTATCTACCACTAAGAAACAATTGTAAAATAATACTTAAGAATATTCTGTCTGTTAAAAATTTAGAAGGACACCCTCAAAAGTATTCTCATTATGGAGTCTGTAGCAGTATATAATATGTAGAAAACATTATATTTTAAAACTATTTTTCTTTAAAATGATAAATTTTATTGAAAAATTACCAAATTTGTACATTTAGAATGTCCAGCTAGAAACATTTAAATTTATTTCAAAAAGGCTAAATTGTGGCTAATATATATGCTGTCAAACATGTAAGAGAGATTGCGATACACCTACATATCAGTGCAAACGCTGTTTCTAACTTCTTGAAAATCCAAAGAGTCAAAGGCAAGTAAAGACTTTCAGACCCAAAAAATTGACATCACGTGAAGGAGAAAAACCCTTATAAAACGTAAAAAGTGAGTGGAAGCATTGGAAACACATGAGATCAAGCTGGAATCACACATGTAATTAGAAGAACACTTTACAACTATGTAAAAGGATCGGAAAAGTTCATATTGAAGAAAAGAAAGCACCATTTTAAATGGAACGAAAGTTACATGGAGCACCGGCTACAGTGGGCCAAGAAGCATATGTTTTGGAATTTCTTGTGGGTTTAGTTGCTTTTTTTCTGATGAAAAAAATTTAAATCAGATGACCCAGACGGTTATCAATATTATGGGCCTTGTTTGAGTACAAAAAAGAAACTTATTCTATCAGTCACACACAAATAGGAAAAGGCATTTTTATATTTTCAATAGCTGTTGTATGCGGTGGAAAGACAAATCTAATATGTCCAGATAAAACACAAAAACATACAGATTACATTCAACTTTTAAATTCAGAGCTACTTCCTCATGGCACGTAGCTAGGTGGTGAAAGCTTTATATTTCAGCAATGCTTAGCATCAATTCACCCGGCCAATGGAGTTAAAAATTAGTTTGAAACAAATAATGATCAGGTTTTGTCACAGCCTGCTAAAAGTCCAGACCTCAATATTGTTAAAAATATATACTCAGTAAATTATATATACTCAGTAAATATAACTATTAAATGGTTTAAGCCAGGAGAAAACAATATGAATCTTTTATTGAACTTCAAGAATCTTTGAAATGTGTTTCGGACAATATTGTTAAACCGAAATTCAAGACTAATAAGTTTCAATAACAGATAGAGTATTTGAAATAATTAAAGAAAATGGTAGAGAGAGAGAAGAATTCCTTATGAACAAGATTTTTGTTTTCATTACTTCGAACTGTCCTATTTTTATAACACTGCATGATGTGATGGAAACTGCATGATGTGATGGAAATTTTTATTGTAACAAGCATATATTTTTTATTTCATATTACAGATATAATTATCTGATTGTAAATAAGTTTTTAAAAATACTGTTATAAAAATATTTTTAAGTTGTCAAAATTCTCCTGTTCCTATTCACTATCTATTTATATAATATTTCATTATTTATATCTTATTTATAGTAAAATTTCAAAAGTATATTCTTAAATTAATTTATATGGATTTCTATATATAAAACATAAACATAAGTCTTAAATATTTTCTGTTTATTTCAAATTTTAATTTTAAATTAAATTACTAAAAATTACATTTTAAAGAATTTATTGATAAGTTTACAATTTGTAAAATATAACTGCATTATTCCAGGCTATTCACGGGAAATTTATTAGAAAATTTACTTTTCTGATAGTCAATTTATTTTTCTTTTTGGTGTCATTTTATGTCATATTAAAACCATTAAGAGTAGAAAATGCAAAAGAAATAAACATTCGCTTGTGTATCATGAACTACATATATATTTTTTTCCTATCCTTCTTTTGGTGAATTGAGGCCAAACATTTACTCTGAAAGACAAACGAAGCTTGAAAGAATTATTATCGCCATTTATTTGGCTACGACAAAAAAAAAAGAATACTCCCTCATTACCTGGTTTCTTGAAAGTGATAGAAACTGCATTAGAGATCTCTAATTATAATTTCTTATATATTTCCCAATCAACAACAGTTTCCTTCATAAACATGATAAAGTTTATACTTTTACCGTATTATATGCGACATTTGGCCATTTATATAAAAGTAAACATAGTTTAATACTTTAATTTCTATTGTACTTTAATATGCAAAACATAACTAAAACGAAATATGTCTTGCAAATTATAATAGCTGTATAAATAATTTGTTGATTCTGTAGTCAGTACTGAAATAGTTCAAATATACAAATATACAGGCTTTTTATAATCACCTAATTATTGAAAACTCAATTGTATTAACATCCATGAATTATTTTTATAAAATACTTGTTTTTGTAGAAGAAATGAATAAACAAAAATCCTCTTTTCACATTCATCACATTTATTATATTTCATGCATTTTATATGCATTTAAAATATCGCTGTTTTTATTTTATTATCAATAAAGTTGGTAACTTTCTTCCTTTTCATTGTTTTCCCATGATTTCGCATTTAAAATTTTTTTTGACAAGGAAATCGTTTATAAACTTAGTTTATTCTTCCAATTAAGAAACAATTGGTTATGAAAAATTTTTCACGTCTATGAGAAAAACGTTTTTCAGAATTAGTTATTAGTACAGCTATAAATTATGCGTATTTAGAAACTATGTGCAATAATGAAGTATTTATTCATATCTTTAATATTTGTATTTCAAGCCATTATTTTTAAATAAGAGTGGAAATGATAATAAGGATCAATAAAATAAAGGATTTTTACTAAACAAAACATTTTGTTATAATTTGCTGAATTTTTTAAAATAGTTAAATACATTTTGAAATATAGTCAAAAAGTTGTAACGTTAAGCCGACAATTCTGAGACATAATTTCATTAAAATTAACTTTATATTACTGCCTCTTTCCTAGCTTTTTAAATAATATTATTTATGAAATCGGATTTTTACAATTACTTATTTTAAATTGCTCAAATGTTTATTACTTATAGAGATAGGAGCGTAAGATATTATTAAAAACAGAAATAGAAAAATATTCAATTACAATTTCTAATTAACAATATACACTCCTTCTGAATAAAATATCTATGGTGTTTTATCTTCTGTTCAGGCTACATTTGTTATAATACTTTTCTATTAAATTAAAATTATTAATTATTTAATCAAAATATAAATTTTATATTCTGATATTAGTAATGGTTGCGTTTTTAAAAGAAAGCGTCAGAATAATTTGTCGAAAATATTTAGTTAACAATTTTAAGTTCCCATGATGAATGGTGGCATCAATCTTTGAGTAGAATTATTCTGTATATATAAACAGCATTATTCTAACTACAAACAAATTAATATTAATATCTATTTGATAAAAGTGTTGTTATTTTCTAAAATGGTTATGTCTACTATTTGATCATATGAAGCGTGTGTTTGGTTTATCTTTTAATATCTATACTCACTATATATATAAAATGTTTTGAAATGGTTACCTAAATTGTATTATTATTTAAATTATTTATTGTAAACCGTGCAAAAATAATTTGAATATCGTTTTATTAGCAAGGATTTAAATTTGATTTGGTAAAACATAATGAAAAATCGAATTGAGTTTTTGTAAAAAATAAAATGCTATTTGAAAGAATTCATTCAAAAAGTATTCTCTATTATTCCATTTATCTATTATTTTGGAATAAAAATATAATATCGGATGTTTTTTATACCTTTTGAAATAATACACAACGAATACTTAAAATCCTTAGCATAAACTTACTCTATCTCTTTATACGTTATGACATAGACGAATTTAAGTAGCATATATTTAACGTTTTTTAAGGAAATAGACATAAGAAAAACATCATAAACATCTTAGAGGAAGAATCTTTAAAATATGCATCAGAACAACTTATTAATTGAACACTAAAAATATTTAATTTTGGTATTTTGCCCTGATTACTCTAAATTTCAAGCCAATTTATCTGACTTTTGGAGTTTCTCATCACTTTAACTAAAAATTATTTGTTTCCATGTTTTAAAGTCTTCTTAAAATTGTATAATATACAAACTTAAAATTTAAAATATCGTTATATATGAATAAATTGTGTTATTCTTAAACCAAAGTATCATTTTAATCTAAGAATAACAAAACCAATTCATTTTACTTTTTTTGCTTCAATGTATTATAATATATTTACTAATTAATTGTAAAACATTTTAATCATAGAAACCCATGAATATAATTATTGCTAAACATTATTTCATAAAAGTAAATTTTCAAAAAATCGTTAGAGATTAACTATTATAAAGTGATGCTGTTTTTAAAATACCTTTACTTTAAAATAATATCAAAATAAATTTCTTGCATCTTAATTTCTTCCTACTCGTTCACAAAGTGAATTTTAACAGGACAATAAGTTTCAACTGCATTGTTGATAGGTAAATTTAATTTATAAATATTTATACTGCAATTTCAACTATTGAAAACTCTTAATATACAAAATGTTAAATGAATATTTCTTTATTTAAATATTATTACTCTTATGTTTGCATGCAGAACTGCAATGCGCACTCCTTAAAAGACAAAATATAAATCTATGGTTATTAACATCAATTAATGATTAAATAGTTTTAAAACATATACAATATTTGGAAAATGCCATAACAATTTAGTTTGAAAATGTCATAAAGATTTAACCAATCTCTCAACTTGTTTTCAAACCTTGACATTGAACTTAATTAAACTGTGACATCTATTGAGAATTAATCTGTATTCATTCTGTCACACTTTCAATTATATTAGCAATTATGTACGAAATATATAATTAAAATTAACATAATGCTTTTTAATTATATGATTTTCAGAATAGTCATATTGATATGAATTTTATCTACATAGTTTGCAAAATCATTGTTAGATTTTTAAATAGTATGGATTAAAAAATAATTAAACAAATAAAACGGTCAACTATTTTATCGTTTCTATAAAATTTAATTAATTAGATTTCAATTAAAGATTCTTTTAAATATATTTGTGTGAATGCAATAAGTAGTTAAGATATTTAAAGCAGTTTTCAAAATTGGAACCATAAAATAACTTCCATTTTCACTTACATTGCTTTATCAAATAAGATTAATATTTCTATAGCAACGACTTTTTGTTTTTTCTTTAATTTAGCAGAAGGATACCAAATTTAAGTGAAAATTATAATTAAAAATGAAAATTGTATTTATAAATATAATTCAAATATAATTTTATAAAAAAATTTATAAAGTTTATAAAAAAATAATTATAAATCTCCTCAGTTATAGATTATTTGATTAATAATCATATATTCGTTTTGGTATTTTACAAAATGAATATAAAGTTTTTGATTTAAATTTAAATTTGGAATCAATTAAAATAAACTGTAATATGAAGAGAGTCACTTTAATATTTTATACAATAATGTTTATGAAAAAATTTAAGAGGCTTAAAGTTTTATTGAAATGTTAAAGTATAATTATGACATAAGCAATACGAAAACGTAAAAGATTTTCTCTGCTTCAATCAGGTTATAATAATAAAGTAACGCATTAAGTTAAACTGTAATTTTCTTAGATATTATACACCACAGAAATAACAAAAATACATTTTTACAAAATGTTAATAAATAAGAAAGCTTATTTAAATTCGCCCTGCTTTATTCTTAGATAATATTAAAACTGGAATTTTACAAATATTTTTCTTAAGAAATAATTATTAAATAGTTATAAAAAATTTAATGCATGTATATTTATATTTTGATTCGAAAAATATTTACTTTATCACAATTAATGCTATTTTTGCAGAAGCTCTTATTTATATACATTTACTTCCTTGTCTTTTATTCCTTATATTCAGACAGAATATTTAAAATTTCATAGAAACGCATTCCTTTAATATTTCATAAAATTTAGAGACATTAATTTTTTAAATTAATAATAGGTAAAAATTATATTTGCATTATTAGAATGAGTTACCAATTTCCTTAAGGATACGTTTGTCAAATATTATCATGCTTTGATGATTAACAGATTCGACATGTATAAAGAAAATTTCAGAAATAGAATTTATACTGTTCATAAATTCATTTTTACGCTAAGCTACAATCTGAAATTGAGTTGTTAATTGTAAAAAGTAAAATGAGTAATTGAACGTTGTTTGAAAATTTTGAAATTTACATAAGTTAAAGATATTAGAAAGTTTGTAACATTAGAGGATAAATTTAATTTAGTTTTTATAATTACATCTTAAATCAACAATATAGAGGTCATGTCGTTTGTATAGAGGACATATACAATACCTAGAACCAAATAACCAATAATCTAATGTTAAAACATCACGTAATTATAGTATATTTATTCTGCAAATAAATTCTAATGTGATTGAAATATTAAGAATGTATGGGATATAATATCACTTTTTCAGAAACCAATGTTACAACAATTGTGCATATCACAGCGAGAATGTACCTTAAAATATTAAAATAGATATCATTTTTTTGTTACACCAAGCACAATATCAACATGATAGTACGCCAAATACTGCTCTAGAGCAGTTGATATTCTAAAGGACTGGTATTACGGCATCAACTTCATGTTCACGCTCAGGCTTCATCACTGGACGTCAGTTTTGCTTAGACCTTAATCCCAGTTTTTCCTAAAATGAGAATCTCAATGCAATTTTTCTGGAATAAAGCAACACATGAAATTGTTCTACAAGCATACAGGAAAATTATAATCATATTAGAATGTTGTAGATAGTATTAATGTAAGGAAAAAAGTTTTTTTTGGATAATTGTGCATTTATTTCTGCAAATAAGATATGTAGAAAAAATAAACTGATATCTGTTGTTCGTCCGAATATTGCCAATGTATTATCGATTATTTTCAGTATCAAATGGCATAGTAAATATTATTACAAGTTTTTTTTTAATATTGGTTTTTTAAATATCATTTGTTTTAATGGCACTTGAATTTTGGAAATGAATAGAGTAAAGCATAGAGGAGATTTCCATTTAAAGTTAACGATATATAAAAGTATTTTACATAAGTTGTATTATATACAAACATTATAACGGATTATATTTTTAAATAAAGTTTCTTAACTATTATTATTTTACCTTTTTTGTAGTATTTCAAACGTTACTTTTAAACTGATGTAAATATTTAATAATACTACAGTAAATATCTTTATTAAACTAAAATTTGAAATGATCTAAATAATAAACGTTAATTTTTATTTTTTAAAATAATAAACTCAATTATTTTCTATTATGGAATAATTTATTTTAATTATTAGTTGATAAATTAAAATATTATTTTAATTATTACGAATAATTATTATTTAACAAAATCTAACATTTATATCTGATAAATTCTAATATGTAATATTTCTGCCTATATTGATTTAGTAAATCTACAAAAATCGTATTTAACGATCTTTCTTTATTTTGTAATTTGGATAGCCATAAAAGTAGTTTTCATGGTATTTTTGATACTTTTGCATTATTCTGATGAATCATTTATTTATCAGAATAGTTTGTGTGGCTTCAATACATCTGTTAATGGCTTTTACATCTGATAAGTCATTTTCTTGTTTCATAAGATACTGACATTATTACTTGCAAAATCTAACTATCGTTTTTGCATGTTTCTGCATTAAAATAATTAATAAGATTTATAAAAACTGTTTGGTATTTTTATGCAAATTTTTAATGGTTTTCTAATTAGTGAAACGTTCTAATAGCTATAATTAACATAAAACTAACTACCAACAATAAAAATGTAAATTGATATATTTGTAAAAGGATTGGCTTTTGTTCCTTAAACTACATATAACAAAGCTAATTTTTGCTATTCGGTAAATTATACAATCAAATGCAAATCAGCAATCAGCAGATGCCTAGCTGAAAAAAGGCAATAAATATATAAAGTAAAATGAAAAAGTTTTGCATATGCATATATTTTTTTATCTCTCTCTCTCTCTCTCTCACACACACACACACACTTCTTTCTTTACATTAACTTAGGAGAAAAAAAAGTAACAAAAAAAGTAAAAAGTAAAGAGATAAACATATATGTGTTAATAATTTCCTGGTTAATATTTAAATAATTAATATTTTAAGAAACGAAATTAATTGTTTTTTTATAAATTTTCATTTCTTTATATTATAACACTTTAAATATTTCTAATATTTTTTTACTGAATAATTTTTAAGAGTATGTTAAATTATGCTGGTCAAAAAATTGTTTTCATCCAGAAATTGCAAAAAATATTATTTTAATAGGCATATTTAAATACATTCATCCACACAGATAACTATAAATAATGTCTCTGTATTTCCATCCTTTTGATACAAAATATTTGGGGTGTCAAAATTGGTTTTAAAAGCTATTAGATAATATTTTGTGTAATTTTTAGAAACTACTCAAAATAAGAGTGTTTTTAATTCCTTTATGATCAGTATATTATTCATTTATTATATACACGTATTTTTTTTATTTTAAAGAGTATTTGTACAACATATATAATAAAAGTTTTATAGATATTTTTAGAAAGCAAACTATCATCACAGTCATTCTAAATTCAATTGTGCCCAACACTGTGTTTACAATATACTCAGATAACATAAAAGAGAAAACAGCATATTGAGAAAATTTTGGACTTTTGATAACATTAAATTTTAATTCGTTTTAATTGATATAAAATCAAATGAGATTGTATGAAGCTACTTTGAACCATAACGAAAGAATATTAATTCTAAAATGTATAAATTTACTAAAAACAAATATGTTGATTGTTGAGACAAATTATTAATATCTCAATAAATCTTATTAATATAAATATCTTGTTAAAATTATTTACATAAAAACTGGTAATTTATATATATACATATACATATACATATATATATATATATATATATATATATATATATATATATATATATATATATATATATATATATATATATATATATATATATATATATATATATATATATATATATATATATATATATATATATATGTATATATATATATATATATATATATATATATATATATATATATATATATATATATATATATATATATATATATATATATATATATATATATATATATATACGAGGTCTGTCCAGAAAAAGTTGAAAAATAACATTATTTTACTGTTTGCAGTCAAAGCCAGGTGGCACTACTGCTTTAACCAATCCCATAACGCTCAGTTCGTGTCAGACCGTTCTGAGTGTACGTAGGAGTGTGCGACTGCTTGTTGAAAGTTACCCTTTTTCACCGGCCGTCTGCATGGAGCTCTCTCTGATTGAGGAACAACGCATCAACATCAAGTTTCTTGCAAAGCTGGGCAAGAATGGCCGTGAGATTTTTGAGTGTTTGAAACAAGTTTACATAGACAATTCTCTGAAGGATCCGACCGTGAAGACGTTAAAGATGATCCTCGCCCAGGACACCCGTCGCCATCGAGTTCTGATGAAAATGTTAAACAAATTCGGGCTTGTGTTCTTAAAGACCCTTAGATTGAAATTCAGAATAATTGCTGACGAGCTGTCAATCACCAAAACAATCGTTCACGAAATTTTGACACAATAGCTTGAAATGAAAATTGTGTGCGATAATCGTAACGAAGCTCTTGGCGCCAGAACAGAAAGCAAAGAGGGTTGAGTGCTGTGAGGATTGGTTGAAGCAGAAGAAAGAGGGGACTTTCTAAATCGAGTCATCACTGGAGACGAGTCCTGGTTTTACGAAATCGATATGGACAAACATAATTAAGTTAAAATAATTAACTTAACAAAATACACGCACCAAAAACCCTTTTCAAAAGAAGAATTAAGTTTTCATTTTATTTTAAGTTGGAATAATTCTTATACTTACATAAATTTACTTCTTAAAAAATATTTTCAATAAATTTAATTTTCCAATTAAGTATAAAAAGTTACTTAAATTTATAAATTTATTAAAAATTAAAACAATGCAAAGTACTTAAAGTAAATTTCTTAGCTATTGCGATGCATCTTTGTAATTTTTTGTGTTTATGCATTTTTAAACTGATTTAGTTTGAATACTATACATACTGTACTTTTAAAATTAATCATAAATTTTAAAAAATCTATAATAAATAACATTACTGTTTCATTACCCTTCATTTAAAATTACAAAAATTCAATGTTGTATATTTAGCATTGAAATTTTATTTTTATTAAATACTTATTTTAATTATGAATATAAGTTTATATATATATATGCATACATACATACATATATATTGATCACAAAAACTCTCTTGCAATACAAGTCCTAACTCTAAAAATATTTATATCAAATAATAGTTTTCGCTTACGATATTTTGAAGTAACCAATTCGGAATCATAAGAGAACAACAACTGAAGCTGGAGTTTAGGATTATAGAGATAAAATTATAAATAGAGCGACATGTACTATTTTTACTATAATTTGATTGTTATAACACAAAACTGTGAAAGCATTACCATTGGAAGGATACCTGTAGCTTGAAAATATACTGCGCTAAGCAGATTAAGGAGAAAAGAAAACTATTATGATGTTTTTATCAGAGCAACAATATTTTATTAACGGCTTATATGATTTTACACGTAGACTTCGACTTCTACTACATCCAATTGATTCTGCTTCAAAACGAGAAGTGACTAATGTATATAAATTTCCAGGTTTCGTTACAAAAACGCCATTATGGCTGGCGTTGTCACACTAAGTGGGAAGAAAGTGCATGTCATAAGCATTCCGAATTTATCACTCTGTAAACAAAATCTTGTTTACAGGGAAAAAAATGAGAATTTTTAAGGATTTTTTCACTGAACAAACAAATTATTTCAAGGAAATTTTGTTCGCATACGAAAATTTTGGGCCAACTAGACTGCTAAAGTTATACGAAATAACAAATTTAAAAAAATTTTGAACATGAGAACTACTTTTCCCTATGTGACCTTCACTTTCTATCAAGATAGTTATGGAAGTCTATCAGACATTAGTTGAAATCCTTTTTGCAAGCATATGCCATGCACTGGCAAAAAATGATAATATCGGTTTCAGCACGTAAAAACTTGTAAAAAGATAATGACCAAGTATAGCTAGATTTTGCGTTTGCCTTTCTTTATACGGTGTGACAAAATTGTTTAGAAATTGCATCAGAAACAGATTGTCTTCCCGTTAAAAGGGTTTTTGTGGTGAAACGACTATTTATACCAACTATAAAATGACATAAAATGAGCTCACATTATCTTCATGAAATCATTCAGGTAAAATGTGATTAACCAAAAATTAAGGTGTGTTTCTTGCCGTTTCTCGAGGGAAAAATTGAGGCACATTCCTTTTATGCCAATATATTGATTGTGGAATTGCATATATAGATATGTGATTGATTTAGAGGGCTACCCTTATTAAAGAAAAATGGAAGACATCATTTACCACTAGGATGTGCATCAAAGCATTGACTCCTTTTTACAGGTGTGTAATTGGATAAAAATCAGCAAAATATTGGAATGGAGCTTGAACAGATTTTAAAGGTACTCTTTACCTACCTTCTTTACTGTGGTATGCAAGGTGTGACAAAATATAACTTCCTGTGAATATTTTCATGGGTCTGCTTGGAAAAGAAAGGTATTTTCTACATCTGACGCTTGTCACTGTTGCAGCCAAAATTATTTTGAAAACAAAAATAACTGAATTCCATTGAAACTACAGCATCAAATATAATGAAAATATTGTGATATGAATACTCTTTGCCTTTTGTTTACAAATTGCTCACATCTTTTGTGATTTGCAAACATACTTCGGCAAAGTTTAAATCTTTATTTGCAAACAAACTTTATACTTACAAAAATATGATTAGTTAAGTAAATAGGTATTATATATACCTATAAATTACTAAAAACCTATGTAGAAAATGTATTCTTGTCTGGTAAATTCAAGATATTACCAACCTGGCTTAGAAAAGGTTTGGAGTATGTTTCCATTTTATTTTCACCAAGTTTTTATGGTAAATTATAAGAGTTAAGAAATGTTTTAATAGAAGGCCTGAATGATAGATTACTTATGATTGGATTCGCCCTTCGTTGATATATTGTTCATATTGTGTCTCAAAATGCTAACAAATTAAATATTTAAAATAAGATATAAATTGTAAAATTTAAAAAAATGATACACAATTGAATTAATCTTGATAGAATTTGCATCAATATTTTCAAAGAATTATACGAAATATAATGATACAATGTTAATGTCATTTCGCAAATACGATCCCATGTGGGAACTTGAACTCTTATGAGCATTTCTCACTATAATTAACAAAGACATTGCAATAATAATTTTAATAATTAAGAAATTAAAATGATAACACCAGAAAAATTAAGTGATTAAAAAAATAGGTTTACTTTTTAATATTACTTCTTTAATATTTTTTTACTACTTATTAAAACAAGTTTGAATACCTAAGTATGAAGTAATTAAAAAGAACGGCTGATTTACACTGACGCATCTTTGTTTCCTTTTTGATTCCTTGTCACCTATCAACACAAATATTGTTATATATATATATATATATATATATATATATATATATATATATATATATATATATATATATATATATATATATATATATATATATATATATATATATATATATATATATATATATATATATATATCAGCTCCCTTGATGAAGACGCAGTACCTTTGTTTTCCACCCATACTTTGTATTGTATAGTTAATTTTTGTCAGTTAGCATTTTCTTATTTTAAAAGCAAAATCGTTCTCTGCAATTACAACATTGCAGTGACTATATATATATATATAGTATGGATAGATATATATATATAGGTACATATATATATCATATATATATATATATATATATATATATATATATATATATATATATATATATATATATATATATATATCCTAAACGTATAAATAAATATTTTGCTATTTTAGATTTCATGATTTCAAATTATTTAATTATTTAGATTTTTAAGTTTTTAAATTGATTCTGATTCAGTAAAAAGTATTCTTTTTCCCTAGAAATTACTTATGTAATAATTCAAATTAATGTAATTTAACTCCATAATATATAATAAAATTTCCTTATTTATGTTACATGTTTCACACAATTTGAATAATAATTGTTAGAATGTAGCAAAATTAATATAACCTAATTTAATGAATGAATATTATTTCTTAAATGTATATATGAAACAATTTTATTTCTTTTTCAAGTAATTTTTTCAGTATTATCATCTATTTATATATTTTTTTATTTTTCAGAATTTATCAAAGTTAGTTTTCAATAGATTTCCATTAATGCCTTTTGCTTTTAGTCATATCACTGGAGGGTGTTTTTAGTATACAGATAAACCTTTTTGGCACCTTCCCATTTTTATTTAAATTTTGCAAGTTAAACTTCTCCTGTAATGTCTCCAAGAAGAAACAAACTCTAAATATGATAACACATAACATTGATTTTCATAATTAATTCTCTTTGAAAATCTTACATTTCTTGATTTCTTTTACTGGAAGCTAATTTATTTAAAAATAATTTTCAGTGAAAATTAATTTGATTATAGAATTATTTGAAAGGTTCGAACAACTATGTATAAAATTTCATAACTAAGATATTTTATCATTCATTACATATTTCAGAATTAATTCTTTTAATGCTTTTTACTTTTTTTAAAAAATTATTAATGAAACAATTTATAATTTAAGATACCTTGTAATAAATAAAATTTAATAAAAGCTTTAAAATTACCACCTATTTTAAATGTTTATCTGACAAAATTTTGATATCTTACAACATCATAGTTTTAATGTTTTACCAAAATAAATAGAATTAATTTTTGAAAAATAGCAAAATCGTCATATTGCATTTTCACTTATGTTAAATCAATTATTCATTTTTTATGTGTTATTGATATCCGCTTAAGTAAATAATGATATACAAGACAAACGAAAAGAACTCATTAATAAGAAGAAATGTTTACCAAAGAAGAAAAATTCTTTTGGCGTTTATTGTTTTGGAATATTTCAAATCCTTGTTCTATTTTACTTTGGTCTAAAAACTTTAAGAAATAGACGATACACTTTTTCAAACTTATTTGAATAAATTTCTGAACTTGTCTGAAAAATTCCTTTTTATATAATTTTTAGGGTAGATCTTAAATTTTATTTTCACTGCAAATTTACTATTTATGAATTTTTATATGAAACCATAGTAAAATCTGTAATTTCAGAAATATGATTTTTAGAAAATTTTCTGTAGTAAAATCTGTATATTTTCTGTATTTTCTATTTTTGAATGCTTCGGACGAGTATGTAATGGCAAGTTCTGAATGTATTACATTTTAAAAAATTTAAATTCATTTATCACTTGTTATTATCGAAAGAAATTAAAAATTATCCATATTTCACAAATTAAACATCATGAAAATATACAAACGAATTTTATTAATTTCTTTCCGTCAAAAAGCTGTGAATAGGAAAATTTAATATTTTCTTAAAAGTCATTCTGCAGTGTTGAAATGTTTATTAAGTACAATTTTTTTATAACAAAACATTTCTGACAATGTTCAATCACTTTAATTTAAAATTAGGTGTGCCGTGCAAAGTTGTAAATTTTAAAGTACAATACACTTTTCATAAATTTTATAATTTTTTTAAAATAATTCAGAAGAAAAACAAATACTTTTAGTTTCTAATTTATAAAATAATATATTAAAGGACAAAATTTTTTACTTCAGCTTCATAAATAAAACTTCAAACACTTTTATCTTTTTCGTTAAAGGAGTTTCTCCTTTATTACTTATTCTTAATAGTTAGAGGTTCTTCTAAGAACTTTAGATTTCTCACAAAGATCAGAGAGGAGAAATAATTAAAAGAAAGAGAAAGTAAATAATATATTACATTTGCAACTATTTTAAAGACTTTCTTCTTAATGGAATTCACTTTCTTGTATGTTATTTCTTTTATCGACCTAAATGTTCTTTATGAATCTATGCTCATTAATATATATGTTTAAATCTTGATATTTTAAAGACATTTTTATTAAAAAAATGTCACTCGTATCAAAATATACAATCTTATATTACAGGAAAATATTTTTCATTGGAATGTCCTATGACTTATCATGAAATTTCTGGAGTTAATTTCATGGATTTTAAAATTTCCAATTGTTGAAGTTGTATAATTCAGTGTAATTTTAATATTAAAGGGTTTATCAATTAACGAGAGTAAATTAACATCTTTTTTGAAACTTTCTCAGAAATTGATTGAAATTTTTTATAGTAAAAGTTTCATGCTCTATGCATTCATCTTCTTCAGTAAAAAGCAAAAAGACCCAAAGTTGGCCACTTCCTAACT
Organism: Latrodectus hesperus; assembly: GCA_037975125.1. Lineage (NCBI taxonomy): Eukaryota > Metazoa > Arthropoda > Arachnida > Araneae > Theridiidae > Latrodectus > Latrodectus hesperus. Next base: position 54,834,632 of record CM075850.1, on the reverse strand, counting down.
CCCAATATGTCTTCTGCCTTCATTTGGAAAAGTTCTGGAAAGACTCATAATAGACCGCCTGAAGCATGCCTTATTCAAAAATAATTTTTATATAACAGCCAATATGGCTTCTGAGCAAAACGATCAACAGACCATGCTCTAACTGCAGTAATGGATTGCATAAATAAAAATAAAGAAAACAACAGATATACAGCTCTCATTAGCTTGTACATCCAGAAAGCATTCGACTCTCTGTGGTGGCCAGGTCTAAAATTAGCACTTACAAAATGTAACGCCCAGAAAAATGTATCCCAGTGCATTTTTAGCTTCTTAAAAGATAGGGAACTAATAGCCATAGGTGACTCTGGCTTAGTACAAATGGAACTTAACAGAGGCTGCCCACAGGGCTCCGTAGGAGGGCCTGTATTATGAATCATCTATTTCAATTCAATCTTATCCGCTCCTTGGCCAGAACACACAGAGATTATAGCATTTGCAGATGATACAATGCTAGTAGTTGGAGGTGCAACAAAAGCAGAACTAAAACATAATTGTAACAAATCTTTATTCCAATTCTCAAATTCCTGCAAAGATCTAAAGTTAACAATTTCAACAGCAAAATCAACAGTAATGATCCTTGGTAAGAAAAATAAAAGTCTAAAATCCAATCCAAAAATTACCTTAAATAATGAGAGTCTAAGGCATTCAAAATGCTTGGTTTACCTAGGAATATATCTAGATTCAAAGCTTTCTTTCCTACCACATCTTCGCTACATCAAAACAAAAATAATACCAATAGCTCAAAGACTAAATGTAATAATCAGCCAGAACTGGGGTATAAAAGGAAAAATTTCTAATGTAATATACTTAACCATTATCGAAAAAATAGTTATGTATGGATGCTCAACTTGGGCAAATCATATGACAGCTAGGAAAGAAAAAATATTAAATAATATTCAACAATTTTTCCTGCTACTGATAACAAGAGCATTTAAAACAACTTCTAGCATAGATCTAAATACTATATCAGGCATTCCACCCTTACCATTAACAATCGAAGCTGCTACCCTAAAAACAAAAATCTTACTGCTTAAAAAATCAATACAAATAGATGGTACTCACTACAACCCGAAAGATTTTGAAGATCCGGCCCACAAAGATTCTATCCATCCCTTCCATAGATTCAGAAACCTAACAGTATACAACCTTCCTTAAGAATTCCTAAGATTATGTAAAACTCCAAAGTTTATACCAACAGCAATAAATCTATATACAGATGGATCAAGACATGACGAGGCAACAGGAGCAGCATTCGTGGTTACACAAAAAGACCAAAAAAAATTTCTCTCAACAATTTAAACTAAATAGTTATAACTCTGTGTTTCAAGCTGAGGCATTAGCGGTCAGAGAAGCGGTAAAATAAGTAATTATCAATAAATTAACCCCGACAACAATATGGACTGACAGCCAGTCTGTTCTTCTATCATTGCTCAACCCAGTGCACAAATCACAACTCATCCGTGATATCCAGGAGTGTCTTTACACAAACACACCATGCAGAATCCAATTAAGCTTGATTAAAGCACACATGGGCAATTGGGGGAAAGAATTGGCGGACAAAGAAGCAAAAGAAGCTGCTACCAATGAGGAAGTGTCAATAATAAATCTGCCGAAACCAAGCTCCCTCCTAAAACTTCGCCTTTATAAAAGAACCATCAGAAGATGGCAAAGAACATGGGAGACATCGCAAAATGGTAGGTTCACCCACCATTTACTTCCAACAATCTTTACAGAGTTCCTCATCTCAAACCCTTTTATTAACTATCTAATAACGAATCATGGACCCTTCCCTGAATACTTCGCAAGATTTGGCAAATCCAATTGAACATATGCAAATGTGGTGATTTTGGAACTGCCCTTCACTACATAGTGAAATGTCCATCTACAAAGTCCCTCCACATAAAAAGGCACCATAGTCAAGCAGATCTTCAATTTGTGAAATTTTGTCTAAAGGACGGTTTTAGACGAAAAAAATAATTCAAATAATCAAATTCTTAATAATACAGGGACTCACACTATGCCGTGACCCTGTACAATCATCAACAATGGCAGATCATGAACTTTATTCATCATCAAATTCATCAGATGAACAATTATACTTTCATTTCCTTATTTTAATATTTGTTTATATCTAATGATGTTTAGTGTAATTATTTTAACTGTTAAAACTAATGCTTTAAGTAATATGTAACATTAATGTCTTGTCAATTCATGCAAAATTTTAAAGGAAATAATGAACACGAGTACTTTATACCAATTATTAGTGCTCCATAACATCATGACTTAATTTGTTAATTGAGTCAAATGTATATAAAAAATTTAAATCTTGTAAATAGTGCCATCTAAGCTTGCAAAATATTTCTATATAATTATACTTTCATTTAATTCTGTATATAAAACATATGTTGTTCATAATAATATAGTTATTTTGTTAGAGTTAAATTTAATACTTCAAGAAATATGATACATTAATGTTTTGTCAATTCATGTAAATTGTTATTAATTTAAGATTGTATAACTCCTAATTTACTTTTCCTGTAATTACTCCTACTTTTTCTTAATATAATATTTTCACTAAATTTTATAATAACTAGTTTCAATCATGTAACTGAACTGTGATGCAGACACCTACTCCGCTAGGATGTCTATAGTCTTTCCAGCCCTACCAATGTGACTATAATTTTAAAGAATTCGATGGCAGGGTCGTAAGTGGGCCCCCGTAAATGTTACGGAAGACTCTCGGAGATGGTGGGGCATAACCCGATAACAAGTTGGTAAAGTCCGGGGTCCTGCCACTTCACTATGCTATGCTCTATACATTCATAATTAGCTTTAGTAGCATAAACACTATTTTATAAAATGGTGTTTTCTTAAAAATTTCTATTCTTTTGAACAAAAAATTTAGTTATAATCTATGAAAAATAATAGAATTACGTCATACTTCCATGAATTTCTGAGTAAAATTTCAAACCCATAGACAGAGGCTCGAAATAAAATATGTATAGTTGACATTAAAGGTAAATATTTTAAATGCATTTTCACATGGACCATCAACGTAAAGGATATATTGCATTATCTGTTACACAATCTGTAATAATTATCTGTATAAGTAATTTTTCAATTTTGCAAATTTAAAAACATGCACCAGTTTTTAATTGTTAGTGAATTTCAACAAAAAAAAAATGCTTCATACTATTCCTGTATAATTTTTAAAAATGCTGTAATATTTATAACAAATAAAGTGTTTAGTTTCATAGCATTTTCACATATTTAATTATATATAAGTGAAACCTAAGTAACAATCTTAATTTTGCTGTATTTTAAGGATGAATTTTAATTTTTAGATATGCCATTATGATATAGTAGAAAATTTATATTTTATTTAAACAGTGCACATGTTTATTAATCATCGAAAGATGATATTGTTGTAAATAATTGGTATAATTATGTCTTCGCACTTTTACCTATTTGTTTGAATATTTATTATTTCCTGAATTTATTTTAAAATATCATTAAAATGAGTCTAAAATTTTAAGTTTGGTCAATTAATTTCTTCAAAATTGTTTTTCTTTATTCTACAAAATTTTTTATTTCTACAATTTTTTTTATAAAATAATTTTTATCCTACATATTTATATTATAATCAGTTATTATAGGTAGAATATAAATTAATGAATTAGAGTTATTACGATCAAGGACAAATGTGCGAAAGTCTACATGGGTTATTTCGAAGTTCGATATCTATTAAAATGTTTACTTTTAAACTTCTTTGTTTTGATGATTACAACAACTAAAACTACTAGACTTTTCTGCACATCTTGATTTTTCACTGTCTTTTCTGAAATCGATGCAAGTGAAAGAATATTAGCCATTGTATATTTTATATGCAATTGAAGCTTATTTTCATTTAAATGATTTTGAGAATGAACAGAATTGCAACTTATGGGATTCCTCCAATCCTCGAATTCATCTTGAATTTTATTTATTCTCTTTTCTAGAAGCCAAAGTGAATAGGGATTTTCGTTTTATGTCACAAGTAAATAATACAATAAATATCTGGGTGGTCATGTTGTCGAAAAATTGAGGCAAAGATATCCTTGGGTTATCACAGTTTTGTTGCAAGATGCAGCAAAAAAAAAGAAATACTCACGAGGCAAGAATGTATAGAATGTCAATCAAGGTGAATTTCTAGATGAACATGTTATCTCATGTACTTTCGCACATACTTTGTCAGTGAAATCATTGGATCTGAATTCTTGTGAGTTTTGTCAGTGAGGTTTCCTTGAATGTTAAGCTTAAGGAAGTCGTGCTACTGATAAAAGGGGTTTGAGAACCCTTTATCTTTGTTGATAATGACATGACACGTTTTCTGTATATTATTGATCAACAAATGTGAAAATAGACCATAAGCATGTAAATATATAAGATAAGTAATTTATTTTGATTCATTATAATGCTACCTGATGGCAAATTTTGAAGTTAATTTTTCAATTGTTAATGATGTATATAACAAATGTTTTAACTTGCATTTTGATCCATTCAGTAGTGTCAGACTTTTAATTATCCTTAAAGGGATCAGTTTAATTTTAAACATGTTATATTATAATTCGGTAGGGATACAGGGAAATATTTTTGTCGATAATATTTTGTTTTATCACTTTGCATTCGAAACTATTTGCTTTCATAAGAAGGGACACCTGTCTTTTAGTTAAACATTCATAACACAATGTAGGAATGTATGCATGATAATCGACATCAAGTGCTCTTTTCAACTATCAATATATTGCACTTCTGATTTAATTCCGCATTTATATGTTGTATTTTTAATGCCCTCATTTATTTATTTCAGATTTATCTTATATTTGTTATTGGGTGAAAAGTGTCGATGTAGTCGTATATAGATGTCATATATGATAGATAGTTACGGTGTCTTGCGATCATCTCGAATATTGGAGTTCATCATGCTAAGTAATATTAGAATTAAAAAGTCTTCGTTTAAAATTTAAATGTTTTTTTAATGTTGAACATTTGTAGGATTTTATTTTGTCATATCGCTCGGTTGTTCTAATCACCATCTAAAATGTTTATTTTTTCTTGCTTAGTTACATTATTTTCTGTTTTTTTTTTTTAAATATTACTATTACATGATTCTTGCTTAATCGAACAAACGACTCTTTTTTATTTGATAAATTTTGAAACGTTAAGTGTTTTTTTAAATATTATTATTATTTACAAATAATATTTTATTAGTATTTATAAATTATATTTTTAACCTATATTTGGTTTTGGAGTTTTTGTCATTGGTTGACAAACATCCCAATAAAGCAATGATGATGCAGAAAAAGAATTAAAGTGGTCACCGGAAAAGATGTCTTGACGGAACTTAAAAACAATAGGGCAATGTCTGTAACCATCTATATCTCCTTGGTGGCAAAAAAGAAACAAGATGAATTCTTTGCTTCTTCAAATAGTCATGTCTAGTAAACAAACGAAAATAAGTAATTTCAACTGATCAAGGCAGGGAACTAGGGATTCTACTACTTTTGTTGAGGAAGACACTCCACCTATTACCCACAGATTCATCAGTATGCATCCGGAGGTTCTATTTTTCTTTTAATTTACTCCAAACGTTATTTTGATGTTGTGCAAAAGCAGGGGAGAGTCAGGTTAAAATTCGTACAAATGCATTGTTGGAAACGAGAAAAACGACTTGTTATGCTCTAGTACATCCCTCCAAACAATAGACCTAACTTTGATTATATTCGGCTTAATAACTGGGATAGCAAAGCATTTATCCATGTATATTTTAATGCACTCTCAACTCATTGGGCTTATTCAGCAACAAACTATATTGTTAGTGTAGAAGAGAATTTTTTTATTAAAAATAAAGAAAATTCTCCGAAATTCTTGTCATTCAGTGAAAGTGTCTTTCATCTTAATTTATTTTTGACACACCCAACTTTGTCAGATAAAATCTAACATGCACTAATTGATAGCGAAGCTGGTGCTGGACATAGGATTTTACTTTGTAGCGTAATAAGATATGGACTTAATTTTTAGAGTCAAGTCAGAATTACTGTAACCTCAAAAAAAATTGGACTAAATTTAAAAACATAACTAAAGAAGTGTTAATTTGTTCTCTATACCAAATCCAGAATATATTACAGGGCTCTCTAGACTTGTTCTGTTGAAATATTCTCATCTTGATATTCCAAAGGGTCAGCAAATGAAGTGTTTCCTTTTTTGGAATGAAAATTTACAAAACCTTAAAGAAATAATAAATGAATTAAATGAAATATTGAACAAGATTCTAAGCAAATTTTAATTTTCTTTTTCTTTCGCATTTTATGAAATTATTTCTCGTGTCCATTAGAAACCTTGCAGTAAATTATTAAATTAATTAATATTCACGGGAATACCTATTGATTAAAAACATTTTTATTTTTGAAATTGTTATTTTTTCAATTGTTCGTAATATATAGTTTGTGTATATTATTTAATGTGCTTATACCTTTAAGGTGTAAAAAACAACTATTAGATTTATTGAATGTTACGATTCCATAAAAAGAAAATTATGTCACAAAAAGAGTAATTTATTTTAATATTAAATGTTTAATTCAAATTTATCGATTAGTAATCCATATTTTAGGTTAATATGAAATTTCACCATTAACAGAATAAAGCACAAAAAATTATGTTACTATTTTAGAGAAGATTTTTGTGTCCTATTTGAAAATATAAATTACTGATATTCATACTCATCATAGATTCAAAACTAGAATAATTTATCAATTTTTGGTTCAGTAAAAGAATGTGAAAACCTAGTGCGTATTTAACTTATAATAGAAGTTTTTCATACATCACTTACACAATGATAATAAATATATGTATAATAGAAACATAAAAATGAATATTATATCAGAAATAATGATAACCCAATAAAGTATGCTCATTCTAAGAATTCTATTTTGAATAATTTTAAAATAATTTTTTGTAGTAAATATTAATGATTAAAATTTAGATTTTTATTTTTACACACTAAAAAACAAAAATTAATCACAAAACTTAAATTTTAGACATGTAATATAGTGGTTCATATATAAACATAAGATTTTTAGATACCTAAGAGTAAAAACAAAACAATGAAAACGTGTTGTGATAAAGAAAGCATTCAATATCATTTAAAAGTTAAAAAATAATAATTTATTTCCGACTTCCGGAATTTAAAAATTAAATTCCATATTTTTCTAATTTTTGGGTGGTACTTTTTTCCTTAAATGGTTTTGTTGAAAATATGCACTACATGTTTAAATTTAAATCTCTAATTATAAAAAAATATATCAGTTTTTCTTCGGAAACTTAAATGAGCTGTATATATGGCAAACCCCTATATAGAAAATTCATTTCTTTTAACTCATAATATTATTTTTCTATCTCTATATACATTTTCATTTTCTCTTTTGTTCGACTTTTTATTCCTTATCTCTATTCCAGAAATAGCACAAGAGAAAGCTTTCGCTCTTAAACACAGATTACCTCCGATGATTCAATTTAAAACTAAGTGTATTTTATTCACTTTGAATTTCCTAATGTATATTATTTTTTTCAATACTTATTGAGCGGTGAATTCTAATCTTTTTATATAGGGTTATAAATTCTGATTTACTGAAATTGTATCAAAATTTATATACCTAATTTGTGTATGTAAACGCATATATCTTTATGTGTGAATGCATAAATATGTATGATAGCATGTTTAAGATTTTATCTGGAATATTTACTGCACATTAAAGCTTTCTGTAAAGCATTATGTCAAGAGACTTTGCAAGAATGTCACAATGTTAAGAGATGCTGCTGGCCCATTAGCTGTTTTCTCGAATAAAAAATTCACGAAAAAAGAAAAAAAATCTTTATTACTAAAAACTTTGTCTACTAATTGTAGTAATTTTTATTTTGAAAATGGGGAACCGATGCATTTCTTAGAAATATGTGCATAATTGTAAAGTTTCAATTAAAATCGAAATTAATTTAAAAAAAAGTTTTGATTATTTAGAAATATCTAATCGAGCTGAATTATTGACTAAGGCAATGCAATGTCTGTTATGAACTTATATTTTGTTTTCATGAATCATTCTATCTTATTCTTCCACTGAACATTTTTGGAGACGGAAATCTAAAAATAAAAAAAAATTATTAAAAAATTTAAACGCTTTCTGAAATACTTGCATTAAAAATTATTGATTTTAAAATTTTTTGAATCCAAAAACCATCTTAAAAAAAAAAAAAAAAGATTCTAAGGTTAAAAAAACAAGACTTGGAGTTATTAGAACAAATGCTAAAACAAAAATCTTAATAAAGTTTTAAAAACTTTTAAAAATAAAAAATATCTAAAGAATATTTGAAAATACTAAGCAATAAATATTTATATTTGAAGGAATGCTATAAAAATATCCATACATCCGTTAGTGATAAAAGTGACTGTAAAAATGTTATCCAATTATGAGATTTTGTATGTTATATGCAAATAATTTATGAGCCAAAATAATAAGAAATTCAGCATTTTGAAATCTAGGTTTATTTAACTTAAAATAATTTTTTCATGCTTTTATATTACTAAAAATTATTCTCAGTAAGAAGTGATTCCTAATATTTCCAAAATTAAATTAAAAAATAGTTGAGGGAGTTAAACATATTTTATATTTTTTAAAATTGAACTGAAAGCAATACTTGCTTAACAAAGAAAAGAAAAATCCATATACTTAAAATAGTTACTTGTTGATAAAGTTTATAAATGTGCATATTGTTTTTACTTTTCATAAAAAACTATGATACTTGTTTAAAATTGTTAAAAAGAATATATTATAATAAAGCCATATATTCATTAATAGTCACATAAATAATTTATTAGATTCATAGCTAGTTAAGCAAACAATTATTGTTATTTAAGACATAAACTATATAATCAATTAAAATTTTGCAAAAAAATTTAATTTCTTTTAATGTTATAAATGACATTTTTGGTCATTTTGTTAATCTATTTACTCTAAGATTACCTCTATAAATTTTAACATTTATATTTAGAAAAAAACGAGTTTCTAAAAATAGTTTGAAGTCACAAAATGATTAATATTTTCAAAGCACGGAACTGATTAATGTTAAAAAATTGTAATGACAAATAATTCTAGAAGCATAAATGTTTTCAAAATATTGAATCCTCAACCAAACAAAAATAAACGTATATTTTAAAAATATTTAGCTTTAATGCATATTTTGTAACATCATAACTTCGATGTTTAATACACCAACATTGAAAAACGCTAAAGAATTAATAAAAGTTTTTATTTAATTTTGTGATAACATATTAAAAATGTTTCTTCCGAATACTTTTGATATTCCAGTAAACAGGAAAGACAATTACAAAAAAATATAAATGCTATAAATACTTTTTCAACTCTTATTTCCATTCTCACTGTCATCCTAAAGACTGTCAGAATGACAGCAGGATCCGCTATCGTATTGACGGACCCGTCTGCTGAAGATAGATCACAATTACAGCCTCCCATTGTAGAGCAAAAATAAAAAAATAAAATAGATGAGCTTGAAAACAATATGTGGAATTAACATCTCATTTCAACAACTTGAAATCAAAACTATTTTGCTTCAAACTTGTTCAGTAAAAGTTGAACAAGGAATAAAATCAAAACTAACTATTAGATTCAGGATCAAAGAACTTCTAAATAAATCTTTGGTTTCATAATTTAGAATTATCAGTTTTACGAAAAAAACAATGTGCATTTAATTCTTTCTGTTAATAACGAAAGATAATTCAAGAAATAAAAATGTCTGTCTCTCCAATATCGTAGAAAAGGAACTCCATATAGATTTGATTTCTGGGATACATCTCTTAAGTCCTCTTAGTTCAAAAAATAAAAGTTGAGTAAGAAGGGTTGGTTCAGATTCAAATTTACTCTTGCCATTTTATATATTTTAATCCTTTTTTATTAAATGCCATTTATCAGCAGAATAATGCCCGACCGCACAGTGCTCGCATCAGCCAACATGACCTGCAAGTTGTACAGCTACTTCCTAGATATCTCACCCATAGAATACGTTTGGATATGATTTTGGGATATGATCGGACTCTATTGCTGACCTGGCCACTGCCTCCTTCAGAAAGCGCACTTTAGCAAATGGTTGACAGGGAATGGAAAGATATTTTTCAGGACGCTATCCGTACTCTCACTGACTCTGTGCCTAGATTTCTTGCCTAATGTATTACCGTCTACAATAGAACCTACTGACTCTATACAACTTTAGTACAACAACAGTAAAACCTGTTTTCGCTCTGTATTTTTTCCACACCATTTTTAAATACAGATCACTTATTGTCCCTGGCTGTCTCTGTTTCTCAATTCTCTCTCTCTCCGAGTTTCATCAATTTTTTGAAAAATCTTTCTTGTTCTTGCATTTTCAATGTCGGGTAGATTCTCAGTAATTCTTTCATTAAAATTTGAATACTAATATTGACTATAACTATTTATAAAAGTCATTTACTATAACATTTAAAAATTGAGCTTTAACTAATTTGGCTCTAATAGGTATGAAAGAATGTGTGTATAAATATTTGTAAAAATGCAATAAGCAAAATACCAAATGAGGCATTTCCTGTGAGATAATATATTTTTCAACATTTTTTCCATAAACCTTTTTTAATTTTATATATCACAACCATCATCCAGATCGATGAAATTGTGTTTCTGTTTAATACATAAAAAATATTAGCAAAATGTAAAGATCACAAGAATACATTTCATCCCATTCAAAAAGAAATTCCAATGAGTTATATTACTCTCAAGATATTATATTCTAATTCTCAATTATAAGAGTTTTATAGTTATAAGATATTGAAACGATGTAATGGTTATTTTTAATCTTTGAGGTAAGACAGCTTATATATATTAATACGCTTCAAAAATCATTTGTTATACGCTTTTAAAGTGTTAAGTTTCTTTTAAGAAATTCTTAGGAAAAGAGTTTAAAAATAATGTTCTCGACTAATTAACTATGACATTTAAAAGGATAGATTTGTATGATTATGTTTATCTTGAACACACATAAAATATTTTCATCCAATTTAGACCTTCTAATATTTAAAATATTAGAATGGTTCTTGTCAAAATCTTAGAGAATATAACACAATATAGATATAAATGTGTGCTCATTATTAATAATGAATAAGTAAGAATAAAAACGCAAAATAATTGTATGACGCATTGTATGAGGAATGATATATTCCAGAGAAAAAACTATAGGTACAATTGTTTAATTAAGAATAATCTCATTTATTGATTTGATTATTTATAATTTAATATGAATATATCATAAAAATTCATATAATAAATATTAATTGTAACGTTATTTTTATATAACCTTGCTTAATAATGTTAGAATTTATAGAAACTTTTTCCTACTAGTTTATAAATAATTTCAGAAGGTGTTTACAGGAAAGGGTCTATTTAGATTGTTTATTTCTAATTTATAGAAATTTCGAAAAACTGTATACAGGAAAATAGAGAACAAATGTTCATACGTTATAAAATATAAAATTTGTGTCCTCCCAATCACGTAATTTAATCCATAATCCCACTGTTGTAAGCAACTTTTTATAATATTTAAGTTTTGTCTTAGAGGAAATATTTCACAGTATGTATTTGCGTATAGAAAAAGTTGAAACCTAGAAAATCCCCATGCATTCAGTTCGATAGGTGATCATTGAGAAAATTCAATTGCATTGGTGATTGGTTTAAAATTCATAATGAACTCTACATCAAGAAGTTTGTAAAATTATCAAAATAGACATCGCAAACGATTTGTTGCATGAAAAAAATTTTTGATTATATTTTTCACTAATTTATAATCGTAATTATAACTATATTAATTAATATATTTTAAGTAGATGAACATTATAAATATTGCTGGATATATTTAAATAAGAACGAGTAAAAACTACCCGTCTCGGGTTAATATTTTAATAGATTTATTTCATTATTGTACATACATTGTATAGTAATAAAATAATTGTAATAGTTTACACAAATTGAAATCTTATAGTTTTTTATGCTGTATGAATTTTAAATCGTTTAAAAAAATTAGAGCTTTAACTACTTTGAGTATCCTTATATGTAATTACAATATTGTAAGTTGTTTAAAAGATTGACTGCTTTGGAAATGACATAAGAATAGTAAAATTAGATTAGGTATTTTGCATATTGGGGTGCTGTATATATATATATATACACACACACACACACACACACACACACACACACACACACACACACACACACACACACACACACACACACTACACACATACACATACATACATATATATATATATATATATATATATATATATATATATATATATATATATATATATATATATACACTGCTCAAAACAATTAAAGGATATTATGGTTTTAGGTGGATCTTGTGGCTGGGAAATTTTTTAGCTGATTGATACGTGGTCGACAGACGTAGTAGGTTATACGAGAATAAAGTACACATGTTTGGCTGAAAAAATGCATTTTGTTGCGACTTTGTGTACAAAAGGAAAAAACACAACTTGTACATATGAGAAAAAAGAATAAGAAAAGGTGTTGTCTTCAGAGGAAGTCATTTTCAGTAGGGGTATGGTTTCCACGGACGGCCATCAACGTTGAGCACCTTTGAGGCATGGAGTCAATGAGGCTATTAATCACGAGTTAGGTATTCTGTCCCACTCTTCCAGAAGAGCACTTCCCAGTTCTTGGCATGTTTGTGAGGGTGGTTGGTGACCAGCAACTCGTCTTCCTAGAACGTCCCAAACGTGTTCTATTGGATTCATGTCTGGAGAACACGCTGGCCATTCCATTCTTACAATTCCTTCTTTGAAAAGGAAATCCTCCACCAGGTTAGCACGATGTGGCCTGCAGTTATCGTCCATTAAAATGAAGTCATCTCCGATTGCTGCAGCGTAAGGGACTACAATAGGTCTGAAGATTTCATCCCTATATCGGCGACCAGTCAGAGGTCCATCTTGAATGATATAGAGGTCTGTGTGCCCGTTAATGGAGATGCCACCATACACCTACACTCCCCCACCGCCAAATCTGTCACTTTAGTGCACGAACGCTGGATTATTCCTACTTCCACGGTCCCTCCAGATGAAAATACGCCTATTATCAGGATGAACAGAAAAACGGTACTCGTCAGAAAAAAGATTGCTCCATTCATTTCTCCTCCAGTTCACATGCTCTGTTGCCCACTCCCTGCGGTCACGACGATGCTTTGATGTTATTTTAACACCTACCAACGGTCGGCGAGCATACAGACCTACAGCATGGAGCCGGTTTCGGACATTCCGAGTTGAAACCGTGGTGTCAGTAGCCGATCGAAGGTGTTGTTGGAGAAGAGTAGCGTTCCTATTTCAGTGTCTCCGAGCCGTTAACACTAAATAACGATCTTCATTGGGTGTTGTTGACCGTCTACGACCTTGCCCTGGTCTTCGGCCTGCACTTCCAGTCTCTAAAAAACGGTTCCAGATCCTGGAAATCACACTTTGCAACACTCCAATGGCTTGTGCTACTCCGGCTTGAGTTTGACCCCCTTCTAATCTACCAACGATTCCCCAAGCTTCTGAATCGGTTAAATGACTTCACTGAGACATCGTACTCGTCGAAACAAAGCAGTCACTGAATACCGATCATCCTTGTATTCATTGTCTTTTATTCAGTTGAAAGTCAAATTTCATTCACTACCGCTGAAGTGACGTTTTTGACGTCGAACTCTACATTAGCATACTCCACAGTTTGAAAATCAGAAAAATTTTCCTGTGTGATTCTCTTCTTCCATTTTCAGCAAAAAAAATTTCGTTTATATCTTTATTTTATGTAAAACTAACAATATCCTTTAATTGTTTTGAGCAGTATATATATATATATATATATATATATATATATATATATATATATATATATATATATATATATATATATATATATATATATATATATATATATATATATATATATATATATATACAGAGAGTACAGAGAGAGATGAGAATAATTTGAGAGCAAGAAGAATGCATTCACATACAAATCATAAGAATGTAGAATTTGCACTACATTCATTTTATATTCATGTTCTAGGAATATACCATTTTCATTTAGACTTTACGTTATCATTCGGACACTTACGAAGAGTAATGAATCTGATATTCCCTATAGCAATATAAATATTTTCTTCCATTTTAATTTTATTTATAATCATATCACACATATTTTTCGTTTGACATCAGGCTTTTAAACTTCATAAACTATTTAACCATTAATTTAAATCTTGTAATCTTTTTTGAATCATTGTGTATTTCTATAATAGTGATAGAACTATAATATTGCCAAAATTTTGATGAATTAATGGGAATTTTGTATACCGCAATATTCAGATTTTTTATATAATAAAGTACTGGAATCTAAGCCTGGTTTTTTTTATTTTTCGAATCTTTTATCAGATGAATAAAGTAATATAAAAAGTAAATGTGCACATTTTTGAATATTCAGTTATTAGTTTCTCTGTGATCAAAAATTGAATTTCCATTTTAGTGCCATTAAAGTACCATCACAAGAAACATGCTTTACTTCAGTCCTAAGAAACTTAATTAATTTACATTGATAAAGTTAGATCTAAGCAAACCCATTACATGCTTTATATGTTAAATATTACAGGATTAAAAGACATAACAGGGATTTTAACGTTTTAAGATTTCTGTTAAGAATCATTTTGGCTTTAAGATTTACATTTTAAATAAATCAAAGATGATGATTTGAAAATCTAATATAAAAATTAAAATTACACCAAAAGGATATTATGTATAATAATCTACAGTAATCAAGTGGATTGATATGTATTCATATACATGACGAGGTAAGTATAGATCATATCGCTTTAAGGTTCAAATATAATATACGTATATTAAATGTAGAACTGCAAAATCATGAACAATTAACGCACCTGCCACTTGGACGATTACAAATATTTTAATATAATGATATCTGTATATTAGAGAAATTTTACATGAAATGGAATCATATGAAATATATTTGAAAAATAGTATTTACAAATTTCTTTGTGAAACATTATAAGATATATCTCATTAAATTTATGAAAAATATGTGCAATGAAAAATGTATATCTAAAAATGCATCACATAAAAGAAGTAAAATAAATATGAGCTCTCTGGTAAATGGATGATTAAGTGTATGAACAATATTTTTCTTGAGGGAGGCTACATAAGTATTTGTAGTTATTCTCTGAGAAAGAAGATGACATTTGCCAGAAATAACAGTTTAATCTAGGAAATGGTTTTTCTGCTAACCTTATCATCATTGTATTGCAATAGTATTTTATTTAGAAGAATAGTCTTGACAATGGTGAATACTGAAATATGAATAATCATATTTCCAATAGTTTATTTTTAGGAAATATCAAACACTAAAAGTCAAAAAATATTAATGACTAAAAAATCTTTCATTATAATTCTTAGAGATTTCATATTTAAAAAATGAACCATGATAGCGAATTCAATTACTAAAATATTTTCAATGTATTTGTGTCTTAATTTTTTCTAGAATTTTGTGTCTAAAATTTCTTAAATAAAGAAATTCTATATTAAATTATCAAAATTATTTAAGTTAATTAAATGAAGATTAGATTAATCATTTTATGAAAGTTTTTCTTTGCAAATTCAAAAACTGACTTGAAAAAATCATTTATTTTTCATTTATTTTGAAAGAGCAAAATTTTTACTTTCATTATTATTTAATGTAAAATGAAATGAGCTTGTTAAAATAAAAGATATGTTATTAATATAAGAAATTGAATCTAGAATATCTCCATGAAATATTATTTATCTACTAAAATG
Organism: Latrodectus hesperus; assembly: GCA_037975125.1. Classification (NCBI taxonomy): domain Eukaryota; kingdom Metazoa; phylum Arthropoda; class Arachnida; order Araneae; family Theridiidae; genus Latrodectus; species Latrodectus hesperus. The sequence continues at coordinate 54,818,626 of CM075850.1, read as the reverse complement.
TGAATAGTTATTAAGGATTTCATGGAAATAAAGACGTGGCATTTTTTTAGAGTACCACTTTCAGAATATTTAAAGAAACATTTTCTATTCATTTGTTTTTGGAAAATAAAATATGTGTAATTTCAAAGATTTATTTATGTATTAAAATGATATATTACGTGACATCGGAATGTCAGCAAGAATGTATAGTTCAAATTTAAAACTAAGGATATAAGTGTTGAATTACTCCGTCTCAGTCAAGAAACTCAACACTAATATCATTAATTTTAAATTTGAGCTATAAACTCAAATTTAAAGCTAAGGATATATGTTATTCATGATATATTGATATTTATGATATTTTTAGCTGAAGCTAATTTGATTTACTGCAATTTAAATGCATGAATAATATTTCATGGCCAATAATAAAACATTTAAAGGACACATTTTTTGAAGATTTAAAGAACATACGCAAGTCCTCTTACACTTTTATACATTGAAATACCATAATTTTCTAGAGAGAAATCATGAAACATTTAAAGATAATGCTAGAGTTATTGTTAATTTGTCTTGTTACCTACGATTGCAAATAATGCAATCGCTGATCTCGTGTATTCAATGTTGGAAAATCTTTGCATTTAAAAAACTATGTTAACATTTTACTGTTTGTCATACGAAATACTGCAGATTCGAAAGTATTCTTAAGCTGTTCGAAAAGAGCCATTCTGTTAAGTAATTGATCACTTATCATCAAATGTAAATATCATTGAGTTTATATGGTGAATGTAGAAGGGTGATTATATTTTTTACAAAATCATTTTCTTACTGATAATACTTGCGTAATCTGAATAGATGTAAACTATTGATATTAGCTTTTACTCGTTCTTTAATGAAACTTCTACGAATTCTCCGATGTTTTGTTTCATTCAATGCCGTATAAATTTTATTACTTTTTATAAGAAAAATAGAAGAGTACAGAAAATAAAAAAGTTATCAAAAGATAGCGCATTTGAATTTACATAATTTAACAATAAAATAATATGGATATATTCATTGAATGTGATTATAAAAAAATGTATAGACAAAATGATAGAATTAAATCAGCTTGAATTATTACAAATATTTGAAAATATTGTATTGATAAAAGTTACTTTAAATTTAATATATACTAGAAAAATAGGAATTCGTTGCGATAAATTAATTCACTCTTTTTAATTATGAAAAAGTTTAAAATAAAATTGAGGAAATTGTAATTTTTTGTTACTAAAGGAGTAAAATTATTAAATTATGTTCATTATATATTAATAAATTGCAAAAATAAACAAATTTTATGTTTTATTTTAATGTTGATTTCTCTTCAGTCATACATGTGTACAATTTATGCATATTCCTCCTAATGATACATGTAAATATAGATGCCTTGAATATACTCAAAAGTGCAATCACTAATGAAATTTTCCCCTCCCAGTCATAAATTTATTGTTGGATAATAATCTAATTTTGCCTAATTATTTTCATATTACATAATGTAGCGACTTCATGTAAAATACTTTAATGATAGCACAAAAAATACTAAAAAATAATTCTTAAAAATCAATTTAATATTACAGAATATATATTAGAAACTCTTACAGATTCATTTAATTTAAAAACATTCTTCTTCTTGAGTAAACGTTCTATCTCGTTTACGAAAGACTCATTAATATTCAGACATTAGAAAGAGGAGATAATGACATCTTGAAGTTTAATATATTCCAGATAAGAAATTAATCAATCGAATTCCTGTACATGCCAGTACTTCTACATTTAAACCATTAATTCATAAAGCTTTGAATTAAACATTATTTCTTGCAGAATAAGATATTAGGGGGAAGAATCAGGTGGTTTTTTATGTGAAAATCTTGAATTTAAAATATATACATTATATTCAATATTTGTTGAATAATGGCAAAGATTATTAACAAAAACTACTTTTTTTCTTAAACGTTAAGTATGCTCGACTGAAGTTAATGTACCTGAATTTAATGTTTAGTATGCTTGCCTAAAGTCATTAAGAAAATGTATGGTAAGAAAAAAATAACTTTTATACATAAATATGAAACTCCATAAAATTTTAACTTAATATATTTTATTACTTACTAACATCATTTGTTATTGTAAGGATGATGATATGGGGGCGCTGCTCAACGTTTCCAACTGAACCGTAAATTGATGTGGAATCCAATTTCCTCAGTACACACATGCAATAGGCACCCGTTTATAGGCTAGGCAACCATGCAAAACTTATTCATACAAGGAAAGGACAAAGGCAAGAGAGAGAGAGAAAGAGATAGTATATCCATGTAAGATTCGGGATTCGAACCCAGAGCCTCTCTATCCGCAGTTAGTCACGCTGACCACTAGAGATGGTGGGTGGAAATAATATCATTTATATGCTATCATACATGTTGGTTTGATTTTTTTAAAGATGTAGAATATCTGTTTGAAGAGATATGGTAAATAATGGATTTTGAGTTTTAGTGCTTATAACCTTTGTATGATGCATGAAATCAAAGCAGTTAATTGTGTTTAATAGTGTTTTACATTATATACAATAACTATGAGACACATATTAATTGCAATTATGTAAGTATTAATTTAACATATAAAAATTAAATAATTTAATTCCAGAAATAACGTCGATAAGTTCTATTATGGTGAATAACAAATACCAAAACTTATATAAGAAAAAAATTGTTCTATGCCTACATCACACATACAAACTTACTTTTTTCTAAAAAAACTTGTGAAACAATGTTTTATAAAATATATAACATTTTAGAAACAATTTAAATTATATTGATTATTATTACGCATATAATTAATATATGTTATACCTAGATGATTATCATAAAAACTCATTTGTTATAAGGGATACACATTTTCAGAAAATACAGTTATAGTCTTGTTTTTAGAATTAAAACAATTCAATTTTTTTACCTGAAACAAATTTTAAAATTTTTAAATGTTGAAATAAAAACATAATTAAGACAAAAAATGAAAATAAATTATAAGAATAGAATTATGTAAATAAATTATAAGAGTATTGCCTTGAAACTCGAAATCATAGAATTCATTGAATATAATCCTAAATAAGGTTATTATTTTTGTTAAAATTACGTACTTGGCATTTATGATTTCTTTTTATTTAATTTCATTTAAACGAAATAGAATGATAAAAGGAGGTGATTTTTATATTATTCCTTAATTGCCTTAACTTGTTTACTATACCAATACTTAAATAAACTTACTTTAATTATTAAACAATTTTTGACTGACTCGATCTACTAAGAATTAGCGATGCAAGACAAGTATATATATATATATATATATATATATATATATATATATATATATATATATATATATATATATATATATATATATATATATATATATATATATATATATATATATATATATATATATATATATATATATATATATATATATATATATATATATATATATATATATATATATATATATATATATATATATATATATATATATATATATATATATATATATATATATATATATATATATATATAACTTTATCTTATACTTATAAGCTAAATTAGAAAAAAAATGTTAAAATGCTTATGATTTTTATTATTCTTGATATTCCAGTTATAAAGAATTTTATATTAACTTAAATACTCACACACATTTTCTAAGAAACAATGTATACAACAGTGTTAAAAATTTCAAATATTGCGCTACACAATAATGCTCCAAAAACAATCTAATATTATTACTCCTTTACATAAATATCAAAGTTTACTTAAATTTTCCTTAATTATTTGTATAGAAAAACTCATCTTTTTTCTTTTCACTACTTCATGCAAGAAATTTTTGGAAGCCATGTACTGAATATAATCTAAAAATTGATTTTCTTTATACTTCTTGAATAAGGAAAATTCTTTATGTGAAAATTAAAAATTATTTGTATTTAAATGCTATTGAGATAACACAGAAATATAAATAATGTATTAATTCTAGCGTTAAATTAATTCAAACTTTTTGCAGTCCTTAAACACATTTCTACTTTATTTTTTTAGCATATTCGTATTTTCACACTGCTTTCAGAATAAAGTTTTTTTAATCATATTTTTATCTTTTCATTTATATTCATTTTTATTCTATGTTTCTCAGTATTTATTGAAATAAATGAAAATGTTTCACAGCTTATAGATACTTAATTCAGAAAAAAACAATATATAAGGATCTGTATATAAAATCAGATAATATTCTGTTATTAATAAACTAATAAATTTACTTTATATATATATATATATATATATATATATATATATATATATATATATATATATATATATATATATATATATATATATATATATATATATATATATATATATATATATATATATATATATATATTTATATATATATATATATAAAAAAATATATATATATATATATATATATATATATATATATATATATATATATATATATATATATATATTCATTTAAAATTAATGCATTTGCTTTAAGCATTATACATAAAAGCATATACAAAAATGAATTAAAAACAGCTTGGGATCTCACAATCTCACGTAAGTTTTTTTATTCTGAAATAAATAATTGCAACATTTATTTATTAGTTTCAAAAATGGTTATCAAAATGAATGATTCTTAAATTAAGTACACAATACTAGAGAATTATGGTATTTTTTGTAACATGAATAGAATTTTGATGACATTAGTTACCACTTAGGTACAACTGATTTAATTTGTCTCCAAAAATTGGTAGATTTCTGTAACATTATATATATATATATATATATATATATATATATATATATATATATATATATATATATATATATATATATATATATATATATATATATATATATATAATGAATTTTTAAATAAGATATTATTAGGAAAATACTTTCTACGAATTTTGAGCATACTTTGTATTTACAGAAAAGTTAATGAGAGAAGACGCACACATAATTGAAACTTCACTTTTTTGAGCAATTTTTTAAAGATTATCCTAAATGAAAATAATTGATTATTTTCCTTGTATTAACGTACTTAAAATATCATATTTTGAAATAATTATTGTGTGAGGGGATATTCTTTGAGAAATAAACTGAAAATTATGTATGAATCAAATGGTAAAATACAAAGTTGTCTTCACACGCATGGTTGAGTAATTATAATAATTTGATCTCTGTGATGTAATGCACAAATTTAAGTTGTTACTTTTTTAACTCGCCTATACGCGATATTTCGGAGAATCCTTTATGGCAAGCGATATTTGTTTCTTTGAAAGTTGGCGTACCTAATAATAGTGCAGCCTAAATTACAGAAATATTTGAAGCAGATTGTTTTTTTTTTCATTTAATATATGACTTTCTAATCTATTTTTACTTTATGCTCTCGAATGTTTTACACTTAATCTTCATGTTAAGTGTAAAATTAAAATTATGGCTCATGGAAATTTAGGAATATCTAAATTTACTTTATATATATACTTTATATATATTACTTTATATATATAAAAAAGTCTAAAAAACTTAAAGAATAGAAAAGTCGTATTTCTAAACATTATTGATTGAAATTTGCACTTCAGCCTACATTGAAAATAATACGAACGATAAAAGTTTGTAGATTGATATAAAAACGATCAATTTCCCTGTTGCTGAAACTTTTGGAAAATTGAAAGGATTTTCACTCATTTTCTGAGCTTCTTTTAGTTTTAGAAACAAAAGAAAATAGTTTTGAAAAGTAAGGACTCAGCTAATACTTCGTTACATATTCCAAAGGGTTTAAAAATAAAGAAATAAAAACACTTAAATATATGATGACGAAATCATTTCCTCAAAAACAAAACTCATAAATGGCTCTGAAAAACTGATTTTAGTAAAAATATGTCAGAAAGATACATGATGTGGGCCTTTCTCTTTCTTGGTCTTAAATGACATAATTCAAGATGATTCATATCGAAGTTTCATCTCGGCTAAATTAAGAAAAGAATAAAAACTAAAACAATTGAGCTATGAAAATTGGAGGCATTTCCTATTGGACTGAAAACAGCACAAGAAAAGAATATCCATTTATTAGGCTAAATTTCACAAAAAAATGATTTTTATAAATTTGTAAATTTAGAGCTCAGCATAGTCTAGTGGTAACACGTCGCTCATCGTAGCACAAGTACTAGGAGTTCAATCCTAATCTGTTAAACAAGGGGAGATAGGTACATATCTATATATATAAAAATTTCGTGTCACGATGTATGTTCCCGATAAACTCCGAAACTACTGAACGGATTTTGATAAAATTTTGTAATCATTTATAATATGGTCCAACTTAAAAGATAGAATAGTTTTTATCTCTTAATTATTGATCTCAATATTTATTATACGACATTAGTGTTTATTTATTGGTTACTTCTGTAAGTTCCTAATAGATGGCGGTTTAGCATCTAAGTTGCACAGGTATTCGGCAGATGGCGACGTGTTTATTTTTCTAGATTATACCATCTTCGAGAAAATTAACGCGCGCGCGGAAATTAACATGCGCGCGCAAGCGCGTGGTTAAATATAGAATGTACATATATTTTCATGATGTATAATCATACTATAACAATTTTTCGTGAATCATTTTCATAATTATACTTTGTATTGTGTTATTATTGTGCAGTGTTCAGTTTGAATATTTTTAATATTATAAATTGTAAAATAAAATTTTATTTATCACTGTTTTTCTCTACTAATTTTCATACCACCTCGAAAACATGTAAGTATTTCTCGATAGCCTTTTATTTATTTTTATTTAATAATTTTATAATTATTTATTTATTCAGCAGTACATTTTGATCTAATTTATTTATTCAAATGATAAATTCTTTTAATTTTTTTTTATTTCAGTATAATGACGCGGAAAAAATTTTTAATTTTAATAATTTAAAATTAAAAAAATAATAGTTCTATGTCAATGTTATCTACCTCATTTATAACAATTTATTTTTAGATGATTTTAATTTATATAGTATATTTTATAAGAGTTAAGTCACTGATTACAAACTATAATTTAATATAAGACGAATAAAATGTAAATTCAGAAATTATATGTTGGTTTGTACTTAATTTCAAAATGTCGATACTTTACCTATTACTTTTAAATTTTTGCGAAACGTTTTATTTTTAATCTCATATGAATGAACCTATAAATTATTTTAGAAAATATTAATTTGATTATACCCAAGAATTAGTAAAAAATTGATTCAATGTATTATAAAAACTCAGCCACTGCAACGCGTGGCTGGGTCAGCTTGTATATATATATATATATATATATATATATATATATATATATATATATATATATATATATATATATATATATATATATAAATTTCGTGTCACGATGTATGTTCCCGATAAACTCCGAAACTACTGAACGGATTTTGATAAAATTTTGTAACCATTTATAATATGGTCCAATTTAAAAGATAGAATAGTTTTTATCTCTTAATTATTGATCTCAATATTTATTATATGACATTTGTGTTTATTTATTGGTTAGTTCTGTAAGTTCCTAATAGATGGCGGCTTAGCATCTAAGTTGCACAGGTTTTCGGCAGATGGCGACGTGTTTATTTTTCTAGATTATACTATCTTCCAGAGAAAATTAACGTGCGCGCGCAAGCGCGTGGTTGAAAATAGAATTTACATATATTTCCATGATGTGTAATCAAACTATAACAATTTTTCGTGAATCCTTTCATAATTATACTTTGTATTGTGTTATTATTGTGCAGTGTATAATTTGAATATTTTTAATATTATAAATAGTAAAATAAAATTTTATTTATTACTGTTTTTCTCTACTAATTTTTATACCACCTCGAAAACATGTAAGAATTTTTTAATATTCTTTTATTATTTTTATTTTATTTTATAATTTGATAATTGGCTCTGTAATCGTGCTATTTTGGCAGCAAGAAACGTTGATGTGAACCAATTTAACTTCCATATACAACAAATGTTGCCCGGTGATTTGATGTCTTTTAAATCAATCGACACAGTTATTGATGAAAACGAAGCCGTAAACTTTCCAACTCAATTTTTGAATTCTCTGAATATGCCAGGAATGCCACCACACAATCTTCAATTGAAAATTGGTTCACCAATTATTCTTCTACGTAATTTAAACCCATCTCAATTATGTAATAAGACACGTTTAGTCATAAAAAATAACCGAAAATATTCTCGAAGCAACAATTTTGACGGGAAAATTTAAAGAAGATATCGTCCTGTTGCCACGTGTTCGACTGATAGCGTCAGAATCTCCAATATCGTTTAAAGGGCTCCAATTTCCGATTTGTTTAGCTTTTGCGATAACCATAAATAAATCTATAGGCAAAACAATGTCTATTTGCGGTTTGGATTTGAGAAACACATGTTTCTCACATGGACAGCTGTTTGTTGCCTGCTCACGTGAAGGAAAGCCATCAACTCTCTTCATGTTAGCGAAAGACAGGTTAACCAGGAATGTTGTACACAAAGTAGTACTTAGATAATTTTCAGTTTTAATAATTTAAAATTGAAAAAATAATAGTTCGATGTCAATGTTATCTACCTCATTTATAACAATTTATTTTTAGATGTTTTTATTTATATAGCATATTTTGTAACTAAGTGATTACAAACTATAATTTAATATAAGATGAATAAATTGTAAATTCAGAAAGTATATGTTGGTTTGTGCTTAATTGCAAAATTTCGATACTTTACCTATTACTTTTAAATTTTGGCGAAACGTTTTATTTTTAATATCATATGAATGAACCTATTTTAATTTTTTTAGAAAATATTAATTTGATTGCACCAAGGAGTAAGTTAAAAATTGATTCAATGTATTATAATTACTCAGCCACTGCAACGCGTGGCTGGGTCATCTAGTATATATATAAAAATTTCGTGTCACGATGTATGTTCCCTATAAACTCCGAAACTACTGTCCGGATTTCGATAAAATTTTGTAACCATTTATAATATAGTCCAACTTAAAAGATAGAATAGTTTTTTCTCTTAATTATTATTCTCAATATTTATTATACGACATTAATAATTATTTATTGCTTAGTTCTGTAAGTTCCTAATAGATGGCGGTTTAGCATCTAAGTTGCACAGGTATTCGGCAGGTGGCGACGTGTTTATTTTTCTAGATTATACATCTTCGAGAAAATTAACGTGCGCGCGCAATCGCGTGGTTAAATATAGAATTTACATATATTTTTATTATTATATTTTCAGGATTTACATATATTTTCATGATGTATAATCATACTATAACAATTTTTTTGATTATTTTTAATCTCATATGAATGAACCTATTTTAAATTTTTTTAGAAAATATTAATTTGATTGTACCCAAGAATTAGTAAAAAATTGATTCAATGTATTATAAAAACTCAGCCACTGCAACGCGTGGCTGAGTTTTATTATATTATATATATATATATATATATATATATATATATATATATATATATATATATATATATATATATATATATATATATATATATATATATATATATATATATATATATATATATATATATATATATATATATATATATATATATATATATATATATATATATATATATATATATATATATATATATATATATATATATATATATATATATATATATATATATATATATATATATATATATATATATATATATATATATATATATATATATATATATATATATATATATATATATATATATATATATATATATATATATATATATATATATATATATATATATATATATATATATATATATATATATATATATATATATATATATTCAATATAATTTTGTTTGGGTACAAAGTACTTCCATTAATCACATAGCATTTTACACTTGAACTTTGTAAACTTCTGCAAATATACCAAACCTCTGAAATACGGATGCTTTTAAATATTTATGGAGTGTTTTAGATGAAAGTATCCGCAAGAGCTCAAGAAAATAAGCAACATTTAAAAGAATATTCATCAATATCAATTGACCAATATACATAGAAAATCGGACCAGGGTGTAAAAAGTAAATTTAAATAATATTGTATTCATTTACATGAAAATTCACAGTCATGCAAAATAAATACATAAAATTTTCAGATAATTATTTGACATTACATACATTTGAGAGTTTAAACTAATAAAAATAGTTTTTTAAAGTTTTTTTAAGTGCATGATTTTTAATTTTTGATAATAAATTATAAATAGTGTTAAATTTTCCTAGCTTTGTTTTCGAAAAAATATTAGATGTTTTTTAAATGCAAGGTGTATGTTACACACAAATAATTATGATTCTCCCCCCATGTTTAGTGACATATAAATGACCTTTTTATCTTTAATTATTTCTTATAATTTGACTTCATTTTTAATTTTATTATGGTTTCCTTTTTGCATTTCAAATTCACATAACTATTTCATAGTCACTTGAAAATCAAATCCAAATGTTACCCAAATTTCTCATATCTTCTTATTTAGAACATTAATATAATAGAAGAACACATTAAGAAAAAAATAATTAATTGTTATAATTTCTTTATATATATATATATATATATATATATATATATATATATATATATATATATATATATATATATATATATATATATATATATATATATATATATATATATATATATATATATATATATATATATATATATATATATATATATATATATGTTTGAGTGTGTGTAATTAAACACACTTTAGAAGGATGCTGTGTCAATTATGTTTTTATATAAGGTATATACTTTTCATAAAATAAGGCTTACAGCCTCTTATTCAATATACTCTAATTTTATTTCAGTGTGATATACTAAACATTTAAAAATAAAAAATTTATATCAAAAAAGAATTATGTTCATTTTAATTCTAAGAGTACGCATTATCCTATATTATTTCGGAATGATAAATATTTTTGGTGAAATTGATTATTACATTTTCGTATTTTGCACAGCTTTAAAATTAAAAAAAATTATATTCAAATCGTATATAAGACAAATTTAAATAATGAATAATAATAAGCTGATTATGTAAAAAACATCGTTACATATTTTAAGTATAGAATTTCCTTTATACGCTGCCCGACTTTGAAAATGCAATACCCAGAAGTTGCCAGAAAGTTACAAAACTTGGGAAAAAGAGAGGAACAGCAACGAATAGTAAAGTGATCTGTATTTCGGAATGATTTGCATAATGCAGAATCAGAACGGGGTCGGATGAGTAGGTTTCAGAACCACCATGGACGGCATATACGAAGCAACACGGCTAGGCACCGAATTTCAAATAGGCTTTTATCTAAATATTCTTCTTGAGGTTTCAAAATGTGTGTGTGTGTGAATATTTAAATAAAGTGATTATTATATATTTAATTTTATGTTAATGATAACTTTCTAGAGTTTAAGGAAGTTTAAAAAAATACATGCATTTACAATCAAAATTTCTAAATCACCGGAAAGACTTATATTAAAGAAAAACTGTTATACTTAAACGAAAGATTCTGTTATATATAAACTCAAATCATCTAAGAAATTAATTAATAATCTAAATTAAAAAATTTAAAACTAAAATTTTATCTCATTAAGTAAAATAATTTCCGAATAAAATATTTTCACTCAGTTAAATATCAAAACAGATTAATTTAAGATTGCAAACGTACCTTTATGAGGAGTCCGGTAAAGCAAATTCTCGAATCAATATGTAGATATATATTTAAGATTAAATTATTATATTAATTATCCTCGCATTTATCTGAAAATAAATTTAATTTCAAAAATTATTTTGTAAAAAACAAGTTTAATCGCATATAATTACACATAAATTAAATTTTCATATACTTTCTAGTGTTACTGATTTCGTTTAGATTCAGCAATGAATTAAGTTATGTCTAAATGAATTTTTCTTGTATAATTTCATGCAGTGCCATTTGGATATTTGTCTGTGTACATAAATACATACACACACACATGATTCATTTTTTTCTTATTAACGCATATTTCAGTTTAAAAAAATTGCATTTTTTTCATATAAGCTATTAGGTGAGAGCATGTAAATCAGTGAAATTCGTGTGTTGTGTATGTGCGAGTTCCACCGTGGAGCCACAACATGGCAGGCAGTTGTCAATATCAAAAGTGTGTTCGGTATTCAAGTGACTACCATTCGACTGTAGCCTGTTGGTTTTAGAAAATCATTTTGGGAGATTTCATCCACTCTAATGAACCACATGGTCGACCCAAGACTCAGATGGTTAATGGTGTCTTGAAAGCCACCGTGGAAGTGAATTCCAGCCAAAGTGCACTTGGACTATCATTAGTGTACAATATATCAAAGTAAGCAATCTTAACTCATTTGGCTCAAATCGGTAAAGAGAAAAAGCTGCACAAGTGGATACCGTATGAATTGACTGATGCATTGAAGGAACAAAGACTCGATGCATGTCTTTCTCTTCTTTCTCGCAAAAAAGCCGAACCATTTTTCAATCAAATCTTAAACTTCGATGAAATATAGATCATGTATGTTAATCGTAAGCGTTCATCATAGTAGTGACTGGGTAAAGATGAACCATCAAAACACTGTCCGAAAAGAGACATCCACCAGATGAAGCTGATGTTTGGTGGTCTGGCTCAGGTGTTATTCATAACAGCATTATGGAACCTGACTAATCGTTCACGACGGATTGCTATTGTTATGAACTAGACGAAATAATGAGAAATCTTGCGATTAAACATACAAAATTAGTTAATTGGATAACTCCTATTCTCCTGTACGATAATGCTTGACAACCTACCATACGAAAGACTGTGTCAAAGCTATAGGAGTTGAATTTGGAAACTCCTCTTTAGCCATCGTACTCTCCAGACCTTGCACCTACTGATTATCACTTCGTTCAAAATTTAAACATCTTTTTATCTGGCAAAATTCAATTCCGCATAATCTATAATATTGGTGTTTCAAGAGTTCATCGACTCTTGTGATCTAGACTCTACTAATAAATGAGTTTCCTTGAAAATGGCAAAAGCGCATCGATAATTTGGGTTCATAGTTTGATTACTAATAAAATGCTTTATTGGAAAAAATTGAATTCATTTCTGTGCATTTTGATCCATTTTAAACTGCACAACCTAATATATCGAAGTTGTTATAAAAGAAAATTAAAATAACTTTAGTGAAACCAATTTGATTCATTTAATGCTTAAAATATTTAATTTTATGGTTTAGTTTTTAATTTAATAGCTTTATGAAATTTACAGAAAGTGTTCACATATTTCTGTAATGATCTAATTTTCTCAGTGAAGTTAAACAATAATTTAAAGATATTAATGTAATTTGTATAAAATTGTAATTAAGGGTTATTTATCGTCTTCTGCAATAAATAAATTCTTTGTTTTAAAATGCTGGTGAAAAATAAACCATGTATCAGAGGCTACATTTTGGTGCTATTAGAAGAGAATTCATATTCAATAATTAAAAAGAATATTTTAAAATTGTGATTTTATTACTTTTAGGATTAAAATAGGTGGCGTAGTTAATATGAAGAGAAAGAAACTTCAAAATTTACATTTGATAGAGAAAAATGCAAATTTGCATATCCAACAAAGTAAGTAAACCTCTAAAAGAGCTTTAGCAAAATCTTTAAATGTCTCTTTAGAAAAATTGTGAAAATTTATAAAATCCAATTTAATGTGAATCAAATAATAAAACCAAGCAGTTCATCACCTAATGCCGAAACAGGAATTTCAGCCAAAGACAATGTTCATATTGTTTAATGAAAAATATTTGACCGGTACAAAATGTAATTATATAGTTAGAATTGATGAAGCTTGGATGAATTTATCTGCCTACAATAGTAAATACAGGTTTAATATCGGAAAAAGTTTAGAAAAATACTTAATGTGGTTAAGATAAAACAAGGGAAAAGTTTTTATGGTTATTAATGATTTTTTTATAACGGAAAAATTAAAATGAGGAAAGTAGAAAATGTCAAAATTGGTTCGGATTACTATGAAAAGTGTATTTTAACAGATATTTTCGGAGAGGAAAATCTTTTTGTGTAAATCTTCACTTTGTTAAGTTCCATCAGGATAATGTTCCAAGCCTATAAATGTTCTGCTGTATTTTTTGGAAAAAACGAGAAATGAAACTGGAATTGTAGTTATTCTCTTTAAATATATCCCATCCAAATCCTTTGGCGTGTTATTTATGTATTATTGAGCATTTGGACTTTTAAAAGAGATTCTTTATAAGCGGCATCCCGAAACATCAAATAAAAAATTTTGGGTAGACCTTAGAAAATTGTGAAGAAAGTAGGAAACTTTATGAACCTTGAAAGTTTAAGAAAAAGACTTTTATTTTGTAAATCAAAATGTAATATGATAGTTTTAAAAAGGCTGTTATAGTGAACATATTAGAAAATGAAGCTCTCATTTTTATTTCTATATCCATACTTTCCCCAGGAAAAGTCTACGTACAAACACACAGTAAACATTCTATTGATAATAGCTGTACATTGTAGTGTCAATATTAATTATATTTTTATATAGAACGTTTCTTTAACAGTTACTTAAATAACAGTAACAATTTCAGAAAGGTAACACATATTGTTTAAAAGTATAATAATTAAAAATAATGCAAAAAGTTACCAGAAAAAGTTTGCGTACTGGTACGAATTACAAAGATATTTGGAAATAAATCTTAATTTTTTTAGCCTCCGTCAGCTTGTATGGAATGGAATATTGTCTGCATTTATTTTTTACAACTTATTCATTTTAATTCTGGTGTCATATAATAAATAGAATAAAAAAACATTGTTTTGTTGATGTGATGCATTAGAACTTGCAAACAAGTAGACTTAAAATGGATTCTAAAGGAAAAGTGATTGTTCAGAACGAAAAGAAAATCATCTTAAGACAAAAAAATTAAGGTAAAACTCCTCGAGCAATTGGAAAGATAGTTGGAAGAAATCATTCTTCTATCCAAAGAGTAGTTAATAATTACAATCCATCGAAATATGTTATCTTAAAACCTTGGAGTAACCGACAATATAAGCTAACTTTACAAGGAAATATTTGGATTCTAATATTCTTACTCTTAAATCCAAAAATTACTGTATCTCAAATAGCATTTGATGTTAGAGAAAGATTAAAAATATATCTTCAAGAAGATACTATACGAAGAATTCTATGAAAATCGGGCTATCACAACCCTGTAGCCCGTAGAAAGCCATGTATTTAAACTGCCAATAAGCAAAACCGCTTAAATTTTGCCAGTAAGTATGTTAATAAACCTTTTAAGTTTTTTTTTTTTTTTTTGAAAAAGTAAAATTTTCTGATGAAAGTAAGTTCTTTATCTTTGGCATCAAAGGGCGTAAACTGGTGTGGAGAAAACAAGGTAATGCTTTTGAGAATCAAAATTTTGTGTCTAAAGATAAACACGATTAAGGTGGCGTAATGATTTGGGTGTGCATGGCAGAAAGTGGAGTTGATTGATTAACTTTTATAGACTCAATATTAGATCATATTGGATATCTAAATATATTAAAAGGCAATTTGAAACAGAGTGCACAAGATTTGAACCTTGGCGATGACTTTTAGTTTCCACAAAACAATTACCCAAAACACTGCCCTAAAAGTAAGTTCTGGCTGTCGTACAATTTCAAATATCAGTTGCCTGCTCATCAACAATCATTAGACTTAAACAACATAGAATATTTATGGCACTTATTGGAACGGAACATTCAGAAACATAACATAATATCGAAAGATATGCTAAAAAGAGTAATTACGATTAAATGTAATAATATTTCATTGGCAGAAACCACCAAGCTTATTCACTCTATGCTTAAACGACTGCAAAAATTTCTTGAACATAAAGGTTTTCCAACTAGACGTTAAAGTTTAATTGACAATCCATGAAAACTATTTTTAAACTACTTTTCTCATCTGCACTCAAACTTTTTCTGACTGCTTTTTATGTAATTTTAATTATTATTATTACTACTTTATAACAATGTATGTTATCTTTCTGAAATTGTTACTGGTATTTAAGCGATTTTCAATGAAAAGCATTGTATAAAAATTGAATTGATGTTGACACTATAATGTAATATTATTCTCTGTAGAATGTTTACCGTGCGTTTGTACGCAGGCTTTTTCCGACAAGTGCATATCTCTTTTAAAAATCATTATAAAAACGTGTGAAAACCTTTTGAAAATAAGTCTGATGCAATACATTTACATATTTGAAGCATTATTCGTTAAAGATAACCAAAACTAGTGGAGGTTAAAACTTTAATTATTTATTGTAAAAACATAAGTTTTGATTAATGTTATTTGTATAAAAATTGGAAATAATATTTGCAAAATAATGTTTTGGTGTTATTTAAGAAAAATCAGCATATTTTGATTTAACTATTTAAATGAAAAATACTATAATGACCTATTAAAAATCTCATCACTTATAATCTTTTTATTAAGCAGAATTGAAACATTCATGTAAGAATTAAAATTGAATTACAACGTAAGTGTGTTTGAATAACAATATTTTGAATATTTTAGAATACAGTCCTTTAATAAGCTTCTTGCAGAATCATTAATTTTTGTGAAAAATAATTAGTGCAAAAATTAAAGGATGATTTAATTATTAATTGTTATAATAAGTTTATTATAATCTATTTTTACTATAATTAGTAAATAAACCTAAGCATCATACTATAAGTTTTATCTATAAGTACGAGTTTATAGTAAATACTATTATTATTTATTCGAGTTCATTGTTTTTATCTCGTACTTGCTTTTTGTTATGCGTATTCGGCGCATCACACAAGTGAATGACATTCCAGTGATAAAAGAAGTTATTAGATATTTATGTTTCATTTATTTATTCGTGTTTAATTACTACCTTTAAAATATTTTTACACATTTATTTTTATTATTAAATATGAAAATAAATATTTATTTAGGGAAAGATATACCTTAATTTACCAGTTTTTTTTTACTTTACATTATGTAAACATCTAAATGGTACTTTATTTTTTCAAGTATATTTTACAATCATTTAAATAATTTTACAGCTTACATTTTTCTATTTTGAAAAAGAAAAATTGCTACCATAAATTTAACATAAATTATGTTTTTTAAACAAATATAATAATATTGTGTTATTTTTAAAAAAATCATGAAGGGATATTTTTACTTTTTTAATTTAATGATTGAATTTGGGTACTTTATCTTTATTATACAAGATGGATGAATATTAATTCTATACATAATTTATCATGCTCTTTTAAAAGCCTGTAACAGTAATTTATCATGCATTTTAATAAGAAAATCATATGAGTCATACTTATTTTAAGCGTTAAATAGGATACTTTACATTTGTATTGAAAAGACTTAGCCTGTCATCTTTAAAAAAATTAGCTTTATTAAAAAATAAATTAACAGTACAATGACAACATAGTCAAAAAATTTCACAATTTCTGACTAAATTTCTCATAAAGAAGCATACATGAAACGTCCAAAAGAATGTTATTAAATATTCATAACATATTGCCTATTCAGGACAACTTAATATACCTTTGCCTTGGTAGCCAAATAACTATTCTAATAGTAATGGATTGCTGAATTACCTGCATGACATATGCGTTATGATCGTTTTATTTTTTGTTCTAGCTCAATCGTAATAATTCAAAAATAGCTGTCTGAAACTATTGTCTGTTTTTTAAGGTTTAGTTACCCCGCTATTGTCTGTTTTTCAAGTTAATTCACCGAAATGTTGGGATGTTGCCAAGAAAGTAGATTTAACATTTTCTCGTGATTAAAATAGAAACGAAATATTTTAATAATTTGATTCATTATTTATTAGTGAATGTATGACTAAGGTATATAAAATAACAAGAATTATATTTTTAGAACATTCATATTAAAACTGCTTACATCTATGCACTATATAATGAAATGCATATTAACAGTTTTATGGTAATTAGAGTGACTATCTAAAAATCCAATACTTTACAGAATGGTAATTTTAGAAAAAATGTATATCAAGTCATAGACATGCATTGAAATTTTAAGTTTTGTTTGTGTACAAATTTAAGTAAAAATAAAATTATAAATTTTAAGTTTGGATAACATTTAGATAAATGTTTTTAAAAAAATACAATTTCACTGAATCATGCATTAATTTCAGGATTTTTAGAAAGTTAGTTAAGAGTAACTGGAATAAAAAAGAAATTAGAGTTGTTATTTTGTTATATGTGGTTGTGTAAATGTTTCAAAATACTGAGACATAATTCTATTTGTCATCCTTCTGATGGTAACGAATTTAGGGTTGATATAAATTTTAAGACACAACAATTGAATGAGACATATTTTCCATTTAAAAAAAAAAAGAAAGAAATTATATCTTTCTTTGTTCCGTGAAGTCTAACTCAATGCCTTAAAAGTGAATAAGTACAGGGAAATTTTAAAAATAGAAATTGAAAAATGACAAGAAAAATACAGGTAAAAAAGGCAAAGGAGCTTATGAATTAATTTGCAATTTATAAGGTTTTCTTGATTTATCCAATTCTTAAAAAACATGTACCATAGTTTGAAAATTTGTATTTACTCTTTGTGAATAAATCTACTTATTACAACGGTTTTTCCAATCAAGCACCAAAGACAAGGGATTTTCTGAAAAAGTGCATAAGTTTAATCTGATGTGCAGTTGGAAGGAATGTTTTATTATGTTCGGCATTTAAGAAAATTCATTACTTCTGTTAATCTAATATAATTTCTGCGAAGAAGCTTAAAATATAAAATAAGTATTACAACACATGGTATGGTATTTAGATAGGTAAAATTTTTTATCAAGGGCTGCAGTTTTTTCATTCACAGTCTTTTCTTACACTTCTCTGACATGGAAGGAAATTGGATACTTACTTTATTCTGCTTATAAGACTGTGAAAATGGACATCATTTTTATATGTTAAAGGTATAAATATAGCAAATTTAAAGGTTCGGAAAAGTTAGTAAAAATGACACTAGAAACAAACAATATCGAAGAAGACGTTATAATTTTGTATCTCAACGGCTAACTTCTGCATGCAAAGGCTAATTTAACCAAAAACCCCAATTTAAATAATTTCAAACCACTAAAAGCCAAGCCTAAACCACCAATTTAAGATTCGAATTGTTGATCTATTTAACTGAAAACTAGAAAGCTACCTTTCGGCTGCTAACTTGTCAAAGTATTTATACGTTTTTTTATACTGAATTCTTATAATTCATAAATGCAGCTTCAATAAAATACTGAATGATACGGCATTTTCTTACATAAGAGACATATTAGGTAAAAATATTTTTGTTTTATTAGATAAAAAATATTACTTTTCCATTCATATATTCGGACATGATTATAAAAATATTTAATTTATGATCTCTTGTGAGTCATAATATTTATTCCCATCGTATAATTTAAATGTTAAGGATTTTATGATTTTGTTTCAAAATAATAATTTAAATTTAATTATTGGTAACTACAAAAACTAGCTTCTTTTCTAATTCCATAATATTTTGGTATTTAATATTATAATTATAATTTTTTTTAATAATTTATAAAAAATTTTTATTACATATTTTAAATTAATAATTTTTTTTCTCCAAAACTTGTCATTTGTACAAAATTGTAAATTATTTTTTGTTAATAAATTATCTCTGCTTTTATGAAATTTAAATTAAAAATTATCGTTTTGATAATTAAAGTCTTTACCGAATTTTGCCTCTGAATTCTAGAATGCATATGTTTTTAAGTTAAAATTTGTACCACTATTCTATAAAATACTTAATTAATAATAGATACATGATGTTATAGGCGTTATACAGAAAAAATTGATAATTAACCATGAAAAACTGCCATTTGTTAAAATATCGAAGATTATTTAGGAAATCGCATTAAAATTTATTCGAAGCACAATCAAATAAAATAACATAAATTATAAAAATCTAAAAATATGCTTTTATTTTTATCTTTAGGAATTAGATTAAAACTATATCATTAGTAAGTTTTCATGTATACAACAAGATAAATGTAAATAATATAATCTCAGAAATCTTCGCATACATCAAAAACAAACATTTAGATAGAATTTTGAGTATAAATTAAAATGTGTTTTTATACATATGTATAAACTAAATAAAAATTTTCCGGATTTTAAAATGACTAAACAAATTTGACTTCAAACGGTAGTTATGAATATAATTAATAAAATTGTTATTACAATAGAGTGTATTAATTACACTATTTATAAATTTCTTTATATTTTAATTTTAAAATCTCAAATTTTTAGATTCATTTTGAATTTTATTGTAACTTTAATCTTAAAAATATTATATTTATCCTTATTCTTATAATTTTATATAAAAAAAGATTATTCTTACAACATAGGAAACTTTACAAGTGGAATTTTTACTGGATACATCATCCTTTCTAGCTTTCTAAGTTGAAAGCTTCTTTCGAACTTTCAATATTTTAACTTCTATATTTGTAAAAATTCTCAGGAGATTCGTGGCTTATGTGACTATAAATATGATATAAACTTACTCAAAAAGTTGAAGTAAAGCTTTGAATAAAATTTTAAAAGAATCACAAAAACATGTAACATTTGTGACCTAAATTGATATTATGAAGTTTGTTTGTAAAATATCAAATTAAAAAAATTCTACAATTTAAATCAGAAAATTTGAAATACATTACTATACCCTTATATTTCTGTTACAGCCAATCTTTTCAAATGCATAACTGTAAATCAAATTTCCTTCCTTAATGAATACAATGTAATATTATTTTTAAAAAAATGATAACATTTATTCGTACTCATGATTATTAATTAATAATACTTATTATATTCTTGAATTTAGGATTTTATATGTTAACTGAATTGACATTTAAACATTTTTTTCTCATAATTATTTCTTCGTTAAATATAACACTCTAAAAATAATACATTTTTATATAAATATATAATTAATCTATTGTACACAAAAACATATTTTTTTAACTAGTCATTATTGAGATAAATATATTTCCCGGAGTAGTTTACTGTGTGTAGCATTAGTTATAGTGCGTAAATTCTTAAAATATACTTTTATGAACTAAACATATGATGCTTAATTTTTTTATCGTTCATGTTTTCCAAAAACGATAGAAGCGGTTTTCTTCAGTCGGCTCTCTTTTTTCCAAGCTTTTCCTAAAATTTTTCCCGAGAATACCTTTTATGACAGAAAGCACCACCGCACATGACGGAGGCATTGCTGCCTCACACGCGTGGAAGAGTCCCTAGGGTTTTACGAAAATAAAATTGAAAACTGATTTCTTAAAAATAGTTTTCCACAGAAGTTAGCGAAAGGCGGAATGCTCCAAAAATGAAGGAAAATGGAAGACGCCTCCTTCATTTCGCTCAACACAAATCTCTCGAAGAAATAAAATCTGTGTATTGTACTCTTTTCAGATTTGACTTCATTCTAAGCCAGTTTGTAGAGTCAATGGAAAATAAATGAATACATCACATATTTTAGCAAATATACTGCTTAACAAAATATTTGTTCCTAATAAAATAATATCGTTAAAACTTTTTATATTAGGAGGTCTATTCGTAACTTTTGCGAAATATTTCTGATGACAAAAATTTTTTTTTGTTATTATATTATAAGGATACTCTTTTTAAAACAGAAATATTTGTTCATAAATTTTGCTTTAATCCTAGTAAAAGATTCTTGAAAAATAATGAAATTAAATTTTGATATGTGTAGTTTATATAATAAATAAAGTAAGGCGAAGATACTGGATAAACAGAATCACAAAAAATTGATTAGAAAATTTAATTCGGAATGTGTCCTTTTTCTTAAGTATTTCATGGGAAAAACTTGACCTGTCTTTACAATTTTATGTCACCATTTTATTTACTGAGTAAATTTCTAAGTTTTATTTATTCTGTTCTACAATTTTGTTGAGAAACTCTTTGATGGTTTCATGGTAATATTTTCACAATTAATGCCTCGAGATTTTTTTGTGTTCATAATTTTCTTTTAACGTACCTTATAATTTTTATTAAATCTGGAGTCAAACCTGACAGTATCTTCTAACAAATAATTTTGAACGTTTGGCTTTCATAATCATTCAATATAATATTCATTTTCTGCGTGAGGTTTCAATCACTTAATATAAAGTTCAATAATTTAAAATAAAATTTTTGATTTTCAAACAAATTAATTTTTTTACTAATTATTGAAGTAAATATTTAAACAATCATGGTGACAATATATATAATGATAATTTTCGAAGTAAATGTTGTCAAAAAACAATACACGATCTATAATAGCTTAGTAAAAATTGCTTGAAGTAATTCATGTTTATTATTAATTACATTTAAATTATTTACACTTTGAAGGATACTAGTCTTATTACTTTAAAAAAATAATATCTTAATCGTATTCGTAACTAACTAAGCATGTAATATGCATTATGATAAACCAAATGTGAGACACTACGTTATTATTCACTTAATATAAACTTGCTGAAAAAGTATATATTGCATGCTAATTATCAAAACATCTTCATTTTCCTGTTTTAACTCTAAAACAAGATTTTTAACTGTTAAATAAATGTTTAAATTTAAAATGAAAGTTTAGGTAAATTAATAAGTGTATCATATTCACCATAAAATTGTTCAAATTCCTTTAGTGCTAAGAAAGTAGTTTCGACTGAATTTTCAGTACTTGCAAATTAAAATATCTTATATAAATCTGTCTTTTTTTCTTAAAAATTTAAAACTCAGTATTTATTGTGGACACAATTTTTTTATAATTCTATTGTTATTTTGTATTCAAGCGCAATTGTAAATATCAATGTACAATACAGTAATTAAGGAAAAAAAGGATATGCAATGTTTTATATGTATGTGAAATATAATCAAGAATATCTGTAAAGCATTATTATAAGTAACTAATTTTACGCGAATTATATTTCTTGGCCAATAGTTTAAATTACCCGTTTTTTGACTTATTGGTTCGATCTTATCATTTCTTAGCAATACTAGTTACAACAATTCACAAATATTTTTGCATATTTTTAATTCTCTATATGCAATTATGTTTTTAAGCTGTACACCTCATCTCAGTAATCATTACAGGTTAGAATTTTTTTTGAGAAACATGTTCATAGTATAGACTTAAACAAATTTCATATTTGAGTACGAATTAATTTCTTCCTTAGATTAAAAGTTTAAAAATAAAAAGCCATTTAAATTTTATCTTTATAATATAAATGAAATTGCTTAGTTTTATCATGAATTATTAGAAAAAATATGTTTTTTGCGAAGCTCATAAATTCGTGTGCATTGGGTAGAAATTATTTGCTATCATTTTTTACAATTCCATTTGTTTTAGCTTTTAAATAAAATATGGCCTGAAAAATATAAAAGAGCAATGCAAATATCTACTGTTTTATTAATAGATTCATCAAAATCTAATTTTCTTATAAATATGCTGTATTAATTTTACATAATCTACTTCTTATTGAGTTGCAAAATTTTAGTATATTACTTATTCTACATCATAAAGCAGTGTCTAATAAAAATTTCTATACATACTTAACATCTATTATCATGAAATTAGTAATTACTTTGGAAATTGTAATCTACTTTTGATGATCCTTAGTGATTAACATTGAATAATATACTTTAATTCAAACTAAGAATTAAACATATTTAAGAAAGCGCAAACACAGTATTGATACTAAATTTTAGCAATTTGCAAATTGGTAAATTATAATGTAAGGTTTGAATTTTTAGGTCTGTAATTTAAAGAGGTATTTAGTAATGAGGTTGTTAATAGAGATGAACATGATTTGTTGAACTGCGGACGAGAAGCTGCTTTAATTATCAAAAGAATAAATTAAATTTAATTACCTCCAACCTCATACAAATTACTTTTCCTCTTCATTCATTTTTGTATATCGAGTTCACTTCCTATTCTTTAAATAGTATAGAGATTTTGATCATTGTTCATTTACATTTCCTGAAAAGATCCTTTGAAAGTATTTTCTTTGACTTAGTTTCACATTTATTTCAACTTATTGAATGAATTGAATCTGTTACGAAGTGGAATGTTCAGCCTAAATTGAAGTGCCTATTCTGAGTGTTAAAACAATTCTTTAAATTAAATTGTAATTATCAAAAGCAATCGGTTATATTTATCAAGAAAATCAAGTTAGTATAAAGTATAAGTGTGTTTATTTTTTTAATAATTTAAAAATGTTTTTTTCATAATTATTGCATTGTATATAATTTATTTCTTAAATTTTTTTGGTTATTATTTATAATTCAGATACAAGCAAAAATATCTACTTGTTTAAAAATATTATATTTGATAATATGTATTCAAATATTTTATTTGAATTACTATACGGAATTTGTATTGTTATTTTTTGTAAAAATAACAAATTTATGGAATTTAATTTTTTTCAGATATTGTATTTAATTTTTCTGAAAATAACGCTGCTCAAAAATATTTTTGGTTTCAATTCTCATGTTGCTAAAATTTTAAATAACAAATACAAGAAAATGTTATATTTTTCCATTATTGCATTTGTGTATACCTAGGTATCTTGTGAAAAATTTATATCATTTTTATATTTTTACCCAACTATATATTTGAAACTTAAAAGAGTGTTTCTTATTTCATAACTCAAGGAAATATGACACTCAGTATTTGGCAACATTAGAGACTCTCAGAAGAAAACAATATTAATAAAACATTTACTGTATGTTATTGTAATTGCAAGAACTAAGATATAATATGGGAAATATTTGTGATTATATTTCTACACTATTAAAGATGGTAGAAAAATATAGTACACAGTTTTTTTAACATACCTGATGATTTTGACAATATTTTCCAAGATTTAAAGATCATGAAACATAAATTATACTTTAGTATTTCACAACGTGTCCAGAGTCTTGTGTAAGGAGACATTTATATACTTAAATTTCTGTCTTATCACTATTAATCAATAATGAATAAAACAATGTATTGTAAGAAAATTTCAATATTTGAATTTAAAATTATTCACTAATATAATGAAATGCTGTATTTTTCTCTTATTGTTCTTCGAATATATTTAAGTATAAATATGACATTTCACATTATAATAATATGAATTAATTATAATGTGATTTTTTAAAAAAGTGTTTCAGTTATGAACGATTTTTAAAAACAATAAAATCAATCGAAATAAGAATTAATTATTTTAATTAATATAGTATCCCAAATGGAAAGTAGACGAACATTTGACAAAAAATGCCTTTTTATGAAATTACAATGTTGAAGATTTTAAATGACAAAAATTCTGTATAAAATGATTATTTATTTTAAAAATATAAATTTTATTTTAATAGTAACTCGGTTATTTAAGTGCAAGGAAAAGTGTTCTTTTATGATGAAAATAAGCTTACAGGATTTATTAAATACTTTACTTTTTTATATTAATAAATATAAGTATACATATATAGACAGAAGGATTCACTAAATTCTCTAAAAACAATAAGTGAAAAATTACCAGAAGGTATATACCAATACAATGATGATTTAAAAGCAGAACAATTTAAAATTATCGAAGAAACTAGTTAATTGCATATTTAGATTTAGTTTCAAACTCCATAATATAACAAACCCAATATGTAATTGAATCATTAATCAATATTGGAAATAGAACTGTCATTAGTTAATGATTTAATCCCATATTTAATTGTTTAAGTTACGAAGTTGGAAATCGTAATTATGTAATTATAATTATGTAAATAACTAGTCTCTCTGAATATTTCATAATGTATTTGTAAAAATTATTATGACGCACTATATGTATTATATGCTTTATTAATCAAAATGAAAGTACATTGTATATTTTGAAGTTTATAGCTGCAAGTATTTATTAATATCTCTAATGCAAACAATTGAAAAAATTATCTAATTGACGTCAATTTTACTTTTTAATTAATGTAACTAACATAAATCAGCACAATCATTAAAAGTGTCTCAATATAAAAGATAGTTTCAAAATATTAAACAAATCGGCTAAAAATAATGTTCAGAATGATAGTTTAGGAAGAATACTTTTATATCAACCTTTTTAACGTAATTACCAAATGAGGCATGAAAGATTTATTATCTCTGTTTATTCAGTCATAAATCGTGGGAAAGAGATAATTCTGCATTCTGTTATTTTCAAAAAAAATCCAAGCTGCATTTAATATATTAAAAATGTTTTTTTCTTATGTTACAAACAGATTGTAATCATAATTTTGTCACAGTCATGATAAGGAAAATAGAAAAAAGAGAGTTTTGGAATTTCTACTATAACTAAGCAACTTATTAATGCTTTTTCCATTCTTATTCTTTATTGTGGATAAATTAATACTTTTTATTAACTCTCATACAGTTAATTGTACAGTCCTACATGATTCAGAAAAGTTATGTGATAGGAATAAAAATTATTAAAAACTTTTACGCTTGCCTTTAGTCTAAAAATTTTAAACTGAAACGATAGGGATCAAATTCTTAATAAATTTTCAATGGATGTAATATATATATATATATTGAAATTATTTTGACAAACTAAGAGGGATGAAAGTTTTTATCCGGATGAATAAAAATTACATAATAAAAACATGAGGTCACATTCTTTTCTGAAGCAGAAAAAAAATACTGGATTTCTAGTTGGAACTTAGTGTACGAAATGTGGGTAAAAGTTACAAATATTTGTGGAAGTGAAATTTATTTTTTGTTCAAAAGCTCTCTGCAAATTCTCAAAATACCAACCACTTGTGAATTTGCACAGTTAACACCTGCGGAGAAAGAACTGGTACACAGTCTTAAATATTCCTGACGCCATGTTAATTTTGTCGTTAGCAACAATGATTATCGCCATGAGATCTTCAGAAACTGCATATCACACAATCGTATCTCTAAAAAAGTCTGAGAACGCATATAATTTTTTTGCATTTGTTGATTAAAGCTTAAAAAAGGTAAAAAATGCCTTCTAATACAATGAAGTGAATACAGCAATTCATACTTTTTCATGTTTCGCTTCCATTCTGTTTTACTTCATTGTAGGTGTGCATATCTGCCACGATTTTATGTAAAGGTTTGGAAGTCGTTATCAAGATAAAACATAAAGCTGTTATTTTATTCTGTTTTTAAGGAAACAATGTCTATTCTGAATTATTTTCTCCGGTTCCAACTAAAAATAAAATCCTAGCTTTTCTCAATACAAATTTGCTTGTGGTAAATTCTTGATAGGCTTAAGAGGTATACCACGTAAGTAGAACCAGAATCAATTCAAAGCGTATGGCTTCTACGGTTTAATCATGAAAATTCTAATTTAATGCATTTTTACTTTTCTCTTTTCTGCCTCTCAGAGTGGAATGAGTCCCTTTGTTCTATATTTATTAGAGATGGTTGATGCCTTTTGATAATTAGATCTTAAAAATCGAATCCTTTTGAAGAGAGAGAGAGGAAAATGAACGATTATTCAGGAAAAAAAGAGTTGAAGTTTTCTGCAATTCAAGTCACTCCGCAATAACGGTCATTCTTCCTATCTCACTTTTTCAATCAGAAATTATGTTCTTCACCTTTGAGAATTCACATTCTGGTCCCATCACCCTGTTTTTTACGTTTAGTTCATACTTCGCTTTCTGTCGAATTTTGATAGATTGCTTTTTAATTCTTAGCAGTTCCACATCAGTCATAAATATTCCCGCCATATTAATCTTTATACTTTTTGATATGCACTTTCGATTCCAGCTTTATCAAAAACATTTATTGCAGATGAACCAATAATATTTTTTAATCGGAAATTTCAGGTTTTTCGAGAGTAATTCCCAGCATTACTGGGTAATTAATGATTAGGTCATTTCCAGTTTTAATGAAAAACATTATGGCCAATGTATAACAATTTAAATAGAGTCTAACCCAAAAAATTCCATATGAACACAATTATTATCGACAATATTGCTAAAATGAAATTTTGTGTTTACAATAAGTAATTATGCACCAAATATATACCCAAAACTTTTGTAGATTCATCCGAATGCCAAAATCATGTAAATTTATCACCCATCATGAAGTTATATATGAATAATCACTTAGAAAGTAGCATTGTTAAAATTAGTTTCAAATTGTTTTCTTTTATATTCACTTCCACTTGCCATCATTTTTGATATCTTGTCTTTAATAATATTTCATGGGAATCCGGTAGAATATATACAAATTCCTTTTACTGTTTTTCAAGTAGGTCATGATTGTGGTTTTATCATCATTTACTATGAAAGCAGTAAAAGAACACAGAACTATTCCGGAAGAAACATACAACATTTAATCAAATGAGATATAAAATATTGCAGTAAAATATTATGATAACGAAATTCTTTTCAACAGGATAGGAAGTTTCCTTATTATAAATAATGTAATTATTGTATTATTTTCATCAAGTATTATTTAAACCAAATTTATCACATAGAATTGTCGCATTTCATATGGTTTTAATACATCATTAGGCATTGCTCATGATGTTCAATTCTATGGTATTATAATAAACCTTATATCTTATATTACTTGTTAATCATGAAAAATATCATACTTAAGAATTTAATGTGAACTCATCCAAGAAAGGAATTTGTAAATTTTAAGTTATATTCATTAAAATTATAGTTTTGTTATTTATTTTCTAAAGTTCTCAAATTATGGAATAAGGTTATGTTGTTTTAATATTTCTTCATTACTGTGTATTTTGTTTTTGTAATTTCATTAAGGTCATTAATCTTTGATTACTTTTACCAAATTTTCTACAGCAAGTAAATCTAGTTTATCAAGAAAAACTTTAAGAAATTTTAAGAAAAACTTTAAGAAAAATAATTGATTATGCGAAAATTTTGGTAATATTTTAAAATAAATTTTCAATAATATTGCTAAAACATTATTTAACATAATCAATATTAACAAATTAAGGAAAACTTTTCTGCTCAGTCTTTCTTTATAAATGGAAAGATTCAAACACTGCATTTTTTTAAAAATAAGTAAAAATGCGTAACATAAATTATAGATATATTTTACAAGTTACTAGGAACTAAGGATAATATATTAGAAACATTTAATTGATACATTAAATTTCCATGAAGATATTTAATAGTAGATATGATAAAAAAATTTAATTACCAAAACTCGTTAAAAATATCTCACAGGGATATGTTCCCTTCTTTTATATGTCATGTATTTGTCATCAAATTTAAAATTATCTTTGTTAATATTTTGTGACACTCATTTCGTGAGAAACAATTGTCAAATCCTCAGAAATTATTTTAAGTTTTTAGGTATGTATCATATTTAATTTTCAATCTGCACAATTTTTATTCTTTATAAAATATGAGAGTATACATTTTAATTTTAATACATCAGGTGATTAATTGAATACGATCTTGTATATTTATTACAGAGAGAGAATACTTCGGTGTTTTAAATAATAGATAGGTAATTTCTAGTGATAAAATCTGATAGCTAATTCCTTGAACACGAAGAATATACTGTTACTATAATTGTACTTTTGATGATTGTTCTGCTAGGTATGAAAAGCTTCTGGTTTGATCTCAGTCGAAGATTTGTGTGTGTGTCGGGTTTCTTCTACCTCTGTACTGATCACTATTGAGCTTAAGGTTTTTCTAAGCTCCCATCCCCCGTAAATACTTCCGTAATGTAATTACTTCCACTAACTGTAAAAATCCTTGAGGAATTTAACAACATTTAGTGTATATTAAAAAGAGAAAGAAAATAGTTCTTGATTGTTGAAATATCTACCATGGTTGATCAAAGTATGTCATTGTTAGACTCAATGTGACTATTACTGGTGTTTAGAATGGAAATTCTTGGTTTTAATTCAAGTTAATATCAGAAATTAGAAGATGTTTTATTTTGTTTCCGCGCTTTTTGGATTTACATTTTGTTAGAGATCTTAGGAATTCTTTTTTCTTGAAATGTGGATACGCCCTACAATCCAGAAGTGCTCTCCAGTACAGAAATATAAATAGCAAATTGAGAAGATTTATAATGTTTATAAAAGATAGAATTAAATTTTGTTACATCAAAATAAATTTCTGTTGAAATTCTTTATGCATAAAATATTGATAGAAAAGCATAAAACGAATAATTTTACTAAATCTTCTGTCATTGAATAAGAATGATTGGAAAAGTTCGAATCTGTATGCGTCAGAAATTTTATCCTATAAATTATACATTTCTGTCTGCTGGCAACAACATTAAAAAAGCCAAGATATTCAAAGTCTAAATATATTTCAGATATTACATAAAAATGCTAAATAATTTAAAATGCAATTTCATGAGAGCTGGTTGGATACATTATATCATAAGTGCCATCTTCAAAGCTAGGAATAACAAATATATATTTCTACTGAATAAAAAATATTTTAATGATTTGCATATAAATTGCAATCCATGTGATTTTTTCCTGAAGCTAAATATGATTAAATGCGCAATATTTAAATTTTATTATTCTTTAAAATAAATGACCACATGTGATATTAAAAATAAATGGATCATGGAAGCAATATATTTTGGGACTAAAAAGAAATTTTGAAGTTGTGTGCAACACATACTAAACGATGTTTAATGATTTTCTACGTAGAGACCATATATGTGTATAAAAGCAAACAGAATGGAATTAGAAAGTTTATAATTGCATAAATTATTCAATGCAAACATAAATAGTTTATCACATAAATTTATGTATTGAAGAATCAGCTCTAAATTTAAATGAAACTTATGTTTTTGAAGGAAAATTTCTTTAAAGTAAAGGAAATATAACGTTTGAAAATGAATTTAGAATATTTCTTTCATTGAACTAAATTTTAATAAAATTTTCAAGTTGGGAATTAAAATATTACGCATTAATTTAACATCAGTAGCTTTCTTGAAAAATTTGATTTTTAAGTATCCTGATTTTAAGTAACCTAACATTTAAATAGCCTTTTAAGTATGATCTCGGGGCAAATTGTTTTATCCTTTTATTTTAAGTAAAAAATCAATTTAAAATAGACTCGGATACGTATAGTAAACATAAGCATATTTTGGATTTAAAAAATGTCTTGAAGTTATTTTATTTATATTTTGAAATGTATTAATTTTTTGCAATTTTTATACTTAAAATAAGAATATTTTATAATTAAACTTTTTATTTAAAGAACTTTTATTCTCATCCTATAAATGATTTGAGTAATAAATAAACTGCATTTTTATATCTTCATTGGCTTATTACTACTCATATCGCGATGAGTCATTAAACAATTTCAATTTAATTAAATACATGGAATTATGACATTTTCAAGTGATAATTTTACTTTATGATTGTCATACTTTTTTTCAAAACTTTACAATAATAGTGAAAAATGTATCCTAAATTATTAATCACGTACAGGTCTTTTTGGTATAAATGTCTTCGACTGACCTGTTAACATCCAAAAATTTTAACAAGACATTTTCCGATAAGGTTAGCACATCTTTATAAAAGAAATTACTCCTAGTTATAAAAAAAATCAACTAAACAATTGAAATATTTTAGAGATTACTATGAATATTAAAAAGGTACATTAGTGTTGATTATAAATAAATCGCAAAACATAAAATATTAAAAGTTAAAAAAATTCACAATCATTATTTATTATTATCTCACTCAGTAAGATTAAAAATTATTTTTATTTAATTGGGTGACAAAACAGATCACTCTCAATTATTCTATATTTTATGTTTGCGAAATTAAAACGAATATCAATTTAAATGAACGTAGTGAATGAACTTCGTTCTTCCAAATCACATTCCCAAGCTTGGGTCATCGGGCTAGGTAAAATCGACTCAGCCTTTCATCTCTTAAGCGGGTCGATAAAAACAGAGTAGGAAGCATGCTTTGGAACAAAATACTAGGGTTTAGTGCTAAGCTGACCAACTGAAACTATGCATCTTCCCCAGAGTCTTAGGTCACGGAAACAAATATGAGTACTGTAATTTTTGACCCTATGGGACTATCGTGCCACAGTCTTTAGTTCAGTTTTACTTCTTACAAAATAAATGACCTTTTTTTAAAAAAAATATTGTTTCGTTTTATAAAAAATATATGAATTTATTTTATTTTCATTATTTGCAGACATTGAATTTTTGATATAAATGTATATAAAATATATTTAAATGAAAAATGCACGTTTATCAAAAATGAATATAAAATATTTGTGAAATAGCATGGAATTTAATTAAATTTTATACTGATTTCTAAATTTCTAAAGAAAGTAATTGTTAATTTGATTTTAAAATTACTATGAAATTACTACTTACTTTAATTGTAATACACAAAAAATGTCTGTTCAGAATTTAACACATTAAATTATACTCTTTATTTTAATATCTAAAACAATTATGATTATGAAAATATTGCAGAAAATGTATACAAATTTCAAATATTTGAACAAAATGAGTGCAAATTTGATTTATGAGTATTAAAATTTTCTCTGTGTTAAGTCAAATCTTTCATTATGTTATATTAACGTTTCTTATTTTAAATTTCATAAAAAGAAATCACTCAAAAATTGATAATTCTTCATAAGTTATCTTTCCCAGTACACTCAAAAAATTTATTGGAAAAAATAATTTAAAATTTTTGTTTTTAAAAGATACATTATAATTTTCCAATTAATTGATGCATAAATAATAGAGCATAATTTTGAAAAAGTATTTTTACTTAAAAATTATGTATTTATTTCGTTTACTTTGAAAAATAGCACTTTTTTGTTTTAATTTATTCATGTATTACAGTAATTTAGTAATATATTTATATATATATATATATATATATATATATATATATATATATATATATATATATATATATATATATATATATATATATATATATATATATATATATATATATATATATATATATATATATATATATATAGGTAGATAGATAGATATCTGTGTGTCTGTGTATGTAGGTATGTTGTATGTATTCATATAAGATGGAACAATAATTTCCATGAATGCCTTTATTAAACAATAACATGCAACATTTAACAAGACTTTTTAGATATTTACTCCACTCATAATAAGGAATTATTCCCGAACACAGTCAAAATCTTTTATTTAAACATCAAAGTTATTTGATTTTTGTGATACACTTGAGACATATTTTATACATTTATTTCACATGCAATCATAAATAATGATACACCAATTCAGTTTTACTGTGATTTTTAAATGTTAAATACGACATTAAGAGATTGTTGAAGATTATCACAATTAACATGTGCGTAAGAAAATCATCTTCAATGAAATACACAAGCAATAAAGAAAATTTAACATTCACTTACTATCAAAGGCTTATTATTCATGTTTGCTTAAATTAAGAATAGCATATTAATATTTCTTTTAGAAAGTTATCTTCTATCTGTAATTCACATTGCTTGAATATTATAATGAGTAGCCTCAAAGATTTGTAGACTTTACATAAATTAGTTGAAGAACAACTCTGAATGAATTATTTATAGTTTTTCACTGAATTAAAAGCAAATTTTATCTAAGTATAGAATATCATGCTAATTCCAAAGTCAATACGATCACTATTTTTTTTATAAATTGAAACAATATTGAAATTTAATACTTAACTCATTTTAAATAAACACAAAATAACTGAATTTTGAGATTTCCTCTCTATATTTTGCAAATGTATTTAACCATAAGATGTAGGATGTAGGCCGACCCACCCGAAGGTATGCGGCTACGTATGTATATAACCATAAAGCTGATTCCATAAATTATGAATACAAAATATTAACCTATAATTTGTATTCTGGTGTATAAAGAATAAATATTCGTAATTAAATTTAAATCTCAAAGTGTCATTTTAAAGAAAGTGTTTCATGAAAGTAGAATAAATGAATTAATTATCTTATTTGTGTTAACATTTTTAACCAAATGATACATGAACATAAAGTAAATCACACTTTATATTACTCATCGATACATTACATTATTTGCGTGTTTCCATTGAAATTGTGTACATTACCTTATGGTTTTGTCTAACTAAGAAATATAGTATTTCAAAGACAAAAAATAACAATAATTTTTATATAAAAAACGTAAAATAAAGAATATCCAAAACAGACTTTTTAGAATTAAAATATTTAAACATTCTATTCTATAAAAAAAGGTGATGAACAACCTATAAAAATATTTAGGTTTCGTAAAAATAACATTTAATTTTTTGTACAATTTTTATATTATACCTAAATTTCTCTTTTTAGTTTCTAATTTCCTTTTCAATTATTTTCTAAATTAAATGCTTTCAAAAATTGAAAGCATACTGTTACATGTTTCATTGAATTAAAATAATTATCTTATATATATCGATATAAATTCTTTTATCACGTGCTATAAAGTCTTCACATAAACATCAAAATCAAAATAATATTATGGTAGAGCTCAGAAAGTAATGTAAGCACGAAAATACAGTGTATGTACATTATAATATATCAAATGTATTCACTATATAGTTATGCGTCTAACCATGCAAAGATAAAAAGTATATTAAAACCTAAAAATAATAGCAGAATATATCTATATTTCATTTCAATAAGTATGAGCACGTACTCTTATTATGTTATCTGAATGTGTGTGTGAGTGAATGAGTAATTTAAAACCAGTAATAAAAAGCCGTTGAAGTAAATCGAAACGAAATTAGATGTTACCAAAGTAAGTATTTACCTCATGTTTATACAAAATAGTATTCAGTAAAAGAAATAATTTTTGTTTTTCGTTATCAATATCAAAAGCAATTAATATTCTAATATTTATTGTTTATTAGTTACAACAAAATTTTTGTTAAAATGTACCTTCGGAATCCTAGTTTAAATTTATCATTTCCCAGATGGGAAATTTTAATAAAATATTCTGTCACACAAGATTTGTATTTTATTGATTTCATATCATTGAAATCAACAATTCTATTTATGTATTTCTTTACCTTAAGATTTATTCATAACTGATTTCTTAAATATTTGATCATCGAGTAATTTTTCAGGTAAACATTTTTGAGGTAACCATTACTTTCATGTATAAATATTAATTTTTCTAACAGTATCCCTTAATCACGTTATAGATAATATTATGTACACATAATTTTATAATTAAAACTATGCACATAAATATAAACATTGGGTTATGTACAAATATCAATTTAAAATGAAAAAAAAATTATCATGGATATTATCATATGGAGTGGTTTAAGTTACTATAATAGGAAGAGCAATTTGGATACAACGCAGAACTGATTAGCATTAAAACTATTAAAATTTTGTCTCAGAAATTTACATAAATCTTGATGTTTAAAATGGTTTAAATTGAAAATACGATGTAATTATGACTGATGTTTTACTGGAAAGTTATTACTATACTTATGCGCTAGTTTTTTATAAATATTTTTCTTAGTTTTGAGTTTTGATGGAAACGAACAAATAATTTTAATTGAGGTAATAATTATAAAGTTGAGAAATATGCTGCGTAATTTGTTCCAAGTTCGATAGTTATTACATTCAGTGAATATTTTAAACATGCTAGTTTAAAAACTATATTTTATATTTCAACATATTGAATGATTGTTTCAGTAAAAAAATCATTGAAATTAGCGATATTTTAAAAAATATAAAGCATTTTTTTAATGATCAGTTCTTAAATGAAAGAAAAATAGCTTTAAAGAAAAAAAAATAATTTATCACATTTGAGAAAATTAATTTATGTTTTTCATGATGAGGTAACAAGATATGATCATTTTAATTTTCCATATATATGGAATATGGAATTAATGATAAATAATTAAAATAACTGTTACATGTAGAATAGAAAAAGTATATTAAATAGAAATTCATTTTTGTACTTTATTTTTTATTTCTCTTAATAGAAATTCCATTAACTATTGAAAATTACTATTGTAAATAATTTTCTACATTTGCATTTACAAAAGAATTGATGTAATCCTCATGCCTGCTTCAAGTTTTTTTCTCATAGTATTAAATTATATTAATCATTAATCCATCATTAAATCCATTATATGTTTGACAGAAATACAGAGATAACCTGTGTATATTTAAAAATTAACTAATATAATAAAGTAGTGTATCATATTTAATTAAGAAATACAAAAATCCTACATTCCATAGTATTTCTATGAATATTAATAGGACTGATTATAATAATTAAATTGCCTCTGTACACGAAAAAGATTTACATAAAATTTAACATGAATTACAAAGAATTTGCATTATATATATATGAATAATAGCACGGTTAGGAGTAGTTAAAATATAGTATGTTCAGAATTTCATTATAAACTCTGTGAAATGCAGTAACCCTTTCAGGTTAATATCTTCATTTGATTTCTTAATACAGTAATTAATTTTGCAACTTGCATGAGCCATATAATATATGAACACATTTAAAAAATGCATATTAAATTGTTCTCTTTCTAGCTAATACACGCCCTACCTCATGCATGACATTAAAGGAGTTACATACACTGCTGCTGAAATACTTCCAAGTACAATGTAAATCAAACCAATAATTTTCTGGAAATACTATCTACGGTTGCACATTTACTTGATCAGTGTAGTTCCATGTATTTTTCATAGTTTTTAAGCTGCTTTCACTTATCAGGAAACTGTTGTTTAAACTTGAGCTGATACATAATCACAATGTGTGTCACATCTTGACTTGAAAGTGCTTCGAAGAACGGTGCTCTTGGTACTTTTGTGGTGGGGTGTCTCATAACGAAGAGTACCGCAGCAAGAACGACTTTTTAGGATCGCAAGAAATCCTTTTCTGAATTTCTTATTGCAAAAAGTGTAAAGGACAGGGTTAATGCAACTGTTTGAAGCTCCGAGCCATTGAGCAATAGGCACCATGACAGCGAATGCTTTTTCTTTCCATGTGTTCTCTTCTATCGTTGTACCGAGTTTCACCATGGAAAATATCGTGTATAATGGCAGCCAAGATAAAGCGAAAAGGACAACCACAAAGACCATCATTTTGACAACCTATTCAGAAATGGCGAAAATTTATGATCATTCATAAAAATAATAACCAATTTGCTAGTGTTTGTTTAAACATATTGTAAAATTCATAAAAAATATTCATTTATCACACAACATAAAAATTTCTTATTTCATTTAAATACCATATGTAGATGATTGATGAATAATACTTTTGGAGTATATTAATTATATTAATCATTAATGTAATTAATATGTTAAAAACCGTATAAAATCAATTATGCTTTAAAAATGTTTTCAAATTTTAAAAATGTAAGTGATTTTACTGTAAAGTGTTAATATGTCTTATGATACTTTTCATGCATAGAATTCAAATGTCATATGAATTCATTTGATCAACAGTTTTTTTTATGAAATTAATTACCGAATTTTTTATCACAATTTATTCTATTTTACTGATTCTTAAAATAAAAAGAAGATTACTTTTAAGAATGATTAATCTTTATGCTTGATTCAGTGACAAAATATTTTCCTTTCTTATATTTTTCAAATAACAAGTACAAATATTTTCGTTCAAATTTGACATTATCAAAATTCCCGTTAAAGTAAATGTGTATTGACGTGTCTTCTTTTAATTTTCTTAAAATTGCTTTCAAGTTAATTGACATTCCCATTTTTATTATTATCAAAATAATCTTGTAAATGTAAAACATATTATTCTTCAAATTTTAAGAAAATAAATTTTTAACATATTACAGAGTTGGATATTACCTTATAATTTAACCATTAAAAAAGCATTCATTTTTCTGATTAAAAAAACAAAAGCAGTTGCACTAAATATAATTGGAATTTTAACAATTATATATAGAAATTTCAAATACTTAAACAATTTTAATTTATAAAGCCTTTATACTTATTCAATGACATTTTAAAATAAAGCTTGCAATTAGCTGTTTTATTGCTTAGTAAATATATCTGCAAATTACATGAACTATAATCTACACTAAACATATGTACAGGAGCATTTTTTCAAGAATAGCTTATAGAATAAATAAGCAAAAAACGCATATAATTAAAGCAAATTAAAATGCAGCAGGGACAAATCATTCAACCTATCAAAAATTAAGAGTAGTATTTCATGACTGGACTTCATGAATTATATTAAAATAATAAAAATATTTTTCTTTTGGAACATGAAATCTTACTTTAAGCTTTGATTTCTGCATGACTAAATCAGCATTTGTGCCCTTTGTTTCACCAGGAATGTTCCGCTTCCAGACTTTAATCCATATTCCTATATAGCACATCGTAATGACACAGAGTGGGAGAATATAGCATAGTCCCAGATTGGCGACAAAGAAAAATATTTTTTCTGAATCCTCGTGTGGCCAATCTTCTACGCAGTAATGCGCACCTTCCTCATCGGTGGGATCGAAAGGTTCCATCTTGAAGTAGATGGCCCAAGGTAAAGTTATCAGAAAGGAGAAGATCCATATGATTGCTATTACTTTGCGAGCTGCTTCAGTTGTCATTTGGCATCTGAGAGGATAGCAAATGGCGACAAATCTGCAATTGTATAAAAACATTGTTTGGTTGCTTTAATAATTCTGAAAAATTAGCTCATTTCTAAGCGTTGTAATTTAGAAATATATATTTAGCTAAGTCATACGGAATAAAATATTTTTTTTACTAATTCTGCCTAAGAGAAAATATTTCGACACGTATATAATCCGGTGCATAAATAATTCGGAATAATTCGGTAGGATAATTTTAGTTTTGTGAATAAATTTGTAATATATTTATTATTTTAGTTTTTTGCTGCTAATAAACGAAAATATTATTTTTAAGATGCATTATTTTATAAAATATTGTGAAGTAGAAACTGCAAGTAAAAATAAGAATGAATGCTGTACATGAAAAAGTAATTTCACAAATATAAATATTTTTAATTTTTCTTTTAACTAATCACTTAAATAAAATCTAATTAGTACTTATGGCATTTTAAAGTGATTTTAAAGTTGGCAATAATTAATTATGGTCTTAAAAAGTACAATGTTTATTATTTGAAAACTTGTTACTAGTTATTTCATAGCCCATTGAATGTTTAATAAATAAACATGAAACAAATTAACACAACGCTTTAAGTATTTTTTCGTTGTTATTTATAATACGGAGCATTTTTTCCAATGAAATTTCAAAAAGAGCTTCTGAAAGTAATTTCTGAAATTATTTGTTTTATTTGTATGAAAGAATACAATTCAAAGTAAATTATGAATCTGTATATTAAACAAGGAACAATATATGCAAAGGTGCAGAAAATTATAAAACTGATAACAAATTGTTCTGCAAGATGTAAGATAAAACACTCAAAATAATAAAATATGAATTACATTTCTTGAAAACTTTTACGGAAATATGCCTTCAAAAACTCAAAGGAAAATGTAAAGCAAGAACTAAATAAAAGAATGTAGTAAAAATTCAATATGGGCTGCGAAAATATAATAAAATGCAAATAGAAATGACAGCAAAAGTTCCGTAAAAATTACAGTAAAATACTGTTTAAAAATTCGAGCGAGATATTTTGTAAAACAATTTGACAATTACATTGCAAAACTTACTGTAGAACGTACTCACAACTACCAACACATTTTGCTGTGAATACTGAAATACTTTTACAAGTGCAACTTCTATTCAAGTAAGGGAAGGACACATGTATGTAATAAGCATTCATTGAACCTATATTTTGAAAGATTATCAAGAATAGAGATTTATATTATAATTCAAACTGTCCAAATTTGTACTCATTTTCCACGCATTTTCCTAAATTGAAAAAAATATTTTTAATCCCTTTTTAAAAAGCGAAATGAATTTTAAAATGTATATCAAATACTTTTCATTAATTCGTACTTTTGTAAATACACTCGTGTCCATAAATTAAGGATAATGCAAGTTCAGGCAAAGAAACAGAAGCAAAACAAATGTGTCTTATTTGTAAAGTCTATTTATGAAACAAAAGGTAAAGAGCAAAGAAGATGCTATATGTTTGACATCATTAATAAAAATTGCGATTTTTATTCCCTGGAGCATATTTTAAAAAAGGACCTATTTACAAAAACCGATATAACATGGTTGGTACAATGGTTAATACATAGTATGCCCCCAGGCGATGCAATACAGGCTGTACAACGCCTAGGCATGCTGAGTCTCAAGTTATCGATATGATCTTGGAATATTACACCACTCATCAAGCAATGCTCTCCAAAGTTCCGGTAGACACGTGGGAGGGGATTCGTTCTGGTTACAGAAATGTTTGAAGAACAACGCTTACTGGGAACTTTTGACAACTGACTTGTGAAGAACTGTATTCCCCGCTATATTTAGAACATTCATGTTTGCATTCTCCCATCCCAATTTTCAGATTTGAGCAAGTTGTCGAGCAA
The DNA here is from genome assembly GCA_037975125.1 of Latrodectus hesperus. Lineage (NCBI taxonomy): Eukaryota > Metazoa > Arthropoda > Arachnida > Araneae > Theridiidae > Latrodectus > Latrodectus hesperus. Next base: position 54,777,951 of record CM075850.1, on the reverse strand, counting down.
GATGATTCACATATTGAACATCTTTTAAAACACATAATTTATGGTTAATGATTTCATTTAAAGAGGTGATAAGGACAAAATACAATATTATAATTGTCTTTCGTTCTTATTGCTTTCCTCTTTAGTGTAGAATTACTAATCATTCATTATTTTGGAAACTCAGCTTTTTATTCTTTTTATAACTCGCAGAGCCTTCTGGTGGCGATAATTTCCATTATTTTTTTATTTAAAATAACTCAAGTGCGTTTTTATAAGTATCTAATAATTTTCTGTAATCCAAATATATTTTTGCTCAAATTAGTCAGAATAGTAGGGTCTCTAAAGTCCTTTGAACAGTGGAAGTTTAATTTCGGTAACCTTGTACATCTTAAAATTAATTTAATTGGCCATTTCAAAATAATTATTTTATTTATTGTAAAGTAATAACTATGCCAATAATTTAATTATGACCATTTCGTGATTTATTGGTATAATTATAACTAAATTTAATTTATATTTCACTTTAAACTATTATTTAGACCATTTTACTATTAGACGAATTTTGTTTTCTCAAAATTATTAATCTACCTTTCTGTAAATTTTCCTTCACATTTTTTAAATACTTTTATACTCGGAATTTAAAGAAAAAATAAAATAAATGCCTTATTTGCATAAAGTAATGTGCATTTATTTATGCCTTATTTGCATAAATAAATGCATTTTTTTGCCTTATTAATTTCAGATTTTCTAACAATTCCAATCATTTCATTATTATATCGTACAAACTCACAAGTTTGTGTAGAATACAAATATTTAACGCTATATGCATAATTTTTATTTTTATTTCCCTAATTAAGTAAACTATAATTATATTAAGGGTAATTAATGCATTTTCCAAAATAAATGTTCATTTGCGTTATTTTAAGTATAATTTTGAATATATCATGGTTATTGAATGTAAAAATATTTAAATTATGAATTGAATTAGAAATATAGTGTTTTCATATTTTCCGAATATGTTTTTTTCTAAAAATAGAAAGTATGTATTTTGAAGAAAAAATTACTAAAAAAGAAATAAGTTTTCTGTTCCAGTTTTTAAGCAACTTTTCAAGATCTTTAATCTCTCTCAACGAGCGAACGAAGACGCTTTCATTTCTTTTCCCCATTTCTAATGGATGAAAAGTTTTTACTTTAAGAAAGTTTGACTTCTCTTTTGTACTAGTATGAGTAATATTTATGAAAAAGTAAAATGTATTCTTGTTTTACTATTAGTTTTTTTTTAATTTTAGTATATTATAATTGCATTTTAGACTTAATGAAATAAATTTCTTAGAAATATATTCTGTTGTAACACATAGAGAGAGAAATACATCAATGAAATATTATATTTTAATATTTTCTCCAGTAAGAAATGATATTTAAAACTTAAATCAAGTTCTTATAAATATATTCTGTTGCAACACATAAAGAGCAAAATACATAAATGAAATATTATATTTTAATAGTTTCTTCAGTAAGAAATGATATTTAAAACTAAAATAATTTAAAATGCATAGCAGTTAACGATATATTATGAAACTATATTTAAACAGATTTACCTTATACATATTAACATTTCAAACATATATTTACAACATCCAAATTTTGCATAAAAATGTTTTGAAAATGAATTAAAAACATTTTACCCAATATTATCATATTCAGATAACACAATAAGATAAATTACAAATTCAAATATATTACTATAAATATAATGGCATTTTTATCGTTTTCGATAATATCTCCATTTCTTAAAGAATGATGAAAAATTAATAATATCATGCCTATAATATAATATTTTATGCCTATCTTGTTTTTAATACGTTAACTTTATAGTTAAATTGATTTAAAGTATGAACCAACTAAAATGCAATAAAGGAAAAAGCAGTTTGAATTTTTTTAAAAAAATTTAAATTTATATTTTCATAAAAAATTATTGGAAAGATAAATAAATCAAATATAAAAAGGAATAAGGAATAAAGGAACATAATAAGAAACCAGTCAAAGAACGCAAAGCAACGTAAAATGTAAGGTATATTAATTTTTTTTTTGTTTTTTGATTAAAAATAAAAGTTTTGAAGAATACTCTTTTCCGAAATTTAAAAGATATAGATTAAAGTTTTCGTTCCTTCGGCTAAGCTAGAAGAAAGTGTTGCATTCAGTGTTTAAAATAGTTCAATGTGTGTTGGGAACAAATGACAATTTAATAATTTTTAATTTCACCAAAATATAGTGTTGCAGATAAATCCTATAAATTTCAATAGCTTAAATCATGTTTTAAAGCAAGTGAATATTTTTTACATTAAAAGCACAATAGCTTCTCCTGGAATTGGTTTTAAAGATCATAAAATTTCAAAAAGAAATTAATTTTATAAATATTAAATTTATTTTATCGTCTAAATATCTAAGCAAATATGATTAATTTTTCATATTTTTAAGTTAATTTTCAGTTCTAAATAAAAAGGAAATTAATTAAATCTCATTCCCAAATCAATTATGATGTTTGTTTACATGTTTTCAATCTCCGGCTATTAGGATTTTCTTCTTTTAGCACTATAAGAGAAGGAAGTGGTGATACTGGTGTATAATAGGGTACTCAGTAGCCATATAATAATAAACTTGAAAGTAGCTCATATTAGTTTAGAAGCAGAGACCAAGCAGAAGATAAGCAAATTTGACCTACCTCCCCTAAAAAATCACTTCACGTGGAGGGCATTACTTCCATGGTAAATATTACGTACTCTAGCAATTATGGTTGAACCAATATCCATTTGGATTTGGGTTCGAACTCATTTCCAATAGTGAGAAGGATATAATTAATAGATGTGCTACTGTGGTCATCCAAAACTTATTTTTGATATCAGCAAATAAAAATATGCATTATTTTGTCTCTCGTTTCTTATATACAAAAAATTCTTGTCATAGACAAAAATATTTATTAGAATTGAATTTTTAAAATTATATTTGAGTTCATTTTGATAATATAAGAGATTCATAAAAAATATTCATAACTTATTTCATATAGGAGTCACTTTATGATGTACGTTAATAATTTAGTAATGAGCGCCAATGAACTCAATAACAATATTGTTACATTAAGTAAACTAAGAATAAAAGTTAAGTATTATGTTTAAGTAAGCAAAACGTTTCATGCTCTAAATTACTTGAAAATTATACAAATTATTAAAATATGAAATAGTGATAGTAAATTTACCTGTCTATAGAAATAGCTACCAAGGTGTTAATTGATGCACTAACAGAAACTCCTTGAAGATAAGATACACTTTTACACATAAATAGCCCTAGTACCCAAGCTGTAAAAAAAGAAAATAAAATTAAATTTAATTAGTAGTTATTAACTTTATAACTAAGCAAAACAAACTTTAATATTTGTTCCATTTCTTTTTTATAACTTTTCAAAAAATACAAATTGAACATGAAATAATATACATGTAAGGGAAAAAGGAAACTTACGATAAAATTGAAAATCAAATACTTCGTATTATTTTGCAAAAATGTTTAGATACACAATAAGAATATTTCATTGTTTTGAAGAAATAATATATATTTAAATAAGTTAGTTATTACCATAATTTAACTTTGAAACTAATAATTATACTTAATCAAGAATAAGCAAATGATATTTATGCCCTTCTTACAAAATACGATAGATTAAATGAAAATTAATAATTAGTTATTTAACTATTTATAAAATCTATTTTGCAAAATTGCATGAATAATTAGCTTACTATTTAATTGAAAAGTCCCCAAAAATAACCGAAAAAAGTCGATGTTATCTACATTATTATATTAGTTACATTATTTAATATATTCTTGAAGGAGAAAAATTAACATTGACAATACCCTAAAGGGTTCAACGTCTTATAATGGCTCTTGTTTGAATAAAGTATACGACATACTCTTAGGAGTTTTTGTTACAATTATCTGATGTCTTTTGCTTAGGAACTTTATTGCTTTTTTATGAGTATGCAAAAATATTGAGAGGTGCAATGAAATACCTAAGATACAAAAGAAATTGTGTGTTTACTTGCAGTAAAAATGAATATAATATTTTATTGTTAAAACAAAAAATCTACATAAATGTTTTATAATTCAATAAATATATTTGTACTTACACCACAAAATTTTTTTAATTATTATTGTTATAAAACAGTACTAAAATATATAGCATTTTAATGTGCTGAGGAAGATAATGTTTAAATTTAAATACAGATCCTTATACAGTTTAACATTTAATTTGCAATAAAAACTTTTTAAGTGTCTCAATGAAATACAACTTGCTATAAAATTGAATGATGGCGTTTTTATGTAACTTTAAAATTCATATATTTACAAGAAATGCTCCCATCATTTATTTACATTGATGTGTTAATATTGCTTAAAAATAGATAATTTGTAATTATCTCCAGCATCATATATCAAAAAGATTAATGCTGAAAAAAATTTCGAATTTGAATTAAACAATTTTAGTGCATTATAAATATCTTGCGGTAACAGATTCAGATTTTATTCACTGATATGATAACCCTAGTTTCATCAAAATGATAAATAAGATTTAAATCAATAAACACGATTTATTAATAATGAATCTCTGTAAAACGCTTATTGAAAAATAAAATTTCTTATAAAACATTCCAATTAACAAATTATATCAAAAGGGAATAGATTTATAAGTAATATTTCCGTTATAATTAAGTAATAATTTTGAAACAATATTATAAAAATTTTGTATTCTTAAAGAATAGATAATTAGTATAATTTAGTTGTGCGCGCTCAATTATAATGCAGTGAATTTTAAATTACAATTAAGTACACAATACAAAGTAATTATAATTAGTAAAGGCAATTTTAAAAATACTCATATTAATTTAATTATAAATTTTGAGTGGAAGAATAATTATTTAACTCAATATAAAAATAATAAACTGGTGCAAATAATGAATTTCGATAAACTAAAGATATTTTGTATACTTATTATCAAAGAAAATATAAGCTAAATTTTAATAATTTTGCACTTGTTTCTCATGCCTAAAGTCTACTAAAATATCAAAAATATCTTTTTTCTGTTTCAGCCTATATAAATTCATATATATCTATATCTATTTATCTATCTATACATATCTATCTATCTATCTATCTATCTATCTATCTATCTATCTATCTATATCTATCTATCTATCTGTATATATATATATATATATATATATATATATATATATATATATATATATATATATATATATACATATATACATATATATATATATATATATATATATATATCATACATACATATATATATATATATATATATATATATATATATATATATATATATATATATATATATATATATATATATATATATATATATATATATATATGTTTTAAAATAAATACAGAAATTCAATTTCACTTTCGCGTATAATATATCGCAACAATATTTGTATTTCTACTATTCTAAATCTATCATTTGAGGAAATATACAAAAAATTCAAAATTATATTATTTAAATTGACTTTTAACAAAGAATATATTTTTAAATACAATTCAGACAAATTACTTTGAAAACCATTTTCTAAGTTTGTATTATGCAATAATAGTCAAATAGTAGAATCAAAGGAGTTATAAGTCGAGTTTCTTTTGAATTATCATTTTGTAGTGTAATTTGTTTTATAATTTGTATTATGAAAAAATGGAAACCTTGTAATACGAAAAAATGTTCCAAATTCTTTTTCTACATTTTATTTCTTAAAAATGAGATAAATGTTTTTAGTTTTAACTTTAAATTTATTCTTCAAAGTTTCACAGTAACTTTAAGATAACCTTTTAACTTTAAGATAACCTTTAGAACCTTATAGTTATAATAATTCTCTGATCAAACATTTAGCCAATTGGATAAGGTTTTTACTTCAATAGTTTGTTGATTCGACTTTCATTTCAGGTTTGGATATTTATGGTGATTCCGAATCCACTTTAAATCATAGACTCCAATTTAAAATTTGTTTTCAAAAATATAAACTCCTTATGACAAATCAGCCTCACGCCGTACTTAAATGGACCTTTATGACAAAGAACTATATATTAATTTAGAGATTTTATAGCAGTAATTTTTTTTGTTAATGGTAATAAATTAAAATTAATAATAAAAAGTAGTTTAATCATAAAGTTGATAACCTTAGGAAGGTCATAAATATGTCACCATAAAATAGTAAGAGACTCGATAAAAAGCAATAAGATTAATGCTTTTCGTGTCAGGCAAAAATGCTACCTACGCACAAACTGAAAAGTTCTGAATTAAAAATACATCTGAAATTTTACACTTATAACAGAAAAACAAATTTGATAATTTGTTTTTTATTTTGAAAAAGCATATGCAGATAAATATGGTAATCTTTGAAAAAAATTAATAACTGTAATTATTATGTTTTTTGAGTAAAAATTCATATTTTTATTATTAAACTCTAAATTAAAGTTTAAAAGAGTAAGAAAAATATACGAAAATTAAACAACAATATTTGTTGCAGTTTTAAAAGAAACATATTTTTTGCTTATAATAATTGTTTTTCATTTTATATATAATTTATTATAATAAATATTGATATTATATCATCAAGATGCAATGCCTTAATATTTGATGATATAATATCACAATTTATGTACCGTATTGCATTATATTATATACATCAGAGAGATATCTGTTTTTTCTTAACTAAGATTATATATATTTCGCATTTAAGTTCTTTAATCAGATTAAACATTGAACAATTATGCATAATTATCTTATTCGTAACTTATTCTGATTTTTTTATGCAGATAGCTTTTCCATATCTCTTTTAAAATCTTCGGAATTACTGCGAAAGTAAAAGTGAAATAATGGAATTTTTCAAGGTATTTGAATGGTACTTAATCTAAAAAGTGTGCTTAATGATTCTGTATGCTTTTAGAATCAAATTTAAGTTTAGTGTTTTTAACCCGATGTAAAATCTATGAGAAACATAAATATTTGAACTGGAAATATTTGGAAATTCTAATATTGAAGTCTAAAGTATTTTTATTTTAAAAGAATAAAAATTTAGTTGAAAACAATGGTATTTTTAGATTAGTGCATTAATATTTATAGAAATCCAGATTAAATTTTGACAAATTTAAAGAAATTTTTGCTAGTAAAAGATTTGTTTCGAAATTAGTCAAGGATATTAATTTAATTTTTGAATTAAATTTATACCGTGAGCTACCTTTATTAGAACTTTAAAATAATGCTACAAAAAGTTTATTAGAAATCAAAGTTTTTAAGCTTCTCTTAGAAAAATTATAATATGAATAAAAACCTAACAAATGCAGTCAAAAATAATATACGTAACTTTTTTGTAAAGTATACATTTCCGAATATAGTAGATTTCAAAAATAAAGAAAATACTAAAACGTAGTAAGATTTTGATTGATAGTACGAAAAACAAAGCGTGTAAAACATATACTCTTTGCAAAACAATTAAAAGGTATACTAAATCATAAATTTAAAATATAATCTCAATATTGTTTGCATAAAACGGAAGAAGGGAGTCACAATTAAATGCTGAAGCAATTGAAAATGATTTCATGTTACTAAATGGTAACTGCAGATCACATCTTGCTTACTTGGCGAATGATTTTCTTTTGGAGGAACGAATCTTACTTGGAAAAGCCATCGTAATATTTGGATACATATCCAATAAATCATGGACATTCTAGTAAGATGAGTTGCTGAACGTCTAGTACCCACCAAAATTCTTTGTGTTTTGGAATGTATTCTGTTGGAGGATTAGGACAAACTATTTCCCTCATTAAAGCTTCATTGATTCGATGACTCAATTGTTTCTAACATATTTGTCCTCCCGTAGAAATAATACCTCTCCACTAAAATGACTTTTTTTATTAATTTTTGTCATATCCACAAATCGTGCTTCATCCTTTTGTATTTAATGCTCAATAACATGCCTTTTTTACCAAAAAAATACCATTCTTAACTAATATAGCCTACTTCATTTATGAATAATGTATCAATTAACAAAATAATTCTCCACGTACAGGATCAAAACATTATCATTTAATTGCTTTTAGCAGTGTATTACAATCGAAAAAAACAGAAAATATAAATTATGTAATAAAATAAAACAAAATTACATAGAATATTAATGTGATGAATAAGGAATTAAATAATTTGAATAAAAATATATACTTAGTTTAGAGATTATGAAAATCTCTTGGAATAATTTCAATACATTAATGATAGTTTTTCATAAGTAAGAGTTATAAAACACTGCTATTTTGAAGAATCATCTAGTTATATTATATTCTCAATATTTTTTATCAAGTCACTCTTTTTTGTGCTGAAATTCCTAGTAGAAGTAAATCCAGTTTTCCAGAGAAGGGATATAAAATCCCAAGGTATCAAAATGTTTCCTCAAATGTATTTCCTTGAGTGCAAAAATGTCAATTTTAGTTACTGAAACTCTTGTTTAGTCAGTTTTAGTTACTATCAATTTGCTACACAGTCAAGCATCAAAGAGAGAATTATATTTGTATTTTTTTAATCTTGTACGACTATTTTTTATTTTGATGAAGGAAAGATATAATCACTAAATAACTTTATTTATACTTAAAATAAATTGGAAATACTGTATACTTAAAAATAAATCATTTTCCGAATTACACACACATATATATATATATATATATATATATATATATATATATATATATATATATATATATATATATATATATATATATATATATATATATATATATATATATATATATATATATATATATATACATACATACATTTATATATGTATATAAATATATTCTGGTAAAATTAAAACTAAATGCTAAGTACTAATCAGATATTAAGTTAAATGCATAGCAGAAATATTTTGAATTATTATAAATAAATCAGGACAAAAATGTTATATAAGCTTAAATAAAAGTTTGACAACAGAAACAAATGTTTTAAAAATTATAGAAATATTGGTTGATTAGTAAGTACTTGTTATTAATTTAATTGATAGTATATTAAAATATGTGAAATCCAATAAATAATTGGAAATAAAAATGCTTTAGTTTTTTGTTATATTTTTAGGAAATGTTGCCTTAAAAGTAGGACATGGATGTCATTTATGAAAAAGATATAGTGTCTCACTATGTACTTATTTTCGAACACTCCATATATCCTTCCGTGTCGTTAATTTCAATGAACTTATTGATAGTGTTGAACAACTTTGTGACGTCGTAATGCTATTCTGAGCAATAAAATACTGTCTCTGGAAGATACTTATCTTCTTTCTGAAAAAAGTAGTAAAGAGTATAAAAAGATAGTGCTCTCAACCTTAGTTCCTAAGAAATAGTAGGGTCATCAAATTTTCTCCGTCATCTTTCAAAAACATAAATATTTTCCACTAATACAATCTTAAATGCTTAGATCACTGAGATGGAAGTTGATCCAAATATATTTATTAATATATTTAAAAACACCATAAATTCGTTTATCAACTAATTTTAGTATATGTTAATAATTAGGTAAATTTACTTTTTATCGATTAATTTTAAAGTCTATTGTAGAGGAATTTATTTCAGTCAGCGTTTCTTTAATAAGGATTTTAAAAAATATTGTGCTGGAAACCAATTTTTTTCAGTAAACTTGAACGTACACACTATTGAGAACTCTGTGTAGCTCTCATGAAAGAATCTCAAGAGATTCAAGATGATAAAATTCAAAATGCAATTTCATAAAATAGTTTTTGTCAGATGTTTGCGAAGAAAATAATACTTTGGAGTTCTTATGAAATCGAAAACTGGTTTTCAATTTTGATGATATATACTTTGTGTGAAAGAAATAAAAACTATATTTATAATGAAGTTTAAGACTTCACTACATTGTATTGAAACAAAATGAATAAGTTTGATTTAAGTACTTAAATGTAGAAAAAAGCACAAGTAGAATAAGGTATATTATTGTAGAATATTATAATATATTCATATATTCATATTTCAACATATTTTAATGCTTTAATATATATAGATTATTGTTTGTTAAATTTGATACCTTCAGATATTTTATTTCTTCATATGATAACTTTAAGAATTAGACAGTTCTTGAAAAGCGTTTGCACTATTACATAATTATTTTTATTTCTGCTCTAAATCTGGCATCGGAATATAATTTAACAGAGAACCATAAAGAATGATACTAATTGAAATTTAAAAAATTACTCAAAATATATTCTTCAAATTAATGATAATAAAAAATGGGATTTTACGATCAACATTACATCCCTATTTCTGTTATTTATATTCAAACAAATTCATTGGATTATAAAATAAATCATAAGCTTATCCATGCTTGTAATAATGTAAATTGTACCCTATGCAATCCGCTATGTGAAAAGGGGGTATTAGATTTTTAAATCATTTAATTTGCAATAAATGTATTATTTCTGTAAAATTTTTAGTATAAATTCCGTAGCAATTTGAATAAACATAAAGTAAAAGATTATTTTTCATTGAACACATAATATCATGCATTATTTCCAACAGTATATTATTATAAATTAATATGAAACAACACTTTTGCAAAGTGTTTAAATTTTATATTAATGCATAAATCTTTATAGCAACTTATTAAGGTGAAATGAAATGTATTGATAAATGTTAAACAGATGTGGAAGAATTAACCATTTGGTTGTGTGCCCATAATATTAGAGTTTTTGTTCAATTTATAAAAAAACTGTTAACTAAATGTTGTAAAAGTTATTGAATTAACAAGATATTATCTCATAACATTATGCATAAGGCAACTATAGTTTTTTAAATAAGTATATCATTCTAAATTATGATGACTATAAGTGAGCAATATTTACTGTATGCAAACATCTATATTGTCTTTATAACATGATGAATAAGCCAATTATAATTTTTTAAATAAGTATATCTTTCTAAATTATGATGAGTATAAGAGAGCAATATTTGCTATATGCAATTGTCTATGTTGTCTTTTTGAATTGTAGATTGTAATTGTAAGTCTTTCTACTTATTTTTGCAATGCTTTAACTGAAACTTCTTAACTGAGCATATCACGTCTTATTTTCAAACATTGCCATATTATGAAAATATCAAATGAGTTACTCTCACATTAATATACATTCATATAGTATTCATATTAAGAACACAGAGAAAGCCAAGAATAATTAATATATAAATTAAATTTCATTCGTTGTCTCAAACTTAGCATCAAAATGCGTTCCAACGAGTTGACTACTCAATCGTTAGTACAATGACTTAAGCTAGAGTAGGTTTGTACACCATATAAAATTTATAAGCCTTTCTCGGAAACTAAATTTATTCCAAAATCTCGATTCAATTATACTTCCAAAGGAAAATACTAGCGGTATAACACATGTTATTTTGCTTTTTATAACCATAATTTTTAATTAAAAATTTTCAGTGCCAATTGTTTTTGAAATGTTTGATATTTATTACTTATTAATATTGCTTGCCTTTTAAATTTTTCATGGATTTTTCTACATTCTAAATTAAAAAGTTTTTTGTTATTTTCATACTTTTACTTCAGCAAATTAATCACCATATCAACATTCTTCACTAAAACACATTTATATTTTTAGACATATATTAATGTACTCGTATTTTACTAGATTTCCAAAACTGAGTTTTTGACTTTTAACTACTGAGTAAATTCCTAATTAATGTTAGTTAAACGCAAGTATAAAATTATCGAAGAATAAATATTTCTTTCAACTGTCTGTTAATGCAGAAATATCTATTATGTTTAACATATAATAATATTAAAGCATATATATATATATATATATATATATATATATATATATATATATATATATATATATATATATATATATATATATATATATATATATATATATATATATATATAAATGTGTGTGTGTGTATAATAGTCAAATATTTTATTTAATAAACATACTTTTCTTTCATAATTAGGCTTTTAGGATTATATCATTCTGAAATGCATAATTAAGCAACTACTAGAATAAATTAATGGGAACTCGCTGCATGATTGTACTAAATCAAATGACAATCTGATGTTAGAGAATGAACACTACGTTCTTCAGTAAATATAATTAATCTATTTTCCTTAAAATTTCTGTAATAAGTGCATTTGGCTATATTTTCTTCACTATTATTAAGTTGCGTCTTTTTCGATTTTTTTTCTAAAATACTTCGTTTATATATCTTTTATTTGAAACTTCTACAATTATTTTACATATAAATTTGAAATTAAAGTCATCTTACTTTAAAAAAGATTGTTATCTATTTTTTATTTACAATTGTTTTCATTTTTAAAGGAAATATCGAAATAATTATTGAATATGGGATAATGGCAAGTGAAAGTAATATAAATTTAAATAAGATAGTATATAAACATTTATTTCCTTTACATAAACCAATAGATATAGGGATATATGTCATGACTTCTGAAGAATAAAATATTTTATGTCAAACATAAAAAGCGTTGTTTTATGCAGTGAAACCTACTTTCAAACCTTATATTTTCTTGACATTTGCGATCGTATATCTAAAACACATATATTTCCACCAAATAATAGATTGTATGTAAACCGAAACGTGATTTATTGAAAATATTACACTACACGAAAGTACAAATTGATAAAGAAAAAAAACATTCTGAAATAAAATAGAAAACACTGCCTGGAGAAATATAATTTTTAAGCAATAAAAGTATGTGAGAACAAATAAAGAAGTTCCCTCTCACAATTAACAAATTTTGTGATTTTTGTTTCTGAACTTTAGTTAAATAAATTGATAATCAGTTTAGAAAGAATAAGTTCTAGAAATAAAATCGATTGACATTGTTCTTGGTTTAACGTTAACAAAAAAAATCAAGTAGATATTTTTAAATTTAAAAACTTTGAATATCGAAATTTTGTATTAGTTTCTGTGTTTAAATTATGAAAAATATAATTTTAAAAATGTTACATTACATTTTATTTTATTAAGATACACTGGCCTCCATAAGTTAAGGAACAACCGGTTTTTTGGGCCTAATTTGCAATGAATGAATGTAGAAACACCAAAGAAACACAAATTCGGATGACATGTGCACAAAACAGGTATTTATTGACTGCAACAAGTTTACATAAGAAAAAAAGCAAAAAGGATTTACATAAAAAAAATGCAATCTCGCTGGAAAAGTTCATTCTTGGAAAAAAGAATAATCACAGTTTTATGTGGTAAAAAGTAATAGAAGCATAACAAAAATGAGTTTTAATAAGGGATATGCCCACCCCTGGCTTGCATGCATTGGCGGCGGACTCCACTTTGCATGCTGTAAATTAAGTTGTCGGTTACCGAAATTGGAAGCGAATATCAGCCACGGAGGAAGCTTTGTTCCAGCTCTTCTAAGGACCTTGGAGGAGGATTCAAAGCAGCAACCTGTCTACCAAGATACTCCCACACATGTTTTATTGGATTCAGGTCTGGATATCGATTTGGCTTTTCCACTCACTCCAAACCAAGATCCTGAAGATATTCCTCAACAACTACAGCTCGGTGAACTCATGCGTTATCATCCACCATAATGAAATCATTGCCAATTGCACCAGCATATGGGTGGACATATGGATCAAGGATCTCATCCCTATATCTCACGCCAGTCACATTTCCTCCCTAGAACACATGCAGGTCAATGTGACCACCGACTGAGATCCCAGCCCAAACCATCATTCCGCCGCCGTGGTAACTGTCTCTTTACACAATGTTGGATTGGTGGTATCTGGTGTTTTGTTCCCTCCAGATCAAAAGACGTTCTGAATCGCTTTCCAATGTGAATCTGGACTCGTCTGTGAAGAGTACAGAAGCACATGCTGTCTGGTTCAGGAAACGTGTTCTCTTGCCCAAGATAAGCGAGCACTTCTTTGTCGTCTGGTGAGGGGTACACACACAACTGGTCGCCTTGCATAGAGACCTACATGGTAAAGACGCCTTCGTACCGTACTAGCGGATATTCTTCTCCCCGATGCTACAGAGAGGTCTGCAACAAAAGTTCTGGAACAGAAATTCTTCTTCTCCTTTGGACCGAAAGAACTATAAAACGGTCTTCTGCAGGTGTTTTGACTCGTGGTCGGCCTGGAATATATCTTCTGGATACAGAAGCTTCAGTTTGATATTGAATCCAGAGACGGTGGATCACACTGCGAGACACATTAAGGCGTCTAGTAGCATCAGCCTGTGATAACCCGATTTTCATCCGTCCGACCGCCCACCACCTTAACGAATCGGGCAAACGGTTTCTCTCAGACATTGCGGGACCCCACTGCCAGTTGTCAAGGAAACTTCTAACAAAAGTTGTAAATCAACAAAAGTTACACGCGTAATTACGAAAGGCTTATATTTGCATATTTTTCTCTCACTCATATATATATATATATATAGCTATTTTAACTATAAAAAAGTTATAGCTACCGTTTTGCATAAATTTGCATAAAGTTCGTTTTTATTATTTATATAAACTATAAATTGTTTTGTTAGTGTCATTTTTTTATGGTGAACTTCGAAAAACATGTTGTTCCTTAACTTTTGGAGGCGAGTGTAGTTTTTATTTCAATGAAAAAAATATTTTTTCTTCATTATTTTATTCGCGTATTGAGATTTAACTAAATATATAAAATAATCTTACAGCAGCAGCCTGATTTGTATTCCAATATGAAGCATGAAATAATGTTTCGTGACATGATTAATCTGTCATATTAATATTTGTAAAATGCTTTTCGGAAAGTCAAATCAACAATTATGTACATTATATAAGAGTATTTTAAATAAATTAAACAATGGACTAGCATAATTACTTATCAAACTTATAAAGTATTGCGCATTGTATACTTAATGCTTTCTGTGCTTGTTTTCTTCAAAAATACTTTTCAAAATATTTCAAAAGTTTACAATGTGCAACAAAAATATTAAATTACTATGCATTTTAAATAATTGTTTTTGTTTTTTGTAAGGATTCTTGAAGCATAATTTTATCGCTGTTAACGACAATATGTTAGTATAAAAATAATTAGACCAGATTTTATTCCTATTTATGAAAAATCATGTATGATTGTGCTATTTATTTCTGTGATTCTATTTCAACTACAACTTTCTTTAATGTTGTTCTATTTAAGTTACAACTTTCTAAAGTTCATTTTATTTAATTCTAGTTATTAGTTTACATTTATTGTAAACGATAATGACTATAAAAAGTGCTTGAAGAGTAAATGATTATGAAAACTCATTGCGAATTTGAATTTGAAAAATTTAATTACAATTTAAGTAAACAACAACCTATATGATTTATAATTTCATTTTCAATTGCTAGTAAAGTATAAATGATTCATAAACGAAGAAAATAACTGCAAAATATCACTATAGCAGTTAATTTGCTAAAAGTTAAAAAAGGAATAAAATAACTAATAAAATATATTAAATTTAAAACATATTTTGATGACCTATAATATATAATTCTAATAGTGGATTATTTTGTAAGGATGCAGTACGGTTATTTTAAAATGATACAAAATGTGTTTTTTTCCTTTAGAATTAAAAAATGCTTTTAAATTTAGTACATTCTAAGGCTGTTTTATTAATTAAATCATTCTAACCCTTATAAATTCTCTTATCAAAGAAGTGAATAAGGTTAGGATTGCTTATGATGAAAGTTATGAATGATTATGATTGACTAAGATTAGCACATATACGCATACAATGTTTGTATAAATAATAATGAAACGCAAACAAATATAATAAAATAATATTAATTTTCTTGTATTCAATAAATACATTATATTTTATTTGATAAATTTAACATTCCAAGCTTAATAAAGTTAAACCTACCAACAGCATGAGAGACGATAAAAGATTTTGTAAAAGCTATAAAATTTAAGGACTCTCTTAATTATGTTTTAAGAAAGTTAATCTAATGTAACAAACACATAGTAAAAATATATATTAAGAATATTTTTATAGTTTAGACTCGGATGGAAAGTTTACATAAATAATAACTTACATTAACTTAATATAACACTGCACATGAAAATAAACTCTACTCTCCGATGTAATATCTCAATTTTTTCCTTATTTTAGTTGTATAATTTACTTTAAGTTGTAAGATTTTGAAAGTACTTAGCTCAAATTATAATATGAATCCGAAGTTTTATCATAATAATTAAAAACTTTATCAGCTGGATGACTCAATTATATTGTTTTTTAACCAAGCAGATTAAAACTGTATGAAATCATTAAAATCATACATTATAAGAAACAATCATATATATATATATATATTATGCTGAACCACCTTCTTTTACTTTATTTTTTATATTCATCATATTCAAAACAATTAATTTTACAACAGTATATCATTATTTACAACAGTATAATTTTACAACAGAAAATGTTAATGTTATATATATATATATAACATTAACATTTTCTGAAGTTAAATTAAAAATTGGTTTTAAAATTTTTACCACAATTATTATGCAAGAACCATGAGTTAAAAACTTCTTTTGAATACGAAAATAATTTTTCTAGTGTCTTAAGTTTCTCAAAACAACCCGAGAAAAATGATCTTATAAAAAAGAACTATTTCAAAATCCTTATAAGCTATTTATTTGTCTTATTTTGTTATCTCTTCTGGGACAGATTTTGTCACTAATCCTCAAACCAAAAAATAGAGAAACATGTCTAAAGATAAACCTGGCATACTTTTATTTCATTGATGTTTCCATTCTATGCTTTCTTAGATATATATGAGGAGAAAATTATTTACTCTTTCGGACATAGATAACATTTTGTAAGATTTAGAACATTTATGAAACAGTTAATATTATAGAAGATGTATAATAAATTCATCTTCATTAAACATTTTATAATAGGAAATTAAATTTTCAGATTAAATTTTACTGTGCATATTTCAATTTGTGCTCTTATTTACTTTCTTATACAGTCTATTTTGCTTTTCCTCAATCACTTCATTGATTGTATTTTTACTATATGGGTGTTAAATTAGTTATATCAATATATATTAGTTACACTGATAAATTAATTAAGTTTAAAATCATATGTTATAAAAATTAATCAGAAAGTATATCAATGAGCCATTAATAAATTAATTTAATTGTGACTTGAAAATCGTAATTTCTATACTATTTTACACACATAATGATAAACACATACACACATATATATATATATATATAATATTTAATATGATTAAAATATAATATTTTATATGTATATATATATATATATATATATATATATATATATATATATATATATATATATATATATATATATATTCTAAATATGAGAAAATAATAGAGGAAACTGAGGAAATTCTCTTTATTTAGGAAATGATATCATCATTTATCATTAACATTTGTTTTTATAATAATAAAAACTAGATGAAATATGTTTGTAAAAGTATTTTAATTTATCTTTAGAAACTGATTTATTTTAAAGCAATATTTTATTCTTTAATTGCACTCAGGAGACATTTTCTATTGTATATTTTAAGAGACATATTAATTTTTAAAACATTTAAAAACACTCGTAAAAAATTTATACTACATATTCAAAATATTTATATTTTGTAAATTTTACCTAAAAGTTTCATGTTATGTTGGTAAATTATGTAGGAAATAGTCTTTAATAGTAAAGATAAAAACAATTTAAATTCAATATTTATACTTGCAATTTTTTTAAAAAATTTAACTTTTTTCATTTTTAATTAATATTTTGAAAGTGTATATAATAAATATTACGTAGAAAAAATATGCTTTTAATTTATCATATGAGGCAATGTTGTACGTTTTAAGATAAACAAAATGTTAAATACTTTAAATGGATTTTATTAATGATTAAAACTTTTTATAGAGTAATTAAAATAATAATTTGTAATAATATATATATTCTCTTCTCATTTCCCTTCTAATAATAAAATTTAGTTTTATTTTATGAAAAGTCGTGAATTGATCATGAATTACATTTACCTTTAACTTAGTGAAAACAATAAATTGTAAAAAATTTGTAGAATTTAAAGTAAATAGACGTTTACAATCTGCTGTATTAGGAAAAAAATCGATTAGAAAATATTTACTGTTCTATCAACAGATAACATGGCATAAAAATAAACGGAAGAATTGTTCTGATTTCTTGAAATTGTTAAACTCAGCAAGATTCCAAAAAACACTTCCGTACACATGTGACTCAGCATTACGACATAAATGCCAGATTCACAAATTTAAGTACGTTGTAATTTTTAGAAAAAAGGTTGCCTAAGCAATTTTATCAAAAGTTTTACTGTTCCAAAAAGAACACTTCCAGTATTTTCCTTAGTAAATTCACATCTGAAATCCATTTTTACAATCAAATATTTCAATTTTTTTCTCGAGATACCATGAAAAACTACGTTCAAGAAATCTATTTAATATATTATTCTGAAAAGTTTTAAACGTGGAATATCTATCCGAAATGGTTTTACTTTTGAAATATCCTTACACTACAGATAGCGATATCCACGTGTTGTAAGATCTACTTTTGAACATACGTTGAGAATCAAGAGATTCTATGAAAGAAGATTCAGAAATGGGCTTCTTTAAAACTGTTTCCAACTGAGTAAAATATAAACTATGTGAATGCTCCGGGGATGTTTTGAAATTGAAACGCTCCCCTTACAAAAAAGTGGATTTTTACTGAAAGACGTTTAAATTCAAAAGCAGTTTGTCTAAAAATCAATTTCTTAAATTATTTTTAAAAGAATATTGAATTGCTGCTTACTTTACAAATGAATGGATATATTTCTATACTATATGATATGTGATATTTTGAAATTAATGTAGTTTAACAATGATCTGTACAGCTGCATTACATTTTCTAAAATAAATCTTTAAATATAAAAAATGAATTAAATTATATCAAAATCATATAGAAAATCAAAAATTAAATAAAAAAATATAAATTCAAAAATGCGTTTAGAATTAAATAATTTTTTAAGTTCCTCATAATTATAAATATTATTGTTGGAACTTTAAAAAAAACTTCAAATCATTTGAATTTTATTAACCTTCCTTTAACGATATTGCAAATACTTTCTTTTTCATTTTCATCCTTATAGAACAGAGAATTGAAAATTGTATTTCAAACACACAATAAATTTATAGAAACATAATAATTAAAATCAGTATTCTCTACTTGAATTTAAATATCTATATGAGGTACTCAGAAAGCTCAACTAATTCTTCTGAATGTCTTATATTTAATGTACACAGTTTGGCAGTAAACATTTTGATAATACCAAAAATACTGAGTTTCAAGTACGCTTATGTTAAAAGTTCTTAAATATGTGTGACATCTTGTAAAAATGTTTTCTAATATTAGTTTTATGTAACAGCAAAGATTTGATTAATTTGCAATTAGAAAACAAAATGGATCCTTTTTCAGATACAAATTTTATGTGAATTAAAATTTTAAATTATTTTAAGAAGTTAATTATTATAATGTTAACATTGAAAGTACAAAATTTGAAGCTGTGATTTCTAATATTTAAATGATCTCTATTAAGAATTTTAAACAAATCTTATAAATATATTTTGATGAATTTCAACGTGTGTTAATAAATGATTTCGAAACACTGGCCATCCAAATCTCCTTACAAATAAATATATAAGGTTGAGAGATAATATGATGATCTATAATCTCGTACATTTTTACAGGTACCTGGATATGTTATCTAAATATCAACAAATGTTCTATTTATTAATGTCAATATAGTTAATAAAATTAAAAATACATAAATCAGATTTATTTTAGTTACCTCATACTGATCAAATTATTATTTCTAATCAAGCAAGCATTTTATCGGTAATTCAGATTTACTGAATGAATTAAAAAAGAAGCTCCATTATTCTTATAAATGTGAAAACAATGCCGATGCATGATTGTAGAAAAATTATAAAAAATGTACGCAGAGGAAATATATGATAGGATTTCACTGACAAGAAAAGGAGAAAAACTCCCGACGTACTTCGGCTTGTCTATACAGGAACACCCTTACACCTCGTGGAAGACTAGAGGGGAATATATTATTTAATAATGGATATTTTTTATATTAGAACTAATCAATAAAAGAGATCTCAGTGAAATGCACATTATGAAATAATGAAATAAGTGTAGAAATTATACTGTTCATGGATACAAAATGTGAATGAAATCGATTTGCCTTAAATAATTAATAATTGAGTTCTATAAACTCACAGAAGTACTTTGTTTGAGTATTTATACTTTTTTAACAAGTTCATCAACAATTTTAGAAGAAATTTCTATTTCCTTAAAAATGACAAAATTCTGTCCAGGAAAGCATAAATTCAGGTGCTATTTTAGAGTTAAATACAATACACTTACCAAACATTTTGTGAAGTTTCAGAGCTCGCTAAATATAGATATATAATATAACTGGATATGTTCGGATATGTAATATAAATTAATTGATATTGCGTATCTGAAATATTTTGTTTGTACAAAATTTCAACATTAAATTAAAATTTCGTGTAAATGAAAGCTGTGGATGTTCACAATGTTTTTCAAAAAATTTTATATAATTCTTATAGAAATTATAACAGGATTTGTAATTTTTCTGAAAATTAAACGCTTAGAAAAAAATTAGGACTTGAACCATTTATGGCATGAAGCACATCAAGCAATATGATTGTAAGTCTTAATGACTAATCCAGAGGTGATAAACTGCTCACACTTTATTAACAAGTGTCCATAACCACTCCGTTTTGAAAAATAACATTTAACATATTTAATGCGAGAAAAAAGTTAAATAATAATTCTAAGTAACAAAAATGTGCTTAAAATAAATTTTCCATATTACCTCACAATCCTAAAATGCAGGAAAGCTATCAGTGTGGTCTGTTATTCAAAAGTAATTTTCTTCAACATCAAATAGATTTAAGAACTTTTCAAATAACCCAAGCATGGATTACATTTAAGTCAAAGAAAAGGATTTAAAATGACAAATTAACAAAATAATTTTTTATTTAGTTGTGGAAAAAAAGATTAATATTTACAAAACTCGAATTCAAACAAATCCTCCTTACATAGAAAATAAAATGTAACAATTAAATTCAATGTTTTCTTACATTTCATTTTCATGTCTCAAATTAATACTAAACACTTTTTCCTTAACTCCACTTTTTTCGATTATATGCATAAATATTTTTTGAAAACAAATCTATTTGAAATAAATGTGATAGGCATTTGAACTAAGTAAAATACTATAAAATCCTCTGTTGCAGTCATTTATAAACACAATTTGAAAGTATTTTAATAAATCCTTAGAAGATTTTTAAACAGCGTTAAAGTCACCTTTAAATTTTTCCTTGCAAATATTGAACTTAAAATCTGTACTATGATCACTGTTCTCAGAATGAATATTAAATTAATTTGTCGTTCACTCATAACAAAGAAGAAATAATTTTTTTATATATTAAGAAATTTTCTTTTTCAAGAAACCTTCCTCGTTAAATAATTAAATTTCAGATTGGTTTTTGCTGAATTATGTCTACATTTTTTCTAGACGCGTGTACAGATTTTAGAAAACACTCACATAAAAATTCATTTCAGAATAGAGAACATTAACTTTAGCAAACACAAAAAAGTATATTAATATGCTAATAAATGTATAACTGTGATTCTTCTAGATGCCTATTAAATAAATAGCTGTTATCTAAACTTATATGAAAATTCCTGTAATGAAAACTCATATCAAAGCTAAATAACTTCATTGTCAATAGTAAACATAGATAATGATTAAAACTTCACTGTCTACGTCAAAACAGACTTCTCATAAATTCTTACCACATTTATTATCAATAAAAAATAAAACACGTGCTCTTATGATATTTAAAATTGTTCTTAAATTACTTCCACGAAATTAAAAGTTTAGAAAATATATGTATGTGTGGAATTTCAGAACACTTGTACTGAATTTCTACAATCAAATTCAAGACAATGGAAAATGGTCCATAAAACTTGTACTATCAGAATTAATCTAAATACGACCGTAAAGTTAAGGACAATTCAGGCCTCAGATATGAAATTGCTTAAATGAAAATTAGCTTCCAATCTTCATATACATAAAACTTTGAGTCGTCAATTCTGATTTTTGTCCATGACTGGAATTCATTTTTTAATATTGATTTCAAATCACTATAAGCGTGCATCGAAGAAGATCATAAACTGTTATTTCTTGGGAAATGCACGTGGTATGTTCAGACACTAATTCAGTTGAGGATACCAATAAAAATAAAATATAATGAGATATATGAAATATTAATAGATTATTTTTTAATAATGCTACTTGCAAATGAAAACCCAGTCCCTTTATGATAGCATTTCGTGTTCTAAAGGAACATTTCCAAGGCTGGACAAAGTCGAATCAGCCTTTCATCCCTTCAGTTTGCAGAACAACTGAGTACAAAGCAGACCCTTGTACTCAGTTGTTCTGCAAAGTGAGTACAAGAAAACTGAGTACAAACTGAGTTCTGCAAACTAAACACTGGGTTTCTTGTAAGGTTCACCCCCTGACCGGGATTTATGCTTCGCACCCTAGAACCCTCTATCATGAAAAAAATATGGGCACTCTAGGCCTTGTCCTTCCAATAAGTGCCGCAGGTATAGCTTTTTAGCAACTAGCATATTGTATTATGATATTTATGTTATGAACAACATTGTGTTGAATCTTGATTTTATTTCTGCGTTTCTGGACATGATATCAAAACTCAACACAAATTAACGGGTATATAATAACATTAAAAGAGATTAATTATTTCCTTTGATTGTTTCCCTCTCTTTAAAATTTATAAACATGTACATTTTATTAGCTTTTTGATGTAACAGCCCATAAAATATGTTCTTTTACTTAAAATGTATTATAAATGATGTCCCTTTAAATACGAAAGCATAATTTATCTAACATGACATTACAAAAGAATTAAGAAATATTTTTCTCAATTCTAATTGATTCCAAAACAGAAATTTTGAATTTCACTGCTAAAAGATGCATAAAACGTAAAAACAATGTTTATTTATATTTAAATTTCACTTAAGAATTTCATTTTTCTATCGTCTACATTTAAAAAGCTAAGAAAAATAATAAATTTTAAGTTTCACGATATAAAATACATTTTTTAATCTATTGAGAAAAATTATTCCTAAATTTAATAGAGATAAATGTGTGAATTGATAAATGAACATTATTTACAACAGAAAAATAATTTACATTCTGTGAAGCATTGGCTTTATTTAAATTAGATTCTTATTATAATAGTGATATTAGGGATTATTTATATGGTATTATTGATAATTATGTATTTTACTTAAATAAATAGAATAAATATTATAATTAAGAGTAACAATTATTTTAATGTATAATTCTTACTTTCTACAAAGGAAAATTATAAGTAGAAGTTTTTATGCTTATTTTAAATGAACTCTTTTTAAATAATACGAAAACTATATTTTAAATGCTGCTAAAATATTTTTAAAAGCAACAACCTATAATATTTTTAAATAATGACATATGTGTGTGGAAATATTTTACTGGTTGTATACTCTCAAAGAATGATTAATGTTAAAGTGAATGTCATTTAAAGAAACAATTATATCCAGATATAATAAAACAAAATAAAATCTATATCAATTGCAAAGAAAAAAGATTCAATTATCAATGAATCAAGTGAGCAAAAGGTACTAAACAAAATACTTAAAAGGCTATATTTTTATCTGAAAGATTTATTAGAAAAATATACAGATATTATATTAAAGGAGATAAGATAAAAGGATATTAAGCACACACAAAAGGAATTTTATCATGTATCAAATATTTTTAAAATATCCCTCAAGATTTCTATTCAAATTGAAAGAGAATACTTTTTTTAATTAATAATATCATGATAAACAATATTAGAATTTATTTTGATGTAAAATAGTTTCTACTAACAAAATAAGTTTTAAACCATAATTATGGATCAAAATGGAAAATATATCTGAAAAATTTGTTACAAATTTTCACCATAATTCATTTTCAGAATTCTTTATTTAGGGAAAATAGAAATGATTTAGTAAAATAAATATAAAAAACGTAATCAATTAATATTTCATGCATAAAAATTATTAAAAAGCATTACCAACATTAAGTCTAAGAGAAGTTTAAATTTTTATACAGTTGTTAATTGCGTTTAATTAACTCACAATAGGAACAAAAATTTAACATTTAATATACGAATTTAAAAATAAGATGCATCAATTACTCCAAAATAAGTAATTATCTTTATTAGATATAATTTGTTTATGGAATATATATTGTGTCCAACGAAAGAAAAAATTAATCCAATCGGAAATAAAATGTTAACTATTAATATGAACTATGTCTAGTGAGTACAAAAAATTTAGTTAAAATTTTATATTTTTAAACGAAGATATATTACTTTGAGCATTTAAATAATATTTTTTCGTGTAAAAAATGTGATTTTATTCTTGACTTATGTTTATATATGCTTACCTTATGATACGTATTGCAAATAACTTACATTTACTTTATTACATTATTTTTAAAAAGAAATGTCACATCACTTATGGCAATCATTTCCTCGTCGTCACATTACATTAAAACCAAAAACTCAAATATATAATGATGTATCCATAACTTGATATATAATGATGTATTTACAAAATTGCAATATTTTTAATAAAATTGTAATTTTGTAAATACAAGTTATAGATACATCATTAATTAATTTTAAATATTTTAAATTAATTTTAAATATTTTTAATATTAACAGTAATGTTTCAAATTATGCATTGTTGTTCTTTCTTCTGTTTGTAAAACATATGACACAAAAATTTTTGTAAACAAAAAATCTCTAAAAATAATGTAAAAACATTTTTTAGTATATTTATGCATGAACTCTTAAGCAATATGTGTATTCTTCAGAAATTCAAATAATTCTTTTTTCTTAAGTATTTCTTTCTAGAAAATAAATCACTGATTTTTTAGTGCAGAAACCTTTTTTCAAGTCATTCAATACATTGAGAAAAAGATATGCAGAAGTCTCATTTATTTTTCTTGTCTTATAAAATCCCCATTCAATCATTTAGTTTGAACAAAAAGATTTGCCCATTTTTCAAGATTCTACCAAAAATTATAAATTGATACCATTTATATCCAAAATGATCGACTGCATTTAAGAACTATTTTCATACTTCACGTGAAAAAATATCACACTAATCTAGTGTCCAATGTAATTACATATTTCTTAGCAAATATTAAAAGAAAAAATACTTAAACTATATCAGAATATATCGATTTAATATGAAAAATGTAATACAAACTTCATAATTTATTTTAAATTTTATAATGGGTGCATGTATATTTAATAAATATATTATGTATTTAATAGTAAAATAATGATAAGTATATTTATTATCTTTGTTAAGTCTAGTTGTAAATATATTTATTATACAGAGTTTAAAGCTGTACAAGCTCAGCAGAAATTATCTAGAACAAATTTAACTTTAATTTGTGTAAATTATTTTTAAATATAAAACGTATGTTTATAAAACAATAGCTCACTTATTTGCCAATAAGAACAAAGTTTGGTTTTTATGCTTTGAATTCCAGCAATAAGATAAAAAAAGAAATGCAACAAAAACTAATATGTAATGAAAAATGTCCATGTATATTTTTTCTGAAAAATAAATTATTGATTTATTGAAATCATGCAAAGATGTAAGAAATTTAATAATAAAATATTTCGAGATTTGTAAATTTTGCTTTACCTGTTATATGTTGCTTTAATTTGCTGTTAATAAAGAATAAACCTTATTATTTTTTCCAAAAATTATTTGAGATTTGTCAAACTTTTACGTTATGTAAACTTAATTTATATAGTCTTGTCTAGTTCAAGATTGGTTAAAAACCTATAACCACATTACATATTTGGAGTTAAATATTTTGCGAACCAAATAGTAAGGTAATATAAGATCTCTATTATTGCAGGCCTACGTTTTTTTCAGCCCAATCTATTTGATTGACTACAGAATTCATATCAGGATATGAATGATTCAAGTTCAGATATTTACTTTTGTTCTTCTTTTATTGTGGCATAAGTTTGTCTTTACTTATATCAAGTTTAATTTTCCATAGTTCTTTAACTTAACTTTTATACACACATAATTGAATACGTATATATATATATATATATATATATATATATATATATATATATATATATATATATATATATATATATATATATATATATATATATATATATATATATATATATATATATATATATATATATATATATATATATATATATATATATATATATATATATATATATATATATATATATATATATATATATATATATATATATATATATATATATATATATATATATATATATATATATATATATATATATATATATATATATATATATATATATATATATATATATATATATATATATATATATATATATATATATATATATATATATATATATATATATATATATATATATATATATAATATATATATATATATATATATATATATATATATATATATATATATATATATATATATATATATATCTGTGTGTGTGTGTTTAATTCCCTTATGAAGATATTTTCATAGATTTTTTACGAGTATTGCATTATTTGCTGTATGTTATCTAAATCTCCATAAGCGAAACAATTTATAATAATTTAAATTATCTTATTTATTTTAATTAATAATTAATTAACGCGTTACTGTTTCTATTTAAATTTCCTCAAAATTCCTAGTATTGAAACAAATTCTTACTTCTAGAGGCTTCCTTCCATTAAGTAGTATTCACTTGAGCAAACACTAGTCCATCATTTTCGCACCGTTTCCTCGACAAGTGGATAGCCCTTTATTCTTGAAGCAACTTAAGTGTACGCATTGATGGATAAGAAAACTATTCACTGCTAGTAAGCTGAAAGTGGGTTATTGACCTTAATCAAAGTAAGTGAGGTACTCATTCATTACGCTTGAATGCACTCAACTTCATTCATAGATGCAAAACAAATAAGGAAAGTATTTAGAAACGCTGAATGTGTGTAACAAATAAAACCCTTTTTCTTAAGAGATTCCAGAAAGTAACCTGAAAAAAATAGTACAGAAACTTTAAAATATCCAATTCGTTTGTATATTCAAGTACCGATGGGCAACAATTCCTAATCAAGATGAGGAAAATAAAACAATAAGATGCATAAAATTTAAGCTGCATGAATCTCAATAGTATCATTTCTTGACTTACATAATATGTGTAAACATTGAAATTAAAATTTAAACTTGGTTTCTTGATTTTTAAAATCATTTTGTTTCCTTATTTATAGCGAAATGGTTACATAAATATCAATAAAATGTTTATATATTTTAAATGCGTAAATATTGATATATATTTTAGCTGCTACTTAGACAAACAGTGGCACATATTTGTTTATAAATAATGTAATGAATCAATCATATTATATTAAAAACATTAAAAACTGTATATACCTCAAAAAATAAAATTAAATTCTGCAATTAAATCTGTAACACTTGTGTAAATGTAAGAAAATAAATGTCTTTCTATGAATACATTAAACTGCACTCATTGATCAAATAATATATTATTTTGAGTGTACTAGATGCATGCGAAAAAATATAATATGAAAAATTGTTTCATCACAACAATAATTAATGAGTAATTAAAATATACACGAAAAATGAAAACTTAAATTCACAATATATATTTTTATGTAACTTTTGGAAATTATAAGTATTATAAGTTAATTTATCCACAAGTTATATAAACCTTAATATTTCTGATTTTCTTTGGATACCTAAGCATTATTTTTTTCATTATTTTATACCAGATGAGTTAAATGCACAATTTTAAACAAAAGCGAAGCCTTCCTATAATAATCTAACAATAATTCTAAGAAAATAAAAATTCAATAAATACAATTTATACTCTTCGAGTACTTTCGATGGAAATAACATTTTTTCTAGACAATTCACGTGTTAAGTAACCGATTATTTCACAGAAATGATGGCACAAGATGGATATCAGCAATAATACTTGTTCTTTGTGGTGATTGCTTTCTTTCACGATTACCCTTTCTCATCTCATCTAGTTTTTCTTTCTAAAATGAAAATAGTAATGGAGGCAATCTATACATAAGGATTGATCACTACGTCCTTGACCTTGAAGAAGCATTTTGAGGGAATTCAATATAAAAAAGCGTTTTTCCTGAGTTTCTTCAGATGAATAATACATTTTGTTTATTGCATAACAGTGAAAATAAATGGAATCCCAAAGAATTTCAATAGGTTTAATATATCTTTTAAGTGATAATTTTATCAAATGAAAATTGCTGATCATTTTTAAGCACATAATATCATTTAATAAATATCCAAATGCATTCAGATGAGTATTTTGTTTATTTTTGATTGAGTCACTTCATCGAGTTAAAATTGGATACTTTTTAAACGTGTTTATGAACATTATACAATCTTTTAGAAATAAGTATTAGTGCAACTACTAAATTTGTAAGAAAATAAATTTGATAAATAATAAAATTTTAGTTAACTCTATTTTACATTTTTTATTTTTATTATATTTTATATTTTTCTTCAATGCTCTTAAAATGTTAATAATCAGTTACCATGCTATTTTAAAATATAGGAATTAAAATATAATGTGAAAAAATTTAAGGTAATAAAATTGATCAAAATAGATGTTTTATTTTTAGCTATCTAAATTCTAAGAAAATTTATTTAAAAAATTTATTCTAGAAATATAACCTTAATTATCATATTATACATTTATTGCATCTATTTTATAAATAAATGTTATGTTCAGTCATATTATAGGCAATTTATAATAAGAAGCATTCAGGGAATGGCAAAGTATATTAGAAAGATAAAATAAGCATTGATTTCTTCATCCTCTTGGGCATTTAATGATATTGAACATAATTAATATTTTGATGTTAAGTCTGCTATATGCCTTATTTAAAATTTATGTCAATGCATATTTCCTGTGCTGCAAGTTTTGTATTCATGTTTAGATATAAGGTTTTTATCCAGTTTCTATTATATTATTAATTACCTTAAAAACCTGAATTAAAATATTAGAAATTAAATTAAGTAAACTCATAGCTTATAATTGATGGAATAGATATACCTTAATAAACATGCAAAATTCTTTAACTGAAAATGATAAAAGAAACTTCTTTTTTATCTAATTAAGTTTTATTAAATTATTAATTTAAAATTTACTCTCAATTTTAAATTAAATACTTTAAGAATTTATTTTAAAGTAAGCATCCTGCATGGATATAATATTCTAAAAACATTAAAAATCATGAATTTAATACAAAATGTATGAAAATATTTCAATATAAAATCTACATTTGAATCTACATCATTATTCCAATATACTTCATAAAATATTAGCCTTTCAAAAAATACTCAAGCACAACTAATAAACAAAAAACCTTAACTAGAGCAAATTACTTTTCTTAAATAAAGTCAAATATTATTGAGAAAATTTATGAATTTCAGCACAAGAGAATCTAATATATATATATATATATATATATATATATATATATATATATATATATATATCTATATATATATATATATATATATATATATATATATATATATATATATATATATATATATATATATATATATATATATATATATATATATATATAATATATATATATTGGATTTTCGATATCCATGTACATGAGATTATATAATTTATATAATAAAATTAAATGTTGCTTAAATTCATAATGATATTTAAAAAATGCTATGTCTGCAAATAAAAGAAAATTCCATAATATCGATGATTAATCTTGTAACATAAAAAAAACAATCAAAATTTAAACTGAAGATAAATGTAATACTAGCTTTCATCAAACTCAGAATCTTACAAGGCACTAATTAATTGCTGATAGAAGCTTTTGTGACGGGTGTAAAGGCAACAAATCTAAATAACTCAAGAAGACGAGGGAGTATCAGATTAGAAAATATACATTTGTGATAGTAAGCAACTTCAAAGACTCCTCGAGGCTCAAGGGATGTGAAGTAATCAACATTCATCTAGTTTAACTATCAAAAATGAGAAGCCTGCAGCTATTATTTGATTTCTGACATTTATTTACGGCACTTCTTTAGGTAAGAGAGATGACACACAAGAAGTTAATATAAAACTTTTAAAGTAGGAGTCTTCAATGTATTATTCTAGAAGTTGGATTCATTTGAGTTACCCTTTGAACAGTCGTATATTTAAAAATAAATGTAAATAAACTTTAAATAGGAAATGTTGTTTGATAAAGGTTAAATACACTAAGATACACAACTTGAAATGTATAGATATTTTGGATGATTTAATACTTTAATAAACATATTTTCGAACCGCTCATGTTCGGCTGCTGTTATTTGATTAAATTTTATTCTGTATCAATAAGTGTAGAGTTAAAGGAATATATTTTAGAAAACAACCTTATATTTTGATTATTTACTTATTTAGCAAGTTTTTATTTATTGAAATAAGCAGCCCAAATATAAAAAAACAAGGTTTTGAAAAAATATTTTGAAAACAATCTTTAATTCCCAACGTAATGCTTGCTTGTAAGATAAAATTATTCATATAAAATAATGATTAAAATACCAAAAATAATTATTTCTTTACCTACTACAAAATATTAGCTATAAATTTGGATTACAGCCAATATTATCTACACTTAATTATATGAATCTAAAAATAAATTATTTTACTAAACACTTGTATTGCATTTTGTGGAAAAAATTTTAAAAAATAAAATAAACTCTCAGTAATATACAAAAAGATTATAAAAGAAAATAATCATAGTCATATTATATTTCATATATTTATCTCCTCAAATCAAAGAATTAAAAAACACCTATCTTACATTTATTATACATACAAAATTTAAACTTTTATTAGATTAAAATTATTATTTATAATATAATTTCGGAATAATAAAATATTTAATTTTTAGATAAAAAAATGGAGCTATGAAATTGGGTCCCTGTTGTAGAAAAATATGCAAAAATTTGTATTAATATTAGAAACGCTTAAAACTGGTATCACAAAAGCTGTTTATATATAATTAATTAAATATGATTAATTTTTGCTCATTATCCCCTAAGCAGACATTATCTTCTTTTTTCTCCAAGTTAGATCATCAAAAGACTAAAACACTCTTGAATGCTGCTGACAAGGAATGAAACAAAAGAAAATCATTAAAGGAAACTATTATTTCATGAAGTCCTAGGGCACAAATACTTAGCAAAATGATGTCATTTTTCAATTGTCTGATTCCCAGAGGACATAAGGGAATGAATGAAAAAATATTTTATTTGTAAGCTATCTTCAAGTATTTAAAATGGTGAAAAGGACTTTTAGAGTTTTTTTAATAATAATTTGTTAGAAGATTTATCATTAGTCATACAATTGAAAATACTCTTCTTCATGAAAAGATAAAATGGAAATAGTAAAAACTGAGAAAATCAAGTCAAATAAAGAGAGAAGCTTTGAAGTTTAAAAAGAAAATTATTCTAAATGAGGCCAGAAAAGTGAGTTAATTTATATTAAAATAGTTTTAAGATGATTTTGTTAAAAAATAAATTTAGAGACGAGACGTTTAAAAATTATTTAAAATGAGAGTATGTGAACAGAAGTGTCTAAAGAATATTTGCCGTAATTGATATATAAAAAATGATTGTAAATTATAAATGAATATATATATATATATATATATATATATATATATATATATATATATATATATATATATATATATATATATATATATATATATATATATATATATATATATATATATATATATATATATATATATATATATATATATATATATGTATGTATGTATGTATGTATATATTGTACAGATAAAAAAGCAAGTAAAGAACAAAACTTGCAATTTAAATTGCGTCTTATATCTTATATAAAAATTGCTTATGAATAATAATGTATAGGAAACCAAATAATAAACGAAATAATGGATGAAGAAAACATTTAGAAAAATATTGAATTAAAAATTATTAAATTTATTCATAAACAACTCAAATAAAGATCCCAATTTTCTAAGAAATAACATTACTTAATTTACACCATGAAATTAGATTTAATAAATTTATAACACAGCATTGGCACAAATGTTTTATTCGCTTTGAAACATTTGTATATTTTTTTAAATATTGTGTTAAATTTTTTTAAATATTACACACATCAAGAAGAAAGATATATGAGAAAAGAGCCACGAGCTCACTAAGGATATATATTCTCTGCAATCGTCATTATTTGTCATATTTGATAACACGACACATTTCAAGACGCTAATCGAACTTTTACTGTCCAGACGGATTCCATACATTTTGTGGCAAAATACTAGTGAACATCAACTGCCGATGCCATCCCAAAAAATCATTTTTTTTTCCACGCATTCTTCAGAAAACTCGTTGCACAGCTATAACAGAAAAATAACTGAGAACACTAAAATGATTTTTTTTTGCAGAACACCAATTACCAACCTTTATATATATCATACTTTTCTAAGTGGATCTGAAGATTAATGGACTCATTTTGCCACAACTAATATACAAAAAAATCTTGTGAGTTTATCCTTTTGAATTTTTGAATATATGTCATAAGAGCATCAGATATACAGTGGAATACATACATTCATACATATATATATATATATATATATATATATATATATATATATATATATATATATATAATATATAATATTTATAATTTTTTTAATCTATTAGACAGTCTAATAAAAAAGTTAAGACAAATGTAAAATAAAATTAATTATTTTATGCATTTGCTTAATTTACACAAGTAAAACTCGTTTAATTGGAAGTGAAAAAGAAGTAGAATTGATTTGATTGATGCTTTTATTCTGTGCTTTGTAATTTTCGTGAAAAGATATTATTCGCACTGACTTCCATAGAAAATATTGGTGATTTTATTTATAATGAACTATAACATTTCTCTTCTTTATATTCATACACACATTTGCAAGAGAAACTCTGTGTATATATAAACATGATATATTAAAGTATTACACACAATTTCGAGGCGAATGTTTTCTTAGAATGTTTTTACAAATTAAAATAATTCGTGTAATGGAGTGAAAAACATGTACATTTCTAAAATATAATTAACTGTATACATAAAATACTTTTACATACATATCTTTAAAATACATAAAAATTTTAAGTTGAATTTTTTTATTTTATTTTGTTTATGAAAATCATTTATGTACATCTTTGAATATAATACGAATAATATATTTCCAAAATATTCTTTTCTTGATTTGTGCGTTGCATTAGTTTTTCATATAGATAGTTTAGTTACATATCTTTCTTTTTTCATAGTGGATGCAATGTTACACAATGTTAATTTCCAATTCATCTCTCTTATTATATTGTAGAAAATGTACATTGAAGAAAATCTACAATTTTCTGTTTAATTCGATGAATGTAAATTTCTCGACTTTAGTAAACTATGGGATGGTAAAGCATCATAATAGAGAATCAAATACAGTAACTAATAAATATAAAATATTTTTTTAAAATGAAAGTCCATAAGATGCTTCTAAAATAAAATACCTGTTAAATAACAAAAAAAATAACTTCATATTGCTATATAAGCAATTTTACAAAAAATTCTTTTTATGATATAATAAGTTTTGTAAGTTTCCATTAGTAGCATATAATACAGAGAGATAATAAACTATATGAAGAAAAAATTTTCAATGATTTTGTAAAGAAATTAAATAAGTTCCTGGATCAAATAAAATACAAAATGTCAGTTAATAAATTTCAGTCATTTTTTTTCATTTGTAAACTTGGTACTAAAAAAAC
The DNA here is from genome assembly GCA_037975125.1 of Latrodectus hesperus. Classification (NCBI taxonomy): domain Eukaryota; kingdom Metazoa; phylum Arthropoda; class Arachnida; order Araneae; family Theridiidae; genus Latrodectus; species Latrodectus hesperus. Next base: position 54,743,777 of record CM075850.1, on the reverse strand, counting down.
TCAGTTTTCAATGCACAATTATCTGCTCTCTTTTTCTGCATTATTTTTAAAAATTTATGTAATGTATTACTTGAATAATTTGTTAATGATAAAAAAAAGATTATTTTTTTATCCTTGTAACACAAGACGTTCTGAAGGAAAAAATCTTTACTCAAAAGACGATCAAAAGGATTTAGATTACTTAACACAACTTTTAAGGCAATTAGAAGAAAGTTGATGATAGAAGTTATTGAGAAATGTTAATACTTTAAAAATTGAAAAATATTCTTCAATGTAAAATATAAATTTCATATTAGCGAATAAATAACAGGGCAGATAAAAAAACTAGGTAAATCATTAATGAATAGTTATTATTATGACTTAATTTTAATAAATGCTTTGAATAATTGTGAATATTATATTATTTTATTACTTTCTCACTTTCTTTTGTTGAGTTTTTTTAATAGTAAAATATTATTTAGTTAAGTACGCACAAAAATTGAAAACTAAAGTATTCATCTGGAAAATGACATCAATACCAATTATATTGGCAAAAAGTGTTTTTAAATATTTTACATAAAATATGAAATCAAATTAAAAACTTATTTTATTCCATACATCTTAAAAATATTTGATATTAACGTCCCATATAATCTGACCTAAATCCAAAATAACATTCTTCTATATTGTATTGATATCATAAATAACCAAATAGAATTCAAATGTATATGTTACCGTTAAAGTATGAAATCCGTTATATTATAGAATACCTAGTTATTCCTTGAAATAACTGATCGTGTCCGTTAAAGTGTAAAACTCTCTTGTATTTCATGGTTTAACTAGTTATTTCATAGAATAACGATCTGCAGCCTGTTAAAATGTAAAATAATCTATATCATATGTCTCACTTTTTAGTATAAGGTACATTTACGTTTCGCTGAACATTATGTAAAGTTCCGGCCGTATCCCAATGCCTGAAGTTAACAGAGGAAAAGGTGATGCCAAATATATTTTAACTATCATCATAAAAATAACGGAAGAAGGACAATTGATCACAAGAAACGGCCGCATAAAACAATTATATTCTCGATCCCAGTTCAGTATCTGCGAACAAAAATTAATTTAAATCGAAGAAGTAACGAATGAAGAAATATTACTCTGGTCGGTTGCTACTGCTCAAAGTTTAGGTACTGGTCAGGGATTTAAAAAATGCTCGTGTAAAACCCAGTGTGTCAAAAAAAGTGCTTTTGTTTTAGAAATAATATTCTTTGTAATTCCAAGTGTCATTTTAGTAATCCTTGTTGTAACAAATGATTTTATGGTACGTTTCCATAAATACCATTTATACGCTGCATAATATAGATAAATTGCTTCTTTTTCATTTTAATTGTCAATCATTAGTTTATTTATAGAATACCTAGTTATTTCATTTTAGATAAATTATTTATTTTACACTTTAACTACCCCTCATTAGTTAATTTATAGAATACCTAGTTATTCCATAGAATAACTAGTTAAATTGTCAAATTATTAACATATTACACACTTTAATAGACACGATCAATTATTTCATGGAATAACTAGGTATTCTATAAAATAACTGCATTATATACTTTAACGGTAACATATATAGTAAATACTTTATAGCAAATAAATATCATTTTCCTATGTTCGTACACAGATCCTATGCTAGAACAACAGTGTAGAAGTTACGTGGTCTACAATATACATGAGCAAGGTTTATAAATGCAATTATACTAAAAGAATTTCATAATTAAATGAAAAGCATATCAATTAAAAACGTATGAAAATAATTAATACGATTATGAATTATTATAATATATATATAATGTTTATTTAATTTAATTTAATTTTAATTATCTTTAACTCCACTATAGATATTTCATACCTTAAGTTCTCAGATAACTTTCTTTCAGAAATTTTATAGTTTTTTCTAATGAATTTTACTCATCAAGGATGACAATCTAAAAAAGTGTTAAGAAAAAAGAACTTATGTTTGAATAAAATAATCAACTGCGCAAGTAATGGAAGTTTTGGAAAAGTAAACACCTGGAACTCTTGGGAAATCACTCTGATGATAAGGTTTCTTACCAAAAAATTTGCTGGACATTTAAGATGATTAGTAGTAAGAAACGAAGTTAGCTATGGAATTTTATTTTATTTAGTGGAAAAATATTAATGTTATGTAAATTTAACATTTAATTATGTGACAAGCATTTGAAAACAAACAAAATGTATGTTGTCACTGAAAGAAAATAACTTTGCCAAAATAACAAAAGAAAATATTTCTTAAAAATAAAAATATAAGTCACAGTTTATTAAACCCATACTTTATATATGATTTGGAATGCAATAACTAATTTTCTAAATCATTTGTAAAATTTCTTTGTGTTTATTAATGTTATTATATAGCAAATAAATTGGCAATTTGAGAATAACGAATCTAGTTTTATAATTAATTATTTTGTTGCAATAAACTCTAAGTGTTTAAACTTCAGAAAAACACAGATGCAAACACTTAGAATTTATGCCATTTTAACAATTATTAAATATGAATGATATTAAATATGAATATATTATTTTTATATAAATACTCTAAAATAATATATTCATATTTAAAATCCAAAATAATAAATCACCTAAGAACATTTAAGCAAAAAGAATGTATAGATTCTTAAAAGTAACATGATTTTACAACATTCAACACTATAGGAATTTCACACATTTATACCCGCTTATATCCCGAATAAATTTAATCGTTAAATTCTTTTTAACCAATAATAAGTTTATAAGAAATTATTAATTTAATGAAAAAAACTGCATAGGACATGAAGGAAATAAAGTGATGGAATTATTTTTGCAGAGTTTTATTTTTTCTTATAAGATTAAACTACCTCAGAATTCTAAATATTCTGCAACTCCTTACTGAAATTTTCAAATCAAAATATTTATGGGGAGTTTTACACAAATTTAAGTTACATGTTATTTTATTGTTGTATTCTGCTAATTTGCTTTGAATAAAGTTTTGCTTGTGATGCCAAGTGAAATTTCTCATATGTAATTATGCTTAATAAATTAAAAAGGTAAATTTAACATATTAAAATCACAATTAATAACAGATAAAAGCAAATTTCAATTATTTTTTAATTAATTATTGAATATTTTTCACCAAATATTGCAAATTTCATAAAATTATATTATTTAAAGTATTTGTAATTCATTTCTTAAAATGTTTATTAAATATGAATGTAAATTATATTATTGTATGTATGTTTATTAAATATTAAATATGAAATATGAAAAAAAATGTAATTTTTTTTGATAAAATCTAAGAAAAATTACAAGTCTTTGAATAATTTGTTATACGCAATATAATTGATAATTTATTCAATGAAGTACTGCAGAAAAATGATATTGCACATTTAAAATCAATTAAACTGTTTCATTTAAAAGCATTTTTATGATGAAAAAGTGATATAAAGATTAAATCCGATATATTTTTATTTTTTTCAGAAAACTAATTTAAAATTCACAAAATGTAAGTTTTTAAAACAAGAAAGGCCATCACACAGTGGCTTGTCTGCTTAGGTATTCCAGATGTCACCACATGTTTTATCGATTAGGCCGATCCAAATACTTCACTTCTTTTAGCTGTATATTGAATTTCAGTTTTTCTGTCATTTGCTGTATCTAGAGCGCAATTTATCTGAGAAGGGCACTTTCAAAATGTAGGGTTAACTTTACACAGAGAATCCATCATGTATATGTCACGTATTTTTTCAAATGCGACATCTAGAAGGCTTTGGTATCATAAGTGAATATTATTTTTATTGTATTTCAACTTTTAAAATTTTGAAAGAAAATTTATTTGTTTTGCAATTCTAAGAAAGATAAATTTACAAAATATTAATGAAATGTTTGGTTATTCATAATACAAATACTTAAGCATTGAAATATATATATATATATATATATATATATATATATGTATATATATATATATATATATATATATATATATATATATATATATATATATATATATATATATATATATATATATATATATATATATATATATATATATATATATTGTTTAATAACTCTATTTAAAATGTGGACACAAAATATTTTAACAACATTAAAAATAATGTACTATATAACCTAATTTAAATTTAACTTTAGATATAAGAAGTCCATAAAAAAGCAATTCCATAATCAAACTTGCAAAAGTTAATTCAGATTAATATGATTTCAATTCCCGAAGTTCCCATATCATAGTTCCATGACTTAGATTAAAAAAATAAAAATATGTTTAAATTAAGCCAGGAAAATCTATAAAAAATCTGTGAAAAATTTAACACACGTATAATTTTAGTGAAGTTATTCAGTTTACTTTAAATTAAACACATTTTGAATTATTTTTGCATCATAAATTAATTTATATGTTTAGTGAAAAAATATTTAATATGGTTCAACAGCATATACTATGCAAATTAGATGTTTTGCGAAAGTCTTTGAAATTGAAATACCAGACATTTTTGCCCAAAAGATTGCTTCATTACCTTGTTTTAATTTTAATAAATACTTGAATCCACTATTTCATTGGAGTGATCTTATTCTGCATGAAGGATTAAACATTTTATCACCTAAATACAATATACTTTAAAATTGTATATTTTATTTACTTTAAATGTAATCATGTTACTGATTCAAAAACCTAAACAATTTCTAAGGATTTTATTTTTAAGCACATTTAGAAAATTTTGAGTTTTAATATTTGAGCATGCATGTATTTGAATAATAAAAATACATTTAAAGTCATCACGTAAAGCGCAATCTTTGCTTATAACTAATATATTTCAAATACATTACGCTTATTTGTATTGTATGCATTGGGAAAACTTATTATGGATTATATTTTGTGATTTAAATATGTTGGAATTTATACTTATATTGCTCTCAAAGTCATAAACTAATTAAATATGTCATCAAAACTGAAAACGAAGTATAAAAGTACATAGTATTACCATCGGAACATTTTACACATCATAATCATTTTGACAAAAATGTATCTTTTCTCTATTTGATTAACTAAGATGCATATAATTTATCTAAATTTTGTTGTACATTTTAACAATACTCAAGTGAAAATTATTATAACCTTATGAATTTAAAAGTATAATCTTAATTTTACGTGAGCCATCAGTTTGGCTTCAAATTAAAAAGAAAATATTTTAATAGCATTTTGCATTTAAATTATACAACAATTTACGAGCATCATTATTCTGAAGTTATATTCTTTAATCAAGTTTGCTTGCAAATGTGATTAAAGGATATAACTTAATTTAGACATTTATAAAGTAATATTTTAAAACTTTTCTATATATTTTATTAGCACCAAAACTAAATTCAATGAATTTTAGTGATTATCATACAAGAGTTTTTTTTCAAAATATTTATATACATATATTCTATAATTTAAGAAGATTATCATAATAGAAAAAACACTAGAAAATATATTTACTAAAAAGAAGTATGATTCATTTCTATATAAAACAGATGTATTTCTATGTTCTTTTCTAAGGCATTTGCATCTTATTTGAAATAATATTTCAAGTAAATATATTTGATTTACGGATCTGGAAATGTAAACGATCAATCTGTAAAGCAGGAAAAATCTGTTGAGTTGTTAGAAATAATTCATGTTATCTTGTCGATGTGGGCTTAAAGTACTTACAAAGATATGAAGAAAAAATTGGATGTTTTTGCACTGATTATTATGTTTTGCTCAGTAATTATTTCGATGCAAAAGCTTAGATGAGGATTATTTAAAATAAAAGGTATTCAAAACCTTAAATGATTCATCAAAAAAAGTAAGAATAATTCATTTAATGGTTTGATGTAAATCCAAAATTTATACACGCCTCTTTACAGAGTAGTGTGAATAGAAATTAATTTTTATAGAAATATATGCACAATATTTGGAATATTTACAATGTTTATGAAAATTTCAATAATTATAAAAATTACAGTGTTAAAAATGTGTGAATATTTTTTCTATGCTCACTTGAATGTAGTTCTCAAGGATATTACTTTAAAAGGGACGCTTTAACAGATTGTAGAAAACAATGCTGGGGACATTAATTACTTATATGAAATAAAATAGGGAAACTACAAAATTTATATTTATTTAAAAAATTTGCATTTTGCTCATGAATTTAGTTTTATATGAATTGAAGTTAGCTTCTTTTTTTATCTTCCTTGAGGGCAAATTTCTGTACATTGAATTTTATTCAAGTTCTTCTAAATCCATTTTGAGCAAGTATTTTTTTCATGACTGTGTTAGCCTTTGAAGGCATCTTCCAAATATTTAATTGCTTTCAGAAGTTAAAGGGCTTAAGCTAAAACAGAAAAAAGAACTTCAAATTTAATATAAATTTGAATAACATTTTTGATATTCAAAATTCCTATTTTTGTTGATAATAAGGCATCATGTATTAATTACCTATCACTTAATATTTTCTATCATAAATTTCCCAAGTACACTAAGCTTTCAATATATTAACGATAGCTGAGCATTTATTTTAAAAGTAACTGTTTTTTATGTTATCTGGTAAATATTCTAATGGAATATGTTTCAATGCAGAATAATCACTTCTTAGAAATACCGCTTTGCAGCTAATTTTAAAATTAGAAATATTATTGAATATGGAAAAATTGCAACTAAGAATACCAATAAATGGATAAATGTTGGAGTTGAAAAATTTCATGTAACAGATAGTTAGAAGCATTTTAAGAGGTTTTATAAAATCAACTTACGTAACAGAGAAATGAAATCAGCATCCATTTAATTTATGTTTATTATAATTTAAAAAGCAAGCAACATTTTTTTTAGTATTTATGCATTGCTTTATTTTTCGAATGAACCAATTTCATGGAAAGAAAATGACATGTTTTAATTTATTTCAAAATAATTTTCTAAACTACTATTTCATGATATTTATCTTTATTAAGTTCTTCTTTAAGTGTTTCCACTTTAGATCTAAAGTATCGTGTATCAGATAATTAGTCCAACAAAGTTCAGATTATTTTGTTTTTCATCGTTTTATTAATGAGATCGTGAATAAGTAATTTTCCTCTAACTCAGATAACATGAGCTTATTATTTAAAAATTTTTGGAATTAATATTTATTTTCTGTTATTTACTGAAACTTATGATGATTCATTCTCTGATAAATTAACTCTAAATGTGTTTTAAGTATATTTTTTTAAGTATGTTTTAAGTATTATTTATTTATAGTGTGGGCAATAAGAATACTTGGTTCAAAGTACATAAATAATGTTTTCACTTGAGTAAAAAGTATTCATTCGCAATATTTTTGAAAAAATGATTTAAAAATGTGTTTGAAACAATGTTGATTGAAACATTGTCATTGATAAACACTACATATTTTTCCAATTTTTTCATTTCTGTGATTAACATTTTTTAAATTTTTCACCACTTTCATAGTAATTTAATTTGGTGATATTGACAACTACAATCACTTAATACTTGAAGTAATATTCTGGAATGCCTCTTAAAACCGGAAACAACTGGACCAATTAAATTTAGCTATATTTAATTTTAGTAAGCTATATTTAATTTTAATGAATATTATCATATTTTATTAAGTAATAATAAGTAATATTTTGTAACATGTTTATATTTTCTACTAAAATACTGTTTTTTACTGCCTCATGGCATGCACGCGTATGCCAATTACACATGTATATTAAATGAAGGGTATACCATTTATTTCATATTTGCTTTATTTTCTAAAAATTAGTCTGTAATATATCGGGAAGAATGTTACTAAAATATTTGAGTGTTGTTTATATAATTAAAATTTCAACTAAATTTCTTATATTGTCTTCAAAAATAGTTGCTTTAGATATAATTATTACTTACCTCAATTGAAACCAATATTTTCAAAGCATCTTCTTCTTAAGAACATATCAACCTATGTAAATTTGCAGTACAGAGATAACATTTAAAGTGCTGAAAGCTATATAAATTCTTCCTGATTATTGATATGTTTTATTATTTTAGATTGACAAGTTATTTGTTGCTATTTAAAATTTAACTTTGTTTTGCTTCTATTTTATTTTAGTAATAATTAATTAGCTTGAACTTTTTTGTAAGCTAATAAGGAAAGCTGTCATCACTTATTAGTTCGTAATAAAATCCAGATTGTTAATTTGTCGATATGATTAATGGTATTAGACAAATGGTTAAAAACAATATAAAAACAGCTGTTAAAAGTGGTTGTGGAAATTTTCTTTTAATTTTCACTTTATTTCATTTCCATTAGAATAAAAATAATATTGAAAATAAAATGTAAAATGGACCATGTTAATATAATTGCATATATTTTTTACCCTAATAAAACTCCAGTCACATTTTTCACAATTTGTAGATATAAATTGTTTTCCGTAATCGTAAAATATTTCTAATGCTCAAGTTCTGATAAGACGATAAGTGTTTTATTAGAAACATTTTGATTTATATATAAATAAAATGTATTTACTTCTATAAAAGCGTGTAATATGAAACTAAAAGTCATATGATTAAATGGATATTTAATAAAGAAAACCCTATTGTTTAATTTCAATCTGTTCTTTATTTCATATCAGTAATTATAAGTATGTTTTTTCTATCATAAAAATTAAAAACATCGTGAACAGATAAATACATTTGAATTACTTAAATATCAAGGTATTTCCAACTTTTACTTTAAATTTACTTATGAAAAGTGACTTGAATATCTTCTAATTGAAAATTTTTAGAATATCAATACCTTCCAGGATTTTTAACGACTGTTTTGAACTAAGGATATGGAAAAAATCTCTATTTTTAGAAGGAGACAAGTGTTTTCCGATAACAGGTTTGTAACTTTCGCTTACTACTTAGATCAATGGAAAGATTTCTAACCCTATATTTCTTTTCAATTTATTGGTAGATCTTGGCTAAAGTGAAAGTAAAAGACTTCTATTGACAAATCGTACAGTCAGTAAGAGAATTTTCTAAGCGTTAATCAATATTATACTTAATATTATACTAATATAATATTATGTTTGCAAATTTCAATATAAAGTTTCATTGTAGCGAAAAATAATTTTCATATGATAAAATTGGTTTATATATATATATATATATATATATATATATATATATATATATATATATATATATATATATATATATATATATATATATATATATATATATATATATATATATATATATATATATATATACATACATACATACATTTATATTCAGTTAGTTCTTAGAATGTAACTGTCATTTTAATTTTCGTTAAGTTAAACAAGATATGAGAAACCTATATTTGTTCAATCAGATAATTTAAGAAGTTCATTTATAAATAATTCTCATTAAATACTTTCTTTGCAGTTCAAATGCAATAAATACTCTGAAAAAAATTAAAATAGTTATATCAGCTTAGATTTTTAAAATTATTACTTACTTGATTCTATGTTATATTACATTCTTTTGAAGCCCATGTAAAACAGTATAACTATTTGTAACTCATGGTATATGACAGAAGTTTTCACTAATCAAAACTTCACTTAAGCATCACTTAATTATGAGAATAATAAGTTCTAAAATACAATAAATGGGAACATGTTTGTGTAGTTTATACTAAGAATTTTAATTAAAAATGATTAAAATTCAGAATGTAATTTTAGCATTGAAAACTATGATTTACTGTAAATGACAATTTTTCTTACTTTGAGTCACAGTTATATTTAAGTGCAGCAGTTTTAAGGATAAATGCTTAATACATTTTTGTTAAAATTACACAGTGCTTACTTTTACTTAAAACTATTTTATTTTGTGATCAAATAAATTTATATAATTGTATTCAATCCTTTGATTTATTCAGACAATTTAATTATATTTTGTTGAAACAATATTTATTCAATTGAAGGCACTAAATAGCATTGCTCTTAGAAACCGGACAACAACTAATTTGCATATATTTTAGTAATAGCTTGACAAAAACTTATGTAGAGTATAAGGAGAAAAAATTATGTTATGTTGGTAAACTTCACAATTTTAAATTTAATTTAACATTTATGGTTTAACATATATAAACTTTGCTGGATAATTTACCAATTTTTATTTCACGAAACAGAAGAAATTAATAAATAAAAAATAATAAAGTATTGCTTCTTACTGTTTCAAGTGTTATACGTTTTCAAGCATTTAATAAAACAACTATTACGTAGTTGTTATGCAACTACTATTATTATTACTACAACAACTATTACTTTATTGTTATATGTTATGCAAGTAACATTCACTTCAACTGTGTAAAAAAGTTATAGATGATGTTAACTGAATATTCAAATCAAATTGTAAAATGATTAAAGAAGATTGACTTACAAACCGGAAATACTTTAATAGTTAAATATAATTTTTTTAAAAAACTAGAAACTTTGTTACACCTACTTATGAGATTTACATAATTAAACAATAAACAGTTATCAGATGTGCAAAATGCCTAAATCATTTTACAAAATTCAATAATGCTTAGATAAGCATTTTCTCGGGTGGAAAAAAGTAGGTGGTATATTTTGCTGCATTATATTTTCAAAATTATAGTGGCCTCCAAAAATTATGGGAAAAAATGTTTTTCGCAGTTTACCATATAAAAATGTCACTAATGATAAAATATATTTTTTTAATAAATGACAAAATCGAATTTAAGTAACAACGCTAGTTACCACTTTTGTTGATTGAAAATAACAAGTGTATACGAATAAGAAAGAAAAGCAATCATCAAGCTTTCATAATTACGCATAAAAATTTCGTAGATTCGCCATTTTTAGCAGATTTATTGACAATAGTCTGTGAGGTACTGCTATGTCAGAGAGCAGAAGTTTGCCTGATTCGTTCAGATGGCTGCTGGTTGGATGGTTAGGAATGGGGATGTCACAGGCTCATGGGGCTAGGCTCCTTATTGTGTCTTACAGTGTGATCCACCGCCACTGGAATCAATATCAAATAAAAGATTCTGTTTCCAGAAGACATCTTTCAGAATGACAATAAGCTACAATATCTGCTAAAGATTGTTTTATAGCTGTTTCGGCCCGAAGGAGAAGAATCATTTTGATGCCGCAACTTGTTGCAGGACACTCTGTAACATCAGAGAAAAGATTATCCGCTAATACAGTGCTGGGGATTCTTCACCATAAGTCTCTATTCAAATTGACCAACTGCATCTGTCCTCCTCACCGGACGATAAACAAGATCCCGCTTATAATTAGCAAGAAAACATATTTCCTTGACACACTGGAGTGTAGTAGTGATAGGCATCTTTATTTTTGACAAATGAATTAAGATCCACATGGAAGAGTGATTCACCAAAAGTGTTTATCTGGAGGGAACGAAGCACCAAATGTCATAATGCAGTACCGTAAAAGGGGTGTGGTAAAAAAATGGTTTGGCCAGGGATCTCACTTACTTGCTTACTCATAACACTAACTTGCATGCGTAGCAGGGAGGAAATGTGACTGATGAGAAATTACGGCATAAAATCCTTGATTTATTTTCTCCACCAATACGCCGGTGCAGTTAACAAGGATTTATTTATGATGTATGATAACGCATAACTTCACTGAGCTATCACTGAGAATTATTTTGAAACACTTGGTTTGGAGAGAATGTGGAATGTTTTGTTAAATCTCAAGATCTCTATCTCATAGAGTATTTGGGGGTATATCATTTATTAGAACTAGTTTTGGTTATATTTATATAATATTTTACCACATTAAACTGGTTATTCTTTTTTCAAGAATGGATTTTACCATTAAGATTATTTTTTGTTGTAAACCATTTATGTAATTTTCTGTGTAATTTTCAAAGTTACAATCAAAACATATATGTTTTTATATGCTTAGATTGATGTTTCTACATTTATTCTTTTGCGAATTAGAGGAAAAACCGGTTGTTTCTTAATATTTGAAGGCCCGTGAAAATGAAAGATTTACTTGTAAAAGAATTCTACTAAAACCATTTTTCACAATACTATAAGGTGATAAAAGCTATAACAAATACAATTTATATAAAAAATAAAATTGTTTTAAGATTTATGCTTAAAACTATAGATAAAACTTCAGTAAAATATCAAATGTGACTTCTTAATATATTAATGATAAACAATTTTAATTTTTAAATTCAAAAAAAAGCATAAGCTTATAAAAAATTATCAGTTTTTTTAAGTTAAAGCTCAAAGATACTCTATAAAGACAAAGTTAAATACATCTATAGATGATATTTCTTCTCACTGAACTGACGATGAGGGATTGTGAAAATCAAACATGACTACTAGTGATTTTCTACTAGTGACTAAATTTTCCGGACATTAAAAACTTACTATACTTTGCATTTCTTTTTCATGTATAATGAAAAAAATTAATTAAACAATTCTATGTGATATTTTTACAAAGAAGTTGAATCAATGAAAAAACATTGTTAAAAAAGATTTTTCAAATGATTGAACCCGCTACATATTTGCTGAAGTTTATGAGAAATGCAAAAAATTTTTAGTCCCAATCAAAAGAAAAGAAAAAGGAAATACTTTACTTAAATTTTCGATATGACTTTACAAGATACTATATAAACCATAAATTCTATATATATATATATATATATATATATATATATATATACATTACTGGCCATTAAAATTGCTACACCAAGAAGGAATGCAAATAACAGAACGATATTTATTGGACACATACATTATAGTAGAAAGAACAAGTGATTAGATTTACAGGAAATTATGATGTATAGATCTTGAGAAATCAGTACCCAGAGCAGCCACCTCTGGATGCAATAACAGCATTTATCCGCCTAGGTATGGAGTCAAACAGAGATTGTATGGCATGTACGGGGATCTCAGTCCATACAGCTTCAACACTATGCCACAGTTCATCGACAGTAGTGGATGGTGAGTGATGGCGTGCCAATCACTCGGCAACCATTGACCACACGTTCTCAATTGGTGACAAATCAGGAGAACGTGCTGGCCAGGGTAACAGTTGATCCTGTTCTGTATCAAGGAAGTTCAGAACAGTACGGGCAACATGCGGTCGTGCATTATCCTGTTGAAACAAAGAATTAGGGAGGCCTCGAAGATAGGGCAGAGCCACGGGCCTTAACACATCGGAAATATAACAGTTGATATTCAAAGTGCCGGTAATGCGAACAAGAGTTGATCGAGACGTGTATCCAATTGGCATTCAATACCATCACTCCAGCAGATGGGCCAGTATGGCGATGTCAAATGCAAGCTGAAAATGCGCGTTCTCCACGATGCCTCCAAACACGGATGCGGCCATCATGGTCCTGTATACAGAACCGAGATTCATCTGTAAAGATGACGCGATGCCATTTCCGCGTCCAGGTTCGTCGCTGATCACACCATTGAAGGCGCTCCTGTCTGTAACGCAGCTTCAATAGTAGCCGAAGCCATGGTCACCGTGCAGACAATCCATGCTGCTGCAAACGTCGTCGAACTGTTCGAGCAGAAACTTGTTGCCTTGCAAATGACTCCATTTCTCGACTCAGGGATCGTGACGTGGCTGTACGATCCCTTGTGACCATGCGGATAAGATGTTTGTTTTCTCTGCTGTTAGTGATGGGGGGTCGCTGAGATCCTGCATGACGTTCCGTATGATTGTCCCGAACCCATCGATTCCAAATTCTGCTAACAGTCATGGGGTCTCGACCGACGCGAGCAGCAATATTGCAGTACGATAAACCACAATCCTGGTAGGCTATAATCCTTCCTCGATCAAAGTCAGACACGTGCTGATACGCATTTCTTCTTCTTACAAGAGGCATTACAACAACTTTCTTTGCCGAAAACAACGTTGAAACGGAAATTGAGTATGAGAAAACTGCTGTCAAATCTCTGGTTTTATACACATTGTAGATGTCGCTACTGTCACCTGCTTTGTATGAATGCGCTGAAAATCTAGTCATTTGCATATCACAGCAAGTGTTCTACCTGTCATGCAAGTTTCACGTGTGTGGTGTGCCGCTTTCCTGGGTGTAGCAATTTTAATGGCCAGTAGTATATATATATATATATATATATATATATATATATATATATATATATATATATATATATATATATATATATATATATATATATATATATATATATATATATATATATATATATATATATATATATATATATATATATATATATATATATATATTAGAAACTCTAAAAATAATGATCATGTAAAAAATTTATTATCATAATAATACATACATAACTGCTAAAATAATAGAACTTTTAGATAATAACAGCTAAGGTTATCTAAAAATATCAAAAATAATTAACTGATTATTTAAATAAAAACAACTAGATTTTTGTATTTCATAAAGAAATTGAAACAATTTTAAATGAAATTTCTTAGTTGATTATTTTCGTCGGTAAAACGTATTAAAAGTTATAAAAAAATAATTTAATTTAATGATGATGTTTTCAAATTTTAAATAGTTTAAAAGGCTACATTTTTATCCATGTGTATAAAATTATTTTTTGTATGATTTTTTAACTATTGTTACATTTAAATTTTTACACAAGAATTTTGGTTTCATGAAAGAGAAACTGAAACTTAAAAATTTCTGTGAACTTAAAATTTTAATCTTCAACATATTGTATCACGCAAATACGTTTTTCCTAAGTTTATACGCAAAATAACATTTTTAAAATGGATTCCTATTTCATATATATTTTCGAATTTATACTCTTTTCATAACAACAGCTGTTTCATGTACTTTGTCCTTTTTGAACAAATAAAATTCAATTTCGATATTAAATACTGAAATTGGATCTTAAAGAGATAGGTCTATAGGATGACATTTTCCTCTGCAATCCATTTGCTAGAAAATGATGAGTTTATCTTTTATGCACTTTAAACTCGTATTGTGTCACTCCCTGATAAAGTATTATTAATTTTCCTAAAATTGATGATTTTATTTAGAAGATTGTGCCAATGAGAAACAAAAAATCTCGCTTAGTATTTTTTTATTTTAAGTAAAATAAATATCATTGAAAAACGTAATACGCAATAAATATATATAAAATAGATTTAAAGAAATAAATAAATTTATACCAATAATTTATAATATAATACTCAAAATGAGATATTTAATAGATTAAAATCAATAATACAATGTAAATATTTGTTAAGATAACTGTGTGATCAATGGATTTATGCTACATTAATTTATTCTATTAATTTCTTTAAGCCGAGGACTGTTATTATTTTAGAGCAATACTAACAGCAAAATAGTAGGTGCTTATCTTTGAATGCTATACCTACCACATAATAAGAATATGTCTATTAGTTCAGAATATATTGAAATTATATGATGAGAGTGATTGATACACATATGACAGAAAAAGACTGCTTTGGTTAGGTTAGGACCAATTTAATTTCTTACTTATTTAAGGAATGAATAAAAAGGAATATCTATCTATCCATCTATCTATCTATTTATATATATATATATATATATATATATATATATATATATATATATATATATATATATATATATATATATATATATATATATATATATATATATATATATATATATATATATATATATATATATATATATACAGTGCTTTTGTAAATTAAATCAAATGCTACATTTAATTTTAATTTGCCTGGTTAAAAAATAATAATTTTTACCTCAGCCAGCTATTTTTGCGTCATATTTCAAAACCATTGCTTCTATTTTAAGTAAAGTCTTCAAGTTGTAATTTTAATGAATAAGCTTATTTTTTAAGTCCTTTCATATGTCTTTAAGAAATTATAAATTGCCCATTAAATCATAAGTCTTTAAAGATTATTCAAAGATTCAAGATTATTTAATTATTCACAAAAAGTTAAAAGTAAGAACAATATTTATACAAAGATTGTTTGTGAACATCTTCTGGGGAGGGTTTAAAAGAAAAACAGTAAATTCAATGAAATGCTGGGCTAAATTTTGAAAACGTTCCGTTTTAACAATTTTACAAATTACTTTTTTTATGTTTCTTTATGAAAATAATATTTTTCTAAATTCTCAGATTAATAGAATACCAGTTTTAAGGAAAAGCTTTGTGTTTATTCATATCATGTTATTTTTAAATTATTTAATCAAATCAACTGTTATGGCTGTTTACCTAGCCCTTCCGTAAACCTTAAATCATTCAATCTGAATACCCTATATAAAATAATTATAGTGATTTAAAATATTTTAATTGATACCATTCTTCAAAAGATTTGCAGTGCTGATAGCTGAACCAGTAGAACGTTAAATTCAAATTAGAATAATCTTTGTTTGATTCTAACCTTTAATATAGATGCTTCTAGTGGCTTGGTGTACATGATAAAATTTAAGCTCCACTCTTATCTGCATTGTGTAAAAAGGTAACTATATAACAACCTTATTGTTAATGTTTCCTTACAAGAATTAAAACAATTTAAATCATAAAGATTATTAATAAGTTAATTACTATACTATTATTTTTTAAGACAAATGATATTCAAATAAAATATATTTCTGTAATGAAAATTTTAAAAAAGAAGAATGGAATGAAAATGATTAATATAAAATAATGATCAATAAAATTATTTAAGATATTCAAAAAATTAAATTTATTATAAATTATCAAATCAAACCCAGCAAGATAGAATGCTTTTTAAACCAGCAAAAAATTGCATATAAATGTGCTATAAGATAAGCTTGCGAATCTCTTTCTCAAAATAATATATTTTAAGTAATCTAATAATAAAGGCACTATTTTTAGACTCGTACGTGTCATCCCATAACTTTATAGATGAGTAACCTTTACCACATGTCCCTCTTAATTAACGATGCTTCAGAGTTTCCTGAAAATATCGATTCATTTGAAATGTTTGCTTTCCTGGAAATTTATGATCATATTCTTTTGTAATTTGCAATGTAAAAAATAAAAAATGCGTATCTACATTTTAAAAAAAATTTTTTACACCAATTTATATTTTTGATATTTTTGATTGATATAATAAATGTAAATCCAGATAATTATTGAAATGAAAAAAATTAAGCAATGCTATTTTGCGTTAGGTTTTTTTCCTAAATCAATAAAAGTAAATTAATAAGAGAAATTTCATTCTTCCGTTATTTTATTTTCTATCCTTATAAATATTATAAGCTTCATGATTATTGTCAATATTTATATTTATGTTATTAATTAAAGACTGTTTGGTTGATTTCGGCTCTTAATGGGGTGAACTAAATATTACCATGAGTGTGCAGAACACAGCTGGTTATTTCCTTTTTGTTTTTGGGGTATAAACTCTTTTCTATGTCGAGCAAAGGTAATTCCCCGAGCTAAGTCAAAGATCCTAAAATGGTAAGGCAGTCAAAAATGTGTCTTGGAAAAATGGTTACCATTGCCTCAGAGGATGAACAACAAATTAAAAAGTTTAAAAGTAAAAAGTAACGACGAAAAAAAAAACGAAAATAACAACGAACAAGTAAAATGAACAATGAATGAGGAAAAACTAATTAAAAAGTGTTGTGGCTAATAAAAAGCTATTGTAAAGAAAATTTAATGCAGTCCAATGTATTTAGAAAATCTAGTAATTATAAGTAATTTAAATAATGCAAGAATAATATTAAGCATAAATGTTAAAAATTTTCTTATGAGATTCCAAGTAAATTACATTGTTTACAGTAGATTTGTTTGAACTTTCAAGTCTTCACTTAAAGTACATCACACTCAATTCAGTTTGTTCTAATAGTAATAAATTTGAAGAAGTGTCAAATGAGGGCCTATTATTCTTTGCGTAATAAAAATCTATTGTATGAATTTAAGAACATTGTGCTTAGGTGTAAACAACATAACGCTTGATTTCTTTTAACTACACTATAAATTAGTATCAAAAAATATTCTGCCTTTGAAATGCTCTAAATTTTGGAACATATAATGGAAACAAATTTAAAGTTTCTTGAACAATATAAGAATAATATATTTATTAAGTAGAAACCACAGAAGTTTATTTTGTTATAAGAAATTCTGTAATCAAGCAAAGTTTATTTTTTATCAAAACCAATAAGTAGTAAAATCTATAAACAATGGGCTAAGAATTCCAAAAAGAAATCAAAAAATGACCACAAATTATGAAATCTATTTAGTATTTTATCTTAAGGCAAGTTCATTGATTAACATATTGTCCATACGCATGAAGCGATTTTCCACTCCCTTTTAAATCAATATCGAAGAAAGATGAATAAGTTAAACTAAGAAATTTGGGTGTGATTTAAGTTTTTATTACCTTTATTACATTATGTTTTGAGCTTGCCTTGAATCTTAAGGCAAGTTCATTGATTAACATATTGTCCATACGCATGAAGCGATTTTCCACTCCCTTTTAAATCAATATCGAAGAAAGATGAATAAGTTAAACTAAGAAATTTGGGTGTGATTTAAGTTTTTATTACCTTTATTACATGATGTTTTGAGCTTGGCGGCAGTCATAAGTAAACGGTGATCATAAAAATGTAACAACAGTATTCAGAATATTTTTCCCAATCTAATTTCTCGCTATTCTAAAAATCGTGCTTGGGCTCACTATGGCCTACATGTAAGGAGTCACTCTTAGAATCATAAAGTGACGGATTTGATCCTCGTCACTGTTAAAGAACGGAAAATAGATGTTGAGCTTCAGAGCTCTACATACATATTCATTGGAGCCGATAGTTGGGAGCTTTCTAAGTTGTCTTTCTTAAGACTCGTGAATACAGCCCACTATCTAGGAAATTCTTATCGGAAAGTAATTTATGCGTTTTAGGGTTTTAAAAATTCTTACAATAGCATTTGATCTTTGGTGTCAAAGCTTGAACACTTATATGATTCCCGAGGTCTAAATAATAGGTCATCAGGCTTGCAGTCAAATAACACGGGATCATTATTAGCAACTTTTTAACAATAACTGATAGATTTTTCGCTTCTATTATCTTCCTCTATGTTTGTCAGAGTGTTTGACTAAAATATTATTTTGCTTTCTTTCCTTCTGAATCATGAATAAATTCCACTATCAATAAAATATCTTCCCAGAAGGCAAATTACGCGGAGGATATAAAAATATATTACAATAATTTGCAGTTTTTTGTTACGCTGTGTCAGAAAATAAATTCAATGGAACTAACTCACCATGGTCTTGTTGTAGGAAAACGCTCTTCAGAATGCATTCTGTCTACTGTGTTGAGCAGTGGGAGAATTATGTTGTGCTTTTGCTTTCTAAAAGTATGATTGTTTTGATAGATGCTTGGGAATTTCTCGGATTCCTTCTTTAGAATATGTGAACATGATCTACCTTCCATGCAATTTTTTCTTGAAATGTTTACAATAACTTTAGGCTACCTAGTATGTGGCATCAAAGCCATATTACTCCTCTTTGAACATCCTACCACATCAAACATTTTGAAGAATTAGCATAGTTACAATACTTATTTGTAGGATCATTCAGGGCAATTGACGCGACTGACCTCCCCTCTCCCATTCCTTTTAAAAAAGATATTTTAAAATTTTTCTTTTAGGATCCACAGTTATAGAAATATTTACAATGTTAAAATATACGTTTTACATGATCTAATGAATTAGTGCGGATAAATGAAGGAATTGTATCGTTATTTATTTGAATTTAAATTTCAAGTCAAATGTATTTATTATTTATAAATAAGTTATATAATAAATAAGTTATAAATATGTTACGTAATCTTAATTTTATGAGTTCTATCAAATTCTTTGAATTGACATATTTCATTAAAATATTGGTATTAAATAAAATATTCATTATAAAGGTATTACTATTCCATCACAAAGTGGATAAAAGCCGTACCTTACTCTATACATAATAATAAATGTAAAATATCTTAAGAAGATAAAATACAACTTCGAATAATTTCTTTTAAGTTTTATTTGAAAGCTTTAGAAAATCTGAGTTCTTTAAAAAAAATGAGTTGAATGATGAGAATGTCGAAGAAGGATTTTTTGGTTTAACTTTATAAATATTTGATGGATGCTTCATTAAAAACTTTTTTCATGGTATTCTAACTGTGTCATTTTAATATTTTGGAATATTTTCAAAATTTTATTTTAGATAAAGTGAATGTCAGAATTTACGCAGGGAAATATTTCCTGCTTACAACTCATTTTTAAGAATTTTTTAAATATCGCTATAAGGCATATATTTATTCATAGTATAATTTATTTCAAAGCATTTAACTATGTTTTAACATTTTGATTTTGTTATAAGGATTTAAATGTATTTAACAAGCATAGAGAACACTAAAGATTCAACCAACTGTTTCATAACTAAATTAATTTTTTATGATTGTATTTAATAATTTAATTTCTAAGACTGAGTTTAGTATTACTTTACCAATAAGATTAAATATTTATATTTTTAATTTTTCAAAATGTAATTTGATTATTTACAATATATTAAAAATATATGGGTTCTTTTTATTTATTTTTTATTTAAATAAAAAACCTTTCTGTAAAACACTTCAGGTAGTTGAAAAAAAGTTCTTAAAGTTTTCTTTCAATCATATTGTCTAATATCTATGTAAATAATAATAATAATATATATGTATGGAATCATTATAGTATTTTATCAATTCCATATTCCAATGAACAATCTTATTGTCATTTACTAATCACTATTTCTTAATACAAAAAAAACATAAATGTGATTATAAATTTTAGTACATTAGCATAGGCTGGAGAATAAATGTTGAATAACATATTTTACCTCTGTATTCATTCCATTTCGTACATATACATTTATCTAAAAATAATTTATCCGTCGCTGATAAAATAAAGGTAAGATTTCGAAAAGAAAAAAATACCGCAAAAACAAAACAAAAATTAACAAACACGAAGTATTATTTCTTTTGGAATTGATTATGATTATTATTATAAAATAAAACTTTGAAATTTCATTTTCAAAGGATGTAATTATTTTAAAATATTATAAATATAGCCAAAAAGGGAACAATTAATAGGAAATGTACAAATGAAATTATTAAGTTTTATATGTTTCTTTACGAGTCAGAATATGATACATTAAAAACATAATATGTTCATATTATTATTAGAATTTAAGCGATAAAAGCAACCTTTTTGAAACACAATACGATATAAGATAAATGATGAAAAATATTGAAAATTTAACTTTATTCATAATATTTCAAAAATATGATTAAAAATCTGATTATTTAAAAATAATTTATTATTCACCAGCAAATGTTTATTCAAAATTGCTTAATTATTCATGGATCAAATTACACAGCTTAGTGAATCATCAATTTTAAATTAAACGCATATTTACAAACATATTTACAGCATTTCAAATATAAAGCCTCTGAAATCTAAAATATATCTCTATTTATTCAATAATAAGTAGATTTAGAAGTTAAGAATATGTTAGGATTGATTTGTTATAAGCGAATTACATTTTCCTAAAAAGCATTTTATAAGTTGTGAATCATATTCAAACAGTCAATAAATTACAATTGTAATTCAAATATATATTTTTATTTTTTAATGTGAATGCTTATACTAAAATTAAAAATGTAGATAATAAGTTATTGCTTAATTAGTGAGATATTAAATCAAGTTAATAAGGTTAATAAGATAAGTTTGCTTATTCATTTAAAAACATGAAAGCAATATTGTGATTTTGAACCCTCTAATTGAATTTCGAAGATAATAAACAAATGATTCTATAATCCTTCTTCTAATGACAGTTAATCGATTAATAAATATTAATATTTTATGTACATAAAAGTAGACATCCTTACAAACGCTAAGTTAGCTATCATACTTATTTATTGGGTATACATAAAAGAATAACAAATTCTTGATTTCTTCAAATTCTTGATTTCTTCTTTTTTATTGAAATTATAATTTAATTAATAACTTAACTTTATATATTACTGTTAATTAATAATTAGCATAAAATACCGTTTATAAATATACTAACCTCATTACACGTACTCCATCTATGGAATTTTAATGAGAAAGTTTTATCTTTTCATTTAATAGCTTACCATTATCAATGCAATACTGAACTCTAAGGAAATAAAATAAAAACTATTTAAAATTCAACTGAGTAATTTCCTTTAATCTTTACATTAGAAATATATGTTCATAATAATATGTTTATTTATTCAATTGTTATGCAATGTAAGGATCTTTAAATTAATTTTAAAAAGTAAATAGATTTGTGAGAAAAAATAACATTTAAATAAATTCAATAACACAAAACATTTTATTAAGATTTCCTATTTTTTAACATTTTTGCTCTAAATAAATATTTATTCATATATTAAATATGAAATGCGAGACAGAGTTTAATATTTTTCATATAATATTATTTAAAGGATAAATGAGTCTCATCTGTAGAAGATATAGAAAAGGCATAAAATCTATGATGATGAAATTACTTAAAGATTTCTTATTCATAAGAATCTATAAGAGAAATACTTGTGTGTAATAAGTGTGGTGTATACAGAAAAATTATGTATTACGTTTTAATATAATAATTCAAAAGTTTAAATTATGTTAAATTAGTTGCACTACTAAATTAGTAAATTTAATGTTTTATGAAGCTAAGAATATGATTTCTATACCTGTGCAAATAAAATCTCCGTAATTCCATTAACAAGACGTAATTATTTTACTAATTATAATACTTTAACGCTATGGAACACATAAAGAGCTACTATTATTTTAAAAATATATTTAAAACAATTTAAATGAAAATGTTTAATGTATACTACAATTTGCTTTGTTGTATTTAGGGTGTCTCCCAACTCCCAACATATAAAAATTTTGAAGACAAATATTCGCAAATCAACTGATTAATGATAAAAAAATCCAACCAAGCCAGAAATCAATTCTGATTAATAACATATTTTGTACGCAAACAATGCTGTACATATAATAGGTATTTCAACTTGCACGTGATGCTATCATTTATCTAAATGTCTGCCGTCACACTTCTCTTCCAACTATAAAATGACTTGTTTCCACCGATTAACCATCATTATGATTTTATGATAAACGTAATATCGCATATAGTTCGTTCTAACATATAAAGTCGAACCTGAAACACATAAACAAACTAGAAACTACTCTATTTAATGTATTTAATTGGTAAATAAAATATATTTTACAAAATCAGACAAAATCTTGTTATGGTATTAATGGTGATTAAAGGAAAACATAACGTAAAGTATCCTGCAGTGAGTTGTTTCATACTTGCAAGAGAGACATATAAAACTAAATAATTTTAATTATATAAATTTTGATTTAGAAATTCATATTTAAAAAAAATATAATTTAGTTTCAAACTTGAATTCGAGATTGCGAGTGTTTCTGAACATTAAAAAATTTCTTTTAATAGGAGATTTTATGAAACGTTTTTTATGTAATTTAACACATTGTTCATGTGAGTTGATATTTTGTATTTAATATAAGGATGTTTCATTCTTTTAAGCTACAAATGTGAATCACCTTAAAGTTATAATTAAGTATATTAATGCATGTAGAAATTTAATTTAATATGGTATAACAAATCTAGATAAATATTTTAGTATAGTTTAATTTCCCTCAAAAATATTTGATCAAATTAAATGAATTATGTTTCACAAGTTTTATTTTATGTTTGAGTTTATTCATCAATTTTTAAATTTTTCTCTTATTTTTATAATTAATATAAAATTTGACATTTGCTTTGATAAATCATTTAAAAACTAAAGCCCTTATGAGCTTTATTTTATGTAAATTGCATTTTTCTCACACTCATCAAATTTGAAATACCAATAGTAAATGAGTTAATATAAAGGCAACAAAAACAGTTGTATCTATAAATTTAATTAAAGAATATTAAGAGTGAAATTAATAAAATATGAGATATTATATTCCAAAGATTTTAATTCTAAAACAGTCACTCCCAGCTCAAAAGAAGTACATAATTATAATGCAATACATGAAGTACATAATATATTAATTTTAATGTAAAATTTAAATTAAAACTCGCCAATGAAAACAATTGATATTTTTTATTAAATAAATTAACACCCATCTCTATCATACATACACAATACGTACTTAGAAATATATTGAACTATAATTGAAATCGGTTCACAAATTCGTGACATATTACCACATTAACGACGGGAGGAAAAGTGAAACAGTCTTCACTAATATTCCAATGCTGCAACTTGCATCAATAGAATTAGAAAGTTAGAAAAGAGAGATGAAGTTAATCAGTACTTAAAGCAAAAGTTCTCTTTTCCTCAAGCAGTGAACAGATTTTATTTTCGA
The DNA here is from genome assembly GCA_037975125.1 of Latrodectus hesperus. Classification (NCBI taxonomy): domain Eukaryota; kingdom Metazoa; phylum Arthropoda; class Arachnida; order Araneae; family Theridiidae; genus Latrodectus; species Latrodectus hesperus. The sequence goes on along the minus strand of CM075850.1, from coordinate 54,719,301 downwards.
TGACATTAAGGACCGTTTCTTGACGTGATAAAAGGAAAGATTTATGGTACTTTTACCAGCTTAAGAATTAAGTTCTGAATGAAAAGTAAGGATAGAAGAGAAGGTGGTTAACTATCAAAAACAGATAATAAATTAGTCAAAAAATTCCTTTTTCCTTGGTTTTTTATCAATAGTGCTAATTTTAATATAATCTATTAAGTAATTTTCGAAATTCAAATTAAAAGATAAGAAATAGGATTTGTAAATATTTAATCCAAGATTATAAAGAAGTAATTATTTTAAAATTATCATTTAGGAATTCTACGTATCTTAAATAAATAGTAATATCATTTTTTATTTTAAAAATATTTTTTAAATTATTTTAATAAGAAGTGACACATTTGTGTTTAAAATTAAAAATTTTCATAGACTTTATGAACCTTGTTCTACTAATCAATAAAATGTTTCTATGAAATTTCGAGCGTAAAAATTTAAGTTTTAAAACATACAATATAATTTATAAAGATAATATAAATATAAAGGACTTTTAATTTCTATTTTATTCAGATTATAAATTTTACTATGTATAAAAATACTTCAACTTTATATTTTAGACATGATTTCTAACGAATTCCTAAGGGATAGAGTTTTGTTGGTTAACTTACAAAGATAATAATTTTATTTGTAAAGTGTAAATCCTTAGTTATTTTCAAATAATTGAATCTATATAAAAACGCATTATATATTTTGCAATAACATATTATGTTCCACGTTGCATAATAAAATATTACGCACATAGGGTTTATAATTATAATTAATGATTTCCAAATCGTTTATTGGAAACTCAAAGTAAATTTTCAGATTTCTCAACTTCCTATCAGTCTTATTTATGTAACTTCACATTTAATATGTAACATGCTACTTTTTAATATTAACAAGATTAAGAAATTTGTAATGAAAATCATTCCATTTTATGAAATTTTTAATACCAAAAAAGAAAAGATAAATCAATGTAAGTGTTAAGTTTTAGGTAAAGTATATATATATACACATAAAATCATAGATTTTCTTTAATAATAGTGCATAAACCCTGAAATCCTGGAGAATATATATATATATATATATATATATATATATATATATATATATATATATATATATATATATATATATATATATATATATATAGTTATATTGAAAAATTCAACATCTTTTCAAAATATCCCATACTTTATTCCTTTTACTGTATAGAGAAGCTGAACGAAGATTAAAAATATGTTTTATCATATTTCCTTCTTTTGAAAAAGAGAAAAATTTTGTTTTAAAATAAATTATTTAAATTGTGAAAAGATTTATTTAACTATTTTTACTTGTATTGTTTATTAATTGAACTTGAATTATTTTATCAACAAAAAATAAAGATGCATCAAATAATATTATTATATACTTTTCGAATTTAGTACTCAATATGAGTATACATCTGTAAACATGTCAAATAACAAAGTGTTTAGAAGCTTTAAATATGAAGAGTTAATTTAAACTTCTAATTTATTAATGAAGTATGTTTTAAATAACTTTAAAATTAAAATTCATTTGAATAACTTAGTTTAAAATGACTAAAAAAGTAGCAGAAAACAATTGAAAAATTAATAAAAATAGTTGATATTTATTCTTTAAATTATTTTATCTTTAAAAAATCTTTAAGTATTTTTTTTTACTTTGATATTACTTACATAATTTTTTTAAAAATACTGCATAATTCTGATAATTCTGTCAAATTTAGCTTCGAATTTTAAATAAATTTATATATTTTAAGAATAAATTAGTATTTACTTCATCATGAAGTTAATTAGGAATAAATTTATAAAAATTCACATTTTTAATGCAAAATATTTCCAAAAATTATGAAAAGATAATTAACAAGAGTTTCTATGCATTGACATCGACATCAAACATTATCATCGCGAAAAACATCAAAAGCAATTGATTAGTCAGAAATTTACAATATATGTCAATTCTCTTAAAAGGAAATTGAAATGTTAAATTGCATTGAAGGATATTTTTAGAATGTAATATTTCTGAAGAATAAAATCTTCATTTTTGTAATATAAAAAACACATCAATCACTGAATTAGAAATTATTTATTAATAAGAAACAGCGACATATCTTAGAGGAAATGTATTTCCATTGATTTGCAGTAAAGAAATCCTAATTATAGCCTTCGAATTCTATTTCTTATTTTTTGACAATGTGCTGATAAATTTTGATCGAATTAGAGTTTTGTGGATTTCTAAAAAGGAAGACATAAATGATAAAAGTTCATTTATTGTTATTAGTTTCTGTTTGTTGTTTATAATATTAAATTCACACACACACAAATTTCAGTAAAATAAATATCTGAATGAAAGTTACTTGTTTTACTGCAAAAACTACATAGGAGATAAAAATAAATTAAAATCAAAAAAGAATTTTTTGTTTTCTCCAATTCATTTATATTTTAATACTCAAAATTACCAAATCAGTTAGTGCTAAAACTTTCTATAATAACTATTAGACGATATCAGCTTGTAGTTATTGAATTACTTAAATATAATTTCCTGTATCTGCTACACCTATATACTATTGTTCTATATATCTATATACAATAGTTCCAAATAAAGATTTAAATATGTATCTATATGCTATGGTTTCAAACAAACTGCTAAAAATAATTTATTTATATAAGTTTATCTCATCCCATTTAATGCAAACAAATTATTATCTTGCCTATAATGTTAATAATATGCGAATTTGGATATAATTACATATTTGAGATGTAAATAATTAAATAACATAGCATTTTACAAATTTGCTGTTGTTGAGAAAAGTAATCTATAGATACGAACTAAGAATAAAAATACATCTGAGAATATTTTTCCTTGTTCGTATTTATCCTCTATCTGTATCGTATCTTAACATTTAATGAGTGTTTCATAAAACATTGTGCTTTGATAATTTTTAATACAATTTTTGATTAAAAACTATCAAAGTACCCTAGGAACACAAATTTTTAATTTAGACCAAAAATGTGTCATATGAAAATTGAATATTGTAGTAAGCTACACATTAAGAAACTAATTATTAATGCATTTTATTATATTTTTTGCAAGGAACTTTCTTTAAACTGACTAAGATTAATATTTCTGCATTTAAAAACTGTAAGAAAAACTATGCAATAAATTTACAACTTTTTCATTAGCATTTTAATAGGAAATATGATTATTTTTCAGACAACAAAATTATGCTTTGAAAATATCAAATCAAACTGAGTTGTGTTCGAGAAATATTTGAAATGTCGTCAAGAAAGCAGCAATGAATAAACCTTTGGAACAAAATTGCGTAAAATGATATGGGGTAGACAAATCTTAACGTAAAATGTTTTATAATTGATTAACAAATACAAAATATTTTAAAGTTTTGTAAAATCTCTGTAGGTAATTTTAATCTTTATCTTTTAAAATTTAGTTTATTATTCACAGTAAAATGGAATAAAGTACACTCTGTAACTTATTTTCATTTAACATTTGTTAAATGTTTCTTCAATTTAAAGAATAATGAATTAAATTCAATTGCTATAAGTGCCTATATATAGATTTAGTAATTTAAACATAATGTCTTTGTGATCTTGAGACCATGGATTTCTAATTTCCAATGAAATAACATTTAAATAAAAAATAAAATTGTAAACAAATTTAATGAACAAAAGTTAAGAAAACTGTTACTTTTATGAATTGCAAATAGTGATTTTCAAAATATTTGAAAAAACTTTTCAGTACCTAAATTTATATAACTTAAAACAATCGAATATTTTAAAAATACAGTCACATCTAAAGTGGAATCAAATACAGTTTGAAATTCTTTTAAATTTTGCTACTCAATGAAAACATTAAAAATCAATCATTGACTGTTAAGTGATTAAAATTTTAACTAAGAGTAAAAGCAATTTCAATGCCAATAAAAAAATCATTAACACACAATAAGGAGCAAATACTAATACAATTAATAAAATGAAATTGTATACTTTTTAATTTTATTCTACTTTAATAGTGTACTCAGATCTAGCTTCCCACTGCAGGAAGCTTCTTAACAATTACTTATCTGTTAAGGTTTTAATGTCCACTGCATACTATTCTGGGTATATTTTTAATTAATAATAATGCGCATCCATGTTAAACAAAGCATAAACCTGGAAAACTTCCGACTGTGCATCACGACATTATAGGTTTTGGAAAAGTAGAATTAAAACATAAATCTCTTGGTTGTTCAACAGTAGTTGGAATTGAGCTATGGATCTTTCAATTCAAAGAACATGCTTCTGTACAATACCATGCTATGGATACCTACTAGAAATTAAAAAGCATTTAAATATTCAATGTCCTTGTCATTTCAGAGAAAATTTTTATAAATAAGGGACAGTATTTTTATGTTAGTTTAAGTTAGAAAATGCAGAAAAAATATTAAATATATATTCTGATGTATGTATAATGAAAACAAAATACAGCTATCACTAATTCAATCATCATCAGTGGCTGAATTCAATTCGAATTTTCTTCACTTCAACATGAATAGACCAATGAAATAATTTTGAGAATGTAATTTTATGTTGAAGCTCAGTTATAGATTTGTTTGCCATTAATATAGCGTTAGCAGGTTTTGCAAGTGAATATAAAAATATTTCTGCTAATTGTAAACTAACGTTTTCTTGAAATGAAATTCCAGTAAATAATTTGAAAATAATAAATCATACCTTCAACTATAGTTTTAAAATATTTTTAGTATTTGATACACGTGAGTTAAAAGCTGACTTTTTTTCACAGAAGAAACTCGCAAGTTTTACGGTGAATCTAGAAATAAATTATAAAGATTTCTTAAAAAACGTTTACACACATTAACTATTTCTGAATGCAGAAAATAATCTTTCCATTCCTACTTTTAACAACATTAATTAAAAGTTGCAAAAAATGCAAAGAATGTATATTACAAATTCCCATTTTCGGTCTGCTTACTAACCTTAGTGATCCAAGAGGTATTTCTTATGCAGTAAAGAAATAGTGCAATGCTTAACGCTATCTAACAAATAAAAATAAATATTTTGTTTTGATTCATTATTAAATATAAAAACACTACAATCATCCTAAACCCACTTTTCTATTTAGCCTTCACAGAAAGATAAAACACCTTTAATACCTTCACAGAAATTTTTTTCAGGGTGAAATTCTTAGGAAGAATCCAAGTTATTGAATATTATTTGGCAGAAAACGATCTTGTTTCACTACTTTTTGCTAGAATTATTTATTCTTTTCCATTTATCCATATAATTAAACTTTGAAAATAATTAATCTAAGACCAATAAAAAATATTTTTGTAAAAGATATTCAAAAAATAATTCCTCTATTAAACTTAAATTTAAGGGAACAAGGTGATAAAATTCTTCAATTTATTAACAAAAGGGCATTTAAACGATCATATAATTATACTTATTGTATTCACATCGTAATTGTTTAAAAATCGTTTAATATATATTTTGTAAACTGAGAGCATTGAAATATGTTTATTATATTTTAAAATCAGATTCAGATCATATTTGCAATTTTACGAATCCCCAACTAAATATTTTATGTTCAATTTCTCCAACTAAATTATTAATTATCAACTACAAACTAAATATTTTATGAACGTTTGGCTGATTCTAACATCATCCCATAGACGCGATGATAATTTTAATTCCCATTTAAGAACTACATTTATCGAAAACTACTTTTTTACGAATTTGCCTTCATGCATTTTCGCTTTTGTCTATTTCTAACATCTGATTTTTTGTTTATTGTTTTGATTTTGAAATCAAAAATATTGAAATAAAAATTAAAGGATTTTTTTCTTTTTTATAAATCTTATTGTGATTTAAGACAGTTGACTTTAGAAGCTATTAACAGGCACGCCAGCCCTAAATATCATTCTCCCTGGAATTTTTAAATAATCTGTATGGAATGTTTCACGTCTGATCTAATTTCCGACTGTGAATGCATTTGAGTTTCACCAATAGCTTTAAATGAAATATTCTAGAAACATTTTGGTAGAATTTTACGAAATTTTATGTTTCTGAATAACCTTATGAAAACGACATTTTAGGCAAAGTGATCTTATTCTTGGAATAATGTTGTAGAAAAAGTGATAACCAAGTGATGTTGATCTGTGTGTATTAATTTCAATTAACTTTCTTTTAAATAAAAACTAAAAACTCTTTCATTTTATTGTTATATCCTAAAAATTAAGGATACAAATGCCGTCCTGATAAATCATAAATCTTAAAACTTAAACCAAAAAATTAAAATTGAAAATTTTGAAATACATATTTCATATTTTGATAAAAAGTCTCATAAAATATTGTTTTAGAATCTGTTTAATATTTTTCAACTTTAATGTACAATACTAACAAAAAAGCAATTTTTACAATTAACGTTATAATTAAAGTAACATTTCTGTTAGAATCACAAATACTAATTTTATAGTAATTTGAGTTTTTATTAATTAACTGAAATTTAGTACGCAACAATTATTTTTCCTATGAACTTTAAGTTAAAATAAAATGTTATCTTTTCCTAGATTTTACTAAATTTAGATTTAATAATTAGATATTACATGATATAACGTATTTTAAAAACTCTTTATTTATGGGTAACACTTTTTCTTTTAAATCGAATAACTGAGCAAAAAAATGCATTACATTTCAAATGATATGTGAAATATATAATTTTTCTTTTAAAGGATTTCTGAACAAAAGAATGCATAAAAATTCAAAATGTTGAGTGAAATGGAATAAAATTTTGACTTTTGCTATATAAGCAAACGTACATTTAAAAAAAAAAAACTACCAAAATTTACCGTTTAATTTTCACTGACAAATGAAAAGTATGCCTTTAAATTTCGATTGAAAAAAAAGTTTCAGAAAAAGAATAATACAACTCAAGACTTTTTTTAACACGGATTTTCATCAAATACTTTCCATACAATTGAATAAATTATTTTTTCTGGTAAGCAATATTTCATCGCCAAGAAGGAAATGCACATTTAACTAAGAACTTTCTTGTAATGAAAAAGTTTTGACAGATGTCAAAGTGTACTGTGATTTTTCAAACTCACTTTTTAATTTTTTAAACACAATAAAGTCATAAGATTTTAATTTTCTGCATCTCAAGAATACTAGCATTAGCAAAAATTTTTAAAATATTTAACTTTGAAAAGATAACATTCACTTATCTATCATCTGATAGACTAAAAATTTGTAAAAATGTATTGTCTACAAAGTAATTATAAGCTATAGAAAGTGATGTTATAGAATTAAGTCTATGGAAATTTCGTGTTTCCACTTTCAATATTTTTTGAATTTAAAATTTTAATAAAATGCACAATACAATTTTGTTTTCTATTAAAAAGAAATCATTTAACATTTATCATCATGCAAGAGCATTTAACATCATCATTTGCATCATTTAACATCATGCAAGAGCAGAAATTAATAAAATGACTAAAAATTATTTCCTATCAAATTATTTAAAACAAGGCTTTTTCGAGATTTGATTTAAATCAAAAATAGTTATTAATTATAACCTCTTTTCTTTTTAAAGTCATGCATCATGTATTCATTAGAAATAATATTATTTTAATCTAAAATATTGAAATGAATAAACAAATGAGATTATACAGAAGATAACATAGTAAATTCATACATTCTAAAACTATTATAGCACAGATGAATAAATATTTACTTGAATATCAGAAAACTTCAACATGTTTTTATAACACTTAAGTTTCCATGTTTAACTGTTAATTATTTTTGCTATTTGTTTAATGTATTCACGTGCGAATAAATGTAAAGGATTTCTTATGAGTAAAGTGAAATGTTCATATTTCCTTTAAACATTAACTAACCATTAATAAGTATAACATTAACTAACCACTTAGTACATATGACATTACTGATATAATTTAAAGAGTTTAATTTGAAAACAGTTTTCGAAAAATGTATAATAAGTTTGAGGTATGAAGGAAAAATAATTATAACCACACTTAGTTTTTTTTCCTAATTAGGAAGCTAAATACAGAGAAATTTTGGTCCAAATCTTTGAGTTCTGGGTTTGTAAGTATAATGACACACATATCTGATATGAAATTGTTAACTACAAAAAATCACAGTGTCAAGTAGTAAACTGATAATTTTAGAAAATAAAATGTCCATTGAATGATTTTGAACCAATATTACTTTTGAATGATACACTTTTAGAGAAAAATCAAATATTTTAGTATTTTCGTAAAATATTTGATTTTCAAGCACAGTTTATAAAGCACCATATTTCTTCTGGTGCATTACATTCAATTTTTAAATATATCGATTTCAAAATTTTACTATTTTATTAAAACTTTTATTAGTACGAATTAATTACTGTAAATTATTTTCTTCTATATACTATTTCTCAATTTGTTTTTAATTTATACTTATATTTGCTTAAATCAAAAGTATAAATTGAGAAAAATATTATTTCTTGTATTGTTTGTAACAGTAACGAAGAAAGTTTTTAACCTTGAATTCTAAATAATTATTTCAAAGTTTCTCGCTTTTATTTGTGTTCTATTGTGGTTATATCTTGAAATGTTTATTTCTTTTAATCTTGAAATTTTTATTTTTGAAAAATATTTTCAATATTTATACAATTTCGATTTTGAAAAGAAGCCGTGTAGAATTTCTGGGGAAAAACTCTTACGTTTATTATTTTTAAGCAGTTTTCGATTCTGTGTGCATGTAAATTACTTTCTGAAATTTAAAATTGTGCATGCAAAATGAAATGTTAAATTTCATTGAAATGCGTTTATTTTTTCAAGTATTATGTATAGAGACGTTTCTGTTTCTACCTTTACCCAATAGTTTAAAAAGAAAATGCAATCAATAAATATATATTAGTTAAGTAAAGAAAATCTATTTTCTTATTATTTCCTTTCAACAAATTTCTTTCACACTTTAAAAAAACAACAATGCATGTTCAGTAAATATGTCTTTTAAAATAAATAATAGGGTACATTTTAAAATACATTTCCCATACATGTGTCTTAAAATGTAGCCTGTGTTTTCTTGCGCTCAAAATTATCTATAAAATTCTAATTTTATTTGTGAAATGAAAAAATATTCTTTTGATAAAGTATCTTCAATTATAAACTTATATATACATATATATATACGTATATATAATTTAATAATTATTTAATATTCACTGACATTTAATTTCCAAGTTTGACATTAAAAGTTTAAAAAGTCTTCTAATATTTTAAATCTTTATAATTCACGTAATTTATGTTATGATTAAAAGCAAAATAATGAGCTATATTATCATGTAATTGAAATAAGTTTAACAATTTCTTTGAAATGAAAATATATTATATTCGTTAGCACTTTAGAATAATTGAGTAATTCTAAAATTCATAAAAATTTTACATAATGCAAAACATTCCCTGTTATAAAGGAATCGCTTACATCATATTTTGTTAATCTTAAATTCTAATTTGTATAGCCTTTGTTGAGTTAAGGAAACGTCTCAACTGCTAAAAACAATCTACCATATTAAAAGAAATGTATACTTTTATGTCAATATGAAAGAATTGTTTTTATTTTTATTTTTATGAAATTTTAAATTGTAAATCTACTAACAGTGGTATAAGTATATCACTGTTAGTAGATATGCAATTTAATGTAAGTAATATTTCAACAATGTTAAATTTTAATAAAGACAAATAAATTATGATATCTATATTCAAGCTTATGACTTGAAACTCTAAATTTCTGTAAATGTTCTCTAAGCATTCGGAAAATCCTAAAATATTATGTATATTACCTATTTATCTTAAATTGATTGACGAAATAAATATTTTTCATCAATTAAATATAGGTATCATGTTGAAACAATCATGATAGTGTCTAAAACCATAACACATGCGATGAAACGAAATAATATTTCTTCCTTTGGTTCTATGATTTTCGGAATTTACATACTAAGAAACTGCTAACGTGTTGAATGATTTGATTGCTAAATTCCTAGACATTAATAAAATACTAAACTGAATGTTCTTCCCTAAAGTCAACAAAAATTTCCATACAGTATAGTCGAACTATCATAAAATATTTTAATAAAATTTCTCTTTTTTGTATAATTATGAATTCCTTATATTGAGATAAAATACGAAGTTTATTTTCAGTTACTGTTTATGTAAGTGTGAAAAGACACAACACTGAAAAATCTTATGGCATTTAAAAGTACCACAAAAGTTTTCACCTTCATTATTTTATGATATATTTTTAATAAAATGTACGCTGGTATTTAAATTTATTTCTAATAGTATTTGTTGCATATTCTTCTAAGATATTAATATTAAAGACACAATTTTATATAAACAATAGTAAATCTTAATAAAAAGATTTATATTTTATCTATATCTAAGTTTTATTAAAAGTTCAACATATAAGTAACTTTAAAAGAATCCAATAATTTGTTAGCACGTCGTGAATAACTAAACAGAAATGAGCTACATAAAAAATCACTCATATTTATCTTTATACATATTGTTACTATTTATTTTTAAACATAAATTTAAATCTAAATATTTATTCCCTTATTTGCATTTGATTCTCAAATGTGTCTTCCAATTTCACAATTTTCATTGAATTAAATTCTTTTATGTAATACACATCTTAAATAACAACTATAATTGAATATATAATAAAAGAGTTTAGATCTTTTATTCAAAGATGCACTTTGAGCATTAATCTCCATTTTTAAAAAAATTTAATTGAAATGCTTAGGAATTAAAACTTTCATGGTAACGATTGCATACAAAATCTGTTTCCAGAAAAATAACTATGCCTGAAAAATTTATTTTCAGCTAAATAAAAATGCTTGAAACTCAAACTTTAGGAAATGCATTAAATATTCCGAAATAAAAGAAACATTAATGATAAGCGTAATTGAATATTTGAATTCTAGAAAACACAATATGTACTTACGAAGTAACTTGACGATATTTGTTTTTTAATGAAATAAGTCATCAGTGCTTTTCTACACATTTAAATGAATACCTAATTACGTAGTTGTATACAAAACATTTTCTGCTGACTTCAACAAAAAAAGATGGGAAGGAGGAATGTCAGCTGGTAATTATGTGTTCTGCCTGAAGTTTAATTATATTTTTAAATTTATTAAAATGGGTCGTTCGTTCTTAAAAAACTCTCAAGTTTCCTATACTTTTGAAAGTACTATTAAATTGTAGCTTATCTTTTAACCTCTACTTATTATTTAAACTGTACTGGTAATGACAGATATTCAAAGTAATGTACACTTAACTTGATTGAAGAAATGGAAAGTTAAATTCAAGGTCAATGTTGAATTTATAAAAAAAATTTATTTACAATTTATTAATTTAAATAAAACTTTAAGTATACATATAATAATTACATACTCTAGATACCAGTTCATACAATTAAATATTGTAACATTTATTGATTATAATATTTAATTGCATGAAGATATCTTCATTTATTTAAAAACTTTATGTAACAAAAAGAATAACACTTCATTTATTTCCTAAAATATAGATATTTTCGGCAAAAATTTTTTTTATAAAATAACGTAATACAGAATATCCTTTGAATGTTTGAAAATACTGATAATTTTATTTCTAATCGAGCTAAGAATTATCTCGAATTATTTATTTCTAATCGAGATTTTACTTTTCATATACACAGATGTAATCTATCTTTCTATACACATCTACAACAATGCATCATGAGTTTGTCTTTTTCCATATAGTACTTTGCTAAAATTTATGTTAATTAATGGTAATTTGCTAATATTTTAAATACCTATTTAGATTTATGATAAAAAATTTGAAAGTAGTTTTCAGTTATAAATGCATAATAACTCGAAATGTATGAAAATAATTTATATGACTTGAAAATTTTAAATTTGTTTTATTTGGTTAGATTTGGTGATTAAATATAAATAAATTATGACGAAAATGAAATCACATCTGATGTTATAACTTAGGTCATTTTAAGTGAATGAAAAATACTTTCATAATAACACCGATCACATGTTACTCTCTGTAACAATGAAAATTGCATAGACACGAAAGAGTTACAGCAAAAATGATTTATAACGCAAGCAATTGATACTCTGTAAAATTCACTTAAAGCAACACATGCTACAGTATTGACACAAACCCATTATTTATACCTTTTGGTTATTGAAGTCAAGAAACAATATAAACTATCGGGGGGGATATCATAAGAAATGCATCAAGCTTGAAGAACTGTTATATTGTACTCATAGTCTAACACACAAAAATTTTTCCAAATTATATAATACTTTTAAGATGATAATATCATTTAAAATTGATAATTAGAAAATAAAATGTATAAGTTAGAAGATAAAAAATTTCAAATCAGAATTTAAATATTTTTTAGAAAAAATTAAAATCATTATTTAGAGCATTTATTAACCATCAATTATACCATTTATGATAAATTATCTAATTTATTTAGAATCAAGATTATTTTCTTAAATGTGCAGCTATTAAATAATATTCATTTCCTCAATATTTAATTTCTTTGTAAGACTTATGCAAATAGACAAAAAATCAACAGATTTTTTTAATTAATACTGATCAAATCAATTAATATTTTACATAATGGTTCTGTTTAATTCAATTTTTAAAATAAATAGATAATCTACAATTTTTAAATAAAAATTTAATACCACAATACTTACGAAATGAATACAATTTTAAAACACGTTATTTCAGATTTTATTGCAGTACAAGAACTCTTTCTGCATTATGCATTTTTAAAACCAAAATGTAATTTGGAACCTCGTATAAGTTAAATAAAAAAGAAATTATTTAATATTTTCTCATCTTAGATTGTCAAATAGCTAATTAAAAAGAGAGACAGAAATATTGCGAATTTTTAAATTTATAAATGTCATTGAGGATCACTTATGAATGTTAAATTAATTTACTGAAATAAGTTAAATTTGGTAAAATATTAATATCAAACAGATCAGGGAAGTAGAAATTTTTAACTATGTATGTAATAACAGTTTTTTTAAGATAACAGCAGTTATTCCTTTCATTTTTTGCAGTCAAAAATAAGGTCAAAATTTAAAGTCAAAAATGTGAGAAGGTTTCACTTCCATGATGTTTATTTTAAAAATTTAGTAGTGATTATTAAAAAAATAAAACAAAGAATTAGAGTAGATAGAAATACTTCCTAAGTTTTTTTCATCAGTGAATGAAATGCTTTTTTATTCACAAACATGCTACAGGAAATAATGCTTTGTAGCATGCAAAATTACTCTGCTTATCTTTCTTACAGTTCTAGAATAAATAAAATATTCATATTGCACAAAATAAATAACTTTAATTTTTTTCCTCAGTAGACTTTGAGATCCGAGAAATAATAGTTTTTATTTAAATTTTAAAATCGACTCAAGGAACTACTATGTATTAACGAATCAATCCAATTGACATATGTGATTCACAAAAACCTTGATGATTTTTATCAAGGTTATTTTATTTTGACAAAGACAATGATTCTTACAATTCTATGCCTTTGACGTGAAGTTTGACGGAAATATATTAGAAAACTCGCATTTGACAAATTACCATACATAGTTCCTTGTAGTCTCTATTCACGAGAAATTATTCTACTGTAACATGCAATTTGCTAATTTAAAGAAAAATAAAGAAACAAATGTTTTTTCTTTAACGATTGAACTCGAAATATTTGCGACTTCTGGTTGAAATAATGAACGAATTTAAAAACAATTGGGTATTAAATTTCTATAAAATTAACTGTTTTATGCTTATAAACAGGAAAATATTGTAAAATAAGTTATTATTTAAACTCACATATTTATCAAAACTTCCAGAAAAACATGTATATCGTAACAAAACTTAAGTAATATTTTATGGATTACATTTTATTGCATGAAAAACGTAACTAACAAATACGCTTAATAAATAGGATTTAAAATTTACAACATAAAATTATATCACTAAGTGTTATTTAAGTAAATATTATAATTTATTTAAAGTTAATATAGGTTAACACATTATAAAAAATTAACGTAATACATGTTAGCTATCAATACTAATGTAGGAAATTTGTACCGTATTTTTTATTATTAGCCTTTAATATGTATCGTATTTATATCTCAATATTTATCCTCAGAATAAAATTTAACCAATAATTTAAGATATTTCTGTACAGTAGTGACTTTGCTTATGTAACCAAAAAACAATAGTTACTTAATTATCAATTCGCTTAGGTAAAACAACTCTGCTCAAGAATTTGCATAATTTTGAAATAAAAATTTAATTCCACAATATTTAGAAAAGTAACACTATTTTTGTGCATTTTATTTTAGATTCTACTGTAGTACTAGGAAACTTTCTGCATAATGGATTTAGTAAAATATTGTTTGAAGTCTCGTAAAACTTAGATTAAAAAGATTTTTTTGATTTTTGTTCTAATATTAGAATGCAAAATTGCTGATTAAAAATATCGAATAGGATTGATAATTTAAATTTATAAAATGAATTTCACATCAAACTCGAATGTTAAATTAGTTTTTTGGAATAAGTTAAATAGGATAAAAATTTAATCTCAAAGAAATCAGCGCTAATAGAAATTTTTATTTAAATATGCAATAATGTCTTTTAACACAACAGCGGCATTTTTGTTTTATTTTTTTATAATTGGAAACATTTTAAAAAATTTATTTCGTAGAAACATCAAATAGAATATTTGCTGTGAAATTATTGATCATGAATCACGTTATGGAAATCTAGTTCAAATTTGATTCGTAATTCAATATGCAAATTTAATCAAAAATAAAAGAAATAATTAATAGTAGAGTAATTATTTATGCAATAATAATTACTTATATATATATATATATATATATATATATATATATATATATATATATATATATATATATATATATATAGCTTGTTTTTTAACTTTAGGAAATATTAAAAAGTTGCAGCTTTAATAAATATTTCATTTTTTATCAGTAATATAGATATGTTAGTTAAGAAAGAAAAAGTCAAGCATAAAATCAATAAAGATATTTTAAAGTGACTACCATGCATATGAAGGAAAAGTCCAAATAATTTATAAAACTTTGTTATTTGTTAATATCAGGGCTTCGAACCGGAAAAAAATCTGGTTGTAAATACTATTTTAATCGGAAAGAAAACCGGAAGTGAAACAAAAATATATTTGTTCACTTCGAATAGATATGTCCTTCGTCATTTTCCTACTTTGGCCAACTTGTCAGTGTTTTCTAATTTAATATCAACTGTATAATTATCATCATTACATGTACATTTTTTTTGATTTATCTGTTTTGATATTCATTAGTATTTTCTTGTTTCACTTTCACATGAAACTACTTGTAGAAAACAGATTTAGTTCAACTGATTGATCTAAAAATATTAATTATTTCTTAAGAAAGATATCAGTCTGAATTATGTTCTGCACATCTCAGCATACAACCATCCACCGAAGTTTGTTAAGACCAGAAACGGACATTAAGTGAGCCGTGATCTACATGATTCACATACAAAAAGTATATTTATTTAACCTCTTACTGTCCCTGAAGGTAATAAGAAGACGAATAAAAAATTTAAAGTTTGTGAGCCTGAGGAGTTTGCCCAATCCTGATATGGGCTATTTATATAGAATATTCAGATGTTCATAAAAAAGCATCCAGTAGGTCACCGAACTAAGAAAGGGATTGTGATGTACGCGTAATATGACGTGTTTTTGTCTTATTTGTCAGGAAACATAAAAAGGCTACTGACATTCGGTATTGATTTATGGATAATAAGTATAATGATCAACTACGAGTAATTAGACAAGTAAAGAATAAATTAAAAATTACAAATAATACTGAACTGGTGATCTGTTCATTTCATTTTGCATCCGAATTTCTGTTGCACCTCTGATGACTACCACCATTTTCAAAAGTGTTTCATAGGAGCTGAAAGACCAATTTTGGATTGTCCAACTGTATGGAATAATGCATGCAAAATGTCAAGATCATTATTGGAATGCAGAGATTTTAGCTTATATTTAGAGAAAAATAATTTAGATTATTATTTAGCAGATTGTAAATGGATGAAATTAAAACTAATAGTTGATAACATACAATCTCTAATGAAGGCAGTTTTAAAACTACAAAGTGAAGAATTAATTATAGGTGTATTTTACAGAAATTGAAACCATTGCGAAATACGGTTAATAATTTCAAAAATTTATTTGAAGATATTTCATATAATATGGGGAAGTACAGTAAACATAAAGTGATACTTTAGTTTATTTTGACATGCAACATCAAGTTTCGCTTTTTACGTCACAAAAAGTTCAGGTTGTGCAACATTTAAAAAATATTTGTTACAAATTACAATTTTTGAAAGAATGTATTCTAATCGTATTCGAGGAAAGGTAATATTCTACTGAAAGAAATGAAAATGGTGAAGAATTTGAAAATAAAAAGTAAAGAATCGGCACTATAAACACATAGATACCATATTTTTACCGTGATTGACATTGAATTCCTTTTAAATAAGTTTGAGAATGTACAAAGTCCAGGTAAAAACATAATATTTTAAATTTTTGGAAAGAAAATAAATTTACTCATCTGCACTTCCATATAAGGTTTTCTCTCTGATATTATACAGGGTGTCCCAAAACAACCGCATAAGCCCCGCACAGTTAGATTCCTCGTTGGGAGTACATAAAAACTTCCCTAAGAAGCGTTTGTGTACGATCCATAGTTTACGAGAAAAATACGAAAGTATGACGTCACTTCCGATGCAAGAAAAAACACTTTATTGAACATATCAACAGCAGTATATGCACAATTTAAAGCATATGTTCAAAGTGTCTCCCTTGAACGTCGAGGCAGGCTTGAGCACGCCATGGAATGGTTGTCATCACAAGTTGCAGTATTGTGAGGTTAACCAAAGTATAAGCAGAGTGCAGACGAGTCCATTGGCGTAGACAATTTAGTCCATTGGCGTAGAAAAAATCCAACGGTGTAAGATCTGGAGTTCATAGAATCGGACCATCATGTCCGATCCAGCGGCCATATCCAGCCAACCATGTACTGGAGCACAGAAATGCGCCGGAGCCCCATGATGTTGGAACCAAAGGCATTTCCATTACATCGGCCTTACATCAAGCACATGTCGCAGTAGTTACTAACGGGATACATTTCCACCATACGAGGAATACCGGTAGCTGCAAGATGCAGCCTTTTAAATACCAGTTTAAGGATGGCTAAACGTCATTCCATGGCGTGCGCATGCATGACGCGATGTGCGCGACGAACGTTTTAAATATTATCGTCTGGGAAAATATGCAAATACTGTTGTTATGTCCAATAAAGTGTTTTTCTCTTGCACCGGAAAAGACGTCATACTTTGCCTTTCATATTTTCCTCATAAACTATTGATCGTACAGGAACGCTTCTTTGGGTAGTTTTTATGTACTCCTAGCGAGGAATCCAGCTGTGCAGAGTTCATGCGGTCATTTTGGGACAGTTTGTATAGATTGCAATGGTAATTTTTGCAGCTCCAGCTACACAAGCTAGTTTTAAATAGGTGTTTTTAGGTTAGAAAATTATTTTCCGATATAACAGAAATAATGTCATACCAACCACGTTAGAAGGTATACCAATAATTAGAAGCGTTTCTTTCATGACATGTAAGCAAATGAGAATATTTTTACATCATTATTTCAATGTACTGTGGGGAGCACCAAGTTACGTATATTTAACATTATACATGTATTTAACATTATCATGAATCTAATTATTTAATGCGATTTTAAGATAACAATGTCGATGCTTGCCATTAACTGTATCAATTCCCATGGTATACCAATTAAAAAGAATAAATCTTCTAAATTATTAATTATATCTTATTGTGTATGACAGAATAATATTTTTAGTACAAATAAAAATTTACACAAAATTATTCATTTGGAACCAAAACTAAAATTTATACTTTTTTTTCGCCAGAACAAAAATTGGAATGGAACCGATTTTTTTTTTTAGTTACACTGAAATGAAAACAGCAACGAAAAAACTACAGTTCAAAACTTTGTTCAAAAGTCACTGATATTATTTAGTTTCTCATGCAACTTTTACTGGGATATCTCTGTGTCTCATAAAAGAAATAAAAAGTAAATGAATAGGAAATAATTATTGTAAAAAAAAGGATGTTAATTAGAAAAAATTATTTTCTTTAATGTTACTTTTTTCATCGTGTCAAAACATATTAGTAAGAATTCTTCATTGTAACAAAAAGATAAGGGGTATATAGCACATTGAAAATCAGTTATAATATAAAAAGAAATAACAAATTTAATCCAGATACTATGTCAAGAAAAGAAAATAATAACAATTATAGGGAAAAAAATGCCCGTCAGAAACGATGCTTATAGAAATAAAAATATAGGGTTTTTTATCATTAATTAAACTATTTCTATTTATTTTGCTAATAGAAGAACTATAGGGAATTAAATATAGTAATTGGGGAAAAATCAATTTATTTATTGATAAAACCATATCAATTTATAAAACTTTTAAATGAACGTAAGAAAAAGTACTTAACAAAGCCTTACATATAATTGTAAAGTTTCACACTTTTAATGTAAATATAATTTAAAAAAATCCTTTCCTAGATTAAATAATAGGAATACTAATAATATTCTAGACCACTCTATTTCTCATTGTGAAAATTATATATCATACAATCTTAAGAATTCGTACTAGGCTTATGCAATCAAGCGGAAAATTAGAAAGCGAAACAATTTTTGTTATTTCTCTTGTTGCGAAAAGTAAAGGCGCAATTTTATTCAATATTATATTTTTTATTTCATTTTAAGTATACCAAAATGCTTTATTAAAATCGAAAGCTCGCTATTCTTTTCATTTCGATTTAACAATATGTGCCTTCACTTAAACTGTTTCGTTAAAGAAAAATTCGAAGCAATATATCTTAAATAATTTAAATTTTCATTATTCCCTAAATGTTTGTTTTTATTTTTTAAAATAATCTTGGAAATAAATTTCAAATTTTATTTGGAAGAAAAGCATAAAATTTTATTTTTCTTTGAAATTATTGAAACAGATAATAAAATATTAATCATCATTAAAATATTTCTTAATATATCTGCTTATTTATAGCTGGGTGACTCTTGAAAAATGTTTTGATTTTTCTAAATGCATTGGAAAGGATTTCAAAATGTTGTTAAAATTTTAAAATATAAGAATATAAATAAATTATTTCTTAAGCAGATTTCATAAATATTAGTATTATCTAAGAAATTATATAATATTCCACAGCATTTTATGGATAACCATAACTTTTTATAGATGTTAATTACTCTTAGTTTCATTTTATATTTTTTCAGATTATAGTAAGAACAAATAACATTGATTTAAATAATTTGTATTATTTGATAAGTAATGCTAATTTAATCTACATTATATATATAAAGATATTCAATTTAAAGAATATCATATTGTTAATATTGAAATGCAAAAAAATTAGCTGGTATAATAAATTATATTTTTACATATAATTTACTGGAAATATTTGAATTGACTTCTCTTTAAAAATTTTAGAAAATTTTATTTAAGATAATATATTTAATAAGTTTGTATGTTTATTTTATTTATAAGAAATATTAACAATCTAGAATTACATGATTATTTTCATATTCTTATCTACGACGAAAAATGCGTAAGTAGATTCCAATATTTAAAGCAGACCTTGTATATTTTTTACATATTGTTTTGAAATCGTAATTAATTTAAATAAGGTTATTGTCGCATGAAAGTGCGTAATTTAGGAGTAACAATGATCTTAGTTAATACTGTATTAATCATGTTTCATATACTTAGCATAAAACAGAAGAATTCAATAATTATTAATTAAAAGGTATTTCATAGTTTTCTTTTTAAACAGAGTCTCAGTTAATACTTTCATAAACATATTGGAAGAAACATTTTTAAAAATCTCCATGAATGATTTTTAATTGCAGACTTAAATGAACATCTATAAAGATAAAACCGAGTCACACTAAATTAGATATCTCATGGCACTGATCAATAAAAATATCTTTGCACATTTTGCTCATAAATGCAAAAAGACTGCAATAGAGCTTGTATTTTACCTCTCTCATCACAAGTTGAAATTTCTAGATATTTTCTAGTTAGTTAGGGTCTCAAGAGTAAGACTTCATTCATTTATTTATTTTAAATTTATCATCATGCATCTGGATTTCCGTTCAATATGATGTATCCGTTATATGTTTTTAAAATAATGCCATGTTTCTATTAAATGTAAATATAAAGTTAAAATTTGAAGAAAAAGATGAAGGAAAAACTTTCAAAACATTAAAATTAAAAAGATATGAATTCAGCATATTGCAGCTAATACTGTTTATTTTTATAGGTTACCGATACATCTCTATTGCAGCCGTATAGCCAGTATTGTGGTTATGACCCTCGGCTCTCACCGAGTGGACTCGGGTTCGAATCCCGAATGAGGCTTGGCTGTAAAATTGGGAAAGAAGTCGGACTTTCTGCTTGTAATGCATCCCCGTTTTAAAAGAAAAGCTGCACGTATAATTTGTTCCTGTCTGGAGTCATCATCCTAGTCTATAAATGTGATCTCTATTTCTACTCGTTGTTGATCTTTCTCATGTACACCAGTTAGAAACAAGAGACAAAATTTTTTAGGGTTTTGGAGATCTGGGGTAGATATATTGGCTATAAGCATTACAAGCAAGTGAGTCATTCATATCTTTCAAAGAGTAAATTTGTTACTTATGTTCAATAAAACAAATATTTCTTTGGGGACAAAAGAATTTATGCTGAAAAGTAGAAAAAGTAGGTTTCATAGTGTAAGATCAACACCATTTCAAATACGTTACAATTTTTTTGTTTTCTCACAGATACTATGAGCATTTAAAATCCTTATGAAGAGCACAAGTAACGGAAAAGATTGCATTTTCCAATTATAGTATCACATTCCTTACTTAAAAAAATGAGCTTTTTTATTTATTATTTACTATTATATTGGAAAATAGATTTTCTTATTTACATTAATGCAGGATTTTATAAAATGTCAAAATTGCTGTAGAATATGAGGATAAATCTGAATTAATACACCATAAAGAACTACTATCAGTTAGAAAGTTTAGCAAATGTATATTGACCAATAAATACATGCAATTGAAATTCGTTCTTTATCCTGTGAAAAAAATATTCCCATATAGAAACCAAGCATGCATTTTTAAACTCTTTTAATAAACTAAAAGCTTTTTAGATCAATTTATAATTGTTTATCACTTGCATACACTTATATCAAAATATATATATATACCCAGTATTTACTATAAAATACTGTTAAAGATATTGAGAAGTTGTTAGATGCTCAACTTTTTATTTGATGACTTTCTTATTGAGTTTTAAATTCTTCTTTCACGGAAAGCATTTTAATTAAATACAATTAAGCCATTATAAGTTAGTGTTCAATAAAATTAAAAAATTGTTGCCATTAAAGCAGTCATGTGCAAAAAGCTTTCTTTCAGTAATTACTTGTATTTTTGCTAGATTTCTTCATTGAAAAACAAGACAAAAGAAAAGTAAATTTAGTTTTCGTATTTATTTTTAAATGCTTAACTGCCACTTACTACCGAATCTCGCTCTTTTTGTAATTAGATTCTGAGATGTGTAAATTGCCTCAAGTGACCTTGTAAATTAGATTAAGGGTTTTACAGTAGTATAAAGGCAGTAAATTTCCTTAAAAGGCAGTCCTATAAAGGCAATTTCTTTTAACTATAATATGGTATTTATTTTTGCTTGCAATTATACTGTAACTCTAAATATACTTAATATTATCATTATAAATTTCAAACCAAAAAATAAAAAGTAATATTATGAAGATTTTTTATTTAAATTTCAAAATCTGCAACAAAATTTTGAGGATAGAACATTCATTAATACACTCACTATATTGTTCAAATATTTTCGACAAAAATATTACAAACAAATCTTTAATATGAAACATGTTTTCATGTATATTTCAGATAGGGATTAGTCTGCAATAAGGAGGATTATGATATTTGTATAAACAATATAATTTTTGCACATATTTCTCCAATACAATTTTTGTTTCTTCCTTATAGTTATTTTTGTATCTTTATAAGTCAGCTGTAACTGACTATCTATAGTCCAGTTAACATTAGTAAAACCTTAGATCACAATCACACATAGAAAATTGCTTGGGAGAATAAATACGTGCTTGGGAGAATAAATCGAGTAATATGAGTTCTGATTAGCAAAAAATACTTTTTAGTTTACGTACCCTAAAATGCAAAAACTACACATTATGTGTACAAGAGATTACAATTCAATCTTAAGTATTAAAATAACACATTATAAAAAAAGGGTAAAAAATGTTAAATTTCTCTAATTAATTATTATTTACTTATTGTACATTTGTAAGAGAATAATTTTGTATTTACATTACTTATCAAAAATATGTCCCAATTCTGCACCCTGCAATATGCTTTTGTCAATGTATTTGCAATAATCATCTTGAAAAAATAAGACAAAGTTTATTATATATATATATATATATATATATATATATATATATATATATATATATATATATATATATATATATATATATATATATATATATATATATATATATAGCTGACCCAGCCACGCGTTGCAGTGGCTGAGTTTTTAAAATACATTGAATCAATTTTTTACTAATTATTGGGTTCAATCAAATTAATATTTTCTAAAAAAATTTAGAATAGGTTCATTCATAGGAGATTAAAAATAAAACGTTTCACCAAAATTTAATAGTAATAGGTACAGTATCGAAATTTTGAAATTAAGCACAAATCAACATATACTTTCTGAATTTACATTTTATTCATCTTATATTAAATTATAGTTTGTAATCAGTGACTTACTTATAAAATATACTATATAAATTAAAGACATCTAAAAATAAATTGTTATAAATGAGGTAGATAACATTGACATCGAACTATTATTATTTTAATTTTAAATTATATTAAAAGTAAAAATTTTTTCCGCGGCATTATACTGAAATAAAAAAAATTAAAAGAATTTATCATTTGAATAAATAAATTAGATCAAAATGTTCTACTGAATAAATTAATAATTATCAAATTATAAAATAAAAATAAAAAATAATAAAAGGCTATCAAGAAATACTTACATATTTTCGAGGTGGTATGAAAATTAGTAAAGAAAAATAGTAATAAATAAAATTTTATTTTACTATTTATAATATTAAAAATATTCAAACTGAATACTGCACACTAATAACACAATACAAAGTATAATTATGAAAATGATTCACGAAAAATTGTTATAGTATCATTATACATCATGAAAATATATGTAAATTCTATATTTAACCACGCGCTTGCGCGCGCACGATAATTTTCTCGAAGATGGTATAATCTAGAAAAATAAACACATCGCCATCTGCCGAATACCTGTGCAACTTAGATGCTAAACCGCCATCTGTTAGGAACTTACAGAACTAACCAAAAAAAATAAAATAAAAAATTTAGGGTTGTACTATCCCTAACATTTAGGGGGATGAAAAATAGATGTTGGCCGATTCTCATAGATACCGGATAAGCACAAAAAATTTCATCAAAATCGGTCAAGCCGTTTCGGAGGAGTATAGCAACGAAAACTGTGACACGAGAATTTTATATATATATATATATATATATATATATATATATATATATATATATATATATATATATATATATATATATATATATATATATGTATATATGTATGTATGTATATTTCATTTGAACATTAAATATTGACCTATAGATTCGTAATGGCAGTTGGAAAATACTCAAGTAACATCGTATCCAAAGTATTATTAACTTTTGTGTGAGATTTTTATCTTTACCAATATATTCTAAAATTTTAACTTATGTGTAAAAATTATTTTTCGATATGCATTTTATTTCATTGGAGTAATATATCTGCCTTCTATCAAGAACTGTCTCACACCCTGATACAGCTTTTTATATATTTTCGAAAAATTTTAACAGTATTTTTAAAGAGCAATTTAAAGATAAGCATTATTGCATTCATTTTGAAGTACTTCAATTAAACTATTCTATAGTGCTAAAAGCAATTAAAATATATTGTAAGTATTTTATAACAGTATAAGCATTTTTTTCTGAATAAAATGGAAGAAAAACAAAAATAACAATTTTTCTTATTTTAAAATTTTGTATTATGCAAATGTTGAGTTGACGTCAAAGACAACATTTTAGCAGCAGTGAATAAGAGTTAATTTTCTAAGCAAAGCGGTTAAGAATGATAAAAAATCAGCATACATGTTGTTTTGATAAGTGCCATGTTCGGTAGGTTATGCAGAAACGAAACACTCTCCGAAGTAGCATAAGCCAATGGAGTTTTGACAAAACTTGATTTATAGGATCTGAAACAGTATTTTAGAGGCTTAAAATGCAATCTTAAAAACAGGTCAAGCTGCTAAACTTGCAACAATGTCCAACGAAGACCGTTATATAACGCTAAAAATTCCGAAATATGAATGTCGATCTTCTTCAACAACTTCGCTCGACTACTTCTACCAAAGTTTCGACATAACTGTTCAAAAGCTCCCTCAAGCTGGAGAGCCCTTTGCTTACCTAATTGTGTCATGCCGAATGGTGTGTGTCGCGCTTATAGCAAGGCACCGTAGCACGCGAAAGAAGTGGTTAAAAGAGCATTTGAACTGGAAGAGAAATTAATAGTGGGTTATTCTCTTCTCCGAAGACCCCGTTTTTCTCTTCATCATGATAATAGGCGTACTTTAATCAAAAGGGACCCGGTGCTGGAAACAATTAGGCGTTCATGCACGAAAGTGTCAATTTTTGCGATGGGAGTGGTGATCTATGCTGATATCTCCATTGATGGACGCAACAATCTGCATATCTATCGAAATAGAGCTCTGACTGGTCGCTGATATAGGGATGGTATTCTAAGAACTATTATAGCCCCTCATGTTGTAACAAATAGAGATGATTTATTTTTAATAAATGGCAATTACTGGTTATATCATGAAAACTTTGTGAGTGACTTCTTTTTCTTGGAGGGAATCATACGAATGGAAAGAGCAGCGTGTTATCTGCACATAAACCCAATAAAGGATGTTTAATACACTCTATGTAGGGGATTTATGGGACAACTATTTTTTCCCAAATTCTGCAAGAAATGAAATGAGTTCTTTAGAAGAAGTGGTACAAAATATTCCAGACACTCATTAATAACCTCATTCATTCGATGTCTGAAAGGTGTTCAACGTTGCTGGCCGATCGAGAAAAACCATACCTTTAACTAAAAACGATTTTCTGTTAAAAACACCTTTCTTATTTATTTTTTATCATTTGCACACAAGTTTTTTTTTCTTTTGTACCCACATGCATAAATATTCAATGAAACGTAATTTTATTCTGCCAAACAAATATCAATTTTATCTCATATAGCCTACTATGTTTTTCGATAATGTACCAATCAACCAAACAATTTTCCAATGGCAACATCAAACAAGTACCTCAATATCTTTTAATTTGTTTTGTGAGCAGTATATTTTAATTAACGGGAAAAATAAAGCAGGGTTATGGGTACAATTTTGAAAAATAAATATATTAACATATATATATATATATACAATTTCAAAGAAAACTGTTAAATTTTGAATTATTAATTGATAGGATTATCACGTTATTTTCTGGAAAAAATAATTAAATTACTTAAATAAAAATTGAAAGTAAATGAGATAATGTAGTTTTGATTGAAAAATATCTTTAAATTCTTTAAAATACATCATTTCTAAAGTAATAAGAAAAAGAATTTTGTAATACTGACTCTGTTTTTAAATTGTTACATTTATGACTAGCATTAATTTATATTTGTTAAAAATATAAAACTACTAATTAAAATGTTAATTTTTATATACTAAATTCGGACTGTATACACAATCAAATATATGAAATTCTGTTGTATGCTTTCGAAAATTGAATTATTTCACTAACATTTCAAATATTGCAATTTTCAAAAGTCTATTTCTGTGTGCTTTAATTAGAAAAGGTCAAGTTCTCTCAGTTTGAAGATAGTGAGTTTTACAGCAACATAACCGGATAACCATTCGGCTGGGACAAATAAAGTAAATTGTGGTCACAATGTATTCCAAATTAAATGATAACACCCGAGTGCAAGCTAAGTTTGTGAGTCTTCTGCTAAGTCCCTGTTTTTAAATTACGAGGATATAAATTTTGGAATTATGATAGCTCACACCAACTGTATGCTTCACTGTAAGAGATGCCATTAATTTTTTCCTTTACAGTACCGAAAAGTGAAAATCTTTCGAAACTCGCATTATAATAGAAAGCAGTTTTTACCAGTTTTTTTTCCATAATACTGGTTTTATTTAATGAATAAGTAATTTGATTTTCCTCTATTTAGGATTATGAAAAATCATCCTAATATTTGTATTCATATTCATAAAAGGATTACTCACATAAGTTTTTAATAATATTATACCAATCACTGTATTTCATGGAATTCAATAAGAAAAACGTATTAGATATTGAAAAAATTAAATTTTTAATTTTTTCAGAATATATTTCTAAAAATTGAATTATTAATTTCTATTGCATAGATTAATACATTATAGTTGCATTAACATATTATTTAAACAATTTATGCATATTTTTATAGACTTAAATAAAATATTTTTTGAATATGATATGTTAATCACTAGGCTCTAATGAATATGAGTGATGGTCAATATCTTGGAGCAGCAGAATGTGAAATATTTCATTTTCCTTAATTAAAACAATAGTTACCTATAATAAAAATTATAAATTAAACTTTAAAATTAATAGAAGTTTTTTGAACCATTATGTAACAATATTATTAAATTCATATGCAACTCTGGGGGCCTCTCAATTTAAATTATTTTTGAAATTAAGTATACTATAATTCAAAAATAGGTTAAATTTTTCTCAATAAAAATTAAAGGATGAAAGAAAATTTATAAAGCTTAGTAAGGAATAAAAACAATGTTAAAATAAATTTTAAATGTTGCAGAACAATATTTTCTATTCTTAAAGAGTAATTTCAAAATTCTATTTACTTATGAAAATTAAATATTAAAAATGTGTGTGTGTGTATTAAAGGATTTGAATTAATTGCTTTTATATTGCTGTATATCAAGATTTTATGGGGAAAAATTAAAATAAATATCTAGATGGCACATAAATGATAAATTCTAACTTGTTTAAATTACACGAAATGATTATTTTGCTTGTCTACTATGAAATGATAGAAATGACAAATAATAAAGTACATAATAAGAATAAAATATATGATAGAAAAGTACATAATAAGAAAAAACCCAAGTATGTAGCATCCTATTATGCGAAAGAAAAAAAATTATAATCAAAGAGATGAAATATTTCATAAAATTATGTATTCTTTGGGCACAAGAATGTAATTTAAGTATTTTTGAAAGAAAAAAGCATCATTATATTTGACGCTAATATCAGAAACATAGCGAAATTTTTAATCTTAAGTAGTAACATGAAAATAGTAAATTATTTTTCATGGAAATAAGAGGATGCACAATACGAAATGAATATCTGTTATTATAAAATGTAAATTGGATTAATTTATAATTTAATAAATCAGAAAAATTATTTTCCTTAAACTTAAGCAAAAGAAAAACATAGATTTTGGAATATTTTGAGATATTTTAGAATACAGAAAAGTAATAAATTCAATGGAACTTTGCTGTATTCAGTTAAGAAATGCAATTATTATTCTAAATTCGTTAGAATTTAAAATTTTCCAAAGTTTTCTTTTTCAGTTTGTTTTAAGAATCGAAGTGTAATTTTTAAATATTCACTAAAAATGTCTTGACATTTGTTTAAGGGTAAATTTTTACGCAATATTTAGTCGAAGAATAAATCTGTATTTTGTAAACTTATGGAAACAATTATTCGCTTTCATTCATACATTTTCTTGAAATGGTTTTGATTCAGGCTGAAACAACAAAGCAATCAGTATTTTCTGATAAATTTTGTGCTTTATGATTATGCTTTATATTTAATTTCAATCAAAAATTGTACTAAAACATTATTTATGAAAATATTTCTAATACATATAGAATGTAATTATAAATGTAATAATTTGTATTATCAAAAAATGTTTTATATTTGGTATTTAGCAAAAAAATTAACTTTTTTGAAAAGTTATTTTTAAATATAAATTTGCAATAAATCTTACCATCATTCTTAATATTAAATTTTATAATGTATATATTCACTAAAAAATTAAAAATTACACATATATGCTATAAATATGTTCCTAATGTCCTAAAAATGATTTTTGTCATTCTTTTTGTTCAATGTCGTGCCTTTTGAAAATTTTTTAAATGCATTTTACTTACCTTTCACTGATTTTCCCACTCTAACAAATTTACAACAGTTCATTAGATCATGAAAGAATTAAAATCATTCGCTTTATAAGTTGAATGATTAATTAATCATAAGAAATATACCTTTATCATGAAAAAATCGGTATGACTTTTAATTTCACAGCTATCAGATTGATTGCTTTGACGATTTTTAATTTCAACCATAAACTACCATCTTTCAAATCGTTTTAAAATATATTGATATTCACTTTACATGCAGATATATACCTACTAAAATATTGGGGTTTGATTTGTTGTTTTGTGTGGTTAATAACTACAAAATGAAATGTTCGAAAAAACTTTGCACACAGTAGGTAAACAGGAGCTTAACAAAACATCTTTTCGTGTAGAATTATAGGCTGGTCGCTATGCAAGAAAAATTTCTAATACTTCCGTTAACTATATTTTGTTCATTATAGAAATTAATATTTTTTCAGTTTCTATTAATATTCAATTAATATTCTAAAATGTTCAAAAATAAAATGGAGATATTAGTTTTCCTCCATTTCATCTAACAAACAAAAACTTGCAAATCATTTCATTTATGCAGCATGTTCCTTAAACAACTAAACAGCTGTTTAAAAATTTATTTTCGAAATGAATTAAAATTTTACACTAGTTATTTCATAAAATTATTGTTATATATTCCAATACATTTTATAATCTAAGTAACTCTAGAAACACTTTCTTTGTAGAATAACACAATATGGAAATGATAAAAATATTAGTACTTACGGACAAATATATTCCCCAACAATGTTGCAGGGAGGCAGAAAAGCAGTACCAAAATATCCGCACATGCCAAGTTCATAATAAAATAGTTCGTTACAGTTCTCATTCTTGGAGATCGTAACACCACTGCAACGACAAAACTATTACCGAAAATTCCAAGTATAAACACTAAAGAATAGCCAATACAAAATATGGCTGTTATTTCCGGGGAATGACGGTACCAAGAGGTCATTGAATAATCAAAATCGTATTCATCATCCACATCTGAGAAGTTAAAATGAGATGTCAAATTCAGACTGGAATCACCCATTACTGACTTGGCAACAACGTTCTCTTCTTTTGGAGGTAAAATAGAGGAATATGGAACTGGAACGATTGGAGGTAAGCTGGCAATTAGTTCTTCAGCCGAAAAGTTTATTTCTATCATTGTAAAATAAGCAGTAGCTTTTTTTCATTTATTTGAAATAAAATTTATTCTTGAAAAGGAGAATATCATATTTAAATTTTATTTTAAAAAATAAATAATATTATAGGAAAGCCAAATTGTAAACTTTCGCAAATTCTTAACCAATAAAGAGATAAAATATTAATTTTAATTTATAACTGTAAAAAGGGAAATCACATAAAAAGATTTGTTTCTATTTGTAAATTTATGAAAAGTTAAAGTTTATATTATTTCGTAAAAATCTTAAAGTTTGTTTATTTTAATTCAGTATTTATTAAAAAAAATCACTTATTTCTGAGTATTAAACTATAACAATTCATAATCAAGCAAACCTCATAGAGAAATAAGAGTTTTAAATTTGCTTAATGGAAGTGAAATTTATGACTCAAGTTTAATAATGGGAATACATATTTTTGGTTATTTCCTGTTCAAACTTTACCATAATTATTTTGGTATAGTTGATAAAAACATGATAATGAGACAGTTTCTAATATAAAAATTATATGTGCTAACTAACATGTTTGAATAAATGCTTATCTTCTTTGATTCAGCTTATAGATTTTATTTCCTTAACTTTGCATTTCAAAATTATTCAGAGTTATTTGATTTTTAGTAAATGAAGTGTTTAAGTATTTCAAAGCGTTGATGAAATCAACTGAAAATCAAAATTCCGGGTTATGCAACAATCTTAAGTACCTCATTAACTTTGATGGTTTTACAAAATGAGTTCCATCACAAAATATAATTGGATATAACTACAGACGTCTTAGAGAATTTCAGTTTCTAAAATAAATAAAGTTTGGTCTCTAAAAGTTAATTATCTTTAGAAGACAGCGTTTTGGCAGCTATTCTTGAAGTTAACTTTATTCTCAAAGGTACTTGAACTTCATTATTTGTATTGTTTGCTGATATTCTAACCTGCAAAAAAGAGATGCAAATTAAAAACAAAATTATTAAAACGCATTCAGTATTGCGAAGAACATTTAAAATATAAAATTAATAATTTTATTGGTAGAAATTCCTCTTTTTCTCATAAAATATTTGAGTGTATTTAAAAATTAAGATATTAAAAATTCTATTATGATAGACAATT
The DNA here is from genome assembly GCA_037975125.1 of Latrodectus hesperus. Lineage (NCBI taxonomy): Eukaryota > Metazoa > Arthropoda > Arachnida > Araneae > Theridiidae > Latrodectus > Latrodectus hesperus. The sequence continues at coordinate 54,688,317 of CM075850.1, read as the reverse complement.
AAAGCAAATAAGACATTATGTTATGAGTCGATAAGATGTTATGTTATTACGAGGTTGATGTTAGCATCTCTCATATAATGTCATTCAAATAATCTCTACATGAGAGTTAAGGACATATTTGAGCACCAGTCATATGACATTAATAGAAAGTATATTTTAAGAGAAAATTCACTAGAAAAACTGAGATACTACCATTACATTGAATTTAGAAAAAAATTTAACTGATTACTACTCTTGAAACAGTAATGTTAGATTATTAATTGAGATGGAATGTGTAGGGTTGAAGTTGTATTTCTTTGAATGACCAAATAAACGTCAGTGTTATTCTACGTTGAAAGTTAAATACTCTCTTATATTTGTGGAGATAACAATGTTATCCATGTTGCTTTTTTAAGTGAAAAGATAATCCTTGCTTAAAAGGAACCTAATTGTGTCACAATCGTATAAAACTGTTCTCAAAGGCAACAGATGATTCAATAATATTTTTATATTGATTATCCTTATTAAATGACATTGATTAATTATTAAATACTATAAGAAATATAAGTAGTATTCCTTCTGTGTTCGTGTATGCTCAAGTTGGTTTGTCTAAAGAATATACTTTTATTGAATCAAATATAAACTCCACCAAATATGCAGCATTAAAAATCATTCCATGTGTATTACTGCACCAGATTTAAGATATTTTTCTAAATTGCATAAAATTTGAAACTATTTTTATTTAATTTTTGAAAAAAAAATCGATGACTCCAATTTCTGATAAATATTTATTCTATATAATATAATTATTTCAGTTCAACTTTATTTAAATGTATTCACCATTATGCTTAGTATTCATGCAATTAATTTATATGCATATTACCAAATATTTAAAATATATAAATCTTGGAATGAAACTATACAAATTTATTTTCCAAATTAGTTTCATATTTTTTGCTCTTTTAAGATGAATGGCACAGAAAATTGAAAAACATGCCTCATAGACAGCTCTTAATTGAAAAACCGTTAATTATAATTTTTTGCACATTTTATTCTATTTTGAAGAACTGAGATGAAATTTAAAATTTATATTATTCTGTTGACATTATACTGCATGTAAATGGCCAAAAGCATTAAAGTGTTTAGGGTAAGTCATTTGCAGTAAGTATGTATTAAACAATTATTTTCAAACTTAAAATTTCAAAGAGAATTTCCACTATTTTTTAAAACATATACACAAATGATTAATGTAAAAAGTTTAAATATGATAAATATGGAGAGGTTTTAATTAACATTGTTTTCCTTAACGTTTATTTTTATTTTAATGCAGTTTAAAATAACTTCTTAGTTTGTTATAGTAAATGAGGTTTTCCCTACAAAAATGACGATTAGCGATATTTAGTTTAAGAGATGCTAAGTTTTCAATATATATTGCATAATAACTTATGCCCTTCTATATAGATGCATGAAATCAATAATTGATGCACAAAAAAGAACCTTTAAAACACTTTTATGCAAAGAAATTCAATTTAGATTTCATCAATATAAAATTTATAGATGCAAATCAACAGAAGAATCCTCGTTAGTCTTATTCATAAAACAAAGCGTTGAGAGGGAATTTTATGTATGAACATATTCTACTTATCATAATAAGGCTTTTAGATGGTCTGCGTGAACAAAAGAAGTAAAAATTTAACCTTTCCTGAGAGGAGAAAAAGTTTTAATGGTACAGTGAACAAACATGTACTTGAGATAACTATTCAGAATGATGCTTGTTAGTCTCTTAGTTGGTAGTCATATTAAAGTCTTAAGTTTCCTATCCTGCTTCATCAATTTTTGATAAGAAATTCGATAAATTAATACATTTTACTAAACTATTTTTCGAGTGCAAACAAAATTGTTTCTCATTATAGTATAACCTTCGATTTCAACCTCAACATTTTTATTTTATTCATTAAGGAAAAATAAAATATAAAATTTTCAACCCATAAAATTGTAATGGAATTTTCCATTCAGTACATAGTTCTTAGTAAAATTTCAGGAAATTTTAAGATTTTTTTTCTATCTACAGAATGTAAAACTGATTTTCAGGAAAATATGTTTACCTAGTTTAAAATGTGTGTTTTACTGTAAGCCAGTAAATACTAAATAGAAGGTGATTTTTGTATTCTATTAAAATTTAATGAAATATTTTTGTATTTTTTGCTCGTTTTGTAAATTTGTATTGTTAAAATAATATATATTTCAAGATTTTTTTATCCTTGGCAAAATTAGGCGATAAAAAAATGATGTAGAAATAATTTTTTGACAGTTAACTAACTTAATCAGCATGAAATTTACTGAGTATATCATATTACATAAATACATATAGAAGTAATGATGAAAAACATTTAATGTCACCAGCATATTCAGACATTCAAGTTATAAATAGGCTTATGGGTCATCTTATTAAGCATTAAAAGTTATTAGCTTTCATTTTAATTATATATATATATATATATATATATATATATATATATATATATATATATATATATATATATATATATATATATATATATATATATATATATATATATATATATATATATATATATATATATATATATATATTTATGTATACAGTGGATTACATATACGTATATATGTAATCCACAGTTAGAGATTTTAAAGATTTTCAAATTATAGCCATTGTTTAAAACCGTTGAATTCAATGAATTAATCTTCTAGTAAAGCAAAGAAATCAGTTCATGCGGACTGAAGTAGGCTTATAGTGCCAAAGAATAAATGGAATAATTTTGATAAATTTTGTATACAAAATTCGATCTCAGTTTAGATGCAGACCGATCATATTTCTATCCAAATAAAATTGGTAACATTTTGTTTTCATTGTCATGTCACCACTTATAAGTTTAAAAATGAGTCACAAATATCAGGAGGATTTTACAATGCTGAAATGAATACTGTAAACGGATTTTGAAGAAAAAAACGAATGTAACCTAAATGATTTATCATATTACATGATTGTAGTTTTGACTGACGTATATATGTCCCATAAAAGCCTGGCAAATGATATTTACTGGAGAGCATTGTGAAAGCCATAAAATTGCGTGGTTGTGGTGTTATGGTTTTAAGCTTTTTCTCCAAGTTTGTTATTGGTCCATTAAGTTGTTTTAATATTTTTTATTCAAAAATTAGTTTTAATTGACAGTTATCATTTATTTGGTAATTTTAATTGACAATTCAATATCTTCTTCAGACATTTTAGGAAATAGCATGTGATCGACAGTTAGGAAATTATTTGAAACATGTCATGTCCGTATCAACACAATATAATTCTATTATTCAGGAAGCTTGAGATAATTGATTGCATTTTGGTTTTACAATAACCAAAAATGGGTATTTGCTTTGCCCTCTCAAAACCTCAAAATAAACCCTGTGCAATATCTACACAAATTTTGTTCTTAATTGAACATTCAATTAAGAACAAAATATCTGTAGTAGCTGTTTTTATTGTGCTGGTAAAATAAAACATAATTCCAATAACAATGTGTAAACATTTAATGGATAAGCAATCCCGAAAAATAATGTACTTCAAGCAAAAATCCTATCTTATCTCATGCCTGTTGAACCAACCAGTACGGGATTCTTTTTGTGACCCCATAATTGGAATGAGTAACACTCCAATATTTTAAAGAGAATAACTTGGAAGACAACAGCTGATTCATGATATTGAACATTATTATCTTACCTGAGTATCAGTTTTGTCTTCTGTACTTAGATCTATTCAAAAATAAGTACTTCTAGTTTACCATTGTGAGGTATTGCCAGTATAATAAATGTCAAGTTTGAGCTCTTTTATATATGCTAGAATTTTTATTTCTTTCTTATTTGTGCAGAAATATGATTGTTATAAAAGATTTTGTTGTATACAAAATATTATGTGTACAGCGAAATTCAATTGGTTATATGTTTGAGATAAATCAGTCAGTTTAAGGATCAGCTAGTCAGACACGATTAACAGAAAATATGTAATATGCACTTCTTATTTTGATCTCCTAATATACAGATAAAATGTTCAGAAATCTTTTTCACTAAAAAAAATAATAATAAAATCTCACTACCATTTTTAAATGTCATCATCTCAAAGTCAACGGTTTTGAAGCAGATGTCTAATTGTGACACAATTTAATGGTTATAAGCTCATAAAAATATATTTACATTAAAAATTGCTCAGAGAGTAGGTTCCTTTTAATTTTAAATTTAATCAATCGATTCAAGCTAACTGACCTCGATTTTGATTTCGTCTTATAATCAAAACTCACAGATAATATATTAAAAGCTCTTTTAGATCGTATATTGCATTATGTAAATGATTAAGTCAAAGTGTTACGAAACCATTCTAGTGTAAATTGAATTAGTATCGAACGATTTTATCAACCCTTAAAAAATAAAGTATGGGATGAATCAAAAATATCTTGCCAGAAATCTATTCTTATATTATTCACATTGATGACGATACTATACTAATTTATATATATATATATATATATATATATATATATATATATATATATATATATATATATATATATATATATATATATATATATATATATATATATATATATATATATATATATATATATATATATATATATATATATATATATATATATACACCATATATCGATTGATTAATAAATTGATACATAGATACGCAAACACATAAGGTATTATGAATATCTACTTCCATAAGCATGAATATTTATCCCCTGAAAAATTGTTTTAGTGAAGTACAATAATTCATTTACCGAGTTAAAATTTGATATGAGTATTATAGGTATTTTTGGTTTTGTCTACAACTTAAGACAAGTTTCCTTTGAGATATATCTGCATAAAGAAGTTTTTATTTTACCTTCTATATTTTGAAAAAAATTCTTACATCTCTCTTTATACATGAAATATTTGAGTATACTTTAATATAAAAATATGCTTTTAAAATTCAACTTATAAGATAAGATTTGAAATATAAAACCATGATTAATTTCTACAAATGAGCATAATATTCGTGCTTCTTTGCTTACTATTTTATTTCATTTTGTTTATATAAAGTCGTAACTAATTTACATGCAGATAGACATTGAGTTATAAATTAAAATTTTGAGTATGAAATCATATTATTTAAATGATTTTAATTTAATTATTTAAGCTTGTATATAATTTATTCGTTTCTATTGAAAGTTTTGTCTCTGTGTGTAGTATTACGGTTTAATGTATTAGAATACTTTAATAGTAGAATCGAACACAAGCAATTTAAATTCAAGAGATGATTTATTTACATTCTAAATTAAATCAAAAAATAGAGGATAGAGTTGTATTTCAGTACCAATTTTCCCAGTTAACCTTAAATATATATAATAAATTTTTTATGTAAACTTTAGATTCTTCTAGATACAATTAACTACAAATATATACTAATTTTGTTTGTCACTCGATGCCTTAATGTTATTCTTTCACAAGAATTCATTTAGATAAATTATTTACGCATGTAAATAGTCTCATCAATTACATTTGTAATGGTTCTCCTTAATTAATTCCATCTCATTTCTTAATCATCATTGTTATAGAAAAATGTTTGATTTAACAAGCCGATAACTGATTTTGTTGCTTGTAACCATAACGTCATAACACGGAAAGACAGAATATTTCTAACCTATCAGATAAAATTATGTAACTTCCTAGATGTGGACACTTTCTAAGATAGCTATTCAGAATAACGCAACTTCGCAAAATGATTTTCTGAATATTAATCTTCTCGTTGCCTGAAATAATTTTGATTATAAAATCAATAAATTAGCATATTAAATGGAAACCACATGGAAAGAGTATCTTGATTGAATCAAACTAAGAAAATGTTTTCCTAAAATATGACATGTTTACAATAGTGTTACTATGTAGAAAATTTATATGAAATTCAGCAATGATTTTTAAATTTATATTTTATCATATTAACTATCATATACAATTATTATATTATGTCACTTAAATCAGTAAAATCAAGTAAATTTTAATTATCTAAGTAATTTATCTTTTAATATTTTCTATAATATTTTCTATACTATTGCAATGCATTAATGGAAATTTCTTCTATTTTTACTATTATTATAATTTTAAGGTTAATTTAAAAATTAGAATAAAACAATGCAGTTTAATGAAATGCCGATCAATGGCTGAGTGCTTAGCTCTCCTTACTTCTGAACTATGAGTCCCGGGTTCTAATCCCGGTTCGGAGATGGATGCTACATACTTTCAGTATTTTCTTCTATAATGATATATGAATGTTACCGACTCTATAAATGTATTTGTGGTGGTGTGGCGCAGATAATACTGCTCGCCTCCGTGAGTTAGTTCACAGGTGCCCGCTGGGTAACGTCAAATGAGTAGCAGTTTTCAGCCTTGTTGTGGCGAAGGGTTAGTTACCCAAGTGCCTATCGTTGTTAAAAAAGTTTAATGTAATCAGGTGATTCTGATAAAATCAACGTATATCATTTAGCTGTTAATAGAAATCTTTTGGAGAAATTAAATAAGATTAATGAACACTTTGCTACTTTATTATCATTTGTAAATAATGTTTCAGCTTTTAGCTTCCCAGAAAAATTTACCTGCATTTTTAATATTATTCATTTACAATTTTAATTTTATTCATTTACAGTCCATAACCCTCATCTTCCATAACCCTCATCGTGATTTAGTGATTTGGACAACGCTCTTCATGGATTTTATTTCAGTCATTGTTAAACAAGGGGTGACGAATGTTGCATTTCTATCAGGTGTATGCAAGTGTATTATTGCTTTATACTTGGGATTGTTTTCTTTGAGATACGTTTATATTTACCGAAAATTATCTTGTAAATTGACTTTTATGCCTAGAACATGTATTGTCAAGGTGTAAATAATATATCAGTTACCTAATATATTACTTACATCTAACTTAACCCACTATGCAATGTCGTAAAAATATAATTGTTGTAAACTTAAGTAATGTGCTTAGTTCAATAGGAAATTTTCTAAAGATAATTAGTTTATCTAGGTATTTTTTCACTGGATTAAACAATTTAGAATTAATTACAAAAGTTTAATTTTTCAATATTCTAGACATTCCTTAATAGAATTTATCTTCTCATTTAGAACGAGAGTAAAATAAATATACTAATATAAAATATAAATTGAATGATCAGAAGAGGTTTACTCCAATTATTTTGCGTCAACATTTTTTATGGTGTTAAATAAACCTTAAAACAAAATTAATATTTATTTCATAATTCAATTATTTACAATTTGTTTTCTTAAATACATGTATTTTGTTCATTTAATAGGCGCACCAATATAGAACTTTTACCTTTGGCTATTCATTATATATCAGTATAAAAAAGAAGGAAAAATAGTACCCATCACTCATTTTCATTAGTTATGTTTGATTAGTTATCATTAGCTTCATTGGTAGTATAGGTAATTGACAAAAATGAGCGGCGATGAATGTAGTAGAGTAAATAGCTCTAATTTATAAATAACTATATATATAAACTATATGTCTGTCTATATCTGGATGTATGTATGTATGTATGTATGTATGTATATATATATATATATATATATATATATATATATATATATATATATATATATATATATATATATATATATATATATATATATATATATATATATATATATATATATATATATATATATATATATATATATATAATATATATATATATATATATATATATATATATATATATATATATATATATATATATATATATATATATATATACCTTCTTACGATTACAAAAACAATCTATATTACATTATTATTCTCTCAAATAAATATCCAATAAATATAAAGAAATCCATCAAAAACATGAAAAATCCAATTAAAGTTTAAAAAAATTAAAACAATTGAAAAATCAAAATTATTATAAATAAATTTCATCGCTTTCTTCTTGAAAAAAGAAAAAAAATCACAACAAATTTATTAACATGTTATTTTACATTCTTCGACTCGGAAGATTTTATGTAATAAAAGTTATACAATTACATAGAGCACACATTCATTAATTGTGGTTAACATAAGCATGTGGCATTCCTCGGAAACATTATATTTTATCTATTATCCAAAATGTTTCACAAGTAAAGGCTTAAAAATATTTTTTATAAATTAGATTAATTACTTTTGTCCTCATTCAGACATTTTTATCTATACTAATTTTTATAAAAATATTTTGAAACAGTTGCTGTTTGTCATGTAGCATTTATTTAAAAATATAATTTTCAGTTCCTTCAAGAAAAAGATTAGTTAACATTTAACTAGAAGATAAATGACACTTAAGTTTGTCTCACATTTTTATTTTCAAATTATCTTTTCACGCACTTTTCAGCTCTTAAGACTTGAAAATTATTCAATTAAGCAGTTTCATTGACCACAAATAATATAATGAGCTGAAATAAAAATGAAATAAATTATCAATAAAGACATTGTTTAATGAAAGAAACAACCGAAAATAAATTGAAATATGTTTAAAAACAAGAAAGTCAAAGATATACCTAGTTATGTATTTTTTAGTGCATAATCATATTATTATGAAAATCTGTAGGAACAGACTATATAATGTTGAATATGATGAAAAAATGTTGAAGTTAACGAAAACAATTTAGGGAAAATGTACAATAATTACATGTATAGGACATCAAAACATAGTTTGTAAATATTCCAAAGGATTAAGTGGATCAATATAATTCAAAAATATTTTCATGTTTGTTTGCACTTTGAAGAATAGTAAATTATTTATGTAGTCGGAATAAATTTATCAAACAATAAAAAAAAACAAGTATGTATTTTAAATAATTAAATATTTTACCTTATTATAACTAAAGGATATTTAAAAAGCTATTTAACATTAAAATTTATAAATAGGACGTTTCGAAAAAATTATGGTAATTTAATTATTTTATTTTTAAATGCCTTATTATAATGACTCAATTAATTTTCTCATTTTAAATAACTCTTCAATACAGTTATACCAATCATTTGTCGCCTTTTTACTAAAATTTTCACATCATTCTTTATAGATTAGAATATAATTCCAATCATTTCAAATATCATTTTGTATTTTCCATTTTGTATTTTGTATTTTCCATACCATTTCGCTAACAAGAGAAACATCTCTTGTTAGCGAAATGGAAATTCTTTCACACTTTGGGAATTAAAATTTACTTTCTAGTGAAGCCTTTTAAATAAAATATTTGATGAAAATGTATGTTTATGTTAGGAATTCAATGCAAGCTTGAATTTCGTTTTACATCAAGAAATACTAGTTGTCCCTTTAATCTTATGTGTAATCTGTTGAATTCAGTTGAAAGTTTAATTAACGAGCGTGAATTATCTTAATAATACTTCCTGTTTGTTGGCATTGGAACAAAGGACGAGAAATATTTTCCTAGTTTGAGGAGAAAAACTATACAAGTTCATTGGAGAAGTTCATAATTCGAGAAAACTGCTTATGAGATTGTCGGTTGTTAACGGCCGAGAACAAATATGTGAGATTTTAATGAATTTCATTAACCTAAATAATCATTTAAAATTTCATTAGCCTAAATAATCATTCTTTTATAAAATTTATCACTGAAATGTTTGTCATGTTTTAATAACACAAAATTTGACAAACTTTGGAAAGCTTAATAAACATTTTAATTATCAAACAAAATTTCCCTTCCTTTAACTGTGACTTAATATTCATTATCCTTTCTTACGAGTTAACTTTAAAACATAAAAAGCAAATTGCATATTACAAAATGCTTAAATACTTTTTTCATTGTTGAAGAAACATTTGTGACTAATTTTGAGCAGATTTTAATTTCAAATATTATTTAAAATACAAAGCTGTTCAAAATGCTTATAAAAAATTCTTAATAACATAGTTGCAATTACTAATAATGTATCCCGATGCTGTTTGCGTTTAAATGAAAATTTTAATGAAACTTTGCTTAAGTAATTTTTAAAAAAAATGACAGACGAGCAAAGCATTTAAAAATTTTTAAAATACATTTTGTAAAAAAATTTAAATTTTACTATAAGTAAGTAACCTAAACACAATGTTCAACTTTACTAAATGTAATTTAATAGAAAAAGCACTATTAGGCAGCCAATAAATTGAAGAGACGTCTTTATGCTATTCTGCAAAATTACAAGATTTTTTAAATAAATAATAATAAAAACATTTAGTATAAATACATATAAAATAATATATTATATAGATTGCAAAAATAATTTTAAAGTTCTGCATATTCCATATTAATAAATTGTCTTATTCAAATTAAACATAAAATATCAGCACTTAAATCTTTCAGCAATAAATTTTTTTATAGTACAACATTTTATATTTTAACATTTATTGTACTATTATTCATAGCAATTAGTCAATTAGGTATCGTGTATAAAACTATAACTTAATTATTAAACCATATTTTATTGATACATTTGCAGAATCGCTATAATTACCAGATTTCTTGGAGAAAACGATATTTAGTAAAAAACAAATAATATGATTTAATATAATTCAATAATTATGTGCATTTCATAAAAAAAATTTCAAATTTATACTGTAGAATGTTAAATGTAAAGTGAAGACGAAATTAAAAATTGGTTACTAATTAGATTATTTAAATATTAACAATATCTAGATTCCTTTGGAAGAAATATTTGCATCTAGATAAAAATTTATGTTTCTCTTAAAGAAATCTAACTTACAAAATCAATTATTATAGAAATCACTTTGATATTCAGGCCTGTTTGAAACATAAATACAGCTAGATCACACAAAGCAAGAACGTGAAAAAATAGCTCTTAATCCTGATGAATGTTTCATTTATGTTTTGTAAAAACTATTTTTAAAATGCTCTTCGATTTCAATGCTTGGAAATTTTTATTGTTCCTTGATCCACAGGAAAATATTTTAAATGAAGACATTTTAGAAATGATTGTGTCATTTAGTGGTTAAAAAATTTAAAAAACTTTTGCGTATTCACTTGTCATTATAAAATAATTTAAATATACATGTCACATTAATGTCACGACCTGCCAAAAGCCAGAATAATGACAATTTGCAGAGCGGATTGCGGTGAGACATACAGGAAGCGAGTCAATAAGGTTCCCGAAGGTGTTCACTTGGATGTTGAGTTATGCAGACTGCCATGATTTGCTGTGCTAGATTACGAAGATGAACCCTGCCGTGAACAATCTAATCGATAGTTGTACATATTCTCGATTGGATTTAAACCAGATAAGTTTGGTGGCCAGGGAAGAATGCTAAACTCATCCTAATATCCTTCTAATGACACAGTTTCCAGTTGTATGACATCTCTAATTGCCCTAATGTTAGATTCATAATCCTGAAGCATAACAGTGCTCATATAGCGGTAGACATGATCCGTAAGGACAGATGCATATTTGTATTAATCCATAGTACTTTCCACAATGATGAATGAAGCTAGAGAACGCCAGAAAAACATTTCCCATTCCATAATGCTCCTACCTCCAGGCTTTACCATTCCAGTAATGATTTCAGGATGTTTGCTTTCAGAGGTCTCACATCGTATACGCCAACTTTCATTTATCCAATAGAACATAAAACATGATTCATCGGAAAATGCTACCTGTCGCCACTCAATCAACGTCGGGTTACAGAACTCAATCGTAAATTCCAGCCTTCGTCACCAATGAACAGCAGTCAACATAGGTACATGATTTAGGTGCGTGCTGGGAAGACCCAGAATCAGCAGCAATCATTGAACAGATGCTTAAGAGACACTGTTGGCAGTCGTTTGGCTTATGTCTAGGATGTTAATTGCTCAACTAAAGTACGTCAATTCACCAGAGCACATCTGCACAGCCGTTCCTCATCTCTGTCATCTATAGGTAATGGGAAATCACTTTTGTCACTTCGATGGTTTTTGATGGTTCCATTTTTTTATGCGTGTTATACTTTTACCCGATGGCACATGAACAGTTTACAAACTTAGCTGTTTCAGAAATGCTTTAACCCAATTTTTACTAGTTCAGAAATACTTTCTCCCAATTTTGAACTCGTCTTCACGTATTTTAGTTATAAGGAAACTAAGAATTCCATACAAATAAGCTAAGAATTTTTTATAAATAAGCTAAGAAAATTCTGATAGTCAAATTCGGCAAGAATTATTAGAAAATGGATGTTCTCAAGGGAAGATTTTTTAATTTTGAATCACATTAAATAACCAGCAAAATTATCATTGGTTGGTTGGATTTTAAGGCGCAAAGTCCAAAAGTGAACAGCTGCACCAATTAGTTATAAAGATATGCATTTAATTAGTATTTAATTATTTATTGTGTTTTTCCAAAAATTTCATGAAATGTTGAAATCAATATAAAAATTTTGCACAAAGATATAAAATTTTCATTTAACAAATAGGACAAGATTAAAATTATTTCACATAAAATGCAAAATATAAAGAATATTTAATTTATAAATACATCTAGCTTGAACATTTTAGCGTTATGTAAGTTCCTCAAATATTTTTGGCAGATTTATGTTGATGTTAATATTTGAAGAGAGGCTAAGTTAATTATGGGAAATCTTTCTAGTAATATTTATTCACATCTCATAGAATCAAGAGTAGAAAATTTTAACTACGCTTTATGCTTCGTTTGCTCATCTAAAGAGACGAAAAGATATATGGTTATTGATCAAAAATAACCTAATAGACTTTTATTAACGGCAAAACTGCTGTAGATATTCAACTTAGAAAATATTATATCTAAAATCAAGACCAGAAATTAAACCTCAGACAATAATGACAAGTTGAAACAAACCATAATTTCCAATTGATTCTTTTCTTATAAGTCCTGGTTTATATACTATGCGTAGAAGTAGGAACATGATTTCGGACAAGCAATTTGGCTCCAATATTCTATAAGCTAATCATTGAAATCCAGAAAATACATGGGACGTTTATTTCTCTTACGATTAATCAGCAATCCAATATAAGAATCCTGATTTCTTTGAAAATATTAGACTGTTTTTACAGATTCCTAATATTCAGTTATTAAATACCTTAAATTATCGATGGAGTTTTAAGAATATGGTGATGGATTTTTAAGAATATTATAAAACAATTTACATGGTCTTATAATATACATGAGCCTAAATTTCTCATTAATAGCTCATAGGCAACGCGCAACTTACACTGTTATGCTACAGTTGTCTAGCACTGTCTTTGTACACATTTTATTCTTACTCTAAAATATACAATTTAATTAGCACATATTTTGCCTTTACAATAAATGTCTCGATGGTGTAAGGGAGACATAACCCGTTAGCTTCATCGTAGAGTCTGGGTCTGTCTGCTCAACTCTTTGTCTGTCTATCTAGGCTATGGATGACTTCTGTTTTCTCCATAAACAGAACATTTTTGTAATAGAACTATTAAAAAGCATCACAATGAGGGCAATTGTAGAACTTTACAATAACAAGCTTAGATATAGATAATAATGACTTATTTTTCGCAAATGTAATTTTTTACCCATTATTTTTGAAAAAATAAGTTTAAAAATGTATTTATGTGAATCGGAAACAAAAAAATGGTGTTAGTGATGATTTGGTTTCAAATGATCTAAATGTCTTTTCAATCTTAATATATATTACACATACATACATTTATGTGTGTGTGCATGTCTTATGTTTATCAGACATCACATTGTTACTAATTAACTATCATATTACAAAGAATATGTGTTTCACATGTTTAAATTTGCAATTATCTTTGTAGTTATATAATATAGAAATATTTTGTACATCATGAGCATAAAAAATGAAACATAAATCATGATGTGCATTATTAGTAGAACCAGTAAATTTACCAATGTTTTGTTTAATTCACATCTTCGTAATTAAGCAGTAATCATTATAAATAAAATGTATAAAATATTTTGCATATAATATACACGCAAATATAACATTAATCAAGACATGCATCATTATTAGTAGTGGAAAATTTACGAAAGCTTTATTATTTTATGTGTAAAAAATGTTCTCATCATATAATTTTTGTTAATTAATTTATTTTAAGAAGCACAAATTCTATAATAAGCTAAAAATTGTAATTTTTTAATATAAACTGGTAAAATATTCTATAAAAATTAAATTTATATTGACTAATAAAAGAAAACAAAATTATATCATAAATATTTAAAATGTTATGCTAAGGTGTAAGCTATACGGAACAACCCTGGTGGAAGATCATGTTTTTAAATATTTATAACTATAAGATGGGTCTTTTATCATTCAATAAAATAAATTGTTATGCTGTTATTAAACACAAGTTTTAGACTCCTTAAAAAGAATTATATACTGAAAAAATTTATGTTTTAGAAAGCTTCCTTAACTACATTTTTAAAATATGATTGAAGAGAACATTAAAGTTCTGATTTATGAGATATGCGCCTTTTAAATTTTTCTTGTATCATTCCGAAGATAGTTTGTTTTACATTTTTAAGGGTTTATATACTTATTTTTTATTGCATATTTGCAAAGACGATACATAGAACCTCTTTAAATGTGAGTTTACTTCTTAATAATCTTATATATATATATTATATATATATATATATATATATATATATATATATATATATATATATATATATATATATATATATATATATATATATATATATATATATATATATATATATATATATATATATATAAGTCTCTCTCTGTGTGTGTGTGTGTGTGCGTCTGTGTGTATTATTTATATTTCCCCTCATAAATATATGCCTGTAATATGCTAAATCATTTAATAAATTTTTAAGTAAAGGACTTCCTATAATAAATATAGAGACAAATAAGTAAACATCGTTTCTTTTAATATTTCTTATAATTCTTAACATTTAAATACACTTCTTTAGTTGAATTTATTTCATTAGCTTGATATTCTGTAACTAGTATATTTACGCAGTGTACTCAAAATGTTTCTATTTCTGCGATACATATTTCTAATAAAATAATAAATTCAGCATTTTTTCGTAACTAATGGAGTTAAGAAATACTTATAATCTCTAGTTATTTATAAAGTGACACACTAAAAGAAAAACATAAGAAAAAGAAAGTTTATAAAAGAAAAACAATTCCATTTTTTATTTGTATTTTAGTAGAAAAAAATATTTCTATGCTTTATATCAATCAGGATACAAAAAGCTGTATATTTTTTATATTATTGACAAGATAGATTTTTATTAAAACACAAAAAAAATAATTATTAAAATCTAAATGAATATTTATTAGAAAAGATTGAATATAATCCATGAAGCTTACAAACAATCCTGTTAATTATGATTTTATTTAAATTCAAACCATTTCCATTTTTTTCAGGTATCTCGGATATCATAGATTCAAAACTAATATTGTTATGCACCATTTTCTTAACATTTTTTAATAATATGTTATTGTGAACACACAAATGCAGATATCCTATTTCTCACTGTCTAATGTAGTGCAACTGTCTATACACATTTTCTAGCTTGCAAATTATCTATTATATCTTTACTACTAAAAAAATAATTTCTTGTAATATTTTCATTAACTGCTATTTGATTAAGGACCACATGTATCAGTTTTCATATTTTTATATTGAATACTTTTTTCATAAATGTTTTCACTTTTAGAGTACCACATTATTAATTAGTCAGCATCAAATAGAAAACTAATAAACTATTTGTTAAAATGAAACTTTTCTATAATATAAGTGATAGTGCATATAACAAACATAATTAATTTTCAAAATTTAGAAGTAAAACGCAGATTAAACTATATAAAAATCATCAAATTAGTAAATTTTCATCGCATATTTTCAGTTGAACTTCCTTTTCTGAAGGGAAGCCTGGAAAGTTTTATAAACAAAATCAATTTTATAAGGTAATATATTGCATTGTGACAAATATTGCTGAAATGTATCAAAAATATATTTAAAAATTCAATGATAAATAATAAAAGTACAAATTACGCAACAAGAAAAGAACATTGATAGGAGACAGAAAGTACATCCATGCCTGAACTGTACCTATCAAACACATGTCCGAACATATTCGAACACATGACCTACCTATCAACAGGCAGGTACACTGACCGTCAGGCAAGGTAGTTGGTGGTGTTCATCTATGTAAATCCTGGATCACTTCCTTTTGCGAGGATATTTTTTTTAAAAAAATCGAGGAAGATGTGTTGTATATTGTTATGTGATTACTGCACTAACCATTTAGTATCATGTGGATTTGGTATGAATAGTGCTAGTTATAGTTTATAAAATATTAGGTAGATGTCTCAGCTGCATGAGGAACTTTTTTAAGATTCTATTTTTTTAAGATATGCGCCTTTTAAATTTTTCTTGTATCATTCCGAAGATAGTTTGTTTTACATTTTTAAGGGTTTATATACTTATATTTTATTGTATATTTGCAAAGACGATACATAGAACCTCTTTAAATGTGAGTTTACTTCTTAATAATCTATATATATATATATATATATATATATATATATATATATATATATATATATATATATATATATATATATATATATATATATATATATATATATATATATATATATATATATATATATATATATATATATATATATATATATATATATATATATATATATATATATATATATATATATATATATATATATATTGGATGGAATGGATGGTTTTCGAATACAGTGAATTGTAAAATTCTATCTTTCTACTTATGGCCTAACATTTTGTGTTCTTTCTCAGCAAATATTGTGAAAAATAGTCCAATTTGCTTACTTCCATTGGAGTTACAACAACATAATTTTTTATGTCTCTATTTATCTCTGCTCAATGGCAGAATCTTCATAAACCTATATTTTGGCAATTGCTCCAGGAGCAATATTACCATTATAAGAGCTTCAGAAAATACGTGATCAGTGGTTTCATTCCACTGAATGCTTTGCTAGGTTGTGCTTCAGTAATTCGTTTAGCTTTCTTTATTATCTTAATGCATTATAAAAAAATGGCTTATATTGAGTATCGTGTGTCGTTAGTAGAAACGTCTATAAAAATTAATTAATCGTAAAATTCCTCGGTTTCTCGATTGTTGTAGGTTTTTGAAAATGTTTTATGCAATGTTGTAATGATTTCGACGACTCGAGATATCGCTGCGGAGACAGCAACACGAATTTTTATAAAAAAGAAAGAGAATAGCAAGCTGTTCGGTGGGATTCGAAAGTGAGTTAGAACGGCCATGTTGAAAATGGAATGTTGGTGCTCCTATTACAAGATGTTTCTGTCATAGATGATAAATAAAAATTTGATTGCTAATATGCCTTGTGATAAATTCACGGTGGAAATTTAATTCAGCGTCAGATCAATGTATACATTCTGAAAAAGGAGCTATTTTAAATTCTGAAACATAAAAGCATAAACATTCTATCATAAACGCCAAGAATGCAATTGGCAGGTTTGAAAACTTAACCTATAATTATAATAAAATTGAAACAAAACGTTAAGGTGCATCAAATACTTCTCGGGAAAGTATAATGCAGCTCAATTAACATCTAAGGAGGATTGATAAAAGGAACCAAAGATCATTGATAAAAAGAGCCAAGAAGCATTGATAAAAGGAACAAAGAGGATTGATAAAAGTAATCAAGGAGGATTGATAAACGTAACCAAGGAGGATTGATATTAATTACTTCTTCGAAGAATCTTTGAAGTTGTATGAAAAGTAAGTCTTGTTGATTATGTGCAATAGTCTAAAAAGTATTATAATAATTAAAATTAGGTTACGATTGCTGTTTTTTATACGTCCTCAGAGTCTATTGGAACTTCATTTTAAACTTTTTTTCCAAATCGATATGAAATAATTGTTTTGTTAAGGGAGAAATCAAATATACATTATTTATATTTTCTCATTATCTTTAACAGTTTGAGCATTAACGTTACAAATTCAACAGAAGGAAATAAAATCCTTTTGCGGGATCATGTGCAAAATCATGCATTAATCTTTGGAACATACAACTGTGATCAACAATAATTTGAAATTTCTCTCCAGCAGTCCACAATCTATTAGATATGTATGCTGTGACATTAAATATGTGAAACATTTTTTGAGTGGATTATTTGTATTCTTTGTCAAGCCTTGATGTATAATATTTTGGAATTCAAGAAAAGTGTTACGGTGAACATTGTTATGAGAAGGAGCTTTAGCCGATTAAATGTTACTTGTATTTTTTATTTTAAAATAATCAACTTTTTTCACTAGGGATTCAATGAATTTCTATATAGTTAAATCTATTAAAAGATATATAGTTATATCTATTAAGAGATTATACAAGGAATATTTTTGATAGTAAATATACTTCGGAATAAAAATGATCTTTTAAAAATGTGTCTAAGACTTAAATTCAAGATTCACGTTTGTATTACGCATACATAAATTACAGAACTATTAAGAGTACGGAAACAGTTATTTATAGAGAAATACATTTTTGTAAGCGTACTGCTAGGTTAATAATGATAACTAAATCAGTGTCAATTAAAAACAGTGTATTTTTAAAATTGTCGTGCAAATAACGTCAATAAAATCATAATAACAAGGTAATCGTCGCAGCTAGCATTGTTACTATTTATTAATTATTGATGATCATAATTTTCTTTTTTATCTAACATGAAATTTTAACAACAAAGATTGTAAGTTTCATTTTTAGTTTACAGAGTTCTGTTCAGAGAAATGTTGCTAATTTTGGAACATAGTTTTTAAATTTCCAATAAAAAATTTCCTTTATTGGAATTAAGGGAAATGATGACGGAATAAGTATATACCAGTATAAATGAGACCATCATCCCTCAACCTGTAGCTTTCACAGCCACTGTGATCTTTCCCAAAGTGAACAGCGTAATTGCTATATCAACAATCTGTACTTGATTACAAGATTTTGCAATAAAATATGGATATTTAGCTGTTCTTGAATTCATTATGTGTCAGGGAGCGATTTTAAACTTCCTTTTAATACAAGAAACTCTTTTGGTTTTTCTCTTTTATCACAGATATGAACATGTTATGGAAGTTTCTTTATCTTCTGATGAAACGATTAATCATGTCACTAGATCAGCCATTCTTTCAATTGCGTACATCTGCCATCCTTGTCTTTTCTCATGAGGACTTCTTTCATTAGCATTCAACATCACTTCTTCCATAAATCATTCAAAACGACATTTATTATAATGTCGTTTTGAATGATTTATGTGAAGCATTGTTGTTATACTTCACCTTGTTCTTTGTGATGGGTTTTGGAATTCCCAATTTGAAAGCCAACTCACACACTGCAAACTATTAAAATAGACTTTGCTTATAAATAGACTAGTAAAAGATTGGTATTTTAGTGATGGTTATTGTTGAATCCGCTTATGTTATGTTGCAGCAGTGAAATATGCAGTAATAAATGGTACAGAAAAGACATCTTTCTAGTTTTTTTCCCTCTCAGACCATTAAATAAAAATAGGTAATCCCTGCAATTCCACCATAGGTCATTGTGTGAATAAAACAGTATCCGTGTTGAATATTAAAATTCACTTCTTTTCTTCTGCTAGTTAGTATTCCGAAAAATTCCCTAACATTTATGTAGGCATAAAATTCAACGTTGATTGACGAAAAAAGTTAAGTAGTTTTGAGTGGTTTCTGCATATAAGTGATTACATTGTTTATTCTATGTTAGAATAGCCATTATGTGTCTGACATACTGAAAGCATATGAATTAAGTCAAATTTTAAAATCATTATTTACTACCCCAACACAAGCTATATTTCTTATAAAAAAAAAGGAGAACAAAAATAGCAAAACCCCTTATATTACGATTAGACTACAAAGATGTGACTGAAAATAGGTCCAGGTCTCACAAAGCAAACACTTGATTCAAGCCTTCAAATGACATAAAGGATGTAGTTTAGATTTATTGTGATTACGTTATTGAAGAAGGTTTTCGATAGTTATTCTTTAATTTAATTTCTTGAATTTAACTTTACTATACTGCTTTTTTAGAGAATGAATAGAGCATCTATTTCCTTCTCGCGGACAAACAATGGCTTATAAATGAGTTAATTTCTCGAATATATCCAGTAACTACGAAATATTTTATCGTGACAATATTTAGTTACTGATTTCAAATCTCTTGTAAATTCCATTAAATGAAATGCAATATTTTAGAAAATTCATTTGTGGCCTGAAAATTCAAATAATGATTTTTTTGAATAAAAAAAATCATGATGAAACATTTTCAATAAAATCTCTGATTAAAATTGAATAATTTTTTTTTTTACCCAAACATTACATTGGAAAAAATATATTGCTTATCAAACAGTAGAAAGTGCATAGTAAAGAAGCTCATGGAAATATAAAATGCTTCGTATCTTCTTTTAATAAATACATACAAAGAGTTTTATATTGCCAAGCATGCAGCTGAATTATTGCTTATAACTTAACTAATAAAATACTTAATACTTCCTGCGATCATTTAGCTTAAAGATTTGGCAGTATTAGAATTTATCAGCAAAATTCTAGACATATAGAAAATTTTTTTTCAAAACCATTTTTGATATTTTCAGATTTAACAGTTTTCTGAGCATTGTGTGTTACATTTGTTTTTTTCTACTGTAGTTTTTTGTTTTCTACTGAAATTTCCACAAACAAATAAAATGAGTTTTACCAACATATATATACATACATACATACATACATATATATATATATATATATATATATATATATATATATATATATATATATATATATATATATATATATATATATATATATATATATATATATATATATACATATATATATATATATATATACAGGTGATTCTAATGTGTTTTTTTTAATTAAAGGTGGTGATAGTACCCATCCATACAAGTTATAATTACATAAGAAAATAGGGTCCATTCCTGTCTGAGAGGCAAAAAGAGGAAAGTAGAAATGCATCAAGAATCTATCACGAATTTACTGTATGCAAATTTCCACAGAGAAAAAACAGCATTTGGCTTTTATTGGTTACAGGTAAAAGCCAATCAGGGTAGACGTTGTCCTTTAAAAACGCAATCAAAACGTTTGGTCTGACAACAATACTCACTATGCAACCTCTCGTAGACACCAGCAGAGACTTTCCGTGAACATCTGGGCAAGTATCCTTAGTGATTATCTGGTAGGCCCTTACATCTTGCCAGACCGTTTGACTGGCGCAACATACCGTATCTTTTTCGAACAAACTCTTCCCAGTTTATTGCTGGCTCTTCCACTCCCCATCCTGAGAACATATGGTTTAAGCACGATAGAGCCCCACACATTTTTCCATCACGGTCTATAACTTTTTGCATGTCACATATCCCGCACGATGGAATGGAAATAGTGGACCTGTGGCTTTTCCTTCTCGCTCACCAGACCTCAATCCATTGGATTTTTTCTTCTGGGGGCACATGAAATCTTTAGTGTACAAGATGCCTGTGAACTCAACTGAGAGATCTTGAGGCAAGAAACGTTGTTGCTGGGGAGAAAATTAATGCAGACCTAGGAATCTTCGAGAGGGTGTGCCATTCGTTCCTTTGCCAATGTGAATGGTACAATGAAACATGAACAGCATTTTGAACATTTGCTGCGAGATTTTCACTAAATAATAAATATAATTGTAAAACTAAGTTTTATTCATTCGCTTACCCAACACTGTTGTGAGTGCCACGTGGGAATTTCTCTTTTCTGCCTTTAGAGTGGAATGCGACACTATGTTCCTAAGTAATTATTGCTTTTCGAGATGGGTACTATCACCCCTCTAAATTAGTAAAAACAACAATTTAGAATTACCCAATATATATATATATATATATATATATATATATATATATATATATATATATATATATATATATATATATATATATATATATATATATTTATATATATATATATATACCTATGTATGTATGTATACATATATATAAACACAACAAATGCTTCGGTTCAGTTCATCTTGACATTAGTTAAACATTCAACATTTCAACAAATTCACTATTTTTGTTTTTATATAGGGAAACATTCAAAACTATGCTTAAATTCATTGCTAATCAGAATTGTGACAAAAATTAATTTTTATGTCCCATATATTTTGATTTTAATATTTGTTTTAGATCATAAAATATTAAATGGCATATGACATATAACATTAAGTTTTCCAATATTAATAAACTAAGCTCACATGTGATAAAATATGTTAGATACAATTAGATATAAGACAGCCTTAATAGTAATAAATTGTATGTATTTAAGAATGTGCAGGGGCAGATAAACTAGCGATAGGAGCATCCCGTCAGCTTTGTCCGGCTGATAGACGGCTTACTCGACGTTTTCTTTATGAATCTCTTCCTCTTAGAGGTAAGAGTGATAAATATCTTCAACATTCTAGGATGACCCAGATAATTTGGTATGCTCATGTGACCCAAATAGATCTCTTCTACTGTAAGATTTCACTACTGTATCCTTCTGTTTCTTAAAGATACTTTCAATGAACTTTGTGTAATAATGTGTTTGTTCTCAATGAAACTTGAATGTAAATAATGAAACTTTTTATATACTTAATATCATATAAAGTTATTTTTCTAAAATTATTACAGAAAATATCTTGATTCTAGATAAAAGATTTTTTATTATTGATACATTTAGTAATTGCTTACAAATATTTAGTACGAGATGTATTTAAAAATCTAGCTTTGAGCAAAACAGATATTAAAATTGATATGTTTTTTATTTGATTTACTGCTATTGTTTTGTAAAATGTTGCAATATATATATATATATATATATATATATATATATATATATATATATATATATATATATATATATATATATATATATATATATATATATATATATATATATATATATATATATATATATATATATATATATATATATATATGTATATATGTATATATATATATATATGTATATATATGTATATATATGCAACTAGCCATTTATCTTGATACCTATAATGTAAATAATATGAATTTATTATAAACATTTTATTAAAGAACTCTTTTCCGTAAGCTTTTAATATAAAAAATATATAATTATTTTTACATAAAATTGTTTTGTTTTTATTTCCGCAAATGTATTAACTTAATTCTTCATTTATTTCAATTTGTGAGTGTTGGTACATGTTATCTGCAAAATGTTATACAATTAGAATCGTTTTTTGTCTTAATATATCTCTAAGACGATTATCGTAGCAAAATGCATTCTCATATACTAATAAAACAATCTTAATGTAAGAAATTGTAATCTGATTAACGAATTAATGCATGAAAAACATTACTTCCATTGTTTTCATTATATCTTACTGACCAAATTAAAGATATCTTAAGCAATTTACATAAAACAACGCTGATAGTTTTTAGATTGATAAATGCGAATTTTGATAAACCATCATGCTCACACACAAAATTTTAATTACAAAAAAAAATTTTTCAAGCTTTCTAATATTTTTACTTTATGTGTCATAACTAATAGAAAAATCAAGCGTTCTAATACATTGCATTTCATCAGAAATATTTTTCTACATTGAAACTTTATCTTTATGTATCACAAACAATTGTTAGAACATTCGATAGAAATAAAATTTTAGATAACTCACTTAAATTTTATAAAGTAGTCTGATATAAGCTGCATGTTCTAGATACTAACTTAAAATTAATATTTTTGACTTATGTAAAGACATTTCTTCCTGAAAATAAATACACACACATTCATTCATATACACACTGCCAGACAATGAAAATGCAACACCAAAAAGGGGTGGCAGAAAATGATGCCAATTTCAGGGTATACGCACCTTACCGAGTTCATGTGAATGATGAGAAAAGCGCAGCTTTCTAACGCACGTAGGATAAGATATAAGATGAGGAGCAGGCAGAGTGAGCAATATTCACGCTGTTATTGTTTCATTGAAAATAATCGTTTAAAGTTTTTTCTTGTCACAAAGGATGACTGAAATTGCAGAGAATGTCAGGCAATTGTTGAAGGAGTCAGTTTCAGCAAACAGACGAGTTTACGAAGGGCATGGTGATCGAGCTGAGAAGGGAAAGTTGGTACTTACTGCAAATCGCAGTAGACGGACACCTGGACGCATCCACAGCGTACCATCTGTGGTAAAGATGGTTGGAATAAAGAAATGTTTTCGTTTTATGGGACATTTGCGGGTGTCGGTGGAGCCGCAGTGAAATCAGCACTCGTGGATTGACGCATGTGACGGGAGGCGTTGGTGCCCCACAAAGCAGCATACGCAATGTACCCTGTATACTCCCATATCTAGAAGAATCTTTGCCACCGATTGATTGCTAGTGACCTGAATTCAATGCATCCGTTAAGAAGACTGCCATTGACTCCAGAGCATAGATTCACACATCTGGAATGGTGCCGGATTAGCGTGGTGTAGACGATGCAAGGACACAGGATCGCCTTTTCAGATTAGTCACGCTTCTGTTTCTTCAGTGATAATCACTGCGTACAACTTTGAAGTCAACATGAAGACAGGTCCAATGCGGCAGTAACTGTAGAATGGCCCCCTGGTGACATAAAGTTTTAGGGTGCGATTGTCCTCTCTAATTCATATTCGAAGCCACCTGTAGTTCGTATTCATGGCACTGTGACAGCCAAACTTAAGTGGAGGATATGTTGCTGCCACTCACACTTCCTTAGCTTCCGGGAGTGTACAATGCCCTTTATTAGAAGAATAATACCACGCATTTCTCGCTTCAGCCAAAATGTCATGCAAAGTGTACAGCTACTGTCTTATCCACCGTGCTTTCCAGATCTCTCAACAATCGAACACGGTTGGGGTAGCATTGGGTAACATTTGTAGATCCGGCCACTGCTCAATTGGAACACATACTTTGTCAAATGGTTGACAAAGAATAGAGACCTATACCTCATTACGTCTTCCGTATTTTCATTGAGTCTGCACCTAGATGTGTTGCTTCGTGCATCGCTGTCTACGCTGGTTCTGCAACATACTGACCCAATCCTGTTCTCGCTCTGTATTATGCACATCATTTCAAAACACTTATTGTTCGTTGCTGTCTCTATCTGTTTGCCGAATTTCATCAATTTCTGGCAACTCTTTCTTGCTGTTACATTTTCAATTTCGGACAGTGTATACATATAACATTGCATTGGCGAGACGGAATGAAATGTAATGCAATTATTTCAACTGTATATGTTCAAAATATATTACACACTTCAAATTTCTCTTATTAACAATCAAAAACCTCGCGAATTTATTTCAATTAAATCGTTTTGAATTCCCGTCTAAAATAAGTATATATCTGCACACACACACACACACACATATATACATACATACATACATACATACATACATATATATATATATATATATATATATATATATATATATATATATATATATATATATATATATATATATATATATATATATATATATATATATATATATATATATATGTCATAATTCACGAACTCATTTCTCACCTATTCTCAAATGAAGCATTTCAGTAGAAAAGGAAATTGTTTCCTTAATTTAAAAAAATGAATAGAATTCATGAGTTTGAGAAATTTTTGCACTTCTTTTCAAGCTCAATGTTTTGAATTTCATGCATAAAATTTTTATGACGATATAATAATAAGTAAAAGAAGATGCTTGATGGTTGAAGTAAAAGAAAGATTTTGATTGATTAAATGATTTTTCTGTAAATTCCTCTTTATAAAATGATGGATAACAAAATTATTACTGTCATTCAATATGCGAAATGCGTTTTGTCTCTAGACATTTAGGTAAATAAGCTGTCAAATCTATTGACTAATGTGGAATTTCTTCTTATTGCCTGATTTCATCATTCATGTAAACTTATTTCAATGAATTATTATTCATGTGATCGATGTTCGCATATTTATCTATGACCTTGATACATTATAAAAATATTCCTTTGGATTGTTTTCTAAAATATGTTTTTTCTAGTATTATTTCTTTTACTTTTAATATATTTTTTAAAAATATATTTTAAAAATGTTTTTAGAAACCCATTCTCTAAAATTATTATGGACTAAATAAGTCTTTAAATAAATGTGAAGATACATTATTTTTCCGATTGAACCATACAGCTGCTTTTTAAGCAACAGTTTATAAAATTGCTGTATTGTTTTGCCAATCAAAATTTTCCTTACTACTTAATTTACATAATCGTCATTTTTTTTTGAAATTACGTTTAGTAGATTTTATTAATTTAATGTCCTTATATATAAATTTAATATTAGATATTATATAAAATGAGAGATTTTTAAGAAAATTTGCTTTAATTTGAAAAAAAGTATGTCTCTGTATTATCTATATTAGCAAGTATAGAAAAAACAACTGCTGAAATGTTTATTTGGTATAAAAAACAGAGTTTTCTAAAAGTCGGCAATGACCATTTATTTGTGTTATTTTTGATAATTTTCCTAAATAATTTAAAGGAATTTAAATCATATAAAATGAAGCAAAAGTGTGAAACATTTACTCCTAAAATTTATAGTTTCTTCACAATTAAATAACCACTAATATTTTTAAATAAAAATTGTAACCAAATCTTATAAATTAAAACTTGAAACACCACATTAAATAGAAGTTTGCCATTTTTAATATTCTGAGCTCCAAAAGTTGTAGAACATTATATTTTTTGAAGCTCACTACAACAATACACTACTATTTAATATATAATTATACATATGATAAAATTGAACTTTCATAAATTTAAACAAAAAAATTATTGATCCCTTTTTTGAGAAGAAAAATCAACTATATATGAGTGAGAAAAAATGCAAGCATCAGTATTTTGTAAATATGCCAGTAACTTTTGTTAGCAGATTAATTGAAAATGTCTGAGAGAGTCCGTTTGTCCAATTCGCTTACGTGGCGGTAAGTCAGATGGAAGAAAACGGCCATATCACAGATTTATTCTGATACGCACATTAATTTCTCTTGCAGTATGATTCACTATCTATGGAATCAACATCAAATCGTAGATTTTGTGCCTAGAAGATATATTCCAAAACTACCATGAATCGCAATACTAGTTGAAGATAATTTTACAGCTGGATGCGAAGGAGGAAAATGCGAAGGAGACGAATCATTTCTACTATTCATTTTGTTGCAGATAGTCTTTTAGCTTCAGGGAGTAAAATGTCCACCAGTACGATGTGAAGAAATCTTCACCCTGCAGATGTCTGTAGAAGGCAACCAGTTGAGTGTGTCTTCCACACAGGAGGACAGTTTATCTTGGACAAAAGAACACACATTTCCTGGGTCAGACAGCGATCGGATTCTGCTTATTTTACATAAGATTCCAGATTCACACGGGTTATCGATTCAAGTCATGTGCTTATTTGGAGGAAACAAAGCACCAAGTACCATCAATACAATACAGTAGAAATACATAGTTACTGCGGTTATGGAATAATGCTTTAAACAGGTATCCGACTCAGGGTCACACTGACTTGCATGTGTTCTAGGGAGTGGCTGTGATAGATGTGAGATATCGGGGTGCGAGCCTTGATTCATACGTCTTCTGGTGCACATATCGGACATATCCACCAGAATTATTTCATTTAGATGGATATTAGAACCGTGAATGATATTCATGTTGAATGATTTTATTCTTCATCAAAATGACATTCACATCAGAATTATTTTGTTCTAATATATGATAAAGCATTAACTTATCGAGCTGTAGTTAGTGAGGAATAAGTCGAATAATAACCTTGGAGGGAATGGAATGGCTATCTCAATCTTAAGGCATGATTTCTAAACTATAACTGTGGGACTATTTTTTAGTGAAGTTGCTTCTATAAAACAGCTTATTCTTTATCTATTCTTTACTTGCGATTTCCGTAACTTGCAAATTAATTGACACCATGGAACGTGGATACATTCAAGATAGGGGTGGGCGTATCTCTTATTAAATCTTTTTTTTTTCGTTATGTTTCTTTGACATTTTATCACATAAAACTGTGATTATACTTCTTTCCAAGACAGCAAACATTTTAAGGAATTCAATAACAATTGCAATGAAGTTACAAAAATTATGCGATCATAATATGGAGATATTCAGATAAAAAATAATATGGAAACCTTCTGTCTTACAAAATATATAAAAGTTCAAACTATTTCAAGAATTTTTTTAAGTTAAAGTATTTCACAAAACTATTTCAGAAAGTCTATAGTATTGAATAGGCTATTGCATAGGAATTAAAATATTATGAGATTTGGAAATTCGAAAAAGAATGGAGCTACATATTTCATAAATTTTTAAGGAATTCAACATTCTTTAATGAATAATGTCAAAAGTCTGCACAGAAATTATTTAATTAAGACATTATTTTCTATTGTAAACAATAATTTATAATGTTCTCTATTTATTGACTGAGATAAATGATGTGATGCAGATATGTCTTTCTTAAAAATTGAAAAATCTCTCATGAGAAAATAACAATGGTTAATGTAAGACGTACAACATTCTTATTCATGAGGACGGTACAATGTAATTCGATAATTGTAAAATATGGTTGAAAAAGAAAGATTTGATGTTAGGAACAATAAATATTTAACCTCAGTGAATTTGCTCATTCAAAACACGCATCATGTTCTCTAGATGATTGAAATAAACTTTACTTCAGAAAATTAATTTCAAAGCTTTTTGAAAAGACTGACGTATCGACTTATTCATTAAATGGTCAGTCCCTGGTTTTTTATTTAAGTTCGATGGTTCGAATCTCATTCGAATAATAGAATTTGAATCAGTAAAGTGACTTAAAATTAGTTTTAAACATATATTCAATTCAATGATAGATGAAAAATCTAATCTACTTTAATTTTACTAATCTAGGAGTGTAAGGTTCAGCACAATCTCCTCTTGTAATGTGAAAGCATGAGTTAAATTTTTTTCAACTTGTGAATTGGTATTACAGTCAAAACGATTTACAAAGGACTACAAAAAATTTTATTGTTTTAAGCATATACTTGAAGATTAGTAATGAACTTCATTAGTACAATATTCATAAGTAATTTAATAATTGCCAGCAGATACTGATATCGCTCACATTTTTATGGAATATTCTGAATATTTGTAATGGGTGATTTGGCAACCTGTGTTTCCAAAAATGAGTGTTCTTGATCATACCGACTAAAGAGTCGAAAATTAATACATTTAATAGTTAAAATCTATTTAGAATTTTGCAACGGATTAATATTTTATTATATACAGGAATTTTCGTTGATTCCTGTACAGAATGCCGGAATATATTGCTTGAAGTAATATATTCTGACAACTCAGCGGTAAGAAAGCAAACTTTTCTGCTTGAAGTTATGACATATCGCTTGAATGTTGGCTGGCTTCGAATGATTAGCACTCTAGCCTACAGTTCAATTGGTCATGGATTCAATATCCACATTGGTCTGGAAAAATTTTAGTGTTTGGGTATTCTTTTTAAATTTTACATTTTTGTTTAGCTGTCATATGCAAAAAATGACTTTTCTTTGAGAAATAAAACTCCTTGAGTACAAATGCTTCACTAAATTACAGTTAAATAATTTGCGTTAAGATATTACGCATACATAAATATAAAATATGATATAAAAACAAGATATTTTTGAAATATATTTATAGTTAAGACATGAAATTCACATATTTTATAGAAGTTTGTTTCCTATAATGAAAGTTTTTTTAAGTCTAAGCACAGAATAGAATTAAATTCCTCATTTACAGTGTAAAAGACATTTTTGATTTATTTTTACCTAACGTCAAATTCTTTGCTTCTTCAGTGAGCCAAACCAATGCAATTAAAACAGTTGAATTCTTACCACTTAATGTTGTACTCCTTATTAATAGTTAACAGCATTTATGTATTTCCGTTGATATCGCGTGAAAGAGAAAAATGACAATTTACATTATAATTAATTTTAAGCTTAGATATAGTCAATTTTTATCCTTTTCATAAATTTCTTGAAATAAAGTAAGCTTTCTTAAAAGATAGATTTTCTTCCTAAGCGTTCAAAGGGAATGGAATTTTTCATCAAATTAAATTGTTTTTTTCATGACACACGCAGTGAATATTTTAATCAAATTAATTATTGTTTAGGGTGTTTGAAAATAATTTATTTATATAAGATTTTTAATGTTTTCCTTTTAAAAGTAATAGTATTTTTCTAATTCATATTTTTTTTATATAAATTAAATTTGGAAGGGAAATAAATATAAGCAAATGCATTTAAAAATAGATTTTCGTAAATAATTTTTAAATAAAAGATAAATAGAGAATAGAATATAATTTAAGAAACTTTTTTAAAAATAGGAAGAATTGGGTTTAGAAACTTTTCTTGAGGAGTATATTAAAAAAAAAAAAAACCCTCTATAAATAATTTTATTTATTACCATATTCAATCTTGAATACCAAAATAAAAGTGTGCACGTAAATATAGTTTGATTTTTAATACAGAATTTTATATCAAAATGCATACTTTTTTCCATATACTTTGTCAGAACATCGTACATGCTTCACTTTTTTATGTGTCCCACTATTTATTGTTTGAAGTTTACTATATTTGTTTTGTGTTTCTTAACGGTTGAACTTCTTTCCTCCGATTTCTTGACAGCTTACAGCTTACACAGTTTTTATGTTTCTTTTTTCAAGAAAAAATGTATCATTCATTCAGATTAGTCTCCAACAACTGTATAATAACTGTCTCAAATATCTCGACACCAAAGATATATGCTACCAAAACTGTTGTAGTGTTAGTATCACAACATAACAATAAAATGAATTTGATTCCTTGGGGGCAAAACATTTTTAAAGGTTTCAAATTTCCCATTTGTACTCGCATATTCTATCTTATTTTTAATATAATTTTCAGTTTTATTTCAGTAAAAGCTTTAAAATATTTCCGTTGCTACGTAAAAATTTCCTGTTACAGATGTACTTCCTTATAGTTATTTTTTACACATATTGATAGCTGTTTCTCAAGAAATAAAATTTGTTCTAAAATGTTGAATTTAATTTATAATAATTCAAATTATCAATCGTTATGCGAAAAAACAAATCATATTAATTAATAATTTGTTAATAAACTCAATGATTTTATTAATTTATTTACTGTTTACATATTCAAAAATTAGTTTATTTTATGATAAAAATTTTTCCTATTATTTAAATTAGCGAAAAATTTCATTACAATATAAAAGAATGTAGTTTTGTAAGATTAAAATACATAAGTGTAGATAATTGCTGAAACATTTATAAACATGCTTGTAAGTTGGATTCAGAAAATTTCTATATAAAATTTCGCACTTCAAGTTAGTTACCACAATGTAATATTTTTACTGTAAAATTACAAAGTAATACTTTTAATTTTGAAATACTGTTTTAGTTTATACAAATTAAAATTAATAAATCTGTAATTCTAAACTGGAAAATAATATCAAAAATTATATATCATAACAATGCATTTCAAATAAATAATAATATTATCAAAAACGTTTTTGAAAAAAGTAATTAAATTAAATTCATAATATTTTGTTTCCTGAATATATTTAAGGGAATTGACAATCATTTCTATAAACTTTCCATGAACATTACCTCAAATAATTCAAAAATTAGTACAAATTTAATAAATCTGAAAATCTTAAAAAATTAATGAAAATAATATTTCATTCTAAATCATGATAGATATAATGGATATATAAGCTGCTATATAATCAAGATATTTTAAATCACTAAAAGCATAAAAAATTTGAGTACATAATATTAAATATATCAATGCAAGTTTGAACCAGATTAAACAAACCATGAAATATTTATTAGTATGCAACACAGAGTATAAAATATACTGCTATATAACTGATATAACCTAACAATGAAAACTAAAATATATTATAAAATTACGTGACATGATTACCAAAAATTGAATAACAAAATGGCTCTTTTTATATTAGAATAATAAAAGTTTTTATTTTTCAACTATTAATGATTCCAGAAAACTAAACCGGGAATAAAAACATTAAAATGTTTCGAATTGGTATGTAATTTTTTTTTTGTGAAATATTCTTCAACCAGTTTTACTGAGGAAAAATTAATATGTTATTCCTTTGAAATCAGAAAATGATGAATGAAATAAAAAAAATTTAAGGCATGAATCGTAAATTATATTTTTGTATTTCTTCGCAAAATGTGTAAATCTCTAAAAAAACAATAGTAAATTTTTGATAATACTTGTAATAAATTCTTTCAAAATCCCTTATCCTATCACATTTTAATTCTCTCTCAAACCCATAAATCAACATTAATTATTTCAAATATTTAATTGTCTAATTTAAGTACTTATTATTTTTTCTCAAGGATTACATGCTAAATTAAGTTTAGTAAATAATTTTGGTTCCTTTTTTATCAGTTTGGCTCAAACACACAAAACAAACACAAAGTATTGATAAAATATTGAAATAATTTATCAAATTTAGAATATTTTTCTAAACATATAAAGACATAATTTCTTACTAATTTTTAATGCATTAAGTTAGATAAATTCTTAAACATTACACATATTTGTATTTTACAACTAATCTCCCTCAATTACTAAAAGATTCAATACATTATAAATTTTGAGAATTCTTCCAAGTTTTAATATGAATAGCTCAAACATCAATTAAATTTATTTAAATTTTCAAACTTTTTTCTTGCAATATGTTAAAATGCTAAAAACATTCTTTTAATTACCTCTGAAAAAACAATATTAGCTGAAATTATTACACCAAAATATTTATTTTCGTTTTAGTGCATATAATATAAATTATATAATCACTTCTATTGTCTTCAAACTATTTTAAATTTAAATATCATTAAAATTTTGTGATAAAACCCGTTCTGTGAGATTAATACAAATAATGTAAGAATATACAGATTATTACTGCATAAATAACATACACTAACTTCTTATTCTAAATCAGCAGATTTCTTACACTAAGTTATATATGGTGTGCATAAAAAGAACTTAAAATCATACCTAAAATATCATAAATATACAATTAATCAAAGTAGCGAAAAATTTCAAATTTAATGATTTTATATCAAATATTCAAATGCATTTTTTAGTACTTACATCATGTACTTTTAGTTGGTATTTAGTTTTAAGTATTTATTACAAACTAACAATAAATACTTTAACTAAACATTGAAATTGAATATTAGAATTAAGGGATCATTATATACTCACATATTGAAGAAAAGTTAAATTATTAATTCATTAAATAATGTATAGTTTCTTACAATAATTTTAAATGATATAAAATACTTATAGAATTGAAAAATCACTCTTTTAGCTTAAAATGTAATTTAAAAAAACTTATTAAAATTTTAAACTTAAAAAGTAATTTACAAACAGATAAAATTATCTAAAATTAATGAAACAAAAGTAAAATTTTATGCAACACAAAGTAAGAGTTTCAAATTATTATATTAAAAATCTTTCTTTTATCCATAAAACTCAAAAATTTCTTATAAAAGTGTAGAACTTATTTACTTTTTAATTAAAGCATATATTTGATCATATAAATTATTATCTTTTTTAATAATTTTCTTACCTTTGCTCAGATTGTTTTATTTCAGATGATTCAAAAAAATCAATCTTCAAGCCGGACGATAGCTTTTGGACATCCACTCCCGGACAAAGACTTCGCTATTATGAGCGAACTTGGTCCCTCACTTTCAAACACATGGCAATAAGAATAGGGTAGTAAGGAGTTACGTTTTGTTCTGGCGCATTCACTTGTGGGATTTCGGCGCCACAGTCGCCAAAACCGTTCGATCACGCAAACTTTGGTAGTTTTTGAAGGTTTTACTAGAAACAGCGTGAGGTAATTGTTACCGGAAAGAAAAATGTATTGTTTTTCGCAAGTTTTGTTCTCCTTTATGTTGTAGCTATCAAGGCCTTATTGTTTTTTTCTGGCATAAAAATTTACTTTTTGATTATATTAGAGCTTTAAATACAAGGTATCGTGTTGTTTCTCACATGCGAGAGATTCAAATGATGCACATTTTTCTTATTAGGGTAATAAATTACTGTAATTTATAAAATGATAAAATATTTCGTATTGATTATGTTATATTAGGTAGTTATTTCAAGTTAATTTATGGATCATATGTGTCTTTAAATATTATTCATATCATGAATTTTTTATAATAAATATAATTTTCTTACGATAGACATGTAAAATTTATCGTTATTGTTTATTTTTACTTCTATAGGAAACAAAATAAATTATAATTTTACATGCTATTATGTACTTATAATTGAAGTTATCATTTGCATAATATATATTGATGTAAGAATAGAATGAAAATACTTCTCTGTAATTATTTCATGATTGAAAGTAATACCTTATAGTAAAAAGATAAAATAATGGAGAACTTAAAGTTTGACATTTTTTACTTAATTTTATTCAAAATTATGTTAGTCTCATTTCCTTTCAGCCATGTAATTAATAATGTATATAATAGGAAAACAAGGGATGACTTTAAATAGTAGACATTTGAATCCATATGTATCTAAAATGGGCATTTTTATGCATTAATAAATTATCGCTATTTTGGACAATAATAGCAAGATTTAATTTTAACATTAGACAAAGAGACTATTTTTAATTTTGATTTTAATGTTAATATATTTATTTAAAGTTTCCAAACCTAAAATATTTCATTATTTTACAAAGAATGTTAATTTAAAAGTGTATTGAAATGTTTATATCCAAAAGTATCATATATTATATCCTTTCAAACATTTTATCACACACTGCCCGACATTGAAAATGCAACACCAAGAAGGAGTTGCTAAATAGTGACGAAACTCGGAAAATAAAGATATATATAGAGAGAGACAGCAACTAACAATAACGAAATGATAGGCATAAAAAGAGAGAGAACTCGACCGAGCCAGTAGGTTGTAGGACGGTGATACATGAAGCAATACGTCTAGCCACAGAGTCAATGAGAGTACGGATGGCGTCTTGAGGAATGACTTGCCGTTCCCTCTCAACCATTTGCTAAACGCGTCTTCTGTAGGAGGCAGCGGCAGGGTCAGCAAATGGCGTCCAATCGTATCCCAAATGTGTTCCACTGGTGACAGATCTGGTGAGCACGATGGTCAGGAAAGCAGCTGTACACCTTGCAGGGCATTTTGGCTGATGTGAGCAATATGCGGTCAGGCTTTATCATGCTGAAAAAGGGTATTAGGAACCCCCTGAAGGTAGGGGAGTATCAAGAGCCGCAGTACATCCTCCACTGAATATTAGGCAGTCATAATGCCTTGAATACGAATTTGAGGTAACCTAGAATCGTAAGCAATGGCTCATCAAACAATGATGTCGAGCTGTTGCACAGTAGAATTGCTGCAGGAATGGCATGTCCATTTCACCCTAACTCGGTACCATTTCAGTTGTTGAAGTCTGTTTTGTGGGATCAGTGGCAGTCTTCTTAATGGACGCCATGAGCGTACGTCACTAGAAACCAATAGCTGACAAATGGTTCTGATCGATATTGGAGTACACAGGATGTCTTGCACTTGTTGCAGAATATTGATAGAAGTGCTTTCTGGGCCTCCACCACCTCGCATCGGACGCGTCTTCCTATCTACATTGGTACCACGCAAGCGTTCCTCAGTTCTTTGTCTCACTAATCTTCTCTACAACCGGTGTACTGTGGACGCCTCCAGGCGTAAGTCAGCTGTGATTTGCTGTAAAAACCGACCTGCCCTTTCGTTTACCCCCTGAACCTCTTAAATTCGTTTGTCTGCTGGAACTGACTTGATTAATTCTGGGCAATTTATTATATATATATATATATATATATATATATATATATATATATATATATATATATATATATATATATATATATATATATATATATATATATATATATATATATATATATATATATATATATATATATATATATATATATAGATAGATAGATAGATAGATAGATAGATAGAGAGATATAGATATATATATATAGCTGCGTATTTAACATCATTTGCATATTTCACTAAGGTTTATCATGAAATTTGCATAGTGGCCAGCACTTCTTGGTTTTGCATTTTCATTTGCGGGCAGTGTATGATATTAAAAATCACAAAGCAGCTTAGTCTAATATAACTGCCAATTTAATGTCTCAAAAAGAGCTGAAGAAAGAATAATGCTAATAACATATTCGATAAGTAAATGGATAATTTATTTTCAATTTGTAAATGAACTATTTGAGGTTTTATAGTTTTCAAATGCTTAATTATTATTTTATTTCATTTTTCCTTTAATAATAATAAGAGCTTTTTCATAAGTTTAGTTTGTACTAACAATTTAGGGAACTTTTTAGCATTCCAACTTTGCAAAATATTTGTATTTGCATAACATAAAACACATACAAATGAAAAAAGTAATTTCATTTTACTATCGAGTGGTAATAAATAATAAAATATAGGCTTTTCCAGATAATTTTATATTTTAAATTCTGAAAGAATTATCACATTTATTTTATTTTCAATAGCCCTACAAAAATGCAGGCAGTTTTTCCTATATTTTTGTACATAAAAACAGAATCTTTTTTATAGAAAGTTATTTTTCATGTGAGATTGTTGCAAATATTGATACAGATAATTAAAATCAGTTTATGGAAATTTATAAAATATTTCTAAAAAATTTTATTCACAATGTGCAGTGTTTAATTATTTTTAAATGTTACTCCATAGGAAGTTAAAGTTTTTTTTATCACAATATTACTTTTTAGATAAACTCTTTCAATTAAAGTAAAAACATTAAACTTTCAAAGTTTTATTAATTATTAGAATAAATTGC
This sequence comes from Latrodectus hesperus, assembly GCA_037975125.1. Taxonomy (NCBI): domain Eukaryota; kingdom Metazoa; phylum Arthropoda; class Arachnida; order Araneae; family Theridiidae; genus Latrodectus; species Latrodectus hesperus. Next base: position 54,651,246 of record CM075850.1, on the reverse strand, counting down.
AAAATGTCAAATAGTTGTTTTAAATTGGATGCCAGCAAAAAATCAAAGTCTAACTGCATTTCTTTATCAATGTAAATATGGCTCATACTTTTAATTTCCCCCAACGAAAAAAAACAATTGAGCAACACAACCTTAGAAAAGTATTTAAATAGAAATATGGTAAATTGTTTTTTAAAAAAGAAGTTAAATAATCAGATTTAAATTTAAAGAAAATCAAGGAAGACTTGCAAGGCCTTACTCTCTTATCACTTTAAATATGCCTTACATTTTTGTAATTCTATCCAACGGATAAAAAACAATTGTGCAACACAACCTTAAAAAATATGTAAAAAAATATAAATATAATTTTATATAAATTAAATAATAAGATTAAAATGTGAATGAAATTAATGAATTATTTAAAATTCCTACTGAACTAACATAAACATTTGCAAATGAATTAACGAGTTAAAAGTTATTCAGAGTTTATTAATAAACAGTTAGAAAAAATATGTTTGAGCAACTGATGATTATCGGATTAGTATATTTAATGTTCAACATCATTCACCCAATGCAACTTTTCTAAACTATTTCTTTGAGATGAACATTAACTTTCTTCTGAATTGTTTAAACGCTAACCCCTCTCCTCAAGATTTTTGATCAAATCTTAGTGTATGTATAAATTTTTAAAGTTTCTTGCAAGGATCGTTTTACTTTTTAAGCCAATCTCTTTAATCTGTTCTTTAAAACAATTCTTTTACTTTTAAGCGCAATCAATTTCATCACAAATATTTTTAGAATTTGTTAATATTTCCAGAGTAATTACCAAAGTTATTCTTATGCTGAAAGAGATGATTACCTTTTCTTGTCTTACATTTCATGTCTTTTTTTGCATTACCCTTTTACAAATGGTTAATAATAATGACAAATGATTTTTTTCTTACCCTTTATATTACTTTTATATGGAAATGATAGAAAGGGTAGTAATATAATATAAATTATATCTTTACTTCATTTTCTCATTCAAAATTAGCAATATAAGGTAAAACACAATATAAGGTAAGGAAAAAAAGATAGTAATGGTTTTAAAACTACACAGAATTGTTCTAAGAATTCTAATTGTTACGAATAGCTTCTGTATAGGTTTTTTATAAATCTAATGGTGCTATTGTGGGATTTTTCTGTTTCACGGATTGAATTAAAAAAATTCTCATTTTTCTCAAAAAAGCTCATTTTTCTTATTTTCTCAAATAAGGGCCATTACGATTAACCATTTTTAAGGATTTATAAGCTCTATTTAATGAACTACTGTTAAAAGCATTATTAAGTGCGAAAAGTAAATTGGTTCCCTCATAAAATAAATAGCGAAAATGCTTTATAGTAGAAATTTAGGGATCTTTTTTTTAGAAAATGTCGAAAATTGCACGTTTTGGAAAGTGCCTATGATTTTCAAAATTATCTTTGGATTTTTTTTCCTCACAGGAAATGATAATATTCATTAAAAAAGAATTTGGGTTATAGGAATCAGATATGAAGTCACACAAGCTTTTAATGATACTTTATTTGAAGTAACTTCTTTCACACAAAAAATAAGTCTTTTTTATTTTGCAAACATACTTTTAAGTAGTTTTAGTTCTTTTTTTATTCAGAAACATTTCATATTGTAATATCAAAATTACTTTTTCCATTTTATGCAATTAAGATTAATTTGCTTTCGAAGTATTTTCATTGTTTTAATCATTCTATTATTTTGAAAATACATAAATTTACTTTTTTGCTTTAATAGTTCAATAATTCAACCGTACCTTTGAGGTAGATGATTTTAGAAATTCTAATCCATCAAAAACTATAGTTTGCAATTAAATAAGCTCTTGAGCTCAAAATGAATTATTGAGGACAATTAAATTTTTTTTATTTTTTCATAACATTTACCTTTCTAAAAGGAGAATACTTAGACGTATAAAATGAATAGGAATATTTAACAAAATAATTACTCAAACTGTATTTTATATCTCAATAAATTCAAAAATTATCAATTGACAAAAGTTGCTAAATTGTGATGGAAATTTTAAAACTTATTTCATGAGAAATGTTCAAGAGTATTTTATAATAAAGTATATTAGATAGAGACAAATAATAGAAATATTGGATAATAACTAAGAGCAAACAGCTGATTAGGACAAACAATAGAAATGATTTTACTTTTTATGAATTGATTTCAATGAATGATTATATTTTAATCTTCTATTTTAAACTAAATCAAAGTAATATTTTAAGAAATTATTAAGAATTGAATGCAAATTGCCATGCATGTTTATACATATTTAATATATGGAAAAGATAAAAGCAAAAATTAAATAAATTTCTGTTACTTACTGTTTACTTAAAAAAATAGAAACTTTTATGTAAACTTTTATTGAGATATTAAAAATATTTAATATTATTTACTTTTAAATGAAATGAATAAAATTGGTCTATAATAAAATCATAATATTTTGTATTTATATGACACATTTTAATGTTATGTTTACCCCTTTATGATATTATTTCCCTTTTGAAAATATTCAAAATTGAACAACTGCGTCATTATATTTCTTGTAAATTTTATTCATTAGGTTTTCATATATTTACCGCACTTCATGCATACATTTTAAAGTTTATTATGATCTTCATTGTTTAAAACTTATTATTTTATTTTTCTATTGCTCTTCTCGAAACCTTTTTTTCTAAAAATTAAATTGCTTTGTATTTTACTTTTAATTTTTCTTTACTTTCCACTGATTCTTCTATAGTTAAGTGTCATGAATGCGTCATTTTTTATGAATACAGTTTTTTAACTAAACCAGTACAAATATTTTAGCAACAACTCTTCATCATATCTTCTGATTTGTGTTTACTTTCAAACACATTAAGTATTCATTCTTTAACAAAATTATCAAGAACAATTTATGATACAACGATGGGCAAACAAATGTAGCATGAAATCATTTTAATTAAGATGCATCCAGAAATTATAAGCAAACTTTCCTTTTGTATTCTTAGATTAATGCAAAAAATTTTTCCTTATGTACTATGCATTAAATAATAACACATTTATTTCTTTTTGATGTCTTTAATAAAGTATAGTGTCCTTTTATAAAATCAAATGTTGAATTAAATTCATTTTTTTAACTTTTCAGCAATTCAATTAAGATAGTTGATTGTTTTCCTTTTTGTTGTTAGAAATCCATATTATTTTTTGTAATGTGTGGCTAGGAATATGTAAGACGAAATCGATTATTATATAAAATATGAAGCTGTTTTATGCTATAAATTAAATTAATAGCAAGCTTAAGCCTCTGTGCCTTCAATTAGATTGTTCCTTTTCGAAATATAGTTAATATAGTAAACCTATTTGGTTTTAATGTTACAGGGAATTCAAATTTTTGTGGCCTATTTTGCTGGTTTTTTATATATAGAAATGTTTACGTAATTCTCAAATAACTTGAATTGCTGTAATTTATCGTATATAGTATGTATTTATAAGAACACACATTTATTCATATTTATTTTATATACTATGAATTGGACATTACTGCTATTTCTTTGAACTTAATGTATAACATTTCAACATAAAAGCTTAAAAGAAATAAAATGAAATTTATGTAAACTCTATTGGAATGTAGGTGTGTGTCGCAATAAGCAAATTAAACATTTATTTTCTAATAGCAAAATATACCAATTAATGAAAGTTATACAATATTATTTATTTTATGAAATATTAAATACTTCCTGTGTAAAAAGAGATAAAACCTCTTGAAAAAGGTTAACTTAGACGCTAAAAGTATCATTTCAACATAAAATAAATTTACTATGTTAAGGGTCTGTAAATATATCTTACGTAAATATTTTATTTATATTTCTGTAAGCCTGACATTAATTAAGAAAACGCCTCACTGGGAACAAATATGATTTAGTTGCCTAAGTTTTAGAAATTAATATTTTATAGCCTATTGTATGAATTTGTATAATGAAATAAACAAAAGAAATGTTCCTCAATCATTTAAATCCATTTATGTAATGAAAAAATATCTATAAGAAAAATTATTAAAAAATAGGAATTGTTGTTTTAATGATAATTATTACATTATTTGGGTGCATAGGCTATTGTGAGGCAGTGCATTACTTTTGAACATAATTCTTATTAAAAATTGCGTCCACAGATTACAACAATAAGATAAGATTCAAATATGTGTAACAGAGTAATTTGTGACATGATGAAAGAAAACGTAGCTAAATTCGTAACAAAAGAGAAACTATGTTGCCTATTTAATAGCCATCAATGAGATAATGCATTTAACTGTCTGATTTTTCTTTGTAACACTATTATGAAACACTATATCAAGGATTTGTAACACTATATCAAAGCTTTATAACACTATATCAAGACTTTAAGGATACTTTTAAACAAAAGTGTGTTTTCAAGTTGTAAAAAATGTTGACTCGTAATAAAAAAATAATGTTCTAATAAGAAAAAAGCAAATTCAAAGATAAATCATTTCTAAAAGTAGTAAATTAATATATTCTTATGCTAGAAATGCATAAGAATTATAAATTAAAACGAAGAGATGTTATGGAAAATACATTTAACTCATTTTAATGTACTGAAGATTTTTTATTAGCTACTTCTAAAAATTATATTATTAGCTAATTTTAAAAGAATATTTCAACTTGATATTAAGAAAAGAAAATTGTTATACTAGTTTTTAAATATTAATTATGTTATTTCAAATATTTCTTTCTAACAGGAATTTCTTGATTTATTTAAAACTCATAGCAAAATAATGGGAATTTATTGAAAAAATATGAATGATTTTGTTAGGAATTCTTAAAGGTAAAGTTTCTTACTTCATTCGGTGACAACAAAAAAGAGCCAATTCATAAAATACTTGCGATATGTTGAGCGTTATGTGTAACAGAAATAAGGATATACCACATTGTCTTGAAACAAATTTGTAACAAGACAAGGCTAGATATTAAATTTATGTCAAATGCTTGTTTTATTCGTAAGGACTCTCAAAATCATTTAAAGTAAACAATATTATTACACAATATGGTAAACGCAATTTAATCTTTAAATTTGATAAAAAGATAATTCAAAAAATAATTATCTATGCAAAAATTTCTCCCTCTTCATTTTTCAGAAAATGCTTACAAATTGTTTTAATAAAAATAATCCTTATCAAAACTGGTATACATTTCTTAAGTATCTATTTTCGAGGTTGCGAAATTTTGAAATGAAGTACTGCTAAAAGTTACATATCATTGAACAAATAATTTAATCATGATATTAATAAAATATTTTTGAGAGAAATTTTACTAAGAGTTAAGGCGAAGGTAGAGTTTCTAAAAAGTTAGACTCGAATAATATTATAATGTTAATTTATATTTAATTGAATAGTCTTTAGCTTTAGACATAGACTTTAATCAGTTTTTAAAAGATGAATCTAAATATTAATTATTCTTTAAATCATTGAATTTCATTGCTTGGATTTTTCTCTTTGATTATGATCTATCTGTTTTCATGGCTATTTCAGTGGATGTATTTATAATTATTTTAAAAACCAATTTTTCATTCAGTAGCCAGATGGCCAGAAAGTGAACCTGGTAAAATATAAAAGATTGATTGTCTTGAAAAATACCATGAGGAAAATGTTCTCTTTAAGCTCAAGTATTACCTATAAATTGATGTATTTATATATATATATATATATATATATATATATATATATATATATATATATATATATATATATATATATATGTCAAATGCTTGTTTCTTTTTGATATTATGCGACACCATAACAAGAAAATTTTTACTACAGTAATAGTGCTATGAGGATAAATATTTTCACCAATTCATCTTATGTATTTGAAGTGCATATTTTACTGTCCATTACATAATTTTTTTGCTCAGTTTAATCTTTCAAAACTTTGTTTGATATAAAACTTATCGTTATGCCACTGAATTCTATTTGTGCCGCGAATTTACCAAGCATAATTTAGCAATAAATTATTTATTATCTTCTATGATTGCACAAAACACTAAACTGACAAAAACATTTTATAAACGAAAACACACTATAATATTCTCAACAGTCTCGTTCTACTTCCATTGAAATGCGTTTTCATTAAATTTTTCATTACATTTGAACATATAATAGAAAAAGTTAGTGTAAAGATTATGTTCTTCCAAATTTAAAACTGAGATTTTATTCTATTGTTTAAACTGACCCTTTAAGTTAACTCATTAAAATTGAAGTTATAAGTGATTCTTCGAATTTATAAGTTTTATTTTGATTGATTGAATTTCTTTAAATATTTTCAAAAATTTAAACCATCACGTTTGCTTAAACTTCTATAGTGATATCCATCCAATTACTTTCATAGATTTAACTTTTATGTAATTATATTATTTTATGTAATATTGTTATTTTATGAAATTTCCTTGAGGAACAATCATCAAATATTATAATTTCGCGATATGTTGTAAAAGCTATTAAATAGATTAACATAGTAAAAACAATCATTTCAATTGCAATTGCTTAAGGTAAGAATAAATCTTCTCCAACAAATTATATCAGTTTTTGAATCGTATCATAATATCGTTGATTCATTGTCAAAACAAAATGATAAATAATTGAGTTTCTAAGCACATCCCCTAAATTACAGCATTCATATAAAAGAAAAATACTTCATAACAAATTAATCAAACTTGGTACATTTTCATTCTTATTTGGATTTAAATTTTAATCGAATGCAGATAATATAATAAGTTATATTTTACGTTAAAAGTTTATCATGAATTTGGAAAGGAAAATATTATTAGGTGTAAGTAAAAATTTTTAAGTTTTATAATATAAATTATTATTTATAAAATAAATTATTTACCTGAAACAGATATTTTGGTTTTCACTTTTTTTAGTTTATATTTTATGTATTTTAAAGACGGCATAATTAAATTTTCTATACCTTATTTTAAAAAAATGAGAATTGTGTAAGTTATAGCATTTTTAAGTATTATTTATTTTATTTTATTTTAGACCATTCTCTAAATTTTATGTTGAGAAAAGGCAGGGGGGTGTAAATTTTATCTCTATTACTGCTATATATAAATATGATTTATTAAGATAGAAAATGAGTTTCTTACTAATTTTATACAAATTAAAAAGTCTCCATTATATTTATTACAATACCGAGAGATATTTTAATATTTTAAAATATAATTTCGGATGTAACATATTTTAATCAATTGGTATAAAAAGAACTGAAGGAGTAATCAGGAGAATAACTGATGTATATTATTTACTCAATCGAAATTTCTTCAATTAAAAGAAATAACAAAAATATCATCTAATTTACAAAAATTCATTCAGTATATTGCCAGTGAAAAAAGAAAATTTTACATAACAAGTATATTAAGTAATTTTAACATTTCTAAAATATCTCAATAAATAGTAATCAATTTAAAATTTTTATAGAAATGAAATACAAAACAAAAATATATTATTTAGAAAATATAAGTATACAGGAAAAATAATTCAATCGTTTGATATAATTATTATTTTTCAATAAGAATATAATAGACCATAATTATTTTTTAATTTTGATGAAAAAACAATATGTTACAAGTTGAATTTTCTGATTGCACCAACAACTTATATTTAAATTCTTTCTTAATAAATTAACACTGTACATTATTTTAAAATTTTGATACCTATAATTCTTTGTTAGTTGGGTTTTTAATATCTCATTTTTTAATATTTATTAGGATTCAAAATTCTAAAATCTATTTAAAACTTCATTATTTACTATCCGCAACTTTTTCTTATTTCAACTTCTAAGTTCCTTAGCTTTAAAATGCATACATAAAGAAAATTTGGACAGAGGGAAAAATTTCTTTTTGACATAAAAACAAAAAAAGTACTTTCATCTTTGTTATACAATCCATATACTTTAAAAAAAACTTGAATATTTTACTAACCAATATTTTTATTGTACGAAAAAGAAGAATAGTCTGAACAATTTTAGTAATTGAATTTAATTAAAGCAAACCAAATATCTATTGAAATTACAAAAATCATTATGCATTTTACTAGTAAGAGTGATTTTAATACGGCGTAAGAACAATTTTTTTAATGGCTAAGGGATTGATACATTTTTTACGTAATATAATTTAATATTTTTCAGTTGTGATTAAAAATTTTCTTTAATTTCTTTTTTAAATGCCTATAGCAGCTAGAACAGGCTTTAAAACGATGCGTTTCTGTACCATCACATTTTTATAAAACTATATTAGGTAATTTATATTACTAATATTTACTCTTATTAAAAATTCGCACGCATAAAATGCAACATTGAACAAGCGAAATATATGTGTTTCAATTTAAAATAATTCAAATTTATAAAATTCAAATTTATATAATTCAAGCAAAACATTTTTAATTTATTCAGTTTTTCTAAATTCATAATGAAATTAATCATCTTTATGTTAAGAAATAGGAAAATATATAATATTTAATTACATATTATTTTGCTTTGGAGACTGCAGCAGATAACTTTGGGATTTAAATAATGACTATCTATAGTAGAGACTAGAGACTTTCGTTCACTCTAATAATTAAAGTTTCTGAAATAGCTTCAACTTTAAACAATTGTCTCATGTCTTTACTTTATTCCCTTTTTTTCCAAAGATATTTTATAGAATTATGATCAGGTGAATGACACGACTAGTTAGAAATTTTCATTTACTTGTAATTTTACCGTTTTAAAAATACCCTTGGAATAATTATATTTCTGAAATTTCTTATCAATAAATTTCTTTTTATAAACAAAGTGAACAATGTTATCGTCTAAAAATCCTTATGCAAACATTTTATGTCATAATTCTATTGATGTGCTATCTATCCAAGTTGACAAAGCAAACTTGTCAATAAATACAAATAAATTTCCCCTCTTTGAGTTGGAAGCTGGAATTCATTCTGAAGTTTTTTGAAAGACGAATATTACAGCAGTCATTACTTCCAAACCAATCGAATTTGAACTCATCACTCCATGAAATCTTTATCTGATCTTTGGTTGTTCATCTTTCTCCATAGCGAGTTTCCATCGAATGTTTTTATGTTTGATTAAGGAAATTTTTTATGTAAATAGTTATGAAAAAAAAACAAATCTTCAGAATGTTTCTGTAAGTTATTGAAAATGAGAATTAAATGACGTGTTTTTAGTAGTATATATGTACACTAAGCCAATAATAAATTACCAAATCTATAAGAATTCGAAATAAAGCTATTTACTTAAAATTAGTTCGTTAAAAATAATGCAATTAAATAAGTTTTATATACATTTTGCTGTTTTTTAAAATTATATAAATTTAATAATTAATTTTTTTGATTTAATAAATTCTTAAATATGAATATTTTCACAAATAAATAATTAAAATTATGAAACTCATCTATATCATTAAGTTTAAAGAAAAAAATGTCACCATCTGATAAAAACTTTGAAGTAAAGCTATATGTCTTAAAGTATACAATTATAGTTTAAAAGATCGGGCTTGTGTCAAACGAGGAATTTTATTTAGTCAAATATTTATGTATGTTCTCATCAACTTATTTTCAGAAACTAACATTTGTTGTTGAATTGCATGTAATATTGACTACCAAGACGTGAAATTAATTGACTACGATTTATATTGCATGATTAAAGTATATTCCTATGAATTATCGAACATGAACTAATGTTGATTGATGTTTTTTATGAGAATATTTATAAAATATGATGTTTTCATGCCTATTGATGCCCGATGACATTCAAAGAATAGTATTGCTGACTCTGCCATTCAAAAATCATCAATTTTAAAGCCAAAACTATTTTACTTCGTCACCAGTAAGCTATTTGTTGTATATTCCATGATGATTTTTATATTATTGCCTATCAGATAATGATAATAATGTACACATTGAGCTATTGTGGAATGCTGACAAGTGGTTTAAATTATGGATTGAAATTACGTGCAAATGACACGTTTTTGATTCCACAGTTATAGAAATGTTATATTCCCCAAAAAATTTTAATGACGAAATGCTCCTTAAATTCAGCTCCAACTAACTTTCCAAGTTCAACATTTGTTGCTACCTTTCATGAGGTCTCAGTTACAAACAAAATCCTTTTATTTCACTTAAATATAAAATACACAACTCTTACTCATTGATATTTATTTATTTTCTTTAGAAGTTTACTGTCATTTCAATATCTGGACGTCATTTTCATAAGAAATTTAATGTTTCTTAGGATAGTAAAGATAATAAACAAAATTTTCTCACTCATATGTGAATATTGGAAGCACTCTCAAACAAAATAATACATTTTTTGAACATGATATATACAAACATCTTATTAAAATAATCTATTTTATTAATAAAATAATAGCGATGAAAGAAACAAATTAATTTCTATTTGTTAGAAATAATCAAGTCAAAGTATTAGAATGTTTAAGCGTTATACATCATATTATTATAATTTTTAAAAGCGTAAAAAGTATTATTATTGAAATTAAATTTGCTAAATAAAAATTGCCTTATAAAAAAATTAAAAGGTTAAAATGAAAATAGGAAGGAAAAATTCTATAGTAGGAAATAAAAAGACGCAGACAATTTATAATAAGCATAAAGGCATGCTAGAAAAAAAGGGATTTCTAAGGAAAATACAACTTACTACTAATCATCTGATTTAAAATTATTTTCAGATTTTCGAAATATGTATTCTTTCCAATTTAAAACTGTGGAAAAATATTAGATGAAATACAATTGTTTATAAATAGATTAAAATATTTTATTTTAATAATATGAATTGTTCATTTTGAATAGAATAATTTCTGTAAGAATGAATTCTCAGTAAAAAAATTAAAATTACATAAGATGATTTCGTTGTAACTATAGCTTTGTTTCGAACCAAGTTTCTCATGCGTCAGTTTAAATACAATTATTTGCATATTCTGATTTGGAAATAACCGTGTATGTATGTATGCATTTACTTTTAACGAATGTGAATTTCATAAAAAATTTAGAACATCCTACACAATATATTTCCTTTAACCTGTTCAATTTATAGTAATATCTGTGACATAGTACATTTACTTGTCACTTCAGCCTATATATTACAGAACAGTTTAAAAAATCATGACGAATAGTCTAGAAATGCAATATTTGTCTCAAGCATGGGAGAAGAGTACTTGAGGGTAAATCTACAAAATAATCTATTCCATGTAAATATAATGAAAACGTATTTTTGGCTGTTTTTACCCCTTATCCATTTATGAGAAAAAGTATGCAAATGCTTATATTCAGACATGCTATTACTTACAATCTTATTATTTTTTGTGAGTAATTAAGAAACTATTACAAATAATTTATAAGAAATAAATTAATAATTAAAGCATAACTTGTTTGTAATTTTCATAGTTCCTGTAAGAAAGAATAATAGTTTAGGATTATTATTTCATTAGTAAATTTCAATCAAGAAAAATTAATCTTATTTTGTATTGTTTTTCTATAGCATAGTGGAAAATATTCGTTGCATTGATTCAGAAAAATAAATTTAATGTTAAACTGCTATATCATGTTTAGGTTTGCAATAATTTGTAAAAGAGAATGCAAATCGGAACTGTAATTATAACCAAAACTTATTCACTCTTATGATTCTTAAAACAAGTTTATACAAAGAAATGTTTTATGGTTTTAATTTAAATTTGTGAACTTTTGAGCTTTTAAGCAATGTAAAAATAATAAATATAAGGAAAACACTTGAAAATTGAAAAACAGGAATATATCTTTATGTAATATTATGCCCAAGTAATCGAAAAGATTCGATTTCAGAGAAAACTCATTATATCTGGATTAATAAGATTTGAAAATCAAGGAAATTCAATAATAAGAAAAGAAAATAGGAATGTAAGAAGATGAGTGAAATATTTTTGAACATTTGATTTATTGAAACTTGATAATTGTTGTAAAACAAATTTTTAAAACTGAAAATCGGTAGCCAATATAACGAAGCATTCAAAGAGTGGCAATAAATATTATTTTTTGAACATCAACTTCTATTTTGTAGATATATTTACAATAAATTCAATACATACATAGTTTACATCCATTTCTTAAATTTAGTTATTTTAAATATTTTTAGGATTAAAACTTTGAAAATGCTTTGAAATTTCTCCCTATCGTAATAATCTTATTTAAAATCACATACATGTAAAAGAAAACTGTGTATCATTTATTTCAACTAGATAGCTAAATTTTTACTTAAAACTAATAGTTTAAAAGTTGATTATTTTATTAAAACTGATTAAGTTCAATATAAAATGACATTTTTATAAATAAATATTTATTTTTAAATAATACGTATATATTTACGAAGTTTAAAAAATTATTCTGGGCATTTAAATTTTTTTCCAACAGCGGGCACTTGGGTGACGAAACCTATGCCAAAGAAAGGCCAAGAAATTGCTAATTAACATAAATCACTCTTATTCCCATAAAGAATTCATCCCTTATCATGATGATAAGTCCCAGATTAAATATTTTTAAAATGTTCAATCATGACTTTCAAGAACATAAGCTCTTAATTTCGTACTTTCTGCTGTCTACCTGATCCCCAGATTTAAGCAACACAATCACTTTGATCATTTTGGAAAAAAAGAGTGAAATCCCTCTATTCTTCATCTGCGTCTCTCTTCGATAGTTGAATCAGTTTCTGTTGTTGTGCACAACATCCCACTTACCACCAAACAATACTTGTGTGAGTCATTTTCAAGAAGAATGTAAATGATTTTGAACTGCCAAATGTTCTCTCACGCTATATAAAATGCAAAATCATTTTGTAAGAGTTCCCAATTACCTTGAACATCATATTTGGCACAACATTCTTGCTAAATTTAAAATATTAAAATTTTATAAATATTCAACGCTTTTTCTCAATTTTTGTCAACTATTTGGTGTATTCAGCTATTTTAAATTTATTTGTATTAAATATAAAATTGTAATAAATTGATTCCAACAACCGCGCGAGCGTATGTTATTAATAATAATAAATTAACCAATTACGAGTATTACATAATTGATATCTATGTAAAAGAACTCCAAATTATTACAATTGTTTATTATATAAACTTTTTATTTTTTAAATTTCTTAAATTAAATGGTGTTATTTTAAGAATTCAATTTTGAAATTTAGTGTACTTGTCATGAAGAATTTCAACAACATAATTTTGTCTTCTTAAAGCTATATCCTTTTAAAGAAACAGAAATAGAATTCAATGAAAAATTCATCAGACACCTCACTGCTAAAATATATACCTATTAAGATTAAAGATTACTGATCACAGTATCAAATGAGTCAATGTTAAGTAAGATATGGTGTTACTTATTTTGCGGACAAAGATGTTTTTCCTTAATGTACTGGCTTGATTTTGAACAAATAGCTCTCATAATTTTTGAGTTGTTTAAAATAACACTATGTTAAATGTTAAAATTACAATTTGCAATCAATAAAATAAAAGGCAAGTTTAATTTATAAGTTTACAGTAAAATTAAACATAACTTTACGTAATGTATATAATATTATTTATAGCACCTATTTTTAATAAATAAAATCATTACTTTTTAAATATATATTTTAATTATAATCTGCAATAATAGAAACATTTACCAAGTTGTAAAAATAGTTTGTTTATAAATGTGCCATAAAATGACTTGTTAATCATTTATCTGCTGAATCACAAAATAACTTTTGAATGTTACATAGCATTTAATGAATATTAAGGCAAAATTATTTTTCCTATTCTTAAATTTTGTGCACAAGATTGTTTTTATAAATTAATATAAAATAATATATGTTATATAAATTAAAACTAAATTAAATTATTTTCCTATTTTTCCTATAAAAGCAAATTTTTTTTTACTATTAAAAAAATCAAAAATTCAAAAAATTTCTGCAATAAAATTTATGAGCAAACTCTTAAATTTAAACAATTATAAAATTATTAACTAGAAACAATTATTATATTTAATATATTTTTCTGGCGATTATTTGTGCTAAAAACTAATAATTGCATTAAGAAATATTTATTGGTAAATACAAAATGTGTAACGATGATATCTTATTTAAAATTAGAATAACCTTATTAAATAAATAAAAATATTCAAAACATATTAGTAGATTTGTGGTTTTTTGATGTTTAATTCCATTTCTTCAATTAATTCCTTTTTATATAAAATTCTTGTTTTAATTTCCTTGTACAGTTGATTCTTATGGTATGAAATATCTAATATGTTTCAGTTATAGAAAAAAATTTACGAAAGCTGATATTATTGGGGAAAAATGAACTAATTAGGAGAGAATATATAATCCATTAATTAATAAATGCAATATATATTTTTTAGAAATATTTAATGTTAGAGAATTTTAAATTCTGTATGTGTTATAGAATCATAGAAAACATAACACATTTTATAAAATTGTAAAATTAAATAAATTGCATAAATTATTTTAGTTAAAATTAAAAAATAGATAAGCAATTTTTAAATCATATGTAAATCCGTATAAAGGCAACCTACGTTACTTTAGTATTTATGAGAAATATTTAAAAATTTCTCTTTACTTATTTGGTAGATGATTGATCAATTGCAAGAAATTGGATAATTTAAAATTGCCGAAGATCTACGTATATTAATTTTTAAATAACAATCAGAATTCATGAATATTTAACACAATGTTCATAAAGGCAAATTATTTCTTAAATATAAAGAAATATTTCGTAGAAATACTTTGTCATTTTCATTAAAAATATTTTCAGCTATGATTATCCATGTATTGATGACAATTTAAGCTCTGTTGCTCATAACATTATATTTTTGTATTTTATATTATTTTAAAGTATGCCACACACATATTTGAATCACTGAAACGTTATTTTAAGAAACACTTACAATTAAAAATGGATTTCAGATCTGCGTTAAATTTACTTAACAGTCATTGTATACAATTATTTATAGCTCATTATTCACACACTACATGCATTAAAATGAAAATGAAATTAAAATTTATTGCATGAGTGGAATTTAACGTTATTTAATTTTTAAATAAATTATTAATTAATAGTTAATTTTATGTTGTCTGAAATGCCACCAATGCATATAGTTGCATATAAAATTAATTATCAATAATTAATATTATAAAATAATTATGAATAAATTATTCTGTTAACTGTAATTTTCTCTTTATTTCTTTGCAAACACACATATACTCTCATATATATATATATATATATATATATATATATATATATATATATATATATATATATATATATATATATATATATATATATATATATATATATATATATATATATATATATATATATATATATATATATATATATTACACACACATACTTAATTTTGCTACAAATTCAACATTACTCCAGTCTATGACATCCACGAATATTGTAATCCAAATCTCATAGAGAAGATCAGTCATTTGTTTTTTTTCCATATATACTCTTTAATTCTATGCACAAACATATATCATAAGTACTCAATAAATATCTCCAGATTCTTGATGACTGATCCAAATACTGAATCTCACTGTCTCAATACCAAGTAAAGACAGACTTTAACACGTAGCAGTTAACGATGTTGTCCTGGAATTAATAAAATTTGTTTTCATAAATTTACAGCGATAAGAAACGCAAAACGGTGTTATGGATTTACATGTCTACAGACTTTGGAAGGTCGAGTAATACCAGCTACAAAAAAAATCTGCAACAAAACCAGACATTTTGTATTTTGAAAATATGTTGTTTCAAATAAAATGTTTGTAAAAATCTGTAATTAAGCTCTCTGCTTTTCACATTAAATCCAGGGTAATCATTGAGCCTTTTAACGAACACCTTAGTCTTACATCCTTCCTCAATCTTTGTACAAAACAGAATTTTCTGTTAAGGTTTTATGTATAACTTTCGACTTTATCTAAATTGTTTTAAATACATTTAAAAAGTCTGGAGTTTATGTTGCTTCGCATTCACAAAATTATTTCCAACACTTTATATTAAAGACTTCTGCCCAAAATTCTTAACAGCATTTTAATCATGCGCTCTCCCCATCCTTCTTACCAGTCGGTCCCCAAATGGAGGAAAACTTGCCTATAAATTTCTGCCCGATGAATATTTTTCTGCTGATTATAAAAGATCTTGAAATTTCTCATCATCTTACGAATCATAATTTTCATCATGCATTTTTTCAAATCATCCCTACTTTCAAGTAAGTTTTTAATATAAACATCAAAACATTTTAATTGTAAATTATAAAGCTGGAAATTTTGCTTGGTTTCATTTACTACTTTCAAATAAAGCGATTTATTCGGCAGTTGATATTATCAAATAAACTTTCGTTTTCATAATTACTCGCTGATTGTGATAATTTTTCGTTAAATCCATATCATTAGAAAATGCATCTTCATAAAAACATTACGATTCTATCCATTTAATTTTTTTATAATTTAATTTTTTTCTTCTAATTAATTTCTCTTCTCTCTCTTTGTCATTACAATTATTTAAAATAATTGTATCAATTCAATCTTACTTATCACTTTATTTTTAAAACAATTTATACTTTTTGAATAAAAACGGTCAAAGTCTTTTTCGTTTTAAATTATCCTATTGTTAACAGTTTAAATTATCCTAACATCAAAAGATTACTATGGATTCGATAGAAAAAATATCTTAATTTCAGATATTTACGAAAATTCTGTTTGAAGCAGTCTATTACTTTTTTAGAAAATTCTATTAGAAGCAGTTGCGTTGTAGTTGATGTGTAACTCAAACACTTTCTACACAAAACTTGTTCCAGTTTACTTTATGAATTTGTTTTTAAACCTCTCACAGATTGTCTCAGTTTGAAAAAGGTAATTTATCTTGAATTTATTATTATTATGGTTTTCATTAGCTAATAGGATTTTAAAATCAAAGAATTTAGCAGTTATTTTATAATTGTATAGAGATGATAAACTTAGAAAAAAGCAAAACTTCTTAGTTCATATTATGTAATAATTTTTAAAATAAATCGAAGTATATTTTCCATTACTTGTAACATTTATCTCCAGAAAATATTTCATAAACCTGAAATGATTTCTAATATTCATTTATTTTTCCTTCCTAGCATTAACTCGAATGCTATTAAACTAAACCCATTTGGGATTTTATAGCTTCTTTCATCATAGCATTGTTCAAAATACATTAAAGAGCCGAAAAAATATTTTATCAATTCTTCAAAAGTATGAATATCTTAAAAATCCAACTGCATTAAGGAATCACCTTTTTACAAAGAATGATATTTTTCAAACTGATAACTCTATTTTAAAAAAAGAGATAATGCCTTCTAAAATTATCTCTTGGTAATTATTTTTAGAATTAATGTCAATGATTCAAAATCATGTATACATTTTACATTATTGCAAGCAATACAAATTACCTTATTTCATAAATATTTAAAATGAATGTTTACATGAAATATAAAAAAAAAATAAAAATTCATTTGATAAAACTGATTTTAAAATTTTATGTGATAAAGTTGATAAAATTTAAAAATTAATTCCATGAAACTAAATTTTCATTAATAATTTATATTATGTAAAAAATTATTATTTTTAAAAAATAAACCTGTCGATGAAATTCTTATCTTAAAATGTATTTTAAGATTCTCATCTTAAAATACAGACATTAAAAGAATGATTACAATTGTAAAATATATTCTCTGAACAAATTACAACTAATTTTTAGGAACAAATACATTAATTTTAAATGTAAATATATTAGTTTTTATCACTAATCTACATATGAAATAAGATAAAAGTAAAAATATTTAAGAACTTCAATAAATGTAAATATATTATAGTAAAGCAATTTATGCTAATTAATAAATAGTTAAATCAACATAGGATTTGGTCCAAAAACTAAAATCGCAAACAATATATTAATTTCTTAATATATTCTAAGAAATTGAAAAAAGTCAATAATAAAGTTTCCAAATTTTCTAAAACAAAATGTACAATACAATGACACATAGTTAATACAGTTAGAAATCACTCTGAAATTATTCTGAATGCGAAATACAGTAACATTATTTTAAACAATTTCAATTAGACTTATAAATCATAGTGGGTGACGATAAAGGACGTATCAGCCATTAGGTTTCGCTAGACCAGATGGTTTCAATGAGAAACAGATTTAGAGAATCCTTAAACCGGGTTAAACTCACACTCAGTGTATCAGTGATGGTGTTAATTGCACCGATCTAATGTGGCCATGTGTCACATGTTTGAATAGCTTCATTTATGGGTCTTAAAGCGCTAGAAATATAAGCGATGTCTATCACTTCACTAAATATGCAAATAGCAGATGGTCAAAATTATACAGTGACCTTCATATTTAATGCAAGTCACAGTTAAGAAAAAATAAGCTGTTAGTTTGATTTAATTTATAATATTAGTACATGAAAATAAAACTCTTCAAATAATGCAATATAACAAAATATTTTTTGTTGTTTACTAAATTAAATTAAAATATGGGAAATTTAAATCTACGAAAATTATAAAATGTGAAGAACTTTCAATTTGTGAATAATAAAAATTTTACAAATTACATTTTTGGAAAATAAATAATATTTCCAATAAAACTCCATTATTGCAGCCATTATAAACGCGAAAAATTGTAATTGCTTTAATATGAAATGCTTTATTAAAGCGATTAAAAAAAATTATTTTGTACATATTAGCATATTCAAATTCATAGGCTTTGAATTAGAATTTATATCTTCAAAACTTGTTTTTTATTTTAGTTAAGTTTATATGTGTGTGTATGAGAGAGAAATTGATTGAATGAGATTTTTCTTCCTTTTGTCAAGCAAAATTTAATAAAAGGAACCCAGTCATTCCAGTTAGATTAATGCAATGATTCTACAGATTTTTCAAAAGGAGTAATTTAAAGAAATATTTATGTTCATTGTATTGCTGTTATCGACTTATTAATGATTAAATTATATTTCTAACCAATAGAAACAGTTTTTATAAGATTTTACCAATCATATAAATAAAATATTATATGTGTATAATTCGAGTCATTAATAATGAAACTGTTACACGATGTGTGAGATTGTACATGCGTTTTATGTGAATATTCTGGGCCGAATATAGCGTAATGTTGAAATGAAGTTCTTTAGAATGAAAGCAGATCAAAAGTAAGCCTTTTGAACAACTATAGACGAATTTATGTTTCTACTTGAGTATATACACTTATCAGATGATTGTTAAAAAATTATTAGATTTCGTGTCGTTCAACACTTGATTAGGATTCATTCATTATATTATAATACAACCAGAATATCAGAGATTTGTTAAATGCCAAGTGGTGTAGTTAATATCCTGTTTCATGTTTCAAAACTATCGACGATTTAATAGTGAGGAACAAATCTTCATTTGTGTCTTTTTCCTTCACGCACATCTGCGTCGGTGTAGGACTTTTTGAGTTATCGCTTTTATAAAGTACAGTTGTTTAAAAAACTGTCTATGAAATTTTCCTTCTAAAAGGAATAATGTGAATAATATTAAAAGCTCTACAGAAGCTTTTTTCTCTTTAACGATCTCTAGATCATGGAAAATATGGTGTTTTATAATTCTACGTTGCCAAAAAATAATGATCAGCCAGATTCTAACAATTCTTATATAACTAGAAATTCGTTTAAATGATAACTGCTTTACTGAGAAAGAAATGTATATAAGATCCTAAAAATTATAGGTCAGTAAAAGGCAATACATTTGCTGCTATTGTAACATCACAAGAGCCCCTGCACATCTTAGCATAACTCTTTGTTGAACATGTGAAAAGACTAATAGCAATTACTTCTTGAAAGTCAACAATGAGCGTCACAAGAAATCCACATTAAACGGCAATAGGAACTCCATAGTTTGAACTCGTAACATCGGAAGATTTTCTTTTTAAATTCAACAAAACAATATTTTATCTATCATGTTCAGGTAGAAATGAATTTCATTGTTTCATAGAGTATTATTAGTATAGGACAAATCAATAGCCATTTTACAGAGAAAATAACTGCCACTGTAAGCTGTTAGGTTTGTTCAAAACTATTAAAAATTTCCTGTATATAAGGATTCTTGTATAAATGCCATATATTATCCAGGAAATAGTCCATACATTTATTAAGGGTATTTGCCTTTCAAGATATAGTACAAGCACTATAGAATACTAAGTCTGACATTCATGACTTTGAAATAATATTTGTTTGATCACCAATAACCATGGAAAAAGACATTTAATAAAATTGTCTAGATGGAAATCCAAATTTCTTTGTTGTTTATTCTAATCATTCTTTAATATCAAAACACTTCTATGGAATTTTGATTCACACTATTGAATTTGCAAAATTCATATTTCTGCAGAAACATTTCCATCCTGAACACCATTTTCATATAAAGATTTAAGTATTAAGGAATTCTGAATTACTGATACTCAGAGAGAATCTGGAAATGTTAAATTTTAGATGGAAACAAATAATTCAGAAAAAATATCTTATAGTTCTTATTAGTAAACCTGTTTTAAACAAAAAATTCTATCATTTCAAATAATCACCATCTTGAAAATATTTCTAGATTATGTAATGCTCTTCTGATTTTACAACTTATTCATCATTATGACATGCATAACTGGCTTACTCATTAAGAATAAAATATTTCTTATATAATTTCGTTTTGGCTACCTAGAGAGCAGTTTCAAATGTTTAAAAATTTCTACAAGCATCATATATATATATATATATATATATATATATATATATATATATATATATATATATATATATATATATATATATATATATTATATATATGTGTATATATATATATATATATATATATATATATATATATATATATATATATATATATATATATATATATATATATATATATATATATATATATATATATATATATATATATATATAATCTGGCATTTATAAAAAAATTTAATGTCGTCTTATATTTCAAAGAGAAACTTTTTATAAGATATGGGTATTTTTTCCTTTTTCAAATATAATTTTACACTGTATTCTGTGTACATTTTAACATATTTTTAAATAGATTAATTTTAGTTTACGAATTAGGAAAGTTTTCTATAATTGTTATAAATAAGCATATAAATGAGCTTAGAATTTATTAAAGGCTCGTTCCTACTTTGAATTGCTATTTATTGGAAAAAGACCAAATGATGAGATGTTAAATTGTTCCTATTCTTTGATGTCCGACTTAAATGTTATATAAGTTGCTTTTATAATCTGAAGTAAAATCTAGCTGTTAAATATTCTTTTTGATGATATTTGAAATCTAATAAACTACAAAAATTGATACATGAAGTATATTTTTATGAATTAAATTTACATATTCGACTTCGAAAGAAAATGTGTGAATTTTATACTTGTGCAGCTTTCTTCAAGTAAAATTTTCAATGTTTATAAATCTGAAATGTATTTTTATTCTCATTATTTAAGCTTTTCTACGTGTCTAACTTCCAGGAATTCAAACTTCTGATTTGATTTCTTATTCTTAGATAAAAAGCGGAAAAAAGGATTTTTAAAAAGAAAAGGTATTGCTGATACAAAATGATAAATAGGCCCTTATTCTGTTAGTTAATAGGCGTAAAACATTTCTCAAATATTCATTGTCAGTGTCATTTCCAAACGTTCTGTATTTTTGGTATTAAAATTTACACTAATATAAATTTCACATATACAAAGGACTGAAGTCGGTTATTTATTTTTTTAAAGAATTTTCGAAATTTTTATCTTACATTATTAAAGAAAATTCACAAGTTCTGTGTATACATCATATTTATGAAGATTACCTGGATCAATAATAAATATAAGATTCATATCTGCAAATGTAAGCATATATATATTGTGTTCAGTTAAATTAGTTCGAAAATATTCTATGCTCCAAAAATGTTGAGGAGATAGTCAGCTTTGTTTTACACTTACATGGTCATCTATTGTTCGACAACGACACCAACTAACCAATTAAATTAGTTGAGGATAAATATTTTTGAACAATATTGGAAAGGGTAGCTAATCAAAATTTGAAAATACTTATTAATTTGCAAAATAGGGAAACAAAACTTTTTTTATGTAATTAAACTAATAGAAGTAGATATTTAGCTAAAAACTGAATTAGATTGATAATAAATTAATTATGAAGCTAAATCATGCCTGAAATTTGACCACATAGCACCGAATATAAAATATTCTAATGTATCTACAAGAGTTGAAAAATCACGAGGTATAACTTAACACCTGTTCTAAATCTGGGTATTATCCATAGCTTCTTATTTATTGGAAATGAATGCTTGATTTCTCAGCTGAGTATTTCTTCGCAACACTTATTTATGAAGGTAGACAAAGCACTCAAATGAAAAGATATCATTAAAAATGACATGCCTTCATATAAACTATTTGCAATCTTGGTCAAGAATACCACTATATCTGATAGAACTTTGAATGTTGGGATAAAAGACAAGTGATTGCAATGGTTGTCGACACCTGTGTCTATCCTCAAGTTTTCTTTAATGCCAGTAGTAGTCAGCCAGTAGTTTTCTTTAATGATCTTTTACACAAATAATTTGGAAAACAATAAGTTTTTATAAATTTATTAATTAATGTGTAATGATGTTTTTTCTTATTATTAATAAATTATTTAAAAATCAAAAATATTTTATATAATTATAATATTATGTCTATATATACTGCATTTGTACTGCTTTTGAGTGGTTTAATTGTCTACGACTTTTTATAATAATTTCCTTTGCTTACGAGATCGTAATGATAGTAAAACAAATAGGTAGTTTTTATTTCTTTGTTTGAAATAATATGCCAAACCAACGACGACAAGTAATTCCTTTATTTGAGGCTGGATTAAAGCAAATTTAGATTGCCAGAAAGCGGAATATCCACAGACAAAGAGTATCACGTATTATAAAACAATACTTAGAGCTTGGTCATAACGATGTTAGACCCCGGAAACCAAAAAATTTAACTGTGAATACAGATGGAATTCGCAAAATTATCAAGAAACGAATTAACCGAAATACAAGAAAATGTGAAAAATACCTAAAAAAATAGGGGTTAATAAAGAATCAGTTAGACAAACTAACTGAGCAAAATAAACATACGCGGTTGCAAAAATGTCCAGCACTCCTTCGAAAGTCCACAAAAGGCGCATGGAAGTATTTCATCTTCACTGACAAAACACTTTTCACAATTGAACAGTCCTATAATCGACAAAATGACATTTACTGGTCATCTAATCGTACTGTAATTTCCACAAGAATAGAACGTCGGCAAAATCCACAGTCAGTTATGTTTTGGGGAGTCATCAAGATCCCCAAAACATAACTGACTGTTGATTGAATGTGAATCTGGAAAAACTCCTCTGGTTTTCATAAATCAAGGCGTCAAAATGGTTAACAGGATAAAGTTGTCACCCTGTATATATTTGAAACAGTTGTCGAAAAATAAAATCATTTTTCTTGAAGGATTTCCTTCAAAATTTATGAAATATTTTTGCGCTTTGAAAGACTCAAAACAGTGAAATTATATCTGCTGAAAATTAATACATATTTGAAGAAACACTCTTCAGTTATAATAAATGAAACGCAATACTTTATATCTCAAGTATGGATTGGTAAGATATAATTTTAATACTTTTTGAGCTTAAATAACATTGATAAAAATTATTATTTTAAATGTAAAAATAATTTGTTATAATAATATCATAAAATTTAGAATATATGTAGAATTTTAATACTTAATAGTTTTTCCAAACTATTAAATATTAAAATTCTACGTATATTCTCCATATATTTTGAGATTTTCTAAAAGTATGAGCTATTCGAATTGATGTATTAGAAAATTGGTGATTGATGTAGCTTCAGTTATTTGAATGTATTGTAGCAGTAAATTTATTCCTATTATACATTCAAATTGATTATTTTATTTAATGATGATAAGAAGAAAAAGGCACTTTCAAAATTTTAACATTTACAGTCAAGTATTTGCTATGTAAAACTATTTTTAAGATAAAACTGATTATTAGCAATTTATTGGAAATAATGATAATTTTATATTAATGCACGCAATTCCTACTGATTATTGGTACTTTTTATGGAGTTCTATTGCTTACGCTTAAAAACAAATATGAAATATTTGTATTTTCTTTACTGAGCACTGTTTTATTTAAAACTAAAACATATCAATTGATTATGTTTTAAATAATCCATATCAAACAAATTTTATGACATGTAACTTCTTTCTTAAACTTATTTATATCAAATACTTTACCTTCCAAAATATTATAACATGGAAATTTTATTTTTCACTAGTAGTAACAATGTTCATTTAATCAGTACAATATTTATACATTTCTCATATATGGGGAATTGTGTTTATGCAGAAATTACAGATTAAACTTTAAAAAAAACGGGAAACAGAAAAAACAAATAATCTGAACAGATCAATCTAGTTCTGTAATAAACATAACATGTCATATTTAAATTTTCTTTTAATATCTTGTCTTACCAATTTGTTTACATTTATCTTATGTTGAACAATATAAATTATAAAATTGTGAAAATGAATTTAAACAAACCTTAATTAAAGTCAAAAATTTTGGACGGAATTTAGAAACTATTAAAATTTATCCAAATCATATGTATTGGAGGTATAGTTCAGAAATTAAGTTAATTCTGTTATGTAATGAACTTTTTTATTCTGCAAATAATCACTCAAGATATCTTAAAAATCAAATATTGTTGTCTAAGAACAGAAATCCACATATTATATAATCAATATTAGATTTTTAAAAGGGAAGTTTTTTCTATTGAAGTAATTACACTATCTTATATTAAAAATCTAAAATGTCCGTTCCATTTTTGAAATCTTTACCATTCAAAAACTTGTATTACTTCTTTTTTAGGAATATTTTTTCATGATTCAGACTAAAAGATGATACTTAACCGTGATTCATGGTTAAACTCTTTTTGAGACTTCTAAATTAATAAAGTATATATTAATTAATAAATAATAATAAATTAATAAATAATAAAGTATATGTTGAGGGCAAGAATTTTCTTCAATTTTGAGAGTAATAGTTATTTTAATATTGGAAAGCGTAACGTTGAACTTGTTGATCGAATAATCTAAACAAATATATTTATTCAAAAGTGAGATTGTAATTTTTTGTAGTTTTTGAAAAGAATGAAATAATTTTTGTCTTCGTTATGTTCTTTTATTATTACAAATATTGCATCTAAGTAACTGACATCAATGATAATAAAGTTTCTATGGATATTATAAGTTATTAAGAAATATAATAAGCAAATGAGTAATAGAAATTAGTTTCTAAAGATTAATTCATTTGTACATCAAACTGAATGCGAATATACTGTTCATTTTCATATTAAGTATTAAGTTTTAACTCAAAAAGATTGCAATTGAAGTCTCATGGCTTATTAATTAATTTAAAAGAAATGTTTTAAAAAACCTCATATCGTGAATCATTTTCCTTTTAAGTGAATTTAATGATTTAGAATGACTTCATTGCTTTAAGAGAAGTTATTCATGCTGTGAAAATATTCTAAGCCAAATTACGGTATCTAATCTTTGAAGGATGTTGTTTCATTATCCAAAAATTAACTTGAAAAACAATTTAAAAAATCATGCTGAACAGATTTTTTTGTTGTACACTAAAAAAAAGAGAATTTTAAAATCTTTGACATACACATCTAGCAATGTTAACCAAATATTTTATAGAAAGAAACACATTTAAAGTTTCATAGATTTGAGAACTTTTTTTTACTTAAATAATGTATTAAATATTGGCATAGTAAATTTTATCTGAGCAAAATGAATAAGGAAAACCCAACAAAATTTTGGAGAAAAAATAAAAAAGTTGAGAAAAACTGAAATAAAAATTTTCTTTTCATATTTATAAATGCTTACTTATTTATATTTTAGACATATTTATTACATTTTATTTACTTTTTACATAAATAATTTTATTGACTCTGATTTATTATTTGAGAATAATCTAAGCTTTTAACATTTATTTTTATTACTATAAAAGAGGAAACATTGAACACATTTTTTCTCACTGTTTGTTAGGAGTGAATTTATATAACACTTATAAGATGCATGAAAAAATAAACTTTAGCTAAGTAAATTATGCAAAAAATATAATCAAATATATTAATAAATTTTACAAAGAAAAAGTGTGAAAAAAATATGGTAATCGCTTTATATTTTACTTGATGTCACTGTTTGTATGAGGCTTCTGAATTCAACCTTTGCTTAACATTTTCTTATTGACAATCGAATTAGAGTTGAACTAAATAACTGCTGAACTGAAGGCTAGCACACTGACCAATACGCATGGATTGTTTAAAAAAATGACATTAAATGGAAAATATTATTGTATGGAATGTATTATTTATTTAAATGTTTTTGTCATGTTTATGTATTCCTAACTGACTTAAAATAAGCTAAACCTAAATTTAAAGCAAACATTTAATAAATCTAACTGTGAAAATGCCCTACTAATTCAGTAATGGAATTATATGATTAAATGAAAGATTCTAAGCAATTCGATATTTAAATAGCCAAAAAAATATATTTCAGTCAAGAAGTTACTAATGGAATAATAGACTTAATTCAGTGACGGTTATTTAATATTTCTCATATTCTTAATACATTTCTACTTAACAAATGTATTAAGAATAAGAGAAATATTAAAAAGTCTTATTTAATTTTAGAAAATTCACCATGCTTAAAACCTATGCCATAAAAATAAGAACATTTTTAGAATTTGAAATTGTTGACTATAAATTAAAATCGAACATGTAGAATAAACAACAATGCAATAAAAAGGAACAAAATCGTTAAACTATCAATTAAAATTTTATTGTTAATTTAAAAAATACAGCTCAGAAATAGACTGACAACTATAGAAATTTGTATAGTAATAAATAATCATTGCAAAAGTTGATACCATGTTATTCTAAGAGTTGGAAGCAATGTAAATATTTTGCATGCATCGTGGACATTATACTTTGATTCCATATAATCAGAGTTTAATTTTAATATGCATCCATGTCAACATTTAAGTCTTATTCCTTTATGTGTGTGTGTATATATATATATATATATATATATATATATATATATATATATATATATATATATATATATATATATATATATATATATATATATATATATATATATATATATATATATATATATATATATATATACTTTCCAAATAACTTTCAACATTAATAGAATTAACCCATTTATTCCAAAAACATTTAAATTACTTGGAACAAGTTATTGTCAATCATTAAACATTTATCTTTCTATTTTGTGATGAAATGTTTCAACATAATATTACTTTTATTTCTATTAGACTGTGGGCCAAAAATTAGATTAAGTTACATTGTTGCTAACAGGTTTCTTCTCATTAATGACTGCTGAGCAAAAGACGTTACTTCTTATTACTAGTTGGCATGTGTCTCCTTAGTTACCACACTGTATTAACAGAATTTAATACTTTCATTGCATATAGCTATGTTACAACTAGTTACATTATTTGATATTGTTTTGCATCTTTGTATTTTATTTGTATCGAATAATAAAAGGGGATGCCTAAAAATTTGTTAATTATTTATACGAGTTTCTCAAAATTGTAATGAAAATATTTGTTTAAAAATAACAAGTTTTCCAATGGTAAAAAGTTTAATCACTGACATTAAAGTATTAACATTCTTTTACATATGTATCTAAGTTGATTTACTTAAAATTTGTTGAAATACATTTACGAGAATTCAGAAAAATGTTTATAATTTAATTTAAAATAATTTATACCTAGAATTATTTTATTTCATATAAGATGTTATTAGAAATAATTATTTAAAAATTATTTGCTTATTTATCTAATATTGCACTACTGTAAATGTATTTGATACCATTTTCATTTCGAATATTGATAGCATATGTTTCTTTATTTACTTGTAAATATACAATAAATAGATATCAGATTTTACAATATTTAATAACATTATTATTCGAAAAGATAAAATTAATTATGAAAAAGTGATGTTTGCTATTTCTAGCAAACTGTTAAACAATTATTTTTATCTAATTTTTGAGCTGAGAGAGTTTGTGTTATCTCTTTTCATAACCTCATCTAATTTTAAAGTAATTCGTTTTAAATTACTTTCATTTTTGTCATCTACAATAAATGCTTCTTTATATTGATATTACTCCTATTATTTACATTCTAAAAGGAAAATCTTAGCATATTATTTGTCTTTCTAAAAACAACATAAAAGTTTTACATTAAAGTTCTGAAAAAGAAATATCTGCGAGTTGCCCCATCCTTCCCAAAAAAAATTGTGCAATTACTTGAGTTAAATCAGTCAAATATATATTTGAAATTAAAGATCAAATATTATAGTTGTTCCGTTCAGTTATACTTACTTTTTTAGTAAACTGAATTCTTAATGATAATTTTTATATTTGGTATTTCATTAAGCGTTTGAACTTTTCTATTCCGATATATATGCTCACATAAAACCACTATTCGAGATTAATTTAAATATTAATTGGCCTATCGGTTTCACTTGGTTAGAAAATTATTTTTCATAAATTAAAAATTTAGCTTATTTTATATGGGTCCTTTTAAGTTACATATAAATAAATTCAGAATTTTTAACTAAAATGTACATTGAATATGAGTTTTTATAAATTAATAACTAATATAAATTTTCAGGCTATTAATGCAGTACTGTGAGAAATTTTTATCAATTTGTTTGAGACAATTTTATCTAATACAGCAACAATAAGCTTAAAATTTCCTTTTATTAACTTTTCAACTTAATATTCATATATATGAGGTAAAAAATACATCAAATAGTTATTCATCGATACATCATGAAAAAAATTATTTTAATGCATCGCGTTCTGTTAATAATTTATTTAATTTATGACTTTTAATTTTAATTTCTTTGATGAGGATATAAAGGAACTTATCGTTATCAAAAGTATTGATATATATTTAATAACGTCATGCCATATAGCAAATACTGCTTAATTTCAGAAACTGCTTAAATTCTGAGGCTATGAAAGCCTTCATTTCGCATTATTGCTTTGTCCAAGATAACACAATCTCGGGTACAGAACATGAAATTTTTCTAGTAACTCTACTCATTGTATTTTGTCATTCGAGATGAATTATTAATGGTTTAGTATGCAGTACAAGGAACGAAAATAATCACATATGACTCAAATGCAAGGCATGGCATGAATTCTCCTCAAGTTAACTGCATAGCTTTGGATTGTATATTTGCATTTTGAAATCACATGTTAATTAGGGTGTTCACTTTAACTAATGTCAAAATTTACTATTCATTCATATTTTTATATAATGACTTTATCAGCGAATATTTTATTTCGAGTACTCCTTCCACTGCATACCACAATGCGGTTCATTTTCTCAATTGAAAGCTCAAAGAGGACAAAATCATTTGTTTACTTGCATCAAATTTTCCTTATGACACCATATTGCTTATTATGATTGCTTAGTTTGAAATTTGTTTCTCTGTTTCTAACAGAAATAGTATTTGCAGGTTTTATGTCCTGCTGGAAATGTTTCTAGTATTGCCTGTCTGTATCTATGAGCTTTTAATCGAAACCACTGCGCATCACGATTGAAAAATACGCACAAGTAAAAAATAAATTTGTGCTAAATCACAATTTTTGTACAAGGATTCTTTACTCTTTATTGACATAATGTTTATTGAGGAATGTGAATTCCTTTGTTCTGCTTCCGTTACAGTTAATATTACAGATTTCTTTTAAACATATAATATTGGTTACTGTATTTATAAGAGTATAATTTTTATAAGGTGTATGTTTTTCTCTAACTTCATTAGTCTCATTTCGCAAAATATATATATTTTTTAAAAAGTGACTTTTACTTAATTAACTATTAAATAAATGTAAAAGAGAATGAAGTGAATTTTTTCATTCATTTACATTATTCCGATTAAATTTATTTATATGGAGACAAATATGTGTAACTGTAAAAAGTTAAATGTTAAACTAAAAAAGAAAACATTAATTTGAAATAGTATGAAACAAAATATCATATTGTACGATCTTCGATGACGTATTCGTGCTTGAACACAGAACTGCAAAAAATTTAAAATCATTTACACATTTAAGTATATTTTATGTTTCTTCAAAATGCGCTTAGTTATTGTTTCAACACTTTAAGAATGTAATTGTTTTACGTTTTA
Source organism: Latrodectus hesperus (assembly GCA_037975125.1). Lineage (NCBI taxonomy): Eukaryota > Metazoa > Arthropoda > Arachnida > Araneae > Theridiidae > Latrodectus > Latrodectus hesperus. The sequence continues at coordinate 54,620,750 of CM075850.1, read as the reverse complement.
AAAGAATTCCATCATAAATTTTAAAAAATATCCAAAGCCTGAACATAGTAACAATTATTACCCAATTGAAGTCAAAATAATTCTAGTTTTTTTACATTGTATAATACAAGAAAATCATATTTTCAAAATTCTTCTAGTGCTCATTCAATATTTTTCTTGAAATCACTTTATCAAGGACTAAGGAAAAAACAAGGAAATTACTTTTCCAAAATATCATATGCTTGATGACGTGGAAACAGAAAAGTAACTTTTCTTTTCTAAAATGTTATACTTAGAAATAAAATGGATGAATAGTCCAATAAATGTAAAAAGGAATTGACTTGTAAATGTGTATCATATTCTTATGGTATTTATATAAAAATTATTAAGAATGGAAGTTAAAAGCATTTTTCCCCAATAGTTTTGTATTGCTAGATTTCTTTACATTAAATTTCAATTTTAAAATATTATCTATAAAGTAAATTATTAAATTTTGGTAAAACTAAAATTTTTCTCGGAGATACTGTATTTTTTAAACTATTTTTAACATTTATAGTTACTGTTTTCGCTATATCGAAGTTAGAAATTCTTAAGCATTTGTTAGATTTCCATCGTTTGAAATTTGAACAAACAAACTTACAATTACGTTTAAAATAAATTGATTCAATTTTTGAATGAATCAAAAATATACTTTCTTAAAAATGTAAATATGTTTTATTTCTTACTTATAATTTATCATTATCTTATCTAATACACATAAATGTAAAGGTTTTTGGTTAAGTGTTTTTCAAAAAGCATTAAAGATAAGAAAAAACCATCTAGAAAATAAACTCATTGTTAGGTGTGATTATAATGTTAAAACCTTACCTTCTCCAGTGGTTTTACAGTCATTGTTACATTTTGGAAAAAGAGAATGCTGATAGGCTTGCTAAAATGAAATATCTTATGTCTCAACCTGACTTTCCTTTTCTTCTGTGTAACATCAAAAGAATCATATACAGTATATTAATAAATAATATACCTTCTTAGTAAAGCAATGCAACTGTGGCTAAGAAGTGGAATGACTTGTTCAACAAAAGTAGTAGAATCCCAGGTTTCTTGATAAGTTGTATTGGAGTTGCTTGCTTTCATTTGCTTACTCGACATGGCTATTTGCGTAATTATTTACACCTTATTGGAGTCAAGGATACAGTTTCTTAACCTCTGTGCCACCAGTGGAATCCAGATGAACACTTCAGGCATTGCCCCATTGTTTTAAAGTTTCATGAAGACAACTCTACTGATGTTTATTTTAATACATTTATACTTCATAATCACTTTTGGCAGAATCAGTTACTGACAGGGATGCCGAAGTCAGGTGAATAATAAAAGAATGAGAAAATACTAGACTTATTAATTTAACTGATACTTTCCAAGTAAATATAAAGAAAGTTATTCATTATTGACTCTTATTTGAATTAGCCGAAAAGCACTAATACAATTTAATTTAGTATTATACGTGTTCTTAAAAAATTAAAAAAAGTACAAAATCATTGTTTATTAAAAAATAATTAATTATGTGAAACTGTAAAAATATATTTAATTCTCAGTGGCTTAGAAAATATATGAGTACTTCAAGTATTAAAAGTAATTTCGAAATAAATGAATTTTAATATAATTACAAACATTAATTTAAGTAATTGTTCGTCAGAAATTTAAACATCGTAATACGGGAAATTTCATAAAATTCTTTAAAATAACAAGAAAATGTATTTAATTTAACTTATATAAACAAATAATGCATATACTACACTTCATCAAAGCATTTAATAACTACTTATTCTCTGATACATTCCATTGTTATACTATAAATCTCTACTCAAGATATCTTTCACTCCATTAATGTCCTCTCCATATATTTATCGCTATTATATGTAGTCATTTGATGTTGAATTGTTTAGCATGTAATGACCTCGAAATGCTATCATGTGTTTTGGTAACTCACAAATCATACATTCTTAATTACTCTGGTAATGGCTCTTATGTGAATATATGCCTAATATTAGTTTACTAGAATTATATTCAATAATCTGAGGAAGTGTGTTGATGGAAAAGGAAATCGGCATTAAATACGGCATCTAATATAATGCAATGGATCAAATTAAATAGAATAAAATCGAATATAACAAGTTGCATTATTTTTTCAATAAATTATTAGAAATAATTCAGAATATGAGAAAATACTAGACCTATTAATTTTTGCGTTGATATCTTATTAAATTAAGCATAATTTTAATACATATGTGTGTGTAAAGAATAATTATATAATAATAATTTTTTTCACTTTTTGATTAACATTATATATTTATTTGATAATTATTTTGTAAAAACATACTTTTATCAAATTGTTCATACAAGTTATATGTTAATATAAGCTATATATGTTAATAAAATGCTTTGCCATTGTAATTGTTGTTACATCATTTTCATATTCAGGAATAAAACTGGATTAGCAGTGTTTAATTATACAAATATAGCATATTTATTTCTAATAATTAAATTATAATATTACTAGTCTGCTGATATAAATTATATATAAATAATATGTAAAACTTCAGCGTATCGAAAATGAATAAAAATAATTTTAGAATTGCCATATTCACTTTTACTAAAATTACCTTCCTTGTATTACGAAAAAATATTATATTTACTTAATAACATAATTATAATTTTTAAATATAGTTATTAAATTGTGTTTGTTCAAACACAAAAACAAAAAAACCCTTTTGTAGAGCTCATCATCATTTACTTTGATATCATTTATTATATGATATTATATTTTATACTTTGGATTTATATATTTGAGCATAACGTAATGTAACAGTGATTATAAATTTCTGTTTTACATTATTGAAATCAAGTGAGGATGTAGACAACAGGAAACTTCCTTGTATTTAACTCTAAGAAAGGTTTGCCAATTTGATTGATAGGGACTGTGGAGTGCATAGTTTTAGGAGATAAAATTTTGTTCAAATTGAATATTTGCAGTGGATTGCTGAAACATTAAAAATTAAATAAATATGTCTGAAAAAGTAAAAAAAATATCAATTAAATTATACTGTCATAAGAACGAAGTATATGACATTGAAATTACCAAAAATTTTAACAAATTAAATACATTACAATTATAAAATAAAATAAGAAAAATACATGCTTAATTTTGAATGTTACAATGGCCTCAAAACTGAATAAGGTAATTTGCGCGCTAGATATGTAAATTATAAAAGACATTATGTTAAACTGATACCAAGGATTACTTTATAATTGAAAAAAATGAATTTATATTAAAAGGTGCTATAAAGTAGAGCAGGATTTATAATAAATAAAAAAGTGAAATAAGGACTATCGTTCAGTTACATCAATATAAATCAATATTTTTATATTAATGGCGCAGATTATAATTTAAAATGCATATAATGTAATTCAATAATAAAAATAATAATGGTTGCATACATAAAATTTAGAAAATAGTATTACAAAAAGTAAACTATAAAATAATTTTACAAAATGAAAAACAGAAGTTTTATATCAATAATAAAAAATAAAAACAATCGTTATAGTTATACGAAATCAAAAAAAAATTAAAAGTTTACTTGTGGCAAAGCGGTTGATAAAATTTTTCGACGGAAAAAGTAAGCATTGGGTGGCAAAAAAACTTTCTATAACTTATGTTTGAATTTATGTATTCATACTAAACCAATCTGAGTGTTAAGTTATTAGTATTAGATTTTCAGTCTCTTTATTTGTTTCTTTGTTTGATAAAACAAATTTCGGTATAACATACAGATTATAGTTGATAAAAAGGAGTAACTTTGTGTGTGTGTGTTGAAAATATAAATACAATATAAAAAACAAATTATTCATTTGTTTTGAAAAAGCTATACTATATTCCATACATACTTTGGATATCATCTAACATGCTTTCTTCCTAATATAGCATTACTCCACACTATTTACATAGTTATCTGTATCCATAAGAATCTTTATAATCGAGATTTTGACAGCAGTATTGAGACAAAACACAGTTTCAAAGTGGCTCATATTTCATTTTTTTCATGAATTAGCTCATTTCTGTATAATTCTTATATGGACGATACTAATTTTAAATGATTTCTAGTAACTTTTTGACAAATTAAAAATTTTAAAATACTGTTACAAAAAATGTCAAGGAATAAAATTCAGTTTGATCCTTTTTTCCAACTCCCATTTTCTCACTGCAAATGATAGTTTGGAAGTTGCTAACGAAGGAAACATAACTTCCTTACAACTTTCTTCATTTTCGATCAATTTTACAAGATGTGTGCTCTACCACATTAATAAGTAATTTTCAGTTTTATCTGAGATTCGATTTACATTAAATTATTTACATTTAAGTGATCCTTTCTTAGAAAATTTTATCCTATGCTTTATTCGAATTAGAAAATGACCGTTTGCTGTGCAAGGATTACCAAATATTGTTATTTTGACAAATATTGTGTCAATGCTTATATTTTTAAGTAAAATAACAAATGCTTGTTATTCTCACAAGAGCAGGAAAGGATGCTGTTACAATTTCATTAATATTCAATATTGTTATTCAATTTAAAGTCTAATATAATGCAATGGTGAATGAAAGAATTATGTCTAAAAATATTAATAATAAGAATTTTTTATAAAAATATTTTTTATGAAGATATTTTTAAAAGTTTAATTGGACTTATTTACATTGTCATTGTGATAATAGTCAATGATTATAACAATTTAAATCAAAAACTAAAATAAAAAATTGAACATTAGCATGTTCATTTATTCCTCCCTATGAAACTTGCAATTCCACTAAAGCACTTTTTTGTTTAGATTAATTATTACTAAATGTAAATCACAGAAACTCGTTAGAAAGCCGAATATGCAAAATAAATTTTATATGAATGAATATTATTTTATTATTTTAAATGGTATAAGATGTATAATCACTTAAATTATATATTAATTATTTATTACCATATAAATACAGAAACCATAAACAATGAGGTTTCGTTATATTATTGCCTTAATTATTTTGTATTTAATAGAAAATACACTATCACAAATGCTTCTTCATTGAACAAATTATGTGGTAAAAGTTTTTAATTAACAATATATCAATTTAAAAGAATCTATATATCTATCTACTTATTTATATGTATATATATATATATATATATATATATATATATATATATATATATATATATATATATATATATATATATAAATATGACATGAAGTTATACATTTTTGCAATAATCCAACATGTATTTATGACATGCAAAATAATTTGTGTTTAAAATGAATATTTACATATTTTCATAAGATTCTGCTGAACTGGAACCACTTTAAAATCGCATGGAATGAATTATAATTATAAATCTAATAATGCTATCTCATTTACTTTTTTTATTTTAGAACCAATTACATTTTAACTGAAAATTTGTGTAAATTGAATACAATCAATAAAAACACTTTTTTATTGATTTCCAGCTTCTCTTAACTTTTCAAATGGAATTTATGTAGAAAGTGAAATACGTCATGATGACAATTTTTATTTTTAGGTCTGTTTTTATAATATTGAAAATTGAATGAGCTGAAAATCGAGTAAACACGCATAGCTAACAACACTCAATAAATAATAATTTATTTCCTAACTCATATTTCCTTTCAAGCACGAATCATTCTACTAAAAGCAGCATGATAGTGTTGAAGGTGAGAAATGATTTATTTCCCAAAAGCATCGATTTCACTTTTCATGAAGGAATCACTCTAGTAAAGCAAAAGTAGAATTTTGCACGCAAATTCTGCAGAGTTTCAATCAATAGAAAGGAATGAATTTGCTATCATACTATAGAAATGTAATATAACAAAAATATAAGCAATTGGGTTATTCATAAATAATTTAAGTAACATATATTGAAGCACTAAAATAATATATTGCATTTTAAATTAAATTAATTAAGTCATATGTGGAATCATCATTAAAAGTATTTAATTTATTTTAGCTTACATTAAGTAGGATTAAATTATGGTACAGGACTTAATAATTACTCTATTTTTCACCAATTAGAATTTTTCCATCTTCTTTTAGTCTGTACTAAAATTAATTTGATACCAATATGTGTAGTTCCTTGAAGATTTTTTAAATTTTATTCATTATGCATTTTAAAATTATTGATAAATTTCAGTTTCATTAATTTTGAATAAATTGCAGAATAAAAATTTACTTAAATGCAGAAAATTTATTTAATTGTTATTTAAGTAAAATTTCTTCTCCAAAGATTGAAAGTACTTTGAATTAATATATACATTTAAATTACTTTGTTCTATTTATCTCTTTTTGGAAAAATAATGCATTTACACAATTTAAAAGACGAATATTTATAAAGCTTACAGTGTTCATGATGTTGTATTTTAGTTTATGTCAAATAAAATGGACATTTATGTTCTCGTATGACGAAAACCAGTTCCGTATTAACCGCTTGTCCCATGTATGAAAAGAACTGCAAAGAAGCGTTGAAATCTGTTTATCGTCTTCTATCTGCAATAAACGTTTAAGGGTCAATATGCCTCATCAAAAGCAGAAGGTGCCATGACAACAACTTACAGAGTTTATACGAGGCTGCATGTTTGATATGCGAAGGATTGGATTTTCATATTCAAAAATTCCAGCCCGCATGAATTAACATTAATGCTGCATGTTTAGAAGATATCAACGGAATGTATCTAACAAGGAAAAACCTTTGGTGAGGAGCACGCTATAGCATAACATTACTTGATGACAGACATCTCATCTGAATTGCGGTGGCAGACTACTCTTATATGTTATCATAACGTTGCATAAGGTGTTTCATTGTCTAGCTCTACGGTACATCATTTGGATCATCGTTTGCGTGCAAGGTTCATCTACCTGATTTCCAGATTACTATTTAAAGATGCCTTCGATTTTAATAGCTCAGCAACACACTATATGGTATAAATAATAGCAACATCTAGGTTATTTTCTTCAATGAATTTTAATATAATTTGATTTACAGTCTTGGAAAAGTATGGATCAGACGTTACAAAGGGAGAGTTTAGCTCCTTTAGTGTATTATCCAGCTTCATACTGCACAAACACATGGCATGATCGAAAGAGGAATTATTGGGTGCAATATTCGATTCAGTGAAGTACACATTATGGCTAATTTTAATAGTTATCGCTATATACAGAAAGTTTTACAGATAGAGGTCCTTACAACTTGGATTCCGTGAATTTTTATTATGCAAAATAGATTTCTTACTTCTTTTATGACCTGTTTATTTGACCAAATGAGTCACTCATTGAGCATGGCTTGTATTTTCTTTGTCAGTGATAAGCTCATGCAGCTGGTAGGACTCATTGTAAAACTGAATTTTTGGAGTGATTTCAAAACTGTCTAAAATGGTATCCTCTAAGATTATATGCAGAACTTGCATTATTCAATTACATGATATTTAAGTGCTTTCATCATTCGGTATGTAGAACACACGAAATATTGAGTTCTGATGTTCCCTTTGTTTATTTGTCTTGTAAATTTAATCATTTATTTAAACTGTGTAAGTAATATGGGGAATTATTTTCATTAACCTTTCTCTTGCTCAGAAAATTAAACTTTTTGTCTAGTGGTCAGAGTCCCTGACTACGAATAGGGAGGTCCTGGTTTTGAATCCCAGTTCGGGCATGGATGTACTATCTCTCTCTATCTATCCTGCCTTTGTCCTTTCTGTGTATGAATGTGTTTCAAATGGTTGCCTACCCTATAAACGGGTCCCTATAGCATGTGTGTACTGAAGAAGTCGGGCTCCAGACCAAAATATAGTTGAATTGGAAAAGTGGAGCAGCACACACACACACACACACACACACACACACACACACACACACGTATATATATATATATATATATATATATATATATATATATATATATATATATATATATATATATATATATATATATATTCATATGAGCATATTTAAACATTACTTAAAATTTCATTAGTAAAGTCTACAGCTACTTATATTAAAATATAGAAAAATAATTTTCATCACACACACACACACACAGGGTATGCACATTAATTCATTAAATTATAAAAAAAACTTAAAACTATTATTCATGTACTCATTAATTGCTTTAACATGTATAAAATCTGTACTATTATTTTTGATTTTGAATTCATTTATTTATGGAAGATATTGTAACTCAAAATTTCAGGTTATTCTACAAACTGATATTTTCTTAATTTAATTTATAATTATTAATAATTTGCAGTTACAGTAGTTTTTAAAGCATAATTTAGTAAAATTTAGATAGTAAATGTATATACATTTACTTTATAGTTTCTGTTGAATTATTTATCTACATATAAATACATATGTCTTGATAATTTTTATATTACGAAAAACTTTGCTTTGAAGAAACCAATCATAATTTTATTCAAATTTAAACAGCATCATCTTTAATATATTTATACACTTTTTCGTTATAAATATATTTTCTCTATGAGGCAATTTTTTACGATATAAGTTAGTCTTAATTCATCTTAAAAAGGCAATTTGCTTTCACAATCAGATGATTTTCAGTACTTGCTTCAATATGAGTACACGTGCAGTTAACAAAGCACTTTCCTTGGACAAAAACTTCAGACTCTTACTTTTATTGTTGATAAGCTGTATTTATAAACACAGCTTTCATTTTTACAACTTTATGGTATCCATTGTTAGTAAAACTAAATAAGTATAATGGAAAAAATATACATATAGTATAAAAAAGATGTCAATAAAAACATTTTTATAAAGAAGGCAATAAGTATATAACTTTCCTAATAAAAACGTTTTTACTGACATTTTCTTTCAATAACAATCAAGGTATAAAAGTATAGGCAGATTATAAAATATAATTCTATGATATTAATAAAGGTTGAGTATTTGTAATATGAAACTACTTATTATGTTGCAAACTTATTTTCGTGTAAATAAAGAATATTTTTATACATTATATTCTCCATTATTATTGCGTTAAAATATTTTTACAGCTCTCTTACGTACCATGATAAACTTAAGACAACAAACAAATTATTTAAACTAAATATTGATGGAATTTTCATTAGCATTTGTATTTGATCCAGGAAATTTTAATGTAATTGTTACCTTCTTTTATTAATCTTTAGTCATTAAAGACATTTAGATTTCATATAAATAATATACATTACATTTAAATATCTATATTTAAAAGAGTTTGATATCAGTGGCAATGACCACACATTCCTTCCCAAATTATGAATATAAAATCATATACAAATTTTGCTTGAATTATCTTACAACTAAATACTCCTCATTTTAAAATTTGTTAATCTTTGATAAGTATATTCATATTTCATTTTCTTTTACTGTTAATTTCTGTTTATGCAGTAATTTATCAATACACATTCACAGAAATCCATTGATCAATAATCAACGAACATTTCTTGGAAATGTAAAGTAGTAATCTTGCGTTCACTATAAAACTAAATTTAAAGATAATTATCACCGTAATTGAGTTTGTAGAATTTATTCGGCTATGTTACTCCTCAAGAATCCTTAAGACTATTCTGATTACAATTATAGAAATTCTTTTGAAATTTAGATAGGTTCAAGTTAAACAATGTATTTGATATTTGAATTTAATATTAAAACTATTTATCAATTTCTAATATAGATGAGATATATCTAATTATTAATCAAAGAAATACTTAATTAGTCAGGTAGAAAAGTATTTTACTAATTAGGATACACGCTTTAAAATTTCCTTTTGATAGATATTCGTAAAATTACTGTACTGAGAATTTTGAAAATTAAATATAAGGATTCCTAGAATCCTTAAAACTAAGTTTCTCAATATTAATGTTTTTAAAAATGTAAGATCCCTTGACTTTGAAGTTTCTTATCATTCAAATTTATATTTCAGAGTATACTAAAGTTTGATTTAATTTGTAAAAGCTCGAATCGTAAAGCTCGAAGTTGAATCAACTGCTGATTATTATTAGCTATAGAAAATGGAGCTTATCTTAACCATTATAAAAAAATGGAAACAGTGATTAAATATATAACATATTTCTCATAATAAGAGAGTTCCTTTTTAAAACTTGTACATAAGTGTTTCTAGCAATATTTCTAAGGAAGAGTTTAGAGTTTAGTATGTACAATAAAATTATTAATGTTAATTAGATATTATAAATATATGCAAAAGTAAATGTATTGCAAATATAGTGTAATAAGCAAATACAATGAATGTTTAAAGGTAAATCCCATGGTTCATTTATTAATGAAGGATATTTATATTTGTTTTAAAAATAATTCAAAGAAATTTTTCAAAAATATTATTTAGATACATATTAACACATACAGCTTCTTAAATTATCAAAAAAATTTGTTTGTTTTGGGAAATATTTTAATCAATGATTCTTAACCTATTATTATTCGTGGCCTAACTTTCAATCATAGTTTTCATTGCACTCTTCCCCTGCATACATTAAAATATATCAATAATATTTGAATATTTTTTAGCTAAACCTACACTATAATCTTAATTTTAAATCTTATAAATGTCCAATAATATTTAATGACATTTCACAACAGTCATCTTTAGTAATGATAAAACAAGAATTCCATGTTTTTTTATGTCTCTTATCTCTACTATGTCGGATATTTTAGTGGTTTTGCTAGAATTTCTGACTTCAGCAAAACGCTGTCTCTATCATTCGCAGGTGTGAGCAAATGTTTCCTAATTGGGAGAAGAAAGCTTGATAACACCAGTTTCTAAGCGCAGACGCAGCAGTCTCAATAGAGTCAATCCTTTTACCGCTTTCAAATCTATCGTGAATGTGTATCTACGATTGTATCTATAGTAAATTTGAGACTCCTAAAATTAAGAATATTTTCAGCACTTTGCGAAATCATAGGCTCAGTACATTTAGCATTACTATTTTATTGTGAGGCAAGATGGCTATCATGTGGAAAGTTTTTGCAACGTGTTTATGAATAAAAAGAATGAATCACTATTTCCCTAGCAGAGGAAAACAGACGGGAAGCTAAGAATTTTTGCAACTGTTTATTTGTGATAAAATTGCGCTTCATGGTCGACACATATTCGAGAAATTAAATAATCTTAATCTTAAGCCACAACGGTTGAATACTCATATTTTGGATATGAACGATAAAGTTAAGGCTTTTTTAGAAAATTAGAATTGTTGAGCAGAGATTTAAAGCAAGATAACCTTACTATGTTTGATAATGTAGATGATTGTGTTAAAACTTACAAGACTGAAGAACAATATAATTAAAATTGTTTTTGTAACCATTGAAAATCACTTAGCCATGCTCGCAAAGAATTGTAATAAATATTTTCTTGCTGACGACAAACTGATAGCAAGTTACGAGTGGATTAGGGATTCATTTCATATTACTGCCATCAGGAATCTCAATTTTCTTAAAGAGAATGACACAAAGTATCCCTACCAATTGCTTTATTATATTCCTGAAAAACGGCATGACATGCGGCCTCGAGTTATCGTCAAAGAACAGTACGCCCTTGTGATTAATCAATGCTGGTTCCTTTTGCTGTAACACCTGTTGACGCGTTCCAGTCATTGAGTCTGCAGCGACCGTTTGGTCCATTGGTAGCAGCTCATAGTGAGCCACTGGACGACTAATCCACCAGACCAGTTTCTTCAAAGGGGGACAAATATCCCGACCTGAATTTCTGAAACTATAATCTTGCCGTACATTCATTCCCAAAACGCTTGGTATATTCGGTGACTTGATGCATATTTAAACATTAGAAAAATAAAAAGGTATTACTTATCGCATAAATTTAACTTAAAAACGTATGTATGATAAAGTAAATGTGTAAGAAAACTAGCTAAAATGTGTATGTGTTTTTTTAATTTGAAGGAGCAACAACTCCTTGTGAACACACTTATTTTAAACATACAGCTGTTTTATTTGAATTGGCCTATATCTAATATTTTAATGTTCATTCGATTATAAAAATTATAAATACGTGTATTTGTTTGATTTAATTGATTATATTTCATTTTGACATGTAAATGGAAAATAACTAGTATAAATTCCTCACTTATAAACATAAAAAATTTAAAAAATAAGAAGACTCTAGGACATACCTTATTCTTATTTCTGCAGAATTACTGAAAAATTGCGAGTCTACATTGTTGAGGGATATTTTTGAATTTATTACTGACATGAGAATTTTAGATAATACCAATTTATTGGAATATTATCATTTAATGTGGAATTCATGCGAAATATATTACGATGATTTGTGTCAATTATCGGGGCATTAATTTGTATATTTTATACAATTTTATCTAGAAATTTATTTCTTAGATTGTTAACATTGTTTGATAAAGAAATTATATAAATGCAGATTTTATTCAAAACATTCAACTAAAGATCAGATTTGATTTTCTGCTCTGACATATATTGGAAAAGACATAAGAGTTAAAAATTGAAATTTATAATCTTTTTCATTGACTTTACGGTTGCTTTTAATATAATTAACAGAAATTATTTCTTTAAATAAATAAATGGTTTTGAATTACAATCAAGCCTTTTTAAACTGATGGTTTTACACAAATAGGTACAAAGTGTTAGATAAAATTTATGGGATATTTGGCAGAAAATCTTAACAGACGTATAATGGTTTCTGACAGGGTAATTCTCTGTCCAGTCTTCTTTTAATATCGAACTTGAGATTATTATTCTAGATTCAGGCACCAATATCAGTGGGCATATACTTTCTGGATCAGTACAACACATCAGATATAATTGCTCGATCCCATCCCTGTTTGAATGTTGCTTTACCTGCCCTTGAGATGGCTGCAAAACGAATGGATTTAATTATTAATGAAGGGAGTACAAAAAATACTTGCTCTTCTCTAGAAGTAGACAACCAGATACTTTACTTGAAATTGGTTTATGTAAATTTGGAACAGAAAAGAATTTCACTCACGGACTTTGGTTAAGTTTTTATTAGTGAAAATAGTTTATCTCCTGAAATAAAAAACTGAATTTCTTTGACTGATAGATCCTTGTTTGGACTAAGAAGATTCCTTAAACCAACTTTCCCTTCTAGAAATACAAAGTCTTCAATTTACAAAACTCTCGTGAATATTGGCTTGATATATTCTTCTGAGACCTGATCTAGCACTACGTTGAAGGAAAATATCATTTTGATATTAGAAAAGAAGGTTTTAAGGAATAGTCTTGGTGATGTAGAAGAGAAAAATAAGTGGATGATAAGTTGATTTAACTCAGAATTATATAGGATATATACAACCTGATATTGTTAAATATATACAATTAAATAAAATGAGCTGAATAGCTCAGATGCTTGAAATGCATAATAGCATCACTATAAAAATGGTTCTGGATTTTAGACTAAGTAGAACTAGAAAATAGGAAAGTAGATGGGTTGGCCTGGTATTGTCAGATTTTCTTACAATGGATTAGAAAAATATTAGATTAAAGTTTTTTGATTGGTCATCAGGGAGGAATCTTCAGAGAAAGCCATTGTGCCCCATATGCCTGCCAAGCTTGTTATGGTGCTGATAAAACAGTTTTTTTAATTATAAATTAATGCAAATAAATTACAATAAAATATTTTTGCTTTCATATCTTTGCATTGAACAAAATGACTAACGAAATTTGTTTGCTCTTTTTCATAATGTATGACAAGAATTTTCCTGTGCTTCATCTCACTCTGTATCCAATTAACATGCACTTTTACGCCATGCATGAAAATAGAATTCGTAATATGTTTGAAATATATTTTAATGTTCATTTTTGTGTGTGTGATATAAAATTTAAAACAGAATGTTCATTAAATTTTATTTATATTAAATTGAAAAATTGTATTATTGCACAAATTATAGAATACTCTTCAGCAATTTTATTTATTTCAATCAAAAAAATTACTTGTTATTTAAAAAGTTTCTTTTAAAATACGCCAAAAATTATAGTGTGCTTTTATATAAGTATAAATTATCCTAATAATAAAACTTCTGGGTAAAAATCGGATAAAATTCTACTACTTTGAAGAATGCACTTCAATGACATAATTGATATCTAAAGGGCAATGCTTAAATTTGTAACTTAAATTATATTATTTATTAACTATTTTCATAAAATAATCAATAATTACACATATAAATAGTGCCTACTGAAAGCAAAGTAACTATCTGGTAAACTGAATACAAGATTTTATGGATATATATAAAGTTAAGCTGATGTTCCTCAATGCTACTTCTAATGAATGACGTGAAATATTATCTCTTCTCTTCTCCAAAATGTAATACATTGAAGTTATGGAATTCGAAAATAGTCTTAGATGCCATATATGAATACTTTGGAGTTTCTTCTTGTAATTTTCTTTTCAGAAAAACATAAAAGTAAGCATAATTATAGTACAAGAAAATTTAAATTTTTTGTATATAATTACAAATTCGTATTCCAAAAAGGTAGAAAATTAACTTATTTTTTACTACATTTAGTATCTAATTTCTTAGACCTTTTAACAAAAGTACATTCCCAAATGCATCGCGAATCAGTCAGAGTTTCAAGATAAAGTGCTTAAAAATTAATTATAAATGGTAATGATTATTATACCGTATCATTCAGCATATCTGTGATCTTAAACATCTGTGATTTTGAACATCCGCCAATATTCACAAAAAATGTCTAGAAATGGAAAATGAGAAATTAATTTATCTAAATATTCCAAAAAAGATTGTTCCACAGTGAGGAATTTTGTATTAAATATCAGAATTATTTCATAAGTTAAACATTAAAGAAAAATTAGTTGTAAATATTTGCTTTATTTACATATTTATATTCGTTGTATTTGTATTATTTAAATATTATTTATTTTGCAATTATGAGTAGTAAGTCAGTTGCTTTTCATAAAGCAATTTTTCTAATAGTCTTCCTTTGGTGATCCTTAAATTTTTTTGAAATATTTGTATAAATTACTTTGTTTTTAATTTTTATCATCATAAAAATTTCTTTAATGAGTAAGACGTGAACAAATAATTTTAATTAACATATTTAACTAACATATTAATTAACATATTTAACATAACTAATTTTAACTATAGTAATCTGAAATAAAATAATTATTTATTTTTGCTTTCTCCATTTACTGAAATGACTTTTAAATTCAATATTACATATTTATTATATATGTCTATAAAAATATCAATAGATTATTGATGTACCTAAAATATTGAACTATAAAATGTAATATCTTACTTTTTGAAAACTATACGTTAATTACCATATGATAGATTATTCGTATACCATTTTCAGTCATTAATTTCAAACTAACATGGATGTAAATGGTATCCGCTACCATATAGGCAAGATTAAAGTATTTTTCAAAATATTTCCAATATCTACTGACATCTTTTAATAGCTGTCAAGATTTTAGATTTTAATGCCTATAAGAGATGTCTAGAAAATCACTTTTAAATGCAACTGCTCTGGAACAATGATCTTTTACTTACTTTCACATCATGATAACATAAATGCCACTAAATTGCCAACTGAAAATTATCAGCAAATTCTAAGGAAACAGGATATTTTTTCATGTTTAGAAGTATGCATAAAATCTGATTGCATCTCATTGAAAATAAAACAAACAGGCCATCATAAATTAACAAGATTTTTCTAATTTATGATGCACTGGCTGATAAATGATATAACTTTTAATTATTTTTATACGTGGTCAGATTTTAAATTGCAGTTTCCTGTAATTACTTTTTAATTATTAACAGATAATGTATATGGGATAAATGGGATATTTATAAAAATTTCTTTGAATATAGGAATCCACTTTCATCCTTTTTAATTTTTTAAATTTCTAATAAACATTGAAAAATATTAAAATAATTTCGTATTTAATGTAACAAGAAATATTTGAATTTTATAGAACGAGTAAAAAACAATTTTGATGGTACTTGGTTTAGTATTTTCAATTTTACAGTATTTTAAATAAGGGTATATAAATTATACGTAATTAAACTTAAAAAGAAACTCAATTGCAATGCAAAAGCATGTAATGTTTGCATAAAAACAATAAGCGAATCACAATGAAATACTCCTGCAGTTATCTTACAAAAAGCTTCTACACAAATAACTCTAATTTAAGCTTAAAAAATATGAAACAGGCCAAGTGAAATTCACCAGCAAGTTTGTAATAAAATCAAATGTTGTAGATCAAATCACATGCATACAAGTGAAACAAATTTTAGTAACAATAATTAGATATGTGCATACACAAATATTTGGAAGTTTATACATAAAATTCCGTTAATTTAATAATATTTATCTTATGTAATCACTAATTTAAGAAAGTTCTTAAAAGAAAACTAAACACTAGTGATTCACACAAATATATTGATTAAATATTTGGTACTTTTAACTAGCTAAATTTTTAAGCTGAAAAATTTACATTTTTATGATGCATATAAATATTTCTATAGTAAGAATTTCATGAAGCAAAAAATATTGCATTTTAGAAAGTAAAAATTCTAAGTATGAATTCTCATTAAATGTAACATTTTTATCATGGAAAATTAAATTCCTTACCTTTCAATTGCTTAATAATGCATAACGGAGTAGTTTAGTCCTGTAAAGATGAATGTATCAGACATTTTTGTTATTATTTTGTTTATTAAATTCTAATGCTAATATATATATATATATATATATATATATATATATATATATATATATATATATATGTGTGTGTGTGTGTGTGTGTGTGTGTGTGTGTGTGTGTGTGTGTGTGTGTGTGTGTATGTGTGTGTGTGTGTGTGTGTGTGTGTGTTTGTGTGTGTGTGTGTGTGTGTATATATAGAAACATAAGTTCAGATATTTTTTCATCCAAACAACCAAATTTTATCAGAAACACATTTCTGATAAACATTTCCAAAATGATGTTATAATTAAACATTAAAATAATTGCTTAATTCAGACTTTCAATAGAATTTCATATGTCTTTAATTATAAATTCTGTGTAACTCATACAGAAACCATTGTTATTTGAGTAGTTACAGTTAAAATACTTTTATACTTTCATATTTTTTAATATTTTATATTAAAATACATCCTGAATATATAATTCTGATAAGAAATGAATATTGCGAATGTTTACTTGCTCATTTTTGCTGAGCTAAGAAATAACTGTTCCAGAAATAGTTGCAGAATTAAAAGAATTTTATGAATTTTTTAAATTGTTTCTAATAATTATTTATAATAATTTTCATTTTCCATTTCTTTAATGAAATTCATTACAAATCATAAAATATGTAAATGTCCAAACTTCAATCTATTTCTAGATTACCTGATACATAATGGTTTATAAAATTAAAGTTTTAAATTAAATGCCATCTATACTACTTGATAATAGTTATACATAAATAAGTTAAATAAAATTTGCAAAAAATATTTCAAAGAATGTTGTTTTTTTTAAAATATTAACTCCTTTCAGTTAATCTGAAGATTACAGTAATATTACATGTTTTCAAATTATCTAAGTTTTGCATTTCTATATAGTTATACAGTGTGTGATAAAATAAGATAGTGTAAAAAATGTTAAAATAATAAATAATAATGGCTTTTATTTCTAGTTTGACACAATTAGAATTAAATAATTTGTCATTCTGCATTATAATGTAAATGCTTAAAAAATATTTTTCTAATGCTGCAAATACATGTGCAATAGAAATTAGATTGCAAAATTTTTAACAATTAAAAGTTAAATGATTATTTGCATTTTAATCATTACACAATTACATAAGTTAAATATTTATAAACGTACGTTAAATACAATTACTTAAACTGTGTAAAATAACTCTAAAGTGGTCAAATGGTAATTTGTTATTCTATTTCTAACTGATAGTGTGAATAATATTGTCTTAATTTATAATTATATTTTTAAACTTCTTAATACGGTTAAATTTGGCGCGGATCAATATCTTTTAATTTCTTCTAAGTTTCAATTTATTTTAAGTATTAATTCAATTATAATAGGACCTTAAACATTTTTAATAATATTTTGCATATATGCTTTTCCCGAATGATTCGTCATTTGTAACAAGCTTTTAGTGGACCACCCCTATACTTTTAGGCATTTTGAAATATGTTTTGTAATTTTTATCTCTTTAAAAACAGCTACAAAAAATTGAAATGCTCGGATAGAATTATAAAGAATAAAATTATATTATATCTATTAAATTTTAAAAAGCATGTTTACTTAATAATTAATATAAACTTTTTGCTTGAAATGTAGAATAATGTGTTCATTTCAAATAAATCATAGTTTATAAAACTGATTTTTAACTTGTCTAAAATATATTTTTTTTTACATCCGTTTATTTATTTTTTTTTTTAGGGAAAATGTTTAATTTTTTTGCCTAATGATGAATGAATTAGAAGACTAATGATGTTAGAAATTAGAATATTTGAAAAAAAAATTACTGATGACAAAGAATTACATTTTAGTAAAATCTGAAAATATTGAGAGCAAATTCTCATATCTAAAAATGAAAAATGCTTAACATTCCAAACTATTTTGAACAATAAATTCTTCTAAATAACAGCATATAAGCAGTTTCTTCATTTACTGAAAATAAGAAGCAAAGAATATATACATGTAAATAAAACTCTTGATTAAGATAAAAGAAAACGATGAAAATTTTTACTTTAATTGAAAACCAATTTTGAACATGAAATTTTATTTTTTAATTTAAAGCCGTGTAAATTTATTTTTAATTTAAATCAATTTGGCCTACTGATTTAAATACGTTTCAATTGATTTAGTGCCATCATGTTTTCTGCTTACTTGTTTGAATTTTGATTGAAATATTTGAAATCAATCAAAATAAATACAAGAGAAGCAAAATTAAAAAAATAACAACACAGAAATATTTATAAAACTATTAAATAAACATCAAAAAAGGTATATTAAATTTAAGACGAAATAGGTTCGCCAGTGACATTCTTTGGTTTCGTATACCTCATTTGAAATATTATAATCTTAATTAATGTCATTTATGTCTGTAATTGCTTAATAAACGCTGCTCAGCTATGAAAAAATTTGAAAATATCATATAATTTATAATTATAAGTGATAAATAAGGTTTTGAACAACAACCAATATTTCTTAAATCAGTTTCGAGTGTAAAGCAGTGCGAATGCTGTTTTCAGTATCGTGTTTAAGTTAAATAAGATTAACTTTAAATTGATTTAATAGGGACTGTGCGAACGGGGTGTTACAAAAATTTTTCTTAAATTGAAATATGTGCTAAATCATCTAAATGTTTTCCTCTTCATCTAATTTTTAAAATAATATCACAGCAAAAATTTTTAATTCATCAATTTTTCTTTCTAAAATGTGTGTTTGAGTACTTTGTTTTAACTTGAATGAAACTCATTGACATTTTTTTCCTCTGATTTATTTTTGATCGAAACTTTCTGTTCACTTCCCAAAATTCTCTAGTGAGAATTCAGCTTGCTTTTCGGTATCACGTTCTTCTGTTATTGAGAAAGTTAAAGTAAAAAAGAAATAAACCTTTAAACGACCGAGTAACACGATAACGGCACTTAGTTTTTGAATACAGTTTCGTGTATAACGTGTTAACTTAAAATATAGCTTTTGATCTCTTTGTGGTAATTTATTTTATTTTATAACTGTAAAATGGAGAGAAAAGCTCTACTTCACACAATTTATTAAAATATGAGTATGTTGCCTTATGTTCAATAAGAACCTTTTTTTCAATTTCTTAATTAGTGATTAATCAATTTTACTTTTTACGTTCCTTATTATTTTACCTTTTATATCCACAGAGAACATATATCAGCCATATTTCTTAGATTTTTCTAATTTTAAAATTTAAATATTTTTTTATAAAATAATTGCAGAATTCACTAATTTTAAAATGTTTTGGCGATCATTATAACTTGATTGAATAATCTTTAAAAAACATATATTTTCAATCTTATTAAAATTACCCAAAAAATCTTCAAAATTATAGTTCTTAATAGTTCTATAGTTTTTATAGTAGTTCTATAGTTCTTATAATTATACTTCTTACTAACTTGTAATATTGTAATATTTAGTGCAGAAACGTTTTACTATAAGATTAAAGTTTTTAAAAGTAAGAACAAATTTAAAATCTTAGATAAATTTAAATTTAATACTTAAAATTTCACTAGTGAAGAATTTAATGTACTAAAGATATTTATCTTGAAATTTGATATATATCTATAAATACATATATATATATATATATATATATATATATATATATATATATATATATATATATATATATATATATATATATATAAGTTAAATATAAATATATATATATATATATATATATATATATATATATATATATATATATATATATATAAAGGTTAAATAATCATACATCTCAGACATCCTTTTTTAATTGATATACATTTCATCAGGAATCCTTCCAAAAATGAGAATTTATCTATTAATCTATTATATTTTAAATTTATCTTACAAATAAAAAGGAATAAATTCTCTTTCATACAATTCTATATATATTAATTTAAATAAATTTAAAATATCATAAAAATAAACCTATACTCAATAAACGATGTGAGGAATTTAATTTAATTGCGCCACAATATGTATCACATAACAGAGTATAAAATATTACTTCAAGAAATTATGGCAAACATAATTTATATAATTAATTTTACCTTGTTGTTATAATATTAATTACATTTTACTACAATATGTTAAACAAGTACTATGACACGAATTTCATTTGCAGGATTATTATTATTACGAGAAACTGATAAATGCTTGGAATAAATTAAAAATATTTGTATTTAGTAAAAGCGAAAAATTGTTAATATGAATTATTATCATTTTCATAAAGAATATTTCTATTTATTTCCTATTAATGAATTAGCTATTTAAAACAGATATATTAAGATACTAAAATTCGTAATTAGATCAATTTCTTATTCCCTATTTTTCTTTTCATTATACTTTTTCATTCTTCAAAATTATGATGTACAGCATAACTTTGAAAATTCAGCATCATAAATTTTTCAACAAATGCATATAGTCTAATTTTAAAAAATAAATAGTGGAATATATTATACAAATGATTTAAATTGTAAGTTGGTCATGAGTTTTTAATGCATGCACGTTAAAATAGAAATAATAAATAGTACAAAAACCCCATCAGCAGCCACCTAAGAAATACAGTACTTAGGTATACTTAAATTTGTGTATACAAGATACATAAAATTGAAAAGACTAACTACTAGACTAAAATATAAAAGATATCTAGACTATAAAATCCTTTCCGATAAACAAAAATTTTTTAAAAAAAATTGGTTTGTAGATTTATGTGTAAGGGCTATTACTGCTATCGTATTTTTACTGAAAACAGAGCATTTAGGCTCTCATAATGATAGAATTAGGATTAGGGGTTGAATGAACAAAATACGAATTGATGTAAAAGGTAAAGTTCTTCAAAATGGATGACACGACCCATCTATGGAGTAGTTGTGGCAGTCTTATAAAATTCTTTTGATTTTATATGTCATGCGTAGGAAGCTGGGGATATACTAATAGTTTTCAGTGTTGTTTCACGAGGGTTGACAGTAAATGGTTTGAAAACGTCTGCTCATTGCCATAAATGCTACGTCACAGAAATGAAAGTTGAAGCTAGTGCTATCAAATAAAGTTCTGACAATAGAGTACTACACCGTGGTGTTCAGAAGTGAATTTCAATCTGTTCAATTAATAATTGTCATCGGATGATAGCCTGGAGTTTTCGGAGAGAATAGAAGCAGTTCGGCCACTACTGTTGACAGCAACGCTGCTACTCAATTGTTGAATATTATGCTGCTCGCAATTTAATCAGCTGTAACACCAGATTACCCCTACTATTCATTATACACATTTTAAAATCACAAGAAACCACAATACAAAGCTGCAAAACAACATTTTACAAGGGAACAGTATGGAATCACGCATGGCATTCATCAGCAGTATACATAAAATACATTATAGTGTTTTATTTTGCCCCCTTGATTTGAATGTCTTCTGAGTGTCAACTATAAATCCTATGTGAGGTGTAGTTGGAATACTTTCGTATATCATGATTCACACACAGTCTTCTCAAAAGACAAAATGTGAAGAATGAAACAGAACTTATGAACTAGCATTGATTATAAAAGAAATCGGTTGTAACTCTTCCACAAATTCGCAAATACAAGTGATTCTACCTAAAAGCAAGAATGTCTTGGAAATACAACGAAAATCTAAATTTGTATATGTAGAAAAGAATTAAAATGCCTCCGCCAATGTTGTTTCTAGAAAAAGATTTTGTACCGGTTTCAGTGTTTTGATTTATTACTTATACTTTATATGCGCTTTTGTAGTAATAGTAGAATGTCAAATATTGACTAATGAAATACTTTGAATAAATATATAATTCACTGACAGTCTTAAATTGAATGTGAAACCAAATGACATAAAAATAAAATTACTTTCGAAATATCAATATTTTTTAACTTCTAGACCACTCATATTTGCAGGTTTCCTACAGTCTTAAACAACGGTTTCCCTAAAAACAGCATTTAGGTATCTTAAAGTGCATAGATAACGCTTAGGATATTTACAACATGAACAACCTTCAAACTAAAAATTGTCAAGAAATGAAAATCCTGATATTTTGAAGAGAAATTTTGTTTTTATTTTATTTTGTATTTCAATATTTACTGTCATTGTACTGGTACTGTCATTGTACTGGTTATAGTTTTTGTGTATTGAAGAATGAATAATTGTATTGATTTAACTATAATTGAACCATCAATTATAGTACTGATATCCCCGAAGTTTCCCCGCCTCACTCACAAGAAAGCCACGATTTGTGTGAAAGTTATTATTTTCATGAAATAGATAGTCAGATAGCTAATTAGGAAATGATGTTTGTCAATGTAAGATATTGAGTTAGTACATCAAAAATATTTATATCATCGTAGGTGTTACATTTCCTCTAAATCAGCTTAATGAAACAATTGCATGGGAAAAGGAAACTGTCGTCGATGTTAGAAGAAGTTATTTCATTTGAAAACAAATTATTTATTTTTGTTCAAGATTTTGAAAGAAAAACTTTGTATTACTTTCCAAATATGTTAAATATCACAAGAAATCAAATCGCAAGAATATAGTTTTGATATACTGACATTTGTAATTTCAAAACAAATATATTAAATATGAGAATGTTTTGACATTGGTTCGAAAAATTCAGAAACAAAAAAACTACGTAAGATTTTTTGTAAAATATTTTAATATACTTATAAATAACATTTTTCTCACTTTAATAACAGCTCTGGAAATTTCGAAATCTTCTTGATGGATTTAAGAAAAGAAAAACTATGGAACATGAATAATGAACATCTTAGCGATGATATAGGAACATAGCTGAGAGAAGAACAAATATGTACTTAGCTCACAGTGCTCCCTCGAAAGACCCAGACCATGAAAATATGTTAAAATAGACCTAGAAAATGAAACTATATTAAAAAAGACTTAGGCTAAGACAGTGGTCAACAAATTCAGATAGATTCAGTTATCTAAAGAGCATTGATTGAAATTTCATTTTAGAACCACTTTCCTAAAAACTAAATTACATATATAGCCTGTATGAGGCTTATTGTTTTAAACTATGCAAATATGCCGAATTTAACTTGATATTGTACTTAATATAATTCCTTTTAAATAAAATAGTATAGAAAATTGCAAGGTATGAGACTATAACCGGGATTTCAATCACTGAACTGTTGATAATTAAATATATAGAGAAATGTGTTGTTGACCACTGTTTTAGGACATCACTCGCGCACTAATTGTTTCACTGTCCTCGCAGAATGTCTGCTGTCAATGCCGTGAGATGTGGCCTCACATCTGTCTGATTATTCTGCATATTTTATCAATGTAACAATTTATTTTTTGGTAAATAATATCATTTAAGCTGAGTGCTTTTTATTTTAATTTTTATAACATTCTGTGCAATATTTTATGGTATAACATATGATATTCAAAGAATTTTTCATAATTTGTCAGCATTCCTTTAAATTTATGCAGCTATCTATAGCACAAAAATGTATTAAGGTAGTAATGGTGAGTGAGATGTGTTTGTATTTTGTGTTTTTACATTGATCATGCTGTATTTTAAGATTCAGTTGAAGGAAATATTGAAATTTTCTTAAGCATCTATAGTTTTGACAAATAAGAATTATATTTAAATAATATACTATGTGTATTTAGTAGTATTTGTGTAATAAAAATGTAGGGTAATGGAAAACTAAAAATGCATGTGATTCCTGTCGTAAAATTTATTAATAATATATAGTTATATAATTTGCTACAAAAAGAATACGTATATTTAATACAAATAGTTCAAAATAGATTAATCTTAGGATAATCAATCGCGCATTAAATTTTTACAAGTATTTCTATAGAACTAGAGCATATATATATAGAAGAATATAAACTTTTATTTTTATAAAATTGAAAATAATTAATGTTTATAAAGCTGTATTGCAGACTATTCTATAAAAAGCTTAAAAACCTATAAAAGCGTATTAAAATTTTAAATTAAAAACATTTTTAAGCATCAACTGTAATTATCCATAGAAAATCTTCTTAAAACATGTGAAACATTACAAATGTGAAGGACAAGAAAATTTTAACACAATTTTATGAACAGAGTCAAATCATTTAGGGAAATCTAGAACAACAGTCTTATAATTAAATTGAAAAATTATAATACAAATATAGTGTATTAGATAGGAAAGAGATGCATATTTCATATTTCTGGTTATGTTTAATTCCAACGAAAAAAAGAGCATTTGAAATATTAATTTAATAGCCTAAAGCCATACTTTTAAAACAGTAATGACTCATATGGTCTTTACCCTAAATCTATTGGTAGTTTCATTTAAGGCATGATAAAGCAAGATCTGTAATAGTTCCTTTTATTGAGATCATACTTGAAATTGAAACAGTAAACTACTTTGAGTAGCAATCAATCTCTTCTGGCCTAAATTTTATGGAGAATGCTTTTAAGACACAAGGAAGGAACCCGTTGCTCCCAAATTATTCTATTTTTTATTGATCAAAACTAAACATTGCACTTGGGATTTTGAAATAAAATTTAAAAAATCAGTTCCTAAAAGGCATGAGACGTTGTGGTTGGATTCGGAAATTTTTGAATAGTTCCGATAAAAACCCAGATTCATTTTTTAAATAATTGTATGACAGAGATAAATTCAAAACAAAAATACAATAAAACTTAATAATTTATTTTAGTAATTTAATTACAAGAGAAATTTACATTTACAATCAAAACATTCTTGATTAAATAATTGAGATTCTAACATTATTATTTGTTTTATTACAATTACACATTAATATATCATAACTGGGTGTGACCAGACGGACAAGGAATGAGAGATCAGACTCACCACTTTTAAAAGTAGCAGTGTGGTGTCTCCAAACGTCAATGGCATTACCGGCTCAGGATTTCGCTACTTATTGCTCATGAGCTTTCCCTCTTTTCTCTCCTCTCTCTCCTCAGACTTTATCGTCTCTTCTTATACTCATTTATTTGTCGGACATCTGCAGCTCCATTCAAGAAAGTCGAGGCAGGGCTCTTACTGGATAGGGCAGTTATTCTCCGTTTACAACTAACATCTTTTTAGCTTCTTATTATGCTCAATGAGGACCCAGTCCTCAATTGTGGACTTCTTTTTTATGTCTGACTTCTCTGGGGCTTCTGTGTGTCTTCTCCATTTTTGGATGCAGTTTTTAATTCTTGTCTTAGCTCCTCCTCTTTACACCATTGGTTTTCCAAAGTTCTATACTACCTCCTACACTTCTGTGGGATAGGTCAAAAATCACTCGCCTTTAATCTCGACTGGTCATATAAATAAAACATATCATAAAACATAAACTTTCCATGCAATTTTGGCAAGATCAAGAACTTGGCTCATTTTGCCAATTTTTATTACATCCTTTCCTTTATATTATTACAGCTTAGTTAGAAAGGAAAAGAGGAAACTCTTAAATTTAAAGTGCAATAAAAATATACACATCTGTTTTCTCATGGTTTGTTTATGTCGTTTTACACTATGACATGAGATTTCTAATTATATTTCAAGTTAATTTAGTACATGTAATTTTCATATCAAGTCCGATGGTAAATTGACTAGTATTTTTGAAATTATTTGATATTAAACCACATAAAAATTATTCTTTAGTACATAAATTGGAATTTTATAATACATAAAAGTAGGAAAAAAAAACTTACTTTACTTAAAAATTTATAAAAATGGAATTAAATTAAAGCAATATATATGACAAGAATGGCTAGCTGAAATAATGGATAAGTGTTTTCGAAATTCTTACCACTAATAAAATTTTTGAAACCGCTAGTATTTTGACTGTAATTTCTAAATGGGTTATTAAAAACATAAATCAAAAAAAGAGAGGTACACATCTAACATATTAACAATCATACTAGTATTAAATGTAGTTCATAATAAATCATCATTTTTAAAATGTATAGCTAAAGTGTAGAAAATTATTCAATATATCACAAATAATTACATGAAGCTAAAATTAGTTTAGTAAAACTATTTTAACCCATTCTTAGTCGAGACAATTATTATATAATAGTGCATTAGAATCTAAAAGAAATGTTATTTAATCCATGATTCAGTCAATATTGATGCCAATAATCAGATTATAAATTTCCTTTGAATTAAAGTTTAAACTTGCAAAGCAGAAAAAAATTATTAATAATAAACAATAATTTTTCATACTCTGTTCCGTTAAAAACATTAAACCATAATTTAAACAAACACACCATCGCTCAAAGAAAAAATAAGTCAAAAGAAGCAATAATAAGTATTAATTTGGGTGTATTCCCATATTTTTATATTTATAATATTAATTTACGATAGCATTCTTTTGATAAAATTAAAGCAAATTTCAAATTATAATTATTTTAATGATTTTTTTTTTTTTTTGCTGCTGTGTAACTTTCATTCCATAATGATTTATAAGTGGTCTGTTGTTGCAATGAAATTTTAAAAAAATGTGTGTATAAAAATATTTTCTGGCCGATATATTTTTGTGAGAAATTTAATAAGATTACTCACACACACACGCACACACTCATATACATATTACGCTTGTGCAAGAATCCCATACCGTTAACAAAATTGTTATTAATTTCCCACAAAATTGATTGCTGTCAAGAATCTTAATCACCAATTTTGAATGAAAAATTACTCCATTATCACACACTATTTTTATAATTTACTGTTTCGCCTTCACTCCGACCTTGAAAACGCGTAATTACAAAAATAGAAACTCAGTCGATAAATGAAACATAGATGGTTTAATTTAGAATCTCTCTCATTGAAATTACGGAACCAAAAAATGTACTTTTCATTAGTTATTATATTCAAATATCATCCAGAAATATTTATTTGTACTAGTATCTATGTTTTGTCACCTATTTTGGGTCATATATAAATGTTTAGAAATTTATAAAACAAGTGAGAAATGAAATATATTATTAAAAGGGATTCTTATTGTTTACTTTCATTTTCTTAATTCTTTTCTTTGTATTAGTTGTATTATTAACGTTGCTGAATTACAATTAATTCAAAAGTATTATAATAAATATTAATAAAAAATACTAAGATAAGAAGATATTTAATTTCTATTACAATTAATTTCTTTACAAAGCTTTTTTCAGTGTTTAAAGTATTTAAATTTTAACACTAACGTAAATTAATTATAACTTAATCAACATTATTTTTTCTTCTGAAAGTTTTACAATGAAAAAATTCCAAACATGGATAATTGATGAGAGGTGAACTATATAAAAATGAATTTCATTTAATTTTTTAAACCGAGTCTTTTTTCACAGATATTGAGATAATTTAAATTATTTTTAAATGTTGCTATTGTTGTTTTGAGCCTATTACATTAGCATTATGGAGTGTGCTGTTCCACTTTTCCAACTCAACCATAATTTGGTGTGGAGTTCAACTTTTTTAGTACACACATGCCATAGGTACCCATTTTATAGGGTAGGCAACCATTCACAACCCATTTATACAAGGAAAGGGAAAAGACAGAAGAGAGACATATAGAGAAATTACATCTATGCCCGAACCGGGTTTCGAACACAAGAACTCCCTATCCGCAGTCAGGCACACTGACTACTAGAGAGGGTAAATGGCAATTATCTTGAAATATCTTTGCTTTTAAAAATATGTCAGAGCTGAGAAAAAAGCTGTAGAAAATCTATATAGCTGGTGTCCGAATGCGTTCAAAGAACAAACGTGTGTTGCTAAAACTTATTTTCTTAAAAATGTATCAGTTATCTTTAAAGACATTAAGGAAGTATTAACAAAATCAACACAAAAAACTTTGGTATTTTTGAATCCATAACTAAAGAAACCAATATACAATTGCATAAGTGTATATATAACTGGAAAATTTCTGTACATATTGGACTTACACATAAACATGCATGCGTATAATGAATATCAGGAATTTAAATAGTCACATTAAAAATACAACAAGCAAAGGCGAAAATCAGAATTGCGCCTGCGCGCTAAAATCTGAAGTTCTCTTCCCTTCCGATTATATTGTTGTTTACTTTTTGATTTGAGTGTTCTCAAAGATATAGCAAACTAAAGTTGTGCCTGTGGTAGTGTCTGCCAACGATACTGTCATGCTTGCTAATTTGAACGCTGTTTATAATGTATATAATAATATTCTCATCAATAAATTGAATTAATTTAAACTGAAATTATCATCAATTGCCTTCCCTCCTCACTCGGCTATGCTACAAAGAAATCAGTAAAAATTATCATAAATTGATTTTCAAAAAAATCAGAAAAGCAGGATTAAAATTCAGTATTATAATAATTGTAGTTTGAAATATCCAATTCATGAATGATGATATTTTGTAAAAAATTGATAATAAATTGTAAATGAAACTTTGTGATTTTTCAAGAATTTACTGAAATGTGCACACAAGTTATGTTCACAGCCTGCAAAAGATTGATAACTCCTAATTTTTTAATGAATCTGTTCAGGAGTTCATCCATATATTTCTGAATTATTTAAAAATAAAGTTTGTCAAACACAATAAAATAAGTAAACACATAAAGATAGAAAAATCTATAAAGCTTGGAATAGACAACAAAATTCAATGAGCGAAAGTTCATGAAAATGGTAGGTGAAAGAAATGGGCATAAGGGATCTGTTGCTAAAGACATCAGCTCTTTTCAGATTCACTATACTTCTTTACTAGCATTTCTCAAAACTGAACTCTTTCCAAGATGCCTTTAAGTTATTAGAAACTTCTAAAAATACAGGATGAACTCATAGCTTTGATCAACATTTGTGAATCAGACGTCACCAATATACGCAGTCTCCTTGAGCTGCCGACAATCGACAATCAGAAAAAAATTTAACTTAAGATATGTTAAATAAATTTTGTATTCATCCTAAACAATTTATGACATATAATGTGATTCAAAGCACATCTTAATTTGCAGAAAATAATCTGAGTATTTGTTTTATAGTGATAAATATTTAA
This sequence comes from Latrodectus hesperus, assembly GCA_037975125.1. Taxonomy (NCBI): domain Eukaryota; kingdom Metazoa; phylum Arthropoda; class Arachnida; order Araneae; family Theridiidae; genus Latrodectus; species Latrodectus hesperus. The sequence goes on along the minus strand of CM075850.1, from coordinate 54,590,948 downwards.
TACAGCACTATCAAAATGGCTGACATCTATAAATATTTATTTATAATAATATTAAAACAAATTATTAGTCAAATGAGAATGAATTCTTTCATAAGTATTTTACATTTTATTTAAGATAAGTATAACATTTATTTAAATTCCAAATATGCTTAAAACATCTATCATTTTATGTATTGCGTTTAATGTTATTTCATTTTTCCACTTTTCCCTCAATTCCCTTAAGCTCCTTGTTCTAAGTTTAAGCTAAGACTGATTCACTTGTTTTTTATTTCATTTTATTTTCTTAAATCTTCGCGAAGATGTAATCTTTTTGTTCACCTTTCTGAATTCTGAGTAAAGGATTCAGCTTCTATTTCATAAGTACATTTTCATGTTATTTGAGACTTAAAGTATCTGTGATATAAAACAGAAGAAATAAATATTTATGAAAATCATTGAGGGAAAAAGTATATAATTTTTCTGACTTTCTTTGTGAAATATTTCAATACTTAAGTTATTTGTTTTGTCTGTAGAAGTTTATTTTAGAAAAATATGTATGCTCACTAAATGAAATGCTAGATATTCGTTGCATTCAAATTAACAATCATTTAGTTTAATAATCCATGTATCAATATTAACTAACCATTTAATTTTCAATAAATAAATGCATTATTTTGTTTCAAAGTTTGGTAATACCAAAATATTTTGTCATAAGTTACTTCAAACAATCTAAGTGAAACAATTAAAATAAATATCAAAAGAAAAACTATCGGTTATATTATTATTATAACTAAATAATTCTGCTATTGTTAAACATATGTACTTATTTTTATTGTGATTGAAATTGAAAATTACTCAAGTTTTTTTATATAGTTTATCATGAAGTATTAAATTTCAAATTCATCATTTTTAAAATATTAGTATAATCATTTAATTATTAACATTTTCATATTCCGAGGAGTATAATTTTAAGAAAATTTCAAAACTAATTCTTCCTCCTTTTAAGAAAATACGATATATTACGTGAAAAAATGATGAATAATGCTTTTCAAATACAAATTTTTTATTTAAAAATCATTATTCATTATCTAGTAATTGTTATATTTTATAATTACATTTTTAAATAACACAAGAAATCAGGTACTTACATATTATCCCGTCAGCTTTTACAAACATAAAAATATATCATCGAATTTTGTAAATTTTCATAATTCTATTTTGCATATTAAGGTATCTATTATTACATTATGTATGATATTTCAAACATGAACAGTTAAATTTAAAATAAAATTCTGTTAAATAATGAATAAAAATGTATCAAAAATGCCTAAAAATATTTCAGAAATATTATGTATATACATTGCTGTGAAATTGTATCAGATTGAAATAAAAATAATGCCAAATTTGCGTAAAGTATTTCTTAATCATGAATGGATAAATAGATAAAATTAATGTTCTGTAGTGAATTGCTTTTTATTAAATCATCTCTTCAATAGAAAATAAATTACTGTATTGAAATATATATATATATATATATATATATATATATATATATATATATATATATATATATATATATATATATATATATATATATATAGATAGATAGATAGATAGATAGATAGATAGATAGATAGATATAGATATATATAGATATATATGCATATATACCTTTAAGATTTTAAGATATAAATTCTCCTGAAACTCATTTAATCAACACCTTTTTATGAAATAAAATAAAAAAATAAAATAGTAATGATGAAAAACAGAAATACATATGAGCAAATTTCTTATAAAATTAAAATATATGCTAAACAGTTGCCTCTATACAATTGGTTATGCAAAAATAAAATATTTTCGTCTAAAATACTTGTAAAACCCACGAAAATTTATCTAAAAATATACAATTTCTCATTCAATAATTTAACTCCCATTGTTTTAACATAAATCACAGAGGGTATTAACACACTTTTAGAACGATTTCGGTGCCGTTAAATTAATATTTAAATTTTAAAGAATATTTTTTTAAATGTTCAATCTGGTAACCTTATTTCTGGACTAAGTCTGCATCGTGATTTCCATGATAGAAGAGCTTTTCGTAAAATTTCCAGGGGTATTGCTTTCCATTCCTCTTCTACTACTTTCCAGAGTACATCTATCGTGGTGGGTTTGTGTTTAGAAAGAGCACTCTTTTTAACAGACCAATGGCACAATAGTCCATAGTTGAAACGTCAGGGGACTTCACAGGAATATGTTGAAAAGGTATATATGCAATACCTGTATTAGTTTTCATTTTTTTCAAGAAATGCAGTGGCAGTTTTTGAAGTATGACTTGTAGCTTTGACTTGATAGCTGATATGACTTGTAGCTTTGACTTAAGTTTCACTCTTTGAAAGTCTTAGGGAAAAAGAAGTGGAATTTTTTATGTAAATATTGGACGTAAAATCTTCTCCTGATAGTATGATGAGTTGATTTTAACATTTTTTCTACTCTTTTTATTTTTAATTTCCCATTGTAGGAGAAACTTGTGACTATCATAAACCACTTACTGAAACTTTCTTTAGATTGACAGAACCAGGTTTGTATATTTTTTTCTCCTCGCTTTCTATTGTAAATACCCAGCAAACACAAACTGCCGGCAAAATTCCGGGCGGCTGCTGGCCAAGCCGGTTTTCTACTGGCCACTGCAAGCCACTCATTGTTGTTTGATGGCCCAGCTCCGGCCATTACGGCCACGGATGAGTGCTGGCCAAAATAAACTGGGCCGGTGCTGGATGATAAGTAGTTGGCCAACATATTCTGGCCATTGTTTGCCCTAAAGCTGTTGGCCAGCAAAATTAAGACAATTGGTTTAAACGCTATTTTTTAATTTTATCAACAAAGACTATTTTTTTCAAATAACAGTTTTTTTGTAATGTTAATTAATTTTCAGATATTTTCTTGCTTTTTAAACCTTTTAAAAACTATTTTCCAGAAAAAATCTATTTTTCATTATTTAATGTGTATACCGCGTGACAATATGACGTCAGATAGTGCGAAGTGCTTGTGTCAGCGTCAGCCATTAATGTGAAGTCGCGGAATATTAGATGTTGTGTGTGTGAGCCAAGAAAAATTTAAGATAAGTATGCATTTATTATTTTTTTATCAGGATAGAATTGTTATGAATGATATATTTAGGTAAAAGTTACCAGATCCGTACGGGATTGGAGCGATTTCAAACTTTTGCGCCAAGCAATCTACAGCTCTGTCGCCAAACTGAATTACGTCACTAACCGCGATAGCCATCAACCAATAACGATCGCGTTCGAACTTAAGCTTTGAAATCGCACGTTTTTTAGAATTCCAAATATTAAAAAGTTGAATATTTCATTATAATTAAATACTGTAGAAGTTTTAAAATTTTAATAAATAGAAAGGAAAATTTTAAAACTCGATTTTAAACTTACCGAGCAATGGCGCCCACCTTAAAAAATATCAGTGTAGCGCTACCTAATACAGTGCCAACCGGGCAATAAAACTAAATTTCGAACGTTCACAAATTTCATTTTTTAATTTAAACTCGATTTTTAATATACCGAGGAATGGCGCCCACCCTAAAAAAACATCAGTGTAGCGCTACCTATTACAATGCCAACCCAGCAATAAAGCTAAATTTCGAACGTTTACAAATTTCATTTTTTAATTTAAACTCGATTTTAAATATACCGAGCAATGGCGCCCACCTTAAAAAGAACACCAGTGTAGCGCTAGCAACTACAGTGCCAACCGGGAAATAAAACTAAATTTCGAACGTTTACAAATTTCATTTTTTAATTTAAACTCGATTTTAAATATACCGAGCAATGGCGCCCACCTTAAAAAGAACATCAGTGTAGCGCTACCTACTACAGTGCCAACCGGGCAATAAAACTAAATTTCGAATGTTAACAAATTTCACTTTTTGTTTAAACTCGAATTTTAATATATCGCCCACATGAAAGAAATTTCAGTACGCGGCACGTTCTAACACTAACATGCAATACACACAACATAAACATTCATTTACTTATGGAAACATTCATTTTTATAAAAACTTTAGTTTCTAAATATAAATAAAATTGTAATGAAAAACAAAATAACTCACCTAATCTTCATTGCTCTCCGAATCGTTACTTTTCGGTGAATATACCGTTTTTATCGCATCTAAAAAATCTTCTATTATGTTTTCCCGATGATTCTTTCTTTATACGTACTCCGCAAAAACGTAAAATCAATATATCCTCACCAATAATTATTAATTTTCGCAAGCAACACACAAACTCCAAAAATCGAATACCAAAACTCAAAGCGTTAAGATTATTCTGTAATAGTTTCAAGGGTTACATACAAAACGCGCATATCAAGCGATCACGTACAGTTGGCAAAAAAGTATTAGAACAGTAATAAATTATAAGTTATCAAGGTAATAAAATGAAATATTTGTCACATAGTATTTATATTATGTAATACTTTTACATAATTACTCATGGAGTAAGAAACAAATATTTAAAATCAATAGAATTTAAAAAATTAAAATAAAAGGAGATTTGCATTGCAAAAAAAGTATTAGAACATCGGACTTCAATATTGAATCACACATAAAATAAAATAACTAAAAATTCAAACGTGATACTAATACTTGGTATGTAGTTTTTTTGTTGAAATTACTGCATCCAGACGTCTTTGCATTGATTCCACCAAATCTTTGGTGACGTTTGATGACATGCTGGTCCATGCATCTTGCAAAGCTTGTTTTACTTGTTATTGGGAATTTTCTCACTTTTTCATCCAATAGATGCCACAAATGTTCTATAGGATTCCGGTCTGGGGACTGTGGGGGAGTTACCAATCTTCGGGGAGCATTATATAAGTAGCCATTCTTTGGTTTTGTTGGCAGTATGTTTGGAGTCTTGTCTTGTTGAAAAATGAAAGTCTTCCTTAAAGCTAATTTCTTTGCACTATCTTCCAAATTATCTCGTAACACCTCAATTTATGACAAAGCTGTCATTTTATTATCAATGAAATGGAGATTTCCAATTCCATTGTAAGCCATATAACCTTAGATCATGACATTCCCTCTGTGCTTTATAGTTTTCTGTACATTTTGAGCCTGAAAACCAGCTCCTTTTCTTCTCCAAAATGTGAGCACGTGTTTAGGTTTGAAAATTTCAACTTTACTCTCGTTGGAGAAAATAACGTTTTTTTAGAAATCTAATGATTTATTTTTATAAATTTTGACAAATTCTAGGCATTCCTTTCCATTGATTTCTGAAATAAAGCGCTTTTTCCTTTGCCTTCTTCCTTTTATACCAGCATTGTGCTTTACATTTTTAACTGTTTGAGGTGTTACAACATTTCTTGAGATTGATTCAATATTTGCGGGCAACATCCTTGCACTTCCTGTCAGATACTGTAGGGCATCTTTAACCATTTGTCGTTTTTCTCTGACAGTTAGCTTGCTTGGTCTCTCTGATCTTGGCCTATTATCCACAACCCCAATTTCTTTTTTCTTTTTTAAAATGTTGTGAATTGCGCAAAGTGAAACTTAAGCATTTATTTATCACTTAAGCATTTAATATTTTAAAATTGATACTTCATTCATCAACATGTTGGATGTGCTGTTTTACAGCTGTTCTACATGTGGGATCAGCTGTTTACGGATTGCAAATAATTATGAAATCTGAACTTAGAAAAGAAGATAATATTGACAAATTACATAAAGGAAATAGTTAGGTCTTCTTTATTTATACATTTTATCCTTTTTCTGGCTTCTGGCAAAACTTAAATTTGTTATAGAAAATTTTTTTTATCAATAACGTTTGGGATAAATAAATATATTATACTGGAAAGTGACCTTATTTAATATATTCTCGTGTAGTCAATCAATTTTAAGATTAAGACATTTTCCTTTTCATCTATAACCAACATAGCTCGATTGAGCATATTTTATCTTCTGCATATATAAAGGCATAAGACCTTTTGTGTCAAATAAACTTTCATTTGGAACTAATAGATATTTTTTTTATTTACAGAACTATCTTCTCATATGTCATGCTGCAGAAGTTGCGAAACCAGTTCCTTTAAAATGCTGCTATTATAATGATCTACATACAAAAACAAGTCTCTTTTTGGATATGAATAATAGCAATAAGTGTGTAATACCAATGTTAGAAGAATAATATGTATCTATAATATTTAAATGTATAATAAATTTTGATATATTGCTGACCTTTTTTTAAACATTAAATTAAGAACAATGTATAAATTCCTAAAATCTTTTAAGTGCTTCCTTTATATTTTTACTCAAAGTGAAATGAGTTTTTTTCCATAAGAATTGTTTTTGTAACTTGGGAAATTTAATTTACAAATTGAGTAGTTCTGACTATGCAAATTAATCAGTTGTAAAAATTTAAAAAATATATATATGTTGTAATATTGTGTTGAGAAATCTAGTTTTACTTTAACTCGTTTTAGAAAATATTTTTTTAAATAAATGCTTATAAAAGTATACAGGAAACATTTAATAAATAAGTCAATCTTTGTAATGTTTTGTTTAGTTTTGATATACATTTACTGTAAGCCTCGAATGTAAAATCACACTTATTTATTCATTTTACTTTTCTTAAAATTACGATTAATTTTTAATTTTAAGCAGTTTTCTTAAAATATGTAAGATTAAAAAAATGAGTTTATTTTATTCATTTCATTTTCATATTTAATAATTCACATGTGTTACGTGATATAATTATGATGAACAGTATCTATTTTAATAGGTATTTTATGGTTATATGTAGTCTCGATCAATGACCACATCTAATCATAAATACAAATGTTTCCTTAATATTTTTCAATATCATTGGTAATTACAAGGCAGATAATTTATTTCCTTGTGATACAATTTTTTTAATTATTTGTATTAACAAATAATTGTAATTATAAATACTATTAGCAAGTAAATATAGGTAATATTTCTCAAGTAAAGTAACAAATTATTGCTTACATTTATTATTGATGGCAATTTTGCAAATATTTCATTTTATACATTAGCTTTGAAGATTGTGTTTCTAGCATCTCCCTATTCCAATGTAAAGTGTACCTATTTAAACTATAATCCAGAATCAAAAACTTATTTTCTAATAATATTGGATTAAATATAAATTTAATACTTTGTGTAAAATAAGAATTATAAAGTTATGTAAAACATTTTTACTTCTAAAGAATTCATGATTAGGATAATTACTTGTGATGTAAAATTACGTTGCAACAAATAGAATGCATGTATTCAAAATATGTAAATCTTTTGCATGAGTTGACGTAATTTTTTTCCATTAATCTTTAATCACAGGTGTGTGTAAAAAAATAAAATAAAATAAAAATAAAAAAACTAAATTCCATGTTAATAAAATTTTGAATAGAATATTGTATAAATAATTCGAGATTTGTCAATATGTTTTAAATTTCATCAACATTTATTTTAATTACTATCATTTTATAAACTTTACTTATCTGTGATTGTAGTTATGTGTAAAAAATAATTTTATAATCATTGATGAATATTTTATTAAACATTTTTTATTAGTTCAATATGATTTTTTAAAGCATGAAATACAAAGTGTATGCTATAAATTAATTACATTCTATTATTATAACCTTGAAAATGTAAAATTCTGTTTAAAACATTACATTGAATTTTTGAAGTCAGATGTTTAGAATTTCTATTAAGTCATTCAACTGAAATTGTTTTCATTTAACCCAATTATTTGTCTCTATTTTTAATCAAATAATTGTCAGAATTGATGAATGTTGATTTTTCATTTGTTACTTAGTGTTATTTATTATAATGTGTAAGTATATATATATATATTGAAATATCAATAGCAATATAAACTAAAACTAAACTCGGGCACGACAGACCATGTGGGCCAAGGCCTACTGTGCCTGTTTTCCTGACCGAGAGCCCCTGGGCTGCGAAGCACATGTCCCGATTTGTTGCTCAGCATAACGCAAAACACCCAGTGTTTAGTTCCAAGGCATGCTCATTTTGGACAAAAAATTACAAATAACCATTCCCCCTTTTTTAAAGAGATAAAACTAAAATTAAGTAAAAGATTCCATCATAAAAAAATTGTATTAGTTATCTTTTTAATGAGTTATTAATTCTAAAGGAAAATTGACACTATTATAGTTATTCACAACCTATTCAAGTGCTTGGTTTGTTTTGCTTTTGACTGTAAAATATTGTAAGTTAAAAAATAGTTATGTTGGATTCTCCTTATTCAAATAATTAATACTGGGAAATAATACCTTAATATGTGAAAATAAGTGTTATGGATGAAGTTTCACCTGATTTATATAAACATATCAACTCAATTTTTTTCTGTTTTTTACCTGGGCTGTTATTAACATCCTGCTGTTTCTATTTTTGTAATTAAATTGAATCAGTTTAACAATGTTTTTTTTAAATTTATTTTCAGAGTATTACAACAAATTGAAAATCTTCACAAAAGGAGAAATTTGTTCCAGAGTACTAATTCGGAAGGTGGACCACAAAAATAAAAAAAAAAACTTGTAAATTAAAAATGTTAAAAAAAAATTTGCAAAAATTATTTTCAAATGTAAAAAAATAGATACTTTTTTTATTTTCAGTATTATCATAAATAAAAAATGTTAATTACATTAATATTTAGACATTTCACTTATATATGGCTTTTGTTGTGTTCATTTTTATAAGTAATAAAAAGTGTTAATCTTTATACTTTTTATCATTTTTCTCAACATCTTGTTGCATGGAGTTAAACATTTGGAAAATGAAATATTAATTTATATACAAAGAAAATATACATGTGTGTGTGCTTTAAAATAATTCTATTAAATTATCATAAAACAACTGGAATTCTTTTATACCTGACACTTGCTTACACAAGATTTTTTTTTAAATAATGAAATTCTGTAACAACAAAATATTTTAAGAACAGAATATAAAAGTTATTTAAATAAAATTTAAATTATTAAAATAAAACTATAAAATTTAAATAGCATTGTCATGATTTAAAATATGAGTAGTTCATATTTTTTTAATCTTTATGTAATTAAAAACTAAAAATGCACTGAATGATATTTGAAAATTACATGGATAACAACTATCTTTTAGAATCACAAAAATCTATTCAGTATTAATTTGATGGATTTCCAATATTTCCATATTAACTTTAACAATATATACAATATTAACATAAAATGAATTCAATATGTATAGAAATAAATAACCATAACCAGCCCTACGTCAGTGAAAGCGGCTATCGTAGGCCAAACGGCAAAGGGCCGATGGATAACCGTATATGGGCACGTACTGGCAATTAGATGGGCCACATGCACCCAATATGGCATTGATAGCCACCCGGGGTTGGGTCAGCAGCGGACCATACTGCCGGCCCAGCAGCAATGACGACGACCAATTTATTGACGGAGCCGACGAGGCCAAATAGCGGCGGGCCGCTGTTGGCCAAGACGGCTGACAGCAGCGGCCCGATGGATGCTCGGCAGCTTTGTGTTTGCTGGGTAGGCCTTTTTTGTTGCACTCATTTAGGTTAACCCATGCTTCATCAAGGGTCAACATGCATTTCCATTTATCTCCTGCTAAATGGTTTTCATAGAGGATTCAACAAAATGTTTTGCGTTGAGCCACATGTCTCGGCAAAAGCTGGTGAACATTATGTTTTTTACATTTTTTAAGTTGTAAATCTTGATTTATTATTTTATTTATTGTTACTACAGATATATCTAAAGACTTTGCAATTGATTTCTGTGTTGGTGGATTTTTTCTTGTTACCAGGGATATCACTTTAGAAACATTTGAAACAGTACGTACTTTTTTAGGATATTCGTTTGGAGTCTTCTTTCCATGTAGAAATAATGATTGATGGTTTTTTCCTGTCCAGTTAATAATGTTGGTTATTTTTCACTTAGAAATTTTAGCACCATGCATTTCACAACGTTTTTGAATCCTGGAATAAGAATATTTCTCTTCGGAAAGCGCAAAAACATATCCTTCAATCCACAGCTTGTTGAAATGCGACATTTTGAAAGAAGAATAAATTTAAAAGTAGCAGACGATATTTCTCATTTCAAATAATAAGCTGTTGAAAAACATTTATTTTTTTAAAATTCTTAATTGAAATCGTTCTAAAAATGTGTTAATACCCTCTGTAGTAAGAATCATTTTAACATCATTTAATAAATGCACCAAAGCAGGAAAATGAAATTTTACAAAGACGTTAGATAATAACTTAAAAAATCATATCAGGGTAAGCGTGATGATTATTTTTATCCAGTTTGATAAATGATGTATTAAAAATCATAACAAAATGCTTATAAATCACCTAAATTTATAAGTTGAAAATATAAGGATGTTTCATGTGAACTTAATTTTTTTTACGATTCAATATATTTGATTTGGTTTTCCAAAAAAGAGACACTCGTTTTACTGAGTTAATCCTCAATTAAAATACAAAAAATAGTTTGAATTGTTCTCTTGAATTATAAATACATAAAATTAATAATTTTATTTGATTAAATGATGTTTCAATTTTTTCGTATTCGCTTTAATATGAGCTTAGTTTCAAATTCAATTTGGTTTAATATAAATGCTGAGCATTCACATTTCATTTGAGCTTATTATATTGAAAAAAAACCCTCATATTATTTTTAGAGCTTTTTTTCAAAAACTTTGTAATTTTTTGGTTGAATTTATATTTTGATTTCATGTAGTTTCCTTATTTTTATCACTTATGAGTTTCTTATTGCACTAAAGCATTCCACTATTTTATTATAATATAATTTGGTATTTACATTATAAATTTGTGTCTAGTAGTTTTAAAATATTAGTATATGTTTCCTAAACTTAAATAAAATATATGTATCTATGCAAAGAGGTTTGTTACTATTTTTAATATAAAAACAGTATCGTAAAAATTATGTCCGTAATTGTTATAGCATAGCTACTCTAGTTCAAAAACAAAGTGAGATTCTATTAATGATTTTTGTGTCAATGTTAATTGTTCGTCACATGCACAAATGAATAGAATTATAGATTTCTTATTTTAAATTAAAACGTTCTTTAAAGAATTTCATCGTAGCTCTGTTTGACAAACTGTTATGCTCTGTCAAATTAAATAGTACAGACAGTTTTGTTTTATGCTCTCAGAAATTTTTTCATCAGTTACGAAAAAATTTATTTCCTACAAGAATATTCATGTTTCAATATAATTACATGTATTTACTTAAAAATAAAAGAATCTTTCGTGTTCTTATACGTTAATTATTTAAGAAAAGATTCCTTGGCAAGATGTCAGAGAAAAGTCTCTTTTGTTGTTTCAATGTGAAAACTTTAAACTCCAAAAAGTTACGAGAATGTTTTTGATGTTCATATACAATATATTTTGCGTTAACATATGCATGAATGCATTTATTATTAACAAATAAAGAATTTAATAATGACGTTTCTTATTTTTCTTGACATATTTATTTCCTGAGAAATGATAAAATTCTTAACGTATTGATCAACATTAACAAATTTTCTTCAAAAGCACATTTTGTGAAGAAATAATGTTCTTTGTATTAACTTAAGTGTAACATTTTTTGTTAATATATATATACATCAATTCAACTTTGATCATACTCACTGTTATATTTTTCAGGAATTGTGTATTTGAAATTAACTTATGTATGCTACTAAAAATTTGAAGTTATATATTGCCTATTTTACAAAAGCAACAACAGTAACAGTAATAACGTGACGAATACTTAAGTGTTGATGTCTGTATCAAGCGTTGAAATTTATATTATTGATCAGGTGAAATAGGGAAGAATAAATTTCCAGCAGCAATTTTTTATTCAATTCCAGAAATTATGCCATTTTATAAGCTAATTGTCTAATTTTTAAATAAATTGACGTATTTAATTTGCTTAAAAAGTCTGAAAACCTTGACATTTTTCAGTTTTATTATTTAATATATAAAGCAATAAAATTAGGATGCAAAATATTATATCAAATATCGGTTCATATACACTGCATGACACTGAAAATACAACACCAAGAAGGAGTTGAATGAAATTTGGCAAACTGAGAGAAACAGTAATGAACAATAAGTGATCTGAAATTCCAAAGGATATGCAAAATACAAAGCGAGAACAGGGTTGAATCAGTAGGTTGTAGGACCATCGTGGAAGACAATTCTCGAAGCAACATATCAAGGCACATAGTCAATGAGAGTACGAAGGGCATTCTGAGGAATAGCTTACTAGCCGAAGTGCGCCTTCTAAGGAGGCAGTAACAGGGTCTGTATATGGCATATAATCATATCCCAAAATGTTAGATTGGTGAGGGCTCAGGGAAGCAGCTGTACACCTTGCAAGATATTTTGGCTGATGCGAGTAATGTGCGATCAAACGTTATCCTGCATTGGGTATCTACTGTAGGTAGGGAAGTGTCAGTGGTAGCATCACATCATCCACGCTACGTTGAGCTGTCATAGTGCCATGAATACGAACTAGAGATGACCTAGTATCATACGCAATGTCAACGCAAACTATCAAGCCCCGTTGTGGTACGGTGTGCCGTTCCACAATTGCTGTAGGATTGGACCTACCCCTATATCGACAATACACTTGTACGCAGTGACTATCACTAAAGACCCACATCGAATCATATATCACATAATACGTTATGCTAAGTGATTTATCGAGTAGCATCACATCTTTTCATAGCTTCATAAAGTATGTCTACCATGAAATTTTTATAATTTTCTTTCTACTCCTTCTTAGTGTTGCATTTTCACTGTCTGGTAGTGTGTGAGTATTAGCGCTGAAAAATGACCGAAACGTAACGTTACTCGTATGTAGATTATGTGTGGAAATATTATATATATATATATATATATATATATATATATATATATATATATATATATATATATATATATATATATATATATATATATATATATATATATATATATATATATATATATATATATATATATATATATATATATATATATATATATATATATATATATATATATATATATATATATATATATATATATATATATATATATATATATATATATATGCATATATATATATATATATGTGTGTGTGTGTGTGTGTGTGTGTGTGTGTGTGTGTGTGTGTGTGTGTGTGTGTGTGTGTGTGTGTGTGTGTGTGTGTGTGTGTGTGTGTGTGTGTGTGTGTGTGTGTGTGTGTGTGTATTGATAACGAACGTCTGAAACATGTGCGGAAGGTGGAAGTACACTTTGCAAAATCGTTTTTTTTAAGATTACGGAACTCTGTAGCCATTTTTCCTAGAATATCTCGCACTGTGGTACATGAAATCATCATGTTATTTGAGAAATTGCGCGCCAGGTGGGGGTGCCAAAGAATCTTCCGCCCGAACAACAAACGAAACGCATGGGAGTTACGTTTACTTTTCTGCGACGAAACCAGAATCAAAGTAATGAGTACCTTGATGAAACCGTTACAGATTTTAAGATTTGGATTTCTTACTTCAACCCAGAAAACAAACAACATTCGATGCATTTGCCTTACAGTGGATCTCAGGTAAAGACGAAAGTGAACCAGACTGAATGTACAAATAAATTGCTGTGTAAGATCTTCTGAGATAGAAGAGTTTTTCTGTTCACTGACTTTTTGCAAATGGATGCAACCGAAAAATGCTGAATCTTACTGAGCAACTCTAAAGAACTTGCGACGAGTAACTTAGAAAAAGAAGCGTAAGACGCTTAGAATTTGTGTTATGTTACTTTGCAACAACACTCTGCCTCATATGGTAAATTTCACGAAATTACTGCTGGAGAGACTTCTATCTGTTCTGGCAACTGAAGGAATTTTTGTCCGGGCATCACTTCTCCTTGGACAAAAAACTCATCTCACCGAATATCATGTACTATAATTCCAATGTTATTTATCCTGGAAAGATGCTGAAATATTGTTGTATCTTTTGCAATAAATCAATTTACTTAATAATGTTTTTTTAAGAGCCATGGAAAATTTACCTTCTGTATGACCTTAATATATATATATATACATATATATATATATATATATATATATATATATATATATATATATATATATATATATATATATATATATATATATATATATATATATATATATATATATATATATATATATATATATATATATATATATATATATATATATATATATATATATATATATATATATATATATATATATATATATATATATATATATATATATATATATATATATATATATATATATATATATATATGTGTGTGTGTGTGTGTGTGTGTGTGTGTGTGTGTGTGTGTGTGTGTGTGTGTGTGTGTGTGTGTGTGTGTGTATGTGCTTGTGTTTACTTACACATTCTCTAGGAAATAATATGGGGATGTGTTTTGTATACTTATTAAACAATTTTAATAATCTTTAAACTATGCAAAATAAATACAATCAAGTTCTATCCTAATTTTATATGAAATATGCTGGTTAATAATTGTATTCAAAATTACAGAAATAATTCATTTTTGATTTAAAAGGTTTGCATCGTATATGCAGATAATATTTGTGATTTTTTTGAAACGATGTAAGTTTCAATAATTTTTAATTTCATATTGTAAAATTAAAATCTAAGCATGAAAAATTTAAAATCTATAAACTTTTTTACCATTAAAGTAAACTACTTCCACTTTCGAGGTAATGCACAATATTAATTTTCGATTCTAATTAGGAAACATGTCTTAAATTTTTTAGATTTTAATTAAGGTTATGTTTCATGTAACTTTGAGTCACAAGAATATCAATTAATGGGAAATGGACTAGTGAAATTTATTATTTTGACAAGCAATCATTTTTACTTATTCTTTCATTAAAATTTGAAGATGCAACATTTGTTCTTAAAAAATACCAACATACCTAATAACCGAATGCAAAGAGCATATTTAAGATCCTCAAGAAATTAGTTTTTATTTTAATTTAAATGTTTCATCTTTTAAAATAAATGATTAAAAATGTAAATGAATCCTTATATTTATGATACATTTAAACTACAAATGAATACTGTAGAAACATCCTTAATAAATTTAACTATTTAAGGAAACGTATCTTAATTTTAAATTTAGTATAAGTATTATTTTTTCATTATTAAATGTCAGATTTACATTTCTCAGTACATTCTGCAATTGGAAGAAGACATTTATTTCGTAGAGTGCAATGTTTTCATTTTATCAAAAATAAAATCATGAACAGATAAAAATCTATTATAGTTTAGAAATCTCAAATATTGCTCTTGAATTTCTACAACAAATGGAAAAAAAATTTGCAATCAAATTGCAATCAAAATTGCAAAGGAGGAATTGAAATTGCAATCAAAATTTTATCTCGCATTATTATTGCTGTCCCACTCTGTATTAGGAAAAAACAGATTTTTTGTGAACGTCTTTTCATTGGTTAAATATATTCATTTTTAAACTATATATGTATCTTTAAAATTTTATAAAATTTTTCCATCTTAAAATATTTTAAGTTTTGCTTTAACTTACAACTTCGAAATGTTTATAGTAAATTTATTATTCATTGAATTCAGTAATATTAAATTGAAAGTATTTAAGACATTTTTATTTTAAAATAATCATATTTATGCATTTACCTAGGCTTTCTACATAATTCAATAAAATTTGGATGATGATAAATTATATGATCATTTATATTTTATGAAAACTATATGTGCCACATTTAATGTGCAATTGTTACCTTGTATTATGCATAAAAAATATGTTACAGAAAACATGGTAAAAATATATAACGAATTGATTAATTTAAAATTTAGATTAATTTTGGAATGAGGAAAATAATTATTTGTTTAATTTTTTAATAAAAAATTTAATGTATTGCATTTATTCTACATAAATACATACTTTTTGTTAATTATAAATACATTAATTAAATTATTTATCTGTTTACATGGAACCATGTAAGTTAAAAATTCCTAAATCCAGCTCCTATGAAAAAATATTATTCTTTAAGCAATTTGTCGCTTAATAACTATACTAGGTACATATTTGCAAAATTTTGAATGGTAAAAATTATGCACCTGGTTTTATAGTGAAAGTTTACACTATTATTTAAATATTGTAAATGAAATTTCATCAAAAAATTTCAGAAACATTTTTCTGCAAAAATTTGTGTATTCAATGAATGATATTTTGAAAATTTTTATTAAAATTTAACTTATAACTGCAAAATCACACTGTTGAAAATAATTTGTACTTTGATAAATCCAAAATTTTTAAAAATAAAACAAAAATAATATTAATTAACATTCGATAAATATAGAAAATGTTATTGAACACATTTCCATTTATTCTTTAATGACTAAATAGTCAAGTTAAAATGAAATCCTCTGCCTATATAAAAAATAATATCTTGATTATTTATGTGTAAATGATATATAAAAAAAAATTTCTTTCTCTTCTCATTTGTTAATTTATTGCATATGATTGTAGGCATTATATATTACATTTAGCGACTCATTACTACTCGTTTTATTGCAATTAATTGCAATAAAACACGTAATTTTAATGTTATGTTTTATTGTAAATTTAATTCTAGAAGCATTACATTTTCTAAATATTTACTGAATAAGTTCACGTTATCAAAAACAATTATTGAAATGAATTCTAGCATTTGCAGAACACACAATTTGAAACAAATAAGCAGTCTATAAAATAAAGTATTGACAGTAAATATTTTTTTAATTTATTTATTTCTGAATAATGTTCACACATTATTTTTGATATAAAAGAAAGACATTTATGCATTCTTAAAAACAAAAAATGACAATCTCTTTTAAAATAATTATTAACAAACTGCTTGCTGATTAATAACAAACCGTTTGAACAAAAAATAATTAACTGTTTAAAAATATATTTTAAGAATTAAATGTTTTATATATAATTGTAAAATGTTTATAAACAACTAATATTTAATTACATAAAAGTTTATATATCATTCAACATTTTAAGATGCCTTTAAATATTAAATCAAATATTTTCGTTAATCTGTGAAATAGAAGTTTTAATAAATTCCAAATAATTGGTGTAAGATTAGCGATATCAATTTAAGCAAACTTCTTAAAATTTAAAATTTTATAATGTTATATATAACTAGTCTTTGCCATCTTATGAAGAAGTTAATAAAAAATATCTTAATTCATTTTCAGCTTTTACAGTAGATAAGGAAAAATTTTGGAAATTATACATTTGTTGTATAGAGTGATGCTTAAATTTATAAGTTTATTCGTTCAATAGTCTTTGAATAAATGAAAAAAATGTAAGATTATTTTTATCAATATAAATACAATTAACAAAGATTCCCTGCATTACATCAAATTAAACTATTAATTTTACTAAACTGAATTTGTTATGATAAGTTAAATTTGATTCTTCATTTCGTTAAGCATTTATTGGAAAGACCTTATCATCTTATGCCAACAATGACATTTTATTTCATATTGATATCATGCTTATTCCTAATATTTAATATTTTTCAATGATCTCATATAATGAATCAAAAATGATTTATTCTTCTTTATAAGAAATGAATACAATTTTAGATTTTATTTGGTGGCTTTTCTAATTTGGTTCAACACAAATGTATCCATAGGAAATGGAAACTGTGTAAAGAAATATTAAGAGATTTTTCTTTACTCTTAATATTTATAAACATAAAACATACTCTTAATATTTCTAATCATATAAAAGTTTCCAAATATATTAACACTATTCCAAAGGTAATATTATAAAATTTTTTTACTTAGGTACTAAATATACAGCTTAAATGGCGTATTAAACTTTCCTTGCTTAAAAACTTTCTAAATTCTATTATTTGCATATCGAGACAAAACAATTATAAATTCTAACATTGGTTGGAAATTTCTTAAGTTGTTAAGTGAATAAAATATTTCAAAATAGTTTCCTAATCTTGTAGGTATGAATATATTTTTGTAGTTTTTATTATGCTATTATAAATGTTAGTTCATTCTAGGACAAAACTACGATAGTTTCTGAAGCATGTAAGCAAAACTTTATAGCTAGCTGAGAAATTCAAATGTTTTTACAACCTTTAAAATTTTATATGCTTCTTACATTAATATTTGATGATTTACATGAAGTAATAGATATTTTAATATCTATTTAATATATATTATGTACTTAGACTTATAACACGAGTAATTTAAGCTCTCAAAAAGAATAAACTTGAAGCAGTTTTCAATACACAATAATAAAATTTAAAATGCATTAAAATAAATTTTAGTTATTGCTTTTGGATTTTCGAGAGCAAATAAATTCATTCCTTTATTTTTCTACGACAACTTTCCTTCATTCTTCACATTTTAATAAGATTATATCTGCTCAAAAGATAATCGATGTTTTGAATGAAATACCATACAAATCATATTTATTTGGAAATATTCATCCTTTAATATTCATTGATAATTTATTATTAATGAACAGATTTTTTATAAAATTGCGCAATTATTTGTTTAAAGCAATTAAAATGTTTTACATTTGTCATTTTTCAAACAATGTTCATAAATTATATTATTTATAATATAAAATATATATTATGAATCTGCTATGAAATAATTCGTATTTAAATTATTTCAAGTATTTAACTGGTTGAATATATGCTAAATATAATTGAAAATTTCAATATTAATTAGTGTAGATCCAACATAAAATTAAAGATTAAAACTGATTGGAGACTTTATGCTCAGAAGTATATAATGGGATTTTACTTGAAAGCATTACTTATTTCATTAAAACATGAACGGATAATGCAAACTAATTTCCATGTGACAAAATTTATCTTAGTTTGATGCTTAGAGATAAAATGAATTTCATTAACTATAAACTAAACTTCAATATTTTCACTTAGACTGGGGAAAATCATTTTAGTTTACTTAACATTGGAATTATTAAGGAACATCAATTGGATTTAAAATTAAATTTCCTTAATAAGATTTAACCATTTTTAAGATGAAAGCTTGGTAAATGACTTAGATAAGCAGAAATTAAATGTAATAATGCAAAAATAAATTTAGCTGATGAAGTAAATTTGTTTTAAATGTTTGTAGTTAGTTTTCAAATAGTCAAATACTTTTTTTTTACTTTTATACAATTGATAATTTTACAAATACTAATAGAGAAAAGTAAATTTATTATTATGATACAATTGTGTCAAATAGTGATTTTTTAAATTTTGTAAAAATTAAAATTAATTATTTTATTTGATATCAATTTTAATTAAAATATCCTGTATTTGAATAATTTCATAATTAATATTTATTTGTCAGTTTGGAACTTATATAAATTGATAATCTAATACATTTAAAATATTTTTGATCAATACAACAAAATTTTAAGTGTCCGTTCTGGGATACATATTTTACTTAATTTCATATATTTATAAATATTATAATTCTGTAACAGCATTCAACTCTTGCTTAAAATACATTGCATTGGGAGTCTAACTATAATGATGATTGTTATGCATAGATTATTATTATTGACTCCATATGTCTAATTGAATCAACTCTTGTATGGATGTCATAAAACTTCATACATCCATGGTCTAAATTTCCTCAATTAACTAACAAAGAAAGTAAAGAATTTACACAGTTCAGTGAATATTTAATTTCAAAACTATTTACATTTGGCTGCTACCAGAATTCTAATGCATTTAAATACAATTTGCTACAATGTAACTTCCTCACCTGTGAAAGGATATGTCTGATAATTAAGTTGTTCAATCCAATATAGAGTTTCACAGCTAAGCAATTGCTTCATGGAAAAAAATTAAATCACATAAATATTTAACTTGCAGTGTTACTCTCGTTTGGACAATACATAGTTACTTTTATAAAAAATTGGTTATAATAACAATGGTTTATATATTCAAATATATATCATTTTTCATTGCATTATAAAAGTACCACATTATGAAGGGTTATTTCATGCATATATGTATGACTCAAATTCTCAAACGAAGTAGCAACTCTTCATGTCCCTTTTAGCTCCGTATACATATTATTAAAATGGAATTATTTGTTGCATCTAAGATCAAACTTACAAATTTCCAATATGAAATAAATCATTGTATTTTTTACTTTGAATTATTGCTCATTTGAAATTAATTCACTGTTTAACTACTTTTATTATCCATTTGTCATAGCTCTTGGAAGTGAAAGGATTTCTTAGAATAATTTATCTCATAACTTCTGACGTATTCTAATGAGTGAAGCAAATATTATATGAATATTTCTGAAAAATACTGTCAGTCAATTTTCTCAAAAAATAATTAAATATTATTAAATACCTTCTCTTTATCTACAAGGAAAACATAACAGTATAAATGGTTTTAAATTAACTTTCAATTTCAATGTATAAAAACATTAAAAATATATGATAAAAATCTTTTAGTATGCATATTATGATAAATTGCTATAAATTATAGAGAAAGAATGTAATTATTATGACTCAAAACTTAAGTATAAATTTAAAGATATGAAATTATAAAAAATATAACATTCGAAGTTATTGCAAGGTTAATTTTTTAACGACATTTGTCATTTCTTTTCTAAAATGTGTCAAATCAGTCAAAGGGAAATTCTAAAAAGAGAGGGACTCTTCTAAAGGTAATTTATTAAAAGATGTAATTACTTAAAATATAATATAAAAGCGTGCTTTAAAGTTACATTATAATTTTTATTTACCATTTTTGTAATGTGAAATATAGAGTGAAACGCTTTATTATTTAAAGATGTTATAAGCAAAAAAATCCTAAAAAATTAAAAATAAACTTAGCCAGACATTTAATTATAATTTGAGATTCAAGGCTCAGTAATCAATCAAAAACATTCTCTAAATATTTATTTAATACTATTATTTTTATTACGACTGTTAATATTATGACTAATAAATAATAACTACAGATAAATTATTTTATTGTGACTACCATTATTTTTTATGATATTTTCTTTTTACATTTTAATTGTTGTTGTAGTTACTGTGTGCCAGCTAGACTTGCATTATGGGGTGCACTGCTCTACTTTTCCAACTGAACTCTATTTTGGTGTGGAGTCATAATTCCTCAGTACACACATGCCATAAAAAACATCATTTTAATTAATTATTATTAAATGCATTTTTTGTGATTACTAGTAAACATTTGTTATGACAATTTAGCTGATTCAACAATATATTGAGACAAAATTTAGTTGATTCTTTGGTAAACAGTTTATGGAAAATCAATATCATGCAGCCATAAAAGTTTGATGCGCATCTGGATTAAGAACTTTATGATGGAATAACTTAGTTAAAAAGTAGAAATTTGTATGCTTTTGTAAGAAAACAGTTAGTCGGAAATCAAGTAGTAGAAAATAATATCATACTTCATTATTGGAATACCGATGCTTTGACAGCAGCACAATAATTTACATTATTGTTCCTTGTCAACACTGACAATGTTTTGGAAAACTACAGTAATATCATAGTTCAAATTATAAATTTTACAACATGTGTTGCAAAATGAAGCCAATTTTAGCGAGCATCTAATGTTATTTATTAGTGTGACTCACAATAATAAATATGCGAAAATAATAAAATAATCATTGTCAAAAAATGAATATTTTCGAGAAAGCTTTCAATAATCTAAAGAACAATGAATCTCCTACAAAAAATGTCACATCAGAGAATATAGTACTCCACATTATTTTATACTGCATCACACATACTCAACTTAATACTTAATTTTTGAGCTTAAAATCCATTTGATATCTTGGGCTATATCAAATACTTAGAATTCTGCATGATTTCAAAAGCAACGCGGAGATATAGGAGAAACAATTTACAACCCCAGTTTGAAGATTAACCTGTTAATTTTAATCTTTATTTTAATCGAATTCAAAAAATATTGTCAGCTTATATATGGCAAAAAATCTTCAAGCAAGTTTTTCAGTTCACTTCTTATTCCATTATTTTAGGTATTTCATTTGTTATTGTCTTTTTTTGTTTGCGTTTTAGAAGATATCATGAATATAAGATTTTTTAGAAAGTATTAAACATATATCCCTTTCTCTCAGCATAATTCCGAATTTCTTAAATTTAGCATCAGGTCAAAGGAGTTTATGCAATGAATGGTAGCTACCTTACTTAGTAATTTTAAACTTATATATTTGCTTCATTACTTTAAAAATATAGCTAATTATTTGCGAAAAAATATTCTTATTTTATTGGTAGTTTTATCAAATGAGGAAAGGAGATAAAATTTTAAAAAACAAATTACAAATATTCACAAAATTATTTTGTAATCTTGACATTTATGTATAATTACAATAATTATCATTTGATTAAAATGAAATATTTTTAAGCAAAGACATGGGTAATAAAAATTATTTTTAGTTAGTACCAGTTTCCTATTTAATATTGCAATCATTTAGTAAAATATTAATTCTCTTAAAAGTTTAATTTTGTGTTTAATTGATGTTATCAATAAAAATATTAACAGTACCCATAAAAAATTTGTAATGAATTTATCCTGTTAAGCCTCAAACTAAATTAAAAAAATCATTTTCCACCTACATATTTCAATCAATGAGATGTAACAAAACAATTAACAACACCAAACTGCATGGATTTCTTGACGCCAAAAAGAATTGGACCCAGGTATTATTTTAACTTACTTTTTACGGTTAACTTCTTTAGTTACTTTATCACAAACACAATATGCTACTTTAAATCTTTCAAATACACAATGTTACTAAAACTCTTTTACAAATAATAGAAAAACCATTCCACTGAATACCATACCAAATATTTCAAAGAAATTTTATTTTTACCTGTGTTGTAATATTAGATAGGAAACAAGTTCGCCAAAGAATTAAAAGAAGTAAAATGTAGTGGTTGAGTGTCATTTTAAGTCCCACAAGAACAAAGAGCTTAAAAGAAGTGAATGAATTTGGAAAATACTTTTGAGCAATGTTAGCTCTTGTGAAAAATAAATGCTGAGTTTTGTTACATATTTTTATTTGAGGGATGATTAGAAAATGACCTAAATGTTGATGAAAGAACACATTTTTCAATGTTGCAAAATATATAAACTGCATTTAAAAATATTTCGTCGATTTTAATTGTTGTTTTTTATTGAATAATTAAATTTACATGCATAATTTATTATAAATCATTAAAAATCGGAATAAGTAATTTCGTATAAAAGGAATGACTAAATTTTTAACGTAAATTAAATTGTTGGATAATCTCACTAAATATAAATACATGAATAATATGAAATTATTTTTATCAGGCAAAGCTCTTCATTTCAGAATATAGCTTAGTAAAAATTTCCTTTAAAAATCATAACATTATTGAATTAAGCTTTGATTTCCTTGGTTTATCGTGTAAGTTCGGCATAAGTATTTAACGCAATGCTTAAAATTTCTTACCAAAATACGAATTAATCTAGTCGTTAGAAATAGTATTCATTTAGTTTATTATCTTAATAAACATTGCGTTAGTAAAATAAGATTTGAGCATGGTGTGTTTAAAAGGTTCCCAAATTCTTTTCTACAGTTCTTTAAAAAAGTACCCAAATTCTTAAGCTTTCATTTGATCACTATTCAAATGCTGAAGAGCTATTTTTGTACGAAATAGCTTAGAATCTTTTAAAGCCAAACACACCAAATAAATGTTATAGGTACCTATGCGGTACAAATTCTTTAACGTTTTAATTTATTTAACAGTAAACACAATACTACTCTCACATAATGTTAAATCAGTGTCAAGTGTTGAAGTCTGCATCTGGGGTTACAATTCCATACAACATCAAATGACCATTAAAACTTAGAAATATTTAATAATATATCTTTAAAACAGAGTTATTACTAATGGCTCTAGAAGGCTGGGAATCACACAAATGTATAACGCTTTTGTTGGATTAATGCAATCAAGAAACATTATCATCCAAATTACAGAGTTAATGAATCTTAAGAATTAACTAATTAATTTACAATAGCGAAATGAATAATTTAAAAGGAATGTTAATTTTTACAAGTTTTTCTCAGTTGATGAAAGAATATTTTTGAGGAATAGACTTGGATCACAAATTAAAACTGAAAAATAGTTCAATATTCCCAATTGTGTTGAACACAATTGCTAAAAATCCAGAAAAAAAAAATATGAACATTATTAAAATAAATTTGGATTCCTTAAAGCCTGTCTTCTAATAATAAACTTTTTCTTCATGTAAACTTGTCAATTTGCTTAAAATAAAATGACTACAAATTTATATTAAAAAATCTTTGGTAACTGTAAATTACAAATAAGCACTAAAAGTTTTTAAATAAAAAGTAATTATTTTTGCAAAAAATAATAATGTAAATTTAAGTTACGAAATAATTCTTGAAATAATTTTAAGTAAAGTATAATAAACTTTCAAAAAGTATAGATCATATTTGTATTCCTTAAAATTTTATTATACTTTCTTAAAATGTACTACTTCCTTATGTTCTTAGATTATGCTGATAATTTCGGGTAAATATGCCACATTTATAAATGTATATGCATCATTAAAAATATTTTGTGTCTATAATGTAAATATCATTCTATGCAGTAAATAATGGAATTAATTGTGACAAAATATTTTACAAAAAGAATTATTTTTGCAGCTTATAATAAAACCTTTTAAAAAAGCTTGCTTTTTTATTTCAATTCTTTTTATTTCAGTTTTAAATTTTTATATGACCGCACAAGTTTCAAACTTTTATCTAAGACATAACAGTTATATTAAAACTTGAAATTATAAATTTAATTTAATTTTTAATAATAATTACACGATTTATAGATATTCTATAATTTCATTAAATATATATTAATGCAGTTTCTAATAAATAAAAACTGAATGTTTCTGAAATATTTTTTCTAGACTATTAAATTATTAATAAAGTTAATTATTGTCCAAGAAAATACTCTAAAGTTTTATTTTTCTTTTTAAAATTCAGTTTAAAATATGACTGATTAACAATATTAATATTTACATTAATTTCAGTCATCGAATATTCAAGGTTAAGCAAGTATTACCTTTCAAACTCTTCTCCTTCCATATCTGAATTAATATGCCTCATATTGTTTGATGTCATCATTAGGTAATATTTCAGTTCAATTTTAATCTGTTCGTTTAATTACTTGAGATCATTTACACAAGCTGATTCACCATCATGATTACACAGTGGAACCATTAATAAAGTACTTAAACAGCTTTATTCGAAATTTAATGGAACTCAGAATATTAAAATATCTAATCATGCAAATAAATGCAGGCTAATGCGAATTATATTGACTTCGATAGTATAAAGTAGGAGTGAGATTGAAAATTGAGAGAACGAAAGATATTTAGGAAGAAATTATACTTTAATTTAAAAATCATGTTTCATATTTCAAACAGTTAGTAATAAACGCAAAAGAGTACATGACTTTTTTAAATATTACTTTCAAAAACATTTTGTATTTTTTAAATGATTTCCTTTAAATTTTTAGATAAATATACACTAAAAAAGAACTAATTCACATTGAATTTATCCTTACTACGATTTTAAAATATAAACTATTAAAATGTATGTTTATAAGAGAATAATTGAAGCAATTTTATCAATCAAATGTTCCAAATCACGATGTAGTTGCTCTCAGTTTTAAGAAGCGTCATAGTATGACTTACAAAAATTTATTTGGAAACAGGTAACGTAAAATGTAAATTTTAAGCAATTTTTATACATTTAAGACACAAAAGTTCAAAACATGAGTATTTCAGACGGACAGAG
Organism: Latrodectus hesperus; assembly: GCA_037975125.1. Lineage (NCBI taxonomy): Eukaryota > Metazoa > Arthropoda > Arachnida > Araneae > Theridiidae > Latrodectus > Latrodectus hesperus. Next base: position 54,565,012 of record CM075850.1, on the reverse strand, counting down.
AAAATTTAGAAACTATAAAATAAATAAAGTTTACGTTTTCTTATATTGGCTAAATATAATCCTCAGCTACTAATTCATTCTCCAGATTAACACATAAGCATTTCATAGAATAGTACATATTTTTTATTTGAGACAAAAATTTGAAATATGACCATTAAATTTTAACTGTGACGGTTACTTTAGAGCATTAACTGTAAATTGAAAAACATGGTCACACACAAAGTCAATCAGCGTCTGAAAGTATTATTGAATTCTTCCGAAAGAAAACGGTTAGTTCGAGCGCAGCCAATGAGGAACTCCTTATAATAGATTTTACCTTTCAATGTTCCAGAGTATTCAAAAATAATACAAACTTTTTAAAACTCTGAAACAACCAGAAAAATTTTTAAAACTCTGAAAAAACCAGAAACATTTTTGTACAAAAATTTCTCATTTCCCTAACTATGAAGTTCACCTGCTACGTTTTACGGCATCAGTACTATATTACTATAAACGACATTATTATGTATATTGAGATACAAAAGTTCCATTAAATCTTAAATATGTTAAGTATCTCTTTAACACAAATACTTCCTTTTTGAAAGACACACTTTTTCAAATTAATTAATAATATTTAAAGCAAATGCCTATTCAAAAATCTTTACTTTGACGGCAACTCATAGAAAAATATCAAGATGTATAACTTAATGAATAGAACTCCTGAAGAAGTGATTTTGAACCCACAAAGGGCTATTAATTTAATGCTGTTCTAGATGCATTGTTTTTACTAGTGATATATTTTTTCCTACATTGCCTATATACAGTTACGGCAGACTTCAAATATACTTTTATTTGATTTCCGTATTTATCTCATAAAAATTTTATACGAATGATATTTTTTGCTTTTATTTATTGATAGAAATTTGAGATGTAAAAGATTATAATTTACTCTAAAAACATTTATTTTATGAAATAATTCTGATAAAAAACTTAAAGTTTAAATACAAAATGAATGATATATACTTTTGCATACACATATATGACATCTATAATTATATTTTAATTTAGTTATTTTTTAATTTTAACAAATTCTAAAGTAAGACTATTTGCATATAGAAAACAGAACAGTACAAATTACCAAGACAGAAATAAAATTTAAAATATTATGTTTAAAATTTAAATTTTGAATAATAAATAGATGCAATAGAAGGAAACTAGAAAAAAACGCAATAAATCAAACGCAATGTGGCACTAACATGGCCAGCTTCTTTAGGAAGTGTTGAGCATATTATACTGTATTACTTTATATTTTTTATCTTTACTTGATCAACACCAAAGTATGTACATATGCTAGCAGAGGTACTTTAGATTCTATGTACATTAAACATATATAAAAACCCTTTGAAAAAAATGAAAGAGAGTGTAGACAATCTAATAGTGAATCTCAAATGACCAATTGTGGTTTATATACTCTAAATCATTTTTAAATTGAAAGTAATAATTTTGAAATATTAAATAGAATGATTGTGATAAAAGGATAACATTTTATATATATATATATATATAATGTGAATATATTCTGAAATAATTCAGCCTTTTCTTGCAGTCAGAAACATGTTAATATTTGCCAACTTATCTTTTGTTAGATATAATTCTAGTACCATGAAATAATTTTCAGATATTGTGCATTCATTACATTTATCAGTCATATATTAAAATTTCATTGAGTTAGTGATATGTAGATTATACAGCTTACTTTTGGAATCCTCTAGCTATTGTCTAGATCCTTTGCAACTTCCAAAGCATTAACTGTTCACTTGTTTATTAATGATGCTATCAATATACTGGTTACTTGTTTCTAAGTTTGCTATCTATTTTGTGATCTTTTAATAATCCACTGCAAGGCTTATAGTGGTTTAGTGATATAGCAAATTATACCTATCAAAATGTGAGCAAATGACATTAAATAATCTTAAGAAATACATTATAAACTAATGCACTGAATTGTTTATTTTCCATATTTTTCAGCCATTTATTTTCACTAATATCGTAACCCCTAAAACAATTACTATTTTTTCTCTTATATTTTCATTAATCTCAATAATAATTGTTCACATATTCTGTGCTCACATAAAATTAACTTTATAAATAAATTTAAAAAATTTAACTCTTAATTCTACTTTATTTTTTGTTCAAAAATTCATTTTTGAACAAAAATTATTATAATTTATATGATTATTGTTTCCATTCACAATAACTGAATTCTAACTAAACAGCTCTAAGTTCATTTCCTATTCTGAATCTTTAATGCAACATTTAAGCAGTGAATGTTCTTTACTATTATTTATAAATAGAGTTGAAGAGAAAGATGAATTTGTAATTGATCTCTGTTATGAAAAAAATTTATAGTAATTTAATAAATGAAATTATTAATAACGAAAATACTTTGTATCCCAGAGTGTTAAAAATGGGACATTAAACATAACAAAGTTAATTATTCAAAGTATGTCTATATCGAAAGAGTCGGATTTGTTAATGATGATGAAATTTAACGCGAACAGACAAAGTCTCAAAGATTAGTAGTTTTATTGAAACTATTCCATGCAAATTCAGAAAAGTTCTGAAATAAGAATATAAGTATTTAGAAAAATGAAATTAAATGTCAAAAAATGTATCGTTACCTAACGAAAAATTCATTAGCTTTATAATTTTTTTTTCAAATCTCTGATTCTTATGATTATCTCTCAATAACAAGACTTTAAGAAAGTTCTACACTTTTTGAAGAATTCTATTCGATTCATCATCTTTCTTCCTGCTCCGTTCTCTAAGTTCTTAAGCCTTTGAGTTTCACATGAAACTAACGTTTTTTTCATTTAATCTTTCTCTTAATCTTAGAAAAATTCTTCCTGAAGATCTGGTTTAATCTAAGTACAGTCCAGTTGCGCTGCGTCTCTTCTGTACGAGTTCTTTTATTTGAGACATACAAGACAATGTTGAAAAAGTATATATGAGAAATAACAGAAACAGTAATAAAGTTCTGTCAGAAGTTATGTCTTTCATATATTGCGAAAAAGGTTATTTTTATTTAAAAATATGTAACATAATAAACATTTTATTTAATGAAAAGACATAAAAATTTAAGATGAATTTTATGGCATTGAGTAATTTCTTATATTATTATATAAAATGCGAACGAATTATTGTATTTTAAAATTTATATTTCTTTCATTTAATATAATGATTTTATTTCAAGTACGCAGACAAAATCACTAAAAATTTTAATATGTTTGATAAAATTGTAAAATTAATGTATTAAGTTTTTTTTAATTTAATGTAAAAATTTAATGTTTAAATTTAATGTAAAAATAATTAAGTGTTGTTAAAATATTGGTTTGCTTAATTATGACAGAAGGAGAAATCTTTTGAAAATATTTAGTTACAAAGTTTCTGAATAATTCAATGTGATGTATGATACTTTAATAATAACAAATACACTATTTTATAAAATCCCTACCCGCATTGTGACATTTAATCTCATTTGAAATTAATTAACATTTGACTATTTTTAAATATTTATAATTTTTCCCTAAATTACCGTTTATATTTACATCATTAATAATATTTCGTTAAAATGCTCACAAATTTTATTTATAAATTTGTAAATCAAAATACATTCATGTAATTAGTAAAGCGTTTATCAAACATTATTTTATTTGATAGATATTTCTAGATACTCGAACTCTGCATGAATGTAAATCTTTCTAAAGATTTATACTCTAAACAAAATTGGCATTCAAATCACAGGAATTATAACTACCAAAAAAACACATTACATACAATTTAATTTACAAATTTGGTATGTAATGTGTTAGAAACATGTAAATATATTTCAACACTTTTATTGGAATTTTAAAGTGTTGAATATTGTTCTGAATATAAAAACGAATTAAATTATTTATATTTTTCATAAGCAACATGTTTTGCATTTGAAAAATACATTCAAAAACAGTGAATTTATATGCTAATTCAAATATTCTGTTTGTTTGTATTACTTTTTTTTTCAAAAAATTATTTGATTAAAATAAATTTCTGTTAATTTATAAGTAAATTTACGTTATCATTAACCAAAGTTTTTTAAGAGAAAGATTTAAATACTCTATCTTACAATATTTAAGCTTCGTTTTAAAATTGTATTAACGTAATATACAAATTTTTCAAATTAAACAATCGACATAAATCATTATATAAAATTAACAATTTTGAATTACAAATTGTATTTATAAAATCTATATAGTAAACGAGGATTTAATGGGTTATATTGAAATCCTAATAAAAATTTTCAGGAATTTAAACATATTTGATCACAGAAAGCTACATCTGTATCTCATCAACTCACCAATAAAAAAATTAGAATATTTAACTATCAAATATAAAATGCTTCTTATAGAAGTCAGAAATTTTAATTCTTTAATAATCATTATAAAAATCTTAAAATTCTTCTTATTTCACAATGAGTGTAATTTCAAAATTGTGAATTAAATTTTTAGCATTTTATTTTAATGAGATTAAAATTTTGAGGATCTAAATACCATTTTTTTTATTTTACAAGCATTATTTTCTTTAGAGCACACAAAAGCACTTGAATTTTGCATTGAAATATTTTCATACTATGTACAGAGAAAATCGATTTGTAACATTAATACATCTGAATCAACAAATCCTGTTTGCATTTAATCAAATTTTGTAACAAGAAAATTCTTTTAAAGTTTTAATATAATTAAGTTTTTCTCTTCATTGTATAATGTTGTATTTCTACAATTTATTATGAAATTGTTTTAGTTCAAAATTAAATCACAGAATACTGTTCATAATTTTTGAAATTTAAAAGTGATTTTTTTATAACAACTCATATTACAAAAAGTTTTTGTCACAAAAAAGGATAAAATGTCATAATTTATATAACTTATCGGTCTTTACAAGCTTATCTGGTAAAAGTACATTTATTTCATTTTTTTATGAAATACTTATTAATCAATTATTTACTTATTAATCTATTTCTTTTGTAAAAGAGCTTAAGTGCAGATTAAAATTGTACAGGTAGAATTGTAAATTAGTGGTTGCATTTGGGTATGTTTTATTCCAAAACAAAATTGTTTTAATGAAAATAAATAGCAAAGTTTAATGATGCTTTAAACTTAAACCAGTTATTTCATGACACAATAAATCAGATTTTGAAGAGAAATAAATATCGAAACTTAATTAGGTCTTCATAATTTATTTTACTACGATTATCTGCACAGATGTCATTAATATGTTCACCACAAAACACTTTTGTGTGTTAAATATTGTAATCATTTTTAATAAAGATTTTTCAATGAAACATTCCTATGTTTAATACAATCCATTCCAATCATTACAAATAAAAGCTACTAATAGAAATTATAACTTATATCTTTCTAATTTTGTAAGTATACACGAATGAACCAAAAGTAAAAATTGCTTAGTTATAAAAAAGAAAAAATTAAAGTATTATTGTATAAAAAGAATTGTGTAATAAAGATTTTTTCATTTCCCAAAATTTAAGCGTTTGTTATATCTGGTTATAGTCTTAATGACATACAACATCTCAATCCCAATATGTCTCTATTTTTAAATTAATAATTCTAAGTAGATTTTTCCTAGTTTTTCAATGCTTCCAAAATCCTTATACCACATAATTCCTCAGTTAAATTAAATTTTTCAGTTTGAATGAATGATGGAATTTGCTACAAAAATATTGTGATTTCGTTGTCAAAAATGGCATACACAAATTCTCATAAAAATATTTAAAGACTCTCATTCCTTCCAAATTCATTCAACAATTCTAATGATGCAACAAAAATGTGTGGTTAAAAGTTAATGAAAAGCCCAATTTCACCAGAAAGCATTTTTTGACTACTATTTTTTCCATTTATTGTGGATGGTTAGCCATAGTTATCTTGGAGTCTAACAAAAATATTAGGCTCAATATTATTGCTTTTTGGCATGAAATGCAGGGATTATTTGACTTAAAGAATTGTTGACAGGAAATTATATGTGAATTTCGAAGCTTGTGTCTTGTTGAATATAGTAAATGCTTAAATGTAGAATGTAACCACAGAAAATTGTAAAAATAATTTTTACATTTCTTCTAATTTGTAAAACAGAATTATTTATTTTAAGAAATATGGATATTTTTATATCATTAAGCAGTTACTATTTTTCAATGAGCTTTGAAATATTTTTCGAGCTATTCATTGCAATTTGATGCAACATTTGTGTTCTTCATTTCTTATGTTAAGAAGCAAACTATTTTCTCACTTGTTATTTACCTTATATAGTTTAAAATACTGCAATTTTCATGCAATTTAATTTTGAGCTTAATTTAATTCCATATAACTGCCCTTTTTATTCACCACAGGTATAGCTAAGATAATTGTTGAGTTATTCAGCTATTCTGTTTTATGAATGAGTTTATTATTTCTTTTGAAATAATATTAACAAAACTTTTGAAAGAAATATCTCAAAAACAACTGCTCTTTAATGAAAAATATTTTCTTACGGCCACTAAATTTCATGTAAAGTATATTAATGCTTACATTTGAGAAATGAATACAGGTTCCAATTTAAATAAAATTGTTGTTCACGGGTGGTGTCTTTGCTTCAAAAACTATTTTAAAACATTTTGTTTCTGAATTCTAAATGAACATGTCGTCCTAAACTATTTCAAACTCTCATGATCTTTTAAATAATGTATGCAAAAATATTTATAAATTCACATCTATGTAAATCTTCATTATATCGTAATGAATACGTTTACATTGAAAGCGAAATATTAGAATTTTAAAGTAGTATGATTTTATGAACAAATAATATGAAAGAAAAAATAATTTGAACAAAATTATAAGTAGTTAATCAGTCAAAGCCAAAGCATAAAAATTAGAACAATTTGCATTAAAATATTATGCATTTTGGAAGCACTGATTGAATGCAATTATTATACTTGAATGTGTGTTTATCAAATTTATTTCTCAATATTTTGACAATAATTTCTTAGATTTTTGCATTAGTATATTTTCTCCTATTTACAATGGAATGAAGTTAATAATTATTGCTTTGAAGAAATGAAATACATATAGAATGCGCTATACAATTTAAATTAAACGCCTTCTATTACAGAAACCAAAATACTATTGTAATGTTTTCCGTACATATTAAGGCGATCATAACCCAAAATTGAGTAATAATTTATATTTTAAATCATTATGTCGTTGCAATTTGAGATTTACGTCATTTTTTAATTTCTTTTTTTACTAATTTTTCATGTGATATTTCAAAATGTGTAAATTCTGTTTTAATAAACAATAATTAAAGTTTTTTACTTTAGCTAAAACATTATATCCAATACCACAACTTTTCTTGCATTATCTTTATTGGGTTTAGCAATATATTTTTTCGATAATTTGAAGTGAATTAGTAATGCAGACTTCTTTTGTTTGTTTGAAATGTATTAAATTTAAATATGAAGTTTCGTCAATATTTAATAGCCATTAATGAAATTTTAACAAAATATTTAATGGCATATTTTTAACTGTGAAATACACTTAGTTCAATTACGTGTGTTAAATTCTACATTTTTATTTAAGTATAATAGTGACAACTATTTAAATTATTTTCTATCTTATTAAACATATGAATGTTACAATTTTTAAATATATTTTGCCTTAAATTAAAATTTATCATTGAATAGTTATAGAATTTCTACAAAATTCATAAAATTAATAATAATAACATGTTGCTATTCAGTATTCATTAACTAGATAAACACATGCTTCAACAGACAATATCTTAATTTTAAATTTCGCAGAATTTTGATTTTTATGAAATAATATCTATCACTAGAAACTTAAAATTATTCTTGTATAATGAAGCACAAATTTAGTCTTAAAATCTTTTACTTTTATCTTCTGGATCCGTTTTTTGAAGATTTGTCCGATTATTACGCAAAAAAAAATTTAAAAAGCAGTCATGTTTTATGCAGTAATAAATTTTATCCCTCAATTCTTAAAATTAAAATACACATTAAGGTTGCAGAATGGAAAAAGGAATGGAATATTGTGGAACCCCACCAATAAGATTTACTGGTAATTTTCATAGAAATTTTAGTTCTCTATACACGTCATGAAAATGAAATGCCTATGTAAGCATACATCATTTATAAAAGTGATATATGTACTTGTTATACATATGCGTACAATATATATGTGTGTATGTGTGTGTGTGTGTGTGTGTGTGTGTGTGTGTGTGTGTGTGTGTGTGTGTGTGTGTGTGTGTGTGTGTGTGTGTGTGTGTGTGTGTGTGTGTGTGTGTGTGTGTGTGTGTGTGTGTGTGTGTGTGTGTGTGTGTGTGTGTGTGTGTGTGTGTGTGTGTGTGTGTGTGTGTGTGTGTGTGTGTGTGTGTGTGTGTGTGTGTTGGAATGGAATCTTGCCTAGGTATTAAATGCAACAGAACTTGCTATTTGAGAATATTACTATAAAGATTTTTTAAACAATAAAAATAAATTTAAATACATTGATTTCGTAATCTCATTTAAAATATAATATTTATTAAAAACAAACATTTCTATATATATTGTTATTTATATATTCATATTTTCAAGATTATCTTAGTATTAAAATTTTACGTTTTTTTTAGAATTAAAGATATTAAACTTATACGAAAATCAAATATTTTATCTTAGAATCTACTGAATAAGCAACTGTATTTAATTGCATACGGTTAAGGCTAAATTTGTTAAAAGGTTAAATATAAATGAATAGGTCAGGTATGGAAATAACGTCTTTTATTTCAAGGTATAATTCCTCTTATACTAATTCAAACTGTAAAATCATCTAAATTGAATCCGATGAAATTAATTTGAACTTATAACTTTCAAAAGGAAATTAATTTAATTATAAACTGAATATTTATATTTTAAAAGATTATAGAAAACATTCTTCATTGAATTGGCGTCCAAATGATTAAAGGAAAGCTATTGACATTAAAATTTATATTTAAATATTTAGCATTTTAATGAAATGTGCACTGGCCCTGTACTAAATGTAACTGAAGTTTATAATTTTCTTTTTAAAAAATAATTTAAATTAGAAAAAATTAAATTTTCTTGACTAACTTCCATACACACAGATAATGAAATTTGCAAAGATTTAAACAGTTCGAAAAGAGTTAAAGAAATAAAAAATGTTACTGATTCGGTGGGAAAATATTTCCTCTATTCCAGATTTTGCAAACCTAAGGAAAAAGGATTGAATGTCTGTATCATTTTACTCAATGATTTCATGATCAACTCTTTTTTATTTATTTTGTCACAGTTACTTTAGTTCTCAAGTAACAGAAAATCGCTCTGGGAAAAAAATTATGAAACGAACGAAAAGATTAAAGGGAAAAGGTGTAATGTAGTTTTTCTATAAGTCAAGAAAAAGAAGCTACATAGAGCTGTGTAAGGAATTGTAAAAAATTATAAATATTTTACTAAATGCATCTTTAAGTAGAGATTTTATAACTAAAATAAATATTTGTGGAAGAGAGATTACAGGTAAGTATAAATAAATTATGCAAATATAATTCGCAGCATTAATTTTCTGAAAATAAAAGTCACAATATCATAATGGTTTAAATTTCTTTAAATATAATGTACTGATATTTTATAATATGTATTAAAATTATATAAAATATAATTATGTGTTTTATAATAAGTAATTCATTTAAAATAATTCAATATGTAAATTACTATTTCTTTAAAACTAATGCATTTTAAATTTATAGTTATAAATAATGCAGACGTGTGAATGCATATTATTTTTCTATACTAGGTAGTAAGTGAATGCGAGCGCTTCCTAGTTAAAATATCTTATATTTGAATTGGTTGAAACATCAAATAGTTTCTTATTTTATTTTTAATAAGCGTTATAGGGTTATAAAGAGGGTTGGAAACAAGCTTAGAGATTTTTATTGCTCATAATGCAGCTGAAAATTCATATCTTCTATTACCTGTGATAGTTGTTTTTGAATTTTTAAAATTCATTCAGAATTTTTGTTTGTTTTGAACATGTTTTTGAATTTTTAACATTCAAATCAATAATTTTTGTCACCCACTAATTTATTTTATTGCCCACAACTAATTATTATGCTTAATTAATCGATAACAAATGAGTAAGGTTCGCATCATAATAATAAATAAATCTTACAGGGGTTGTCCAAAACATAAAAAAAACTCTCGCTGAAACTGTTGGCTTTATTTTTTTAAGTTATGTGTTAGGTACTCGCTCATATGTAATTGGTCACGAGTGTTGATTACATCATTTTTTGGTAAAACAAATACATTTCATTTGAAGATTGCACCTGTTAAGAAGATAGCTCCTTGATTCCCTGTAATCGAACTATTTAATGATGATTTTGAGTATATGAGGACTTGTGCATGCTCACCTTCCGTAGATTGCCAAATTATTGTACATCAACAACAAACAGCCTTTGGTGTTTTGTAAAAAATCCGTTTATACTTCGTTTGAGTCTCGCCGGATGTTTGAGCAATTTCTTCAAAGGAGTGATAGATTTCAGCTTAACTATATACAAAACGTCTGTATAAAACTTTCAAGAAGGACTTAAATAGAGATTTGACAGACATAAGTGCTGCTATGCCATATTAGGTGGAAAACGTTTCTTAGTATGGGTTTTATGTTGTCTTAGACAACTTTTGTCTTATAATATATTATGTCTTGAATTAATTATTTTATAGAGCTTAATTAAGCTAAATTAAATTTAAAATATAAATTAAATTATAAAACCTTATGCATCAGTTACCATTATATGGAAAACGCATATTGATTAAAAAAATTAAATAATGTGTATTTTAAGAAAACATTTTACTTACATTTTAAACCTATTACTAAATGCATTATAGTTCATAACATAACACTCTTATTTGTTGAGATATTAATGTTATAAGAGTAACAATTTTCGCTTTTTTTATATCATTCCAAATAATAATAATGTTTAGAAAATATATTTTTACGATGTAGGAAATTTCTCTGTGAAATAAAAAATAAGCTATTTCTCTGCACACACTGAAATATATAAATTCGCTACTATGTAAATGCTTTGTTTTGTTTAACTGAATTCACTTTCCCTTATAAATTTTTCATTTGAGTAGATTTAAGATTCAGTGCAATGTGATAAAAAAACAAAATATGGCTTTAAAACTTCAAGAATAAGAATTAATAAATGCAAAGCTAAATTTAAACAAACAAATGATGGAATATCTTTAATGTATCCTTGAAGTATCGTCAGACATTTACCTTAATAATTGCAATAATAATGAAAAATGCAATGATAATATAATTACTGATAGTTAAATTATCTAAATATATTTTAAAGTTTGGCATTTTTAGGAGAAATTATAAATAGTGTTTCCGAGAATAAGCGTATAAAAATTTGTAACAATAACTTTCAATAAGTTAATACAAACAATTTGTGTATATCTGTGCAGAAAATAAACAAAAATAAAATCACTTAGCTCTAGATCAAAATTATTTTTCTTTCAGAAAATTATTTTAGCCATTATATTTATAATTAAGATAAAAAATGTTCTCTGTAAGCACAGTGCTGCTTTCAGAAGCTAAGTTAATATGCCGGTATGATTTTTGAAAAGATTTCTATATGGCAATATATGCTTTACAAATATTTTGAATAATGTGTCATTTTTATATTTAATCAGTTAATGTTTAAACTGTTTTTGATATAATATATTTAATCAAAGAATAAAGCTACGAACACTTTAAGAGCCTTGATTCTAACATGGTATGCACTATTTTTTTCTGCTCAGGAGGACAAAAAGAATTTTATCTATACAAAATTTCCTTAGAGATTCTTAGTAAATTTAAATAATGCTTAATCTAATAAATCAAATGGAATAAACTTCTTTAAAAAGTGGAAATAATAGCACAATTTCAGAAATAAAGTCTTATCAAAATAAGCTGAAAGAAAGTTATTAATCTTATCACAATGAATTGTTTCTCAAGTTAATCCCTAAACAAAATTTACGTATATTAAAAGAAAATTAATCAGCTTTCCTTGACATACTTTTTACTCAGGGCTGGTTTTAAATTAAAAAATATATCACTGTTATTTATCAAATTTGTGTTTATTTTTACAGCATGAAGGTCACTTCTAAAAATAATAAGATAGTGTGTGAAGTAATTGCATACAATAAGAAACAGGTAGCAAATAATTATTCAAAAGGTATGTCAAAAATTTGGTGAAAATTAGTGGCAATATTTTTAAACCACGTGTAACTTCAGAAAAAAAAACATTTAAAAATACTTGAATTTTATAATATTGTCAAAAACTTAAATTTTTTTCACGGAAGATCTCTCTCACTTATGAGAATAAGCACTCCAGACTACAAAACTTGATGTCTTATAATATATTATATTGTTTATAATTTTATCACATTTATCAATTAGTAATGTTCCAATAATCAGTGAATCAGCTTTAGGCACACATCATTTCTAAAATGATGGCTGGAGACAAGCAGTATGTCTCTTGAGAATGTCTTACATGTACTAATTATATTGGAAGTCAAAATAACATGCTAATTGAACTAATAATTTTTCAAAATGTTGATGATCAGAATGAACTATGTAAAAATGAATCGTACTCATGTATATCGTACTCATCTCTGATTGTGTTATCATGAGGATGAATAATAGGATCTAATATATCATCTTTGTACTTCTGAACGTTGCGATTTCTGTGTGGCAGCAAATACAGGAGTAAGGGTTTAACGTTTACAAATAAAAATGCTCCTCCTCATAATATTCCATATTCACGTGCATTTTTTCCCTGTTTATTTAATATTTTCTTCTTAGCACATTGAAGTAATATTTATATATAATATAGCATTTATATATAAATATTGATATATAATATAGCACATTAAGTGAATAAATAAAAGCACATTGAAAGTAAAAAATATGAAAAATAAACGTAGTTTATTCCAGTTTACATAAACTCATATTCAGCACATTTTTTTCTAGTTGACATTTAAATTGACCATAGAAAGCGGATCAAGCTTTCTGCTTACTGATGAGGCTGATGTCTCCTCACTTATACATAAAAAGAAATGCAAGTTACAATGTCGTTGAAGCTATGTTGCAATGAGCATTAAATCACAATTGTGGCACACCTGCAGAGCACTTAGACTGGTTTTAGTAAATTGTCAAGTATCTGAGTATCAATCAATAATGAGTTTCACAAATAATTTACAAAGAAATGAACAAAACTTACTTGTCCCTCAAATAATGCAAAAACTTTTACTTATTAAAAGTCGAAATATATCTACAATTCTGTTGACTAATGCCATACTTATAAAAATATTGAGTAGAATTCCTGACAAATATTTTCCTTCTTTTGTTTCTTAAAACTTCGTCAGTCTCAAATGATTAAATTTATTTCTTAAAAAAGAAAGGAGTGTATTTAACGTAATAAATATTAAATTTTTCATTTTATTCAAACACCAAAAATTATTTATTACTATCGTAAGCGAGTTACGTGAATTTGAAATTACTGAATGTTAAAAAAACATGTATCTTAAGAAGCGCCTCAATATCATGTAGGCCTTATGATTACGTGGAAACAATTTAAAATACACTGGGCTCCAAAAGTTAAGGAAAATAGTTTTTACTCTTAATTTGCAAGTAATCGAACATAAAAAACAAATTTGAATTCATGTACAACAAAAAATATGTATTTATTGCCACATAGAAGTTTACATTTAAAAAAATGTATAAATATTTTTTTGAAAAAATCAATCTCGCTAGAAAAATCAATTATTTTTCAGTTTTATGTAGTAAAATGTAAAGAATTCTAACATAAATCAGTCTTAATAAAGAATATGCCTTAGCATGAATGCATTGGCACAATTTCCATGCAACTGAGTTTGTCTCGTAGAAAACAGCGATCATTTTTTATCTGACTTCGACAGAGGAAGGGTAGTGGCCTGCCAAGATTGTGGATTATCTTTCAGGAAAATCGACAGTTGTGTTGGTCGAAACCAAACAACTGTAATGCGAATATGTGATCGTTGGATGCAGGAGGGTATAACAGACCGACGTGTTCGATCGCATCCACCTCAGTGCACCACTTCACATAATAACAGGCAAATTGTGCGCATGACAGTGACGGATTACTCACCCACATCACCATCCATAGCATAGCACATTCAGCCTGTAAGCATCATTCAGTATCTGCGCGTACCATTCGACGCCGTTTACAGCAGATTGGTCTGTACGCAAGACGCCCATTGCTTTGTGTACCCTTGACGCAAAACCACAGATCTCTCCGCCGCTAATGGTGCGATAAAAGAAGGATGTGGATGGCTGAATGGAATGAAATTGCCTTTAATGACAAGTCACACTTCTGTCTGCAACACCACTATGGCTGCATTCGAGTCTGGAGACACCGTGGAGAGAGGATGCTGAACAGCTGCGTTATGCACCGTCACACTGATCCTGGTCCGGGTATTATGGTATGGGACAATATTGGATATCACTCTCGCACTCCTCTAGGACGCATTTCCAGTACTTTAAACAACCAGAGCTATATATATCCCAGGTATTGGACCTAGTTGTCCTTACTTACTCTCAGGGCTTCTCCACATCCATATTTCAACAGGATAATGCGTGATCATACGTGGCACGCATTGTCCAAGTGTTCTTCGGCAATCGCCAGATTGAATTGCTTCCCTAGCCAACTCACTATCCGGATATTTCACCGATAAAAAAACATGTAGTCCATGATTGCTCAATGATTTATCCAGGTTACATCCTCAGCTACCTCATCAGGTCAACTTTGGCAACGTGTGGAAGCTACTTGGTCTACTATGCTCCAAGAAAACATCCAAATCTCTTTCAATCAAGTTTCTTTGGATCAATGCCAAGGCGTGTGACAGCGATGATCTCCATCAATGGGGTTACTATGGCTACTGGTTTTGGCAGGAACCACACTTCATAGAAGTCTATAAATTTAATCATTTGATACTTCGTCAGCATGTTATCTTCAAAATAAATTTTGTTTTGATATCTCTTATCTTTTTTGGTGTTGCACAATTTGGGTGGCTTGCAATTTAAATTATCAGTTATTTCATAATAAATTTTTATTTTATAAATTTTTTGAGAAAAATATGTATAAAAAAATTCTTTCTTAAAAATTGTCTGCTTTAAATATGAAAAACATACTTATCATAAACTTCATTAAAAATACGTTATTGATATAGTAATTTTATATATTCTTTTTAATTTACTAACATAGAAAACTGTTTTAAATTTTCAAATTACAAAACATTTAATGGTAACTGGTAAATAATGGCAAAGTAATATAGAATTTTATAGTTAGGCTATGATATGCCTCCACACCCCAGGGCCCTCGGTCATGAAAACAGTTATGGGCACTGTAGGCCTTGGCCCACATGGGCTATCGTGCCATGGAGTTTAGTTTATGATATGCCTCATTATTAAGTATACGGTAAAAAAGGCGTATTTAATATAAAATAAATACCTGATGGTTAATGTGAATGGCTGACATGGCTTGTCTTCAGCAAGTTTATTGTATTTTGGTACATTTGTTGTTAAAGCCAAACTCATACTGTCATTTCAAGTATTTATTTATAATTTCAGATCTACATTTTGTCCTTAAATGTTTCATGGTCTAAAATCCACTTTCACAAAGGTAAGTTGATCAAAAGCAAATAAACAGCCTCAGAAAAGTTTTTTTTTATAAGGAGGTATCTTCTCTCACAATCAAAGGACAAAAAAATCACTCAAGAAACTTTGCTTGTCATGGAGACAACTTTTTGATGGGTCAGATCAAATTTCTTAATATAATTTTTAATGTATAGTATATAATAGATGACTTTGACATTACTTTGTGTTCTACACTACTTACATGACGAATATATAAGAATGAATTTGCAATCGATCATTTTATAGCGTCTTGCAAGATATCTTTTATGAATATAAATGATTACCCTATTTTAACAATTAAAAAATATAAATGAATGGTTATTTTTAAATTATTTTTGTTTATAGTACCTTATTGGGTTGAGAAGCACATACAAAATTAATGGCGAGAATAAGGTTAAGCACCGCATGTGTAGGACATAAAGCAGCAACCTGTCTAACAAGATAGCTCCATAAATGCTTTTTGGTATTCAGGTTTGAAACTCGAGCTGGTCATTCTATTTGCTCCAAATAAAACTTTAAGATACTCCTCAACACTTACAGTTCCCTGCGTTAATATCTATCTGAATGAAATTATTGCAAATTACACCAGCATATGGACAGACAAATGAATCATGAATCTCAAACCGATATCTTTACTCCAGTCAACATTCTTCCTTGGAACACACAGAAGTCAGTGTATACACTGAGTGAGTTCTCTGCCCAAATAATTAATTTACAAACGCAGTAACTGTTTATTTACAAAAAGTTAGATTGATTGCATCTTTTGCTTGTACCGACCAGATCAACACACGTCCTGAATCACTCTGTTTTGTAAATTTGGATTCGTCTGTCAAAAATACAGAAATCCGCTGCTGTCTGATTCAATAAAGACATTCTCTTGCCCAAAATATGTGATAACATCTCAGTCCTCCTTTGAGAAGGACACAATTAGTCACCTTACTTATAAATCTGCATGGTGAAGACTCTTTAACACCGTACAAGCGAATATTCTGCTCTGATTTCACAGAGTGGTCTGCAACAAGTTACAGCACACAAATGCTTATTCTTTAAGTCAAAAGAGCAATAAAATGGTCTCATACAGGTGTTGCAGTTCGTTGTTGGCCTGGAACAAGTTTTTGACACAAAATCGTTGGTTTGATATTGATTTTAGACACGCTGAACCACACTATGAGAATCATTAAGGAATCATAGCAACATCAAACTGTGACATCTCCATTTCCATCCATCCGACCACACGCTACATTAACTGATTGGGAAACTGACTTCTCTCAAACACTGTGGAAACTCACTGACAACTGTTAACGAATCTGCTAACAAAGTTGAAAATCAACAAAAGTTACACGCGTCTATAGGAAACTCAAATGTTTTCATGTTTTTTTCCCTCGTATGGACATCGGTTTTTCTATCAGAAAAAGTGATAGCTATTATTTTTCCAAGTTCGTTTTCATCATGTATATAATTTATAAATTTTATTATTCGAGTTCTTTTCTTTATAATGAACATCAAAAAAATATTGATCTAAATTTTTGGAGACCTGTGTACTATACTTCAAAGAATAACGACTCCGATGGAAGAAATGTGGAATTATTTTAGCAAAGTAATATACATTGCCATTCTGCGCGTAATAGTACCAGCTGCACCATATTGACATACCTATCATATATTTTTTACATAGCCACATACCCGAATGGCAGGAAACTTGAACAGTTCAAAACTGTTTTCTAAAAGTAAAGCTACATGTTATAAATGATTTATTCTATCTTGTTGCTTTACTTTCAGAAAGTAATTTTTGTATAGAGTTAGGGGATTTTTGACATACAAATTAAGCTTAATACAATAATTTTCAATTTAATTTTATTTTGAATGCTAATTTTCAAAATACTCTATGTTGATTAAAAAAAATTAAGTTTTCGTAGGTATTTTTTAAATTTATATTGAAATTCAAACATTTAAAATTAATGTGATAATAATAAAATAATATTAATGTTATGACAAGCGTATAAAAAGAAGATACTTTTTTTAAAACAAGTTTACTATTACTTTCAGTTTAGACAACAAAATATCAAATGTTACTGTAATTCGAATTAAGATACAAAAACTTTTATAACTGATTCAAGTTAAATTAGTCCAGTATTACGCAAAGTAAATTTTGAATAATAAACTAATTATCAGGCGGTAATTAATTTATAAGTAGATTTTTAATATATATTAAGCTATTTTTCTTAATAAACGTTTAAATTTTATTCTTCTAATCATATTATTGCATGTGTTACAATAATTAGCATATAAATAATCAACATTTATCAATGCTCAGCAGCATTTCTTAACCTACATTATTTTAAATAACTTAGGTGTATATCAGTTAGAGTATATCATATATATAAATTCAAGATAAAACAATGTAAATTATATAAATGATGTAAATGTAAATTTCTGTACTGGAGTAAAATATATATTTTTCATTGTATATTCTTACACAATTCAATGTTATCCGACTTTTGTTATGTTTTGATCATAATATTAAAAAATAACATTTTAAGTAGTGATTTTATAATTATATTTGATATGAAATGATTTATAAATGAAAGATGTGAACTAGGATGTATATTTTAAAAATTGATTTATTTTACAAATCTCATTTCGTACATTCCTATGTCTATTTTTAAAAATATAAATATTTATCTAAAATGAATAGTTCATTTCTAATATCCTTTAAACCATGGTTTATTGTGCTAAATGGATTTCATTAGTTCTTCGAACCTTTTTTCAAAATAAAATACAAAAAGTAAATTCATAGGTATATATTCTACCCAAAAAAAGCAGAGTTAACTGTTGTAATATATAATTTAAAAATGCTGCAATTCTTTTAAATTAATGAAATACCTTACATGCGGCACAAATTGAACAAAACTTATGAATTCACTCAAAGAATTTCAGCTCTGAATTCTAATTTATTTACAGTATTTTTTTCATTTAGAGTCAATAATAAATATACTGCAGTTGGTCAGTGTACAGAAATCTTTAAATTAAATAAACACTGGTTTTAAGATACTAACATTATGGAAAAAATAATACTTCCTTCTTTATTTCTGATAAAACATTAATGCATTTTTTTCTTGAGAAAATATGAAATCGCTCTTTATAATTTAATAAGGAAGCAAAAACTTAAACTTAATTTAAACAGAAACTAAATAATGTACGATTATTAAAGCTTTTTTTATTTTTATAAAATGTAAATTAAGTGGTTAAAGATAAAAAAAATTATATAAATTTGTTTCAATGTCAGTTAAAAACATTTTTAAACGAGAAGGGCAAATAAATTGTATTAACAACCAGAAATATATTACGTAAGTCCCTAGAGAAGAAATGGCACTCTACCAATACCGATGAGTTAAAATAGATAGTCTTAACAGAAAAATGTTGACTGGAAAAGAATGTAGCACAAGCAGAGCTCGCACTTCTTAATGGAATTATTTCCATTCTGAATTGATTTATTGTTTTGTGAAATGTTTCGTTCTTTAGGAAAAAACATTTTTTATTTTTATTATTTTTTTCAACATGCTCGGGAATTTTAAACCTCAAATTTTTATGAGTAAGTCTTTTAAATTTACTTTGTTTTACATTGTATTAAAAATTTACTGTGTTTGCTTACTTTATAATAAAACTTCCAAAAATAAATATAAAATCAATTTTAAAATATTTTATTTTTCAAAATATAATGCATATAAATAATTTTACTCAATCTTCTTTGCAATTTATTTTATACTGACTTTAAAAACAGTAAGAAATTGTTTCATATATTGAGTTGAAAATATCAATTTCACATGATAAAAATACTTAAACATATAAAACATTTTCGCTCAAAAATTTAAAAACATAAGTAGTCGTTCCTGAAATCATTCTTTAAATGGAAATAAATTATAAAATATAAATTTATACAAATACATTTTATTATTTATTCAACAAATCATTACTTATTTCTTAAAAATTTCAAAATAGTTATTCAAACATTCTTTTTAGAAGCTATTTCTTTAATGTTAATCGTAGATTTATCGTAGAAAAGTGTATAAATGTAAAGAATCAAAAGAATGTTTATAATTTTTTTATTTTTTAAATGAATCATAACTAAATTAATCATGTTAGGCATAGTATAATAAAGTTAAACAGTAATTTTAATGATGATTTTAAATAGTTTTTAAATTATGTGTAAATATTATAATAAATAATAAACTAAACTCATTGGAACATTTGTGGCGCATTTTTAAGCTAATTACATATTACTTTTAAGCAAACACACCACTTACAAAGACGCAACATTAGACTCATGTTTACAAATAATCACAGGGAATAAATTTAAAAAGTGTGGGCTGCCTACGCACCACGAGAGTCATCTATCCTTTTTGAAGTCCACTGGCCAACTCCCTGATTCTTCCCTCTTACCCTTTTGAAATCCACGTGAAATTCTTTTAAATCAAAAGCAGGGATTCTTTACACTTCCAGGAGGCCAAGGCCTATAGGGTCCATAGCTGTTTTCTTGACTAAGGTCCCTGAGATGCGAAGCAAACGTCCTCGTTATGGGGTCAGCCTAACGCAAAATTCTTAGTGTTTAGTTTTCAGTCATGCTTTGTACTCAGTTCTATCAACAAACTGAAGGGATGAAAGGCTGAAGCAACCTTGGGCCAGGACATGTGCTTTGGAAACACTAAGCGTTACCAATACGTCACCGGGCTTATAAAAAGAATGCTTGTAAATTTTATAAATAACCGATATAGTATTATAAATATATGAGTATGTGCTTAACGGTATAATATGATAAAAATTATAAATAATAACAGAGACAATAAATATTTTAAGTAATAATCGATCTTATGAATATAACCAATAATGCTTCATAAAATTAATAACTAAATATTTCTAATATAAAATATTAATAGTAGAATAAATGAAATATAAAATTTTCTTAAAAAGCATAATAAAATCGATGAACACATAAGGATAATTTTACAGTTGTTAGTTTTAAAATTTATTTTTAGAGTTATCTTCAAAATTGTTGTATTTAATTTTTCATGTGGTTAACTTATTCATTTTTTACAACAAATCAATATTATATATCTAATAAGTATTTAAAAAATTGAAAAAATCAAGAACTCTTTCTTTTGTTTGATAAAAAAACTTCTTGACTAATAAATTTCGCATATCTTTTCTTTCCTAAAATAATAATTAAAAATATTTGTGAGCCTTTTATAATTGGATATATTGAATTAAATATTTGTTCTGTTATATACATAAAAAATATTTCAATAAAGAGAACATTTATATATGAAAACATAGAAAGTATTTTTAACAGTAAAATATTTTTGAAAGCAAACGTAAAACATATTCAGAAATGCTTTGAAAAATTTTTTCTAAATTACAATTTGAGCTTCTATTTAATTGTAGAACCCAATTTAATAAAAAATAAACTGTTTTGCAAAAATAATAACAATGCAAATAAAAACATTTCCTTACAAAAACAGTATTTTGTAATAAAAAAGAAGAGGTGTACGTAATTAAGTGTTTCAGTGACACTGTCCAAGAAAATCATAAGGATGTAAATAAATTTACATTTTTTGTGCACATACTTCAATTATCGGTTTGCATTCTAACACTTGTTATTGGATTCACATTTCTTTAAATTAATTTTTACTTTATTTCACATGATTTTAATTGGTAATTTAATTTCTATAGTTGCAATAGTTTCACTGTAATTGCATAAGCTCTTTAATCAATAATTATTTTCGAATACTTCCATCAAAATCTTATTAACCAAACTAATAGTTGTTTCTATTGAATTATTCAATGCGAAATTTTGTTTTTCCTTTTTTTATTTTTTATACCTGTGTTATAAAGCTGTTTTTAAAAATTATACATGGGAAAGAAATTAAATAATTTTTTAAAATGTCCTTTAATATGCACAGAAATTAAAGTTATTCTTTTAAAAATAAAAATAGACAATAACAAACCATTAGAATACTATTTTTGAATTAAACAAAAAGAGAGAGCTAGAAAATGTAAGTAAAGTATACATCATTATTTCTTACTGACATAAAATATTTGAGTAACATAAATATTGTTCAGCTATGCAAAGCAACATGATTTCACTTGAAATAAAATTATGTTACTTAATAGCCCCAAAACCTGTAAAAATGAATGTAATATAAATTTAGTATTTTTAAAATACTTCATATTACAACTTTAATTGATATCTCAAACTGCATACTAATACTGAATTCATTTTACGAACAGAGATGTTAAATAGCAATACTTTGTTTGATATAAGTATATTAGTCTTGGTTAAAATAAAAAATAATAATAGCAAATCAAAAGAAATCATTAAAGTAATGTAGTTGATTTATATAAGATAATAGAGCCTACCTATTTAGATTATGTAACCTACATATTTAAATTATGTAACATATCTTTTTCCCTGATATTGGAGCAGACAAATATATACATTTTAACTTTACTTTTAAAAATTATATTTTGAAGAAAAAATTAAGCACTCGAATGGTAAAAAATTATCACCGAAGGAGATACAGATTACTTCGTTTGTTGCTCGAGACATGTTAATGTTTTACAGTAACAAAATTACATTCCTGAGTGTCTCTGGACATAAAATAAATCTATACTTTCTACATTTTCGTTATTCTTTATAATTAAAAATATTTAGAACGCAGACACATTATTTACTGAACTATAACTTGTCATATATCAAGCTAAAATATAATTAAATTTATATTATTTCTAGATTAACTCGAAGACTTGAAAAAAGCCTTCGGAAATTTCTAAAATCTTAATTCAAATATTGTGTAAGAAATGTTTTGTAAAATTTCACTTCAATTTCTTTTAATATATATTTATGTATCTTTATTTATATATATATATATATATATATATATATATATATATATATATATATATATATATATATATATATATATATATATATATATATATATATATATATATATATATATATATATATATATATATATATATATATATATATATATATATATATATATATATATATATATGAAGGTAGTTTAAATAGGATTTTCATTGCCTCATGCATGTTTACAAGAGTGATATTTTCAAACATTTTATTTTATACGGTATGGTTATATTTTCATAATTTCGTTTGTGAAATTTGGATTAAAATTTTTATTTTTCAAATAATAATGATATTTTTTCTAAAGCATTGGAAACAGTGCATTTGTGCTTTGCTTTTTCTTAAGAATCTCTATGTAAGTGTATTTGAAACAGCTTCTTGTGACCTATTTCCTCGATGAGAGCATATCAATAGCCATTTTAAGAAAAGGAACTTTCACTAGAATTCAATATTTTTAAGAATTTAATGGAGAAAAACATTTCTGTAAAATTCTTTTTCTTTACTCTTAATAAGTGCATTATTATTTCCAGTGTCATCTATGCTTTCATCAATGAAATTATAGTAACACTTTATTTTTAATCTTTTCATTTTCATAGAATAAAAATGTAGCATCTTGCATACACAATATTGTAAACTTTTTACATAAAGCTTGTAAAGTATTCTTTCACTCGTTACGATTATAATGATATTATGTCAAATCTATTCAAAAATATTGTCTTTTGATATCTCAATAAGTGCATTATTTTTTCCGGCAAAATCTGTGCTTTCATCAATGATATTATAGTAACAATTTCGTAGAATAAAAAAGAAGCATTTTCTACACAATATTTTAAACTTATCACATAAAATTCGTTCAATTTCCGAATACATTCACAAATATTTTCTTTTAATAACATATTGTGTCCTCTGAAATTTGGTGGTCTACTTGGTTGTAAGTAATGCTAATAATCATAATTAATATCTTTTCAATTTAATTGGGTACGACTGCCTGAAATAATGTTAATAACTTCAAGTTATTCAATTCGATAGTAGAGTAAGTAATTTGGAATTCTTGAAGGCACAATTTTGATAAGTACTGAAATTTCATGAATCATATCAGTAGTTTCATTTATCTTTTAACTCATAACTCTTTTATCCATTTTAAAATAAATCGGAAGTTTCAAATACTTTAACACTTCCTCATTTCCTCAATCATCCTGTTTACTAAATATATATGGGATTAAATAATTCTGTGCAAATTGTTTTATAGTCATTGATTATATAAACCTGCATATGTTATAGTCATTGATTATATAAACCTGAATATGTTATAGTCATTGATTATTTTAGAGATTCCAAAAGTTGAACCGCAAAAATTGTAGTAGCAGCAGTACACCCGAGTATCTACATCTATCCCTACCGAAAATACATGATGTGCTCACACCACAAACCCTATTCCTCCGATTTTTTCTATAGCATAAATTATTCCTAAACTACCAAAAGGTTCCCGCTTTACTAGTTTGGACTCTAATCTTAATCCTTTTACACTTCTCACTTTTAATTTCTTTAAACTTGTATATCGTAAAAATAATTTTAAAGATTTAAGTGTATTCACAGTTAGTCCCTCTCTTTTCTCCTAATCTCAATTGCGTTTAATGTTACACATTTCATTCTAAATTTTATAGCTGTCTAGATTAGTTAATTTATCTTCAAATATTCTACTACTATATTGCTGAACATATATTCGCAAGTAAAGAAATTTAACGAAAACTGCTTTTTGAATTTTTTTTGTTAGCTTTTTCTTCAAGGCAAAATACGTTCTATCGTTATGAAACTGTTTTAATTAACTATAAAAAATTTTATTAATTATTTTTTCTGAATTTCAAAAATTCCAAAATTTTAAGTATTTCAGAAGCTTTAAAATTCAAAATATTCATGAGATTTCTTTTTAAATCATCAAACTGGAGGAAATTAATTTTATCATTACAAATGTATTTTTTAATAAGGATTTTTTCCCAAATACGTTTCTGATTCACAAGATTCAAAACTTCATGAGAAGAGGGAATCTATTGCCATCTTAAATATTTGTTGATCCAGCAAAACTTCATAAACTTATTTTTATTTAAATTTGGTTGAGTAGGAACTTGCAAGTCAAATTTTATTTGCATTCGTTAAGATAATAAAATTTCAACAAAGAATTTTACTAGCTTTCACACCTTTGTGGTTTTTTAATTAATTCATATAACTTTACGAAATAAAAAAGAATAACTTATAAATGCCATTGATATCCCTAAAAAATGCAAAAATGCATAAGATATCTCTCACACTTTACCACTTGTTGTCCTCTTTTTAAGTTTGGAAATCTTTTATTAACATGAATAATATTTTCAGGAAGAAAATGGAGATCTATTTTTAAAATCTGTTTTCATATTCCAGTGAATTTATCCTGTGGTTTCCTTTTATTAGTAATAAAAAACACTTTTGTTTGTTTCATATGAAGTATGTTTATTATATTTTTCTGAATATTTTATTCAAACTTTTTTCAGGTGGATCTTTTGTTGAATCTCTATTTTATTAAAAATCTCTTTGAAAGTAATAGTAATTAAAGCAAAGCTTTTATCCATAGATAAAATGAAAGTTTTCTATTATATCGTTATCTTTAAGTGATTTTATGCCAATAATGGTATTTTCTACACAAGATAAATTTCTTTATTTAGTAACATGGATATTTATTCATACATTTTTGTTTAACTGTTGTGTGTGTGTGTGTGTGTGTGTGTGTGTGTGTGTGTGTGTGTGTGTGTGTGTGTGTGTGTGTGTGTGTGTGTGTGTGTGTGTGTGTGTGTGTGTGTGTGTGTGTGTGTGTGTGTGTGTGTGTGTGTATTTTAAAATTACATGAATGAACTGATTGTAAAGAGTTTGAAATTATATGATATAAAGACACAAGATAAAATAGGTGTAGTATTATATTATAAGATATATATATATATATATATATATATATATATATATATATATGTATATATATATGTATGTATGTATGATATATACACAATAAATTGAATACAAGCATTTATATTTTTCATGCTTTTACCTTTGTTATAAAGAACGTAATAAAAATTATGTAAGTTTTCACTGCATAAAATAAAAATTCCATGTTTTTTAACTAAGCTGCTTTTAATTAAAATTAATTACTCAATTTACTCAATGATACAGTTTAATTATTGCTTATAGCAATAATTAGAAATTTATGTATTGAAAAATAGTTTGCATAACTTATTGAGTATATTAAATAATGATAAAATTACGTAATTTAATACTTTATAATTTTTAAAATATATGATGAGATAAATTTTAAAATATTCATTGGTAATCATTCACAAGAGATAATTATTAATTCACAAGAGTTACATTTGTTTTAAAATGTCAAGCAATAGATATATGTTTTCAAACAAGTAGTAATTTTCTTAATTAGTGTTAAAATCATATTTAGTATTTTTCACAAAATTAAGTAACTTTTGCTGACGAAACATTAATAATACCATAAAGATCCAATTTGTAAATTTTTGGAAATAAAATATGTATATGAAATATTCAACAAAAACTTATGTATACAAAAAGTTTTATTCACTTTATTAACTGAACCCTTATAAAACCACGCAAGGAATGTACCTTATTTTTTGAGCAGCAGTAGTATAGGTTCAGTCATTACAGTATTTATTGATAATACATCAATACAGAAACACCATACTAAATTATCTATAATAGAGTGTAATCTTATCTAATAATAGAGTGTAATCTAAGAGCTGTATTTGATAATAATATTTAAATATTTTTCAATGATTTGAAACGAATTTGGTGAAGTGATAATATGTAAAAACACATGGTAACGCAAAAAATGAGAATCAACTTTTAGTTGTACAAATGTGACTTTCAAAAACTAATGAAATAACTCTTTTGTTTAAATTAACAAAATTATGAACAAAGGAATGCCTTAAATCAATGCTAGATTACTTAAACATTCATATATATGTAGGATGATTTTTAATAGCAATATTAAAGAATTTATTTGTGTGATTCAGATTTTTATTTCATTCATCAACAAGTATAAGCTGTTATAGATAAAAGCAATGCCAAATTACATTACCAGAAAAAGCAGAATTTTTTTACACAAGCTTACCAAAATAAAAGTTCAATTTTCTAACCCTTGAATAAACATGAGAATTAAGTTTCCAAAAATAATTTAACATCGTTAAAATAATACTTTAGTGCCATCTTTTTCAATTAAGAATTATTTTCTTTTCTGAGATGGGTTACATTAAAACCGATTACAAAAGAGCTTTTAAAAATAAATGAAAAATGGATACGTATTCTGAGAAAACTTTTTATTTCTGCTTCAAAAAGATAATAAGAACACTCCTCGCTTAAACTATTTCTAGGAAATTTTAGAAGATGAGTCTAAAAAGATACACTTCTTACAAAGAAAACGTTTTATATATCGGTATTTCGATATAGAAATACATTGGATACCAAGAAAACTTAAGAAATTTTACATACTTGAAATTATTTTCAAAACGCATGTAGGAGACATTTCCTATCTGTCAGTGTTGATATATATTTGAATATATATATATATATATATATATATATATATATATATATATATATATATATATATATATATATATATATATATATATATATAAATTATGATATATTGTTTAATTATATATCATTACTTCATTTATTATAATATAAATATATGGTTAAATAATAAATAAATATATGGTTATAGTTTGGATTGTAAAATTAATTTGCTTCTCCTCTACAAAACAATAATCAATTTTATCAACATGAATATTCTGTAAAATTTTATCTCTTATTCCAGATTATTTAATGTAAAATGTCACTTCACGCTTTACTAAAGAACATGATTGCCTTGTTACACCCTTATCTTACAGAGACATTTCAGCCGATGCTAAGTCTCTAATTTGGGATTCTAAAAAAGAAATAGACAAGGGCTATTTTCTCTGATGTAGAATTTGTCATGATAATAAAGGAGTCAATGTACACTGGATGGCAAATTGCAAGTCTACATTGGCCGTGACTCACATCCTGTGTTTCTAGTTTTATTATTGTAAGATCTGTTTATAAGCTCACAGTTCTTTTAAAATTTATACCTGACCCTTGAAAATAAAAAGTGTGTTTTATGACAAAAAGTGTTAATGGTTAAACATTCACATCATTTGGCATTTTTGTGTGACTAGCTAAATTATACTTTTTCCTAATATTTTGCATTAAAAAATTTAAAGTAGGATATTAAATATATCCTTCTTTATACTTATTTGTATTTAATACGCTGCTGAAAACAAAATTGCTGCACTATAAAATTGCTGAATGGAAGTACAAGTTTCTAAATTACTTTATTTGGTGCAGTAAATAACGAGAAATCAGTAACAAGAAAAGTAACCTCTGATATCAAAGTAGTCCATGTCTGATTGTAAGGTGACTGGGCTGGTAACTTAATAGTTAGAATTTCATCTTTGCAATATAGGCTCGTTTTGCTTTTGTTCTCAACTTAGTACACGCATTAGTTCAACTATTGTAATGTATTGCGAATATTGTTGAGTCAGTCATCACTAGCTACTTACCAGTCATTGTTCTAATGCTTGCAAATAATGAAAGATCAGGTTAATGTTTAAGACGGATTAAACAGTATAATATTTTCTACATCAGATAATTTCAAGTTTATGCAGTTAACATAAGATCGTGCATTTTCCAGTACAAATGTAACATTAATAGGGATTTCAAAGTCAAAGCAATGTCATTAGCCTAATTTAATAGAAATGAAAAGTACAAAAATAACTTGCTCGAGATAATGATCATATGAAGGAGACACTTGGTGGGTACATATGTTAAATAAGAGAAGGCTTTTCCTCCTCAACTGGTTGTAGAAACAACGCCACTAAGTGAGGGTTGATGACTTTTTTTCTTACTGGCACCAACGACTATCTCTTACATTCTAGTTTATTTAAATTGCTGCTGCTGCAAATTAAAACAATGTGATGCACTCTGGTCATACGTTGCTAGCATTAAATTTTTACAACTGTGATTAATATAATAAAGGTTAAAATTCCACTTTTAAAGACTTTGCGCATTTACAAATGTACACAAACAATTAAAATCTTATTGAAAATTTAATTAGTAAAGAGATATTTACCAATAAATAAAAGCAATGATTGTCTAATAGATTCGGCTAAATTCAAATATGTGATAAAAAAATTGATAATAAATAAATTGCTTTTTTCACTTTAAACTTATTTTCCTTTCAGTCTAAATTAAAAAGCATACAAATGTACAACCAAAAAGCATAAAAATGTACCCAAATTTATGTACAACCATTCTTCTCAATTAGATACATTCTGCCTTTTTCTTAATTGAAAGAATCATCGTAAATATTTCTTACTAAGCTATCAATTCTGATTTTAATACCAATTAAAAAAATTGCTCATTTTCTATAATTTCTTAAAGAGAAATATCAAACTAAATTCAAACTTTTGAAATCAACTTCTTTAAAAGTATCTATATTTATATACGCGTGCATAAAAACATACATTATGTTCCTTTTTAGCATCATAACAGAAAAGAATGAAACTTTGTTACAAACTATATTTTATAATGTTATTTTGAAGAACAAAGTTCAATATGCTTAAGTTTTGAATAAACTCAATTTTCAAAATGTATTTCAATATTATTATTGCGTGATTTACAATTGATATTGCCTTAATGAGTCTTTATAAGTGCAGATAAAAATAATGAGCATTTTCTATCAAATAATAATCTGTAAACAATAAGGACAAATAATAATCTAACAAATGATAAAAATCTAAAAAGATTGTGTCAGGAAACAGAAGAAATACTGAAAAACGATTTTATTTTATCTCCATACCATATTTTTCGTAAATGGAAATTTGATGTATATTTTTAGCATTTTTTTTTAAAAAGAGGAAATAAAATTGCTCTCATTTTATCTCTTTGAAAGATATTGGATTAAAAATAATTTTATCCAATAAAATTGAAGTATATTTATCATATTTTTTTTTCAATTAAATACAAAAAATATTCCTTGTAATACAAAATGTTTACAAATACTATATTTTTATTGTAAAAAAATTTAAATAATCTCTAGAATGCAAAAAATATTTTTCTTATACATTTTATATGAATGCATGTTTGAAGTGTTTCGTATTCTTTCCATTTAACCAGTATTTTTTGTATCTATTGTTAACATACTGAACTTCTTGAACTATCTCAAGAAAACACTTTTATTTAGCATTGCATAACAATGCATAAATTTTAAGTTAGCTCTGCTCTTATACTGAATATAAAAAATGATTTTACCGGTTTAATTTTTTTTATAAAAGTGTTCTTTTTAACACTTTTCGCATCTCTCCTTAATATTCTGTTATCATTACAATATTCTTTCCTAAAAGTCTATTTTATTCTTTAAAATATCATTTAAAATCATTTTTCTAAAGTCATTTGTAGAATCACAGATATTTCTTATTTTATGGAAGTTGTGGATTGAAATTGGTAAACGTTTATTTAGAGTTTATTACAGAGTAAACGTTTTGTTGGTGATATTACAAAATGTCATTTGAAAAGTCCTTATGCTTAAAATTTTAAATTTTTAAAGATTTGGTTGAAAAGTGCTTAAAAATGTGAGCTTTATAAAAAGTAATATTGTTAATTTATTTTTAAAAAAATCATGATCATTTTAATGAGTATGTTGAAGAAAAGTTCATGATAAATAGTACCATGAATATATCTTTTGCAGATTTTCAATAAATGTATTCAGAAATTTTTAAAATGTTATCTAGAAGTTATTTTTAGACAAAATAATAAATGTTGTCTGACCACTGAGAGAGCATCAGAGAATAGTAAATGGGGTATTCTGGTGCATAAAATCCAGATACAAAGACTTCTAATGTAAATTTCAGTAGTAATTAATCTAAACGTATGCTGTTTATGACGTATATAAAAAATATATCACAAAATTTTAGAACTTCTTTAATATCTTAGTATGTAGATAAGGTTACATTTATAATACATCCATAATGCTTAAAACTACATTACTATAATGATACTATGCGATACTGAAAACTCAAATGTCTTAAAATTTAAAACGAAGAAAGCAGTTTAGGCAGTCAGTTTACTGACAAATTCTGTATCCTTTTTCAGTAGAACTTTCTGTTGTCAAAATGTAGGATATCCCGAGCAAACATATTTTAATTTATTTGTTCTGCACTTTGTATTAACATTCATTAAATACATTTTTTATTGATGCTAGATGTTCATTAAAAGCATTTTTTTAAAAATAAGGGAAAATTTATGACTGGTTTATTTTCATAATATTTTTTGAATTAACAAGTTGTTTGTTGATATTGACAAAACATTATATAGCACAGTATCAACTGTATAGCTATTACTTCACAGTACTTATACATCGCCTTTAAGACTGTTCTATTATTTAGATTTTACAGATAATTTGAGGAGCAGTCATTTGCGTAATTCAAAATTCTATTAAAACTTCCGTCTACTTGGGTATTCTTCATTATCTTGGATTCTACTTGAATTTCATGCACTTATTACAATGTAGAAAACTGAAATTGTATAGCAAAATTTAGTTTGAAGGAAATGGGAGAAAAGTTTTTCAGAAAAAAAACTATAAATTTAGTTGACTGAGATTGCTTAAGCTTGCAATCATTGCAAAGAGAGTATTAAAAGCAGCACCACCAGACACTTAAAAGAATGCAATTAATAGCGATAAATCCAAGTAACATATGATCAAAAAGAATTTCACGTATAAATTGCAGGTTCTTACTAAGAACAGCTTATTATCTTTATAATATGATGGAAAACAGTATTATCTTTATTTGTAAAATTACTTTAACTATGTATAAAATTTTAACTATGTATAAATTTTAACTATGCATAATCTATTTATAAAATTTCTATAAATGTGTATTTTTGTTACATAAATAATTCGAATGATATAGGCCATATCTTTTGTCCGAAAACTATAACAGAGTACGTAAAATAAATAATTTTATTTGCTTTCAGAATTATTCACAATTACAATATGAATGGAGACTAAATTCTCTTTTATATGATTCTCTCAAGTATGGGTTTTTGTGACTATCCAAAACTGCCTGATATTCTACTAAGCACTTACAAGAATGTAAGTGGTGCTGAAACCATTTAACTTTTTTGATAGTTATTATCTAAGATAATATAATATGAAAAAATAAATGAATTGCAACAAACAAAAAACAGGATAAGTGGCGAGAAAGCTATGGCATCTTATAAAAAATAATAAAGAAAAAAGAATGCAATATACTGTAATTAAATAATCAATAAGTTAATGAAAAATTTTCTAGATTTTTATTTCTACAATATTACATAACCTTAATGAATATAATTCATAATAACTATTTATTTCATTGGAATCAGTAACAAATACATTCATCAAAAAATTCTGAATTTCGAAGCATTTAAACTCTTAGTCATATTTTGAATATTTTTAATTTAAAGAGTAAATTAAGTAACTTGATATCCATATTGATTGAAACATTTCTAAAGAAATTTAGATATAAATATTAATCAAAACTATGGTGCACGAAAACTTAATGAGTTATGTAATCAAAGATAATGGAACAAAGAAAACATTTTAATTACAAAATTACACTGAATTATGAATTGAACATGAGACTAAAAAATTATACCAAACACAGCAGAAAAATATTTATTTCAAGGCACTACTGTGCATATTAAATTATTATGTAGGATTAAAAAATTCTTTTATGTTTGCTGAGTATAAAGAGAAACTAAAGTGAACTTATTGTCATAGCCGAATATTGATTATCAATCAAAACCTGTTGGAAGCAAACCGTAATATTTTCTAATTTATCAGGTTTATTACCACTAGAAAATTTGTCACAAGTTCGAGGATATAGTAGTGACTTAAGACAAAACAATTATACATTCGTGAATATGTGTTTATAAATAAGAGTTTCTTAAACTCGTATGGTTTTAAAATACGTTTATTTAGGATCCGATGTTTGAATTAGGAACCAATGGTTAGAAAATGGTAAATTTAATGGACCTGTCAAGAAATTTAGCGAAGTAAAAAAAAACATGATGAAAATGATCATGAACCTCCAGAATTAAATTAATTCATAAGGTAAAATAAGTTTGATAATAAAATTATTAATAAAAGAAAAAATTTTGAATCAGAATAATAGCTCTAATATTTTTACTTGAATCATGAGAAGTTTTTTAAATAAAAAAAAACTTTAATACTTTTAAAAATACCATTTTATAACGCGAGAGTACTCCTTTTAAATTTTACATTACATTTTACTAAATTTTACTTTGATGAGTATCTTTGCTTTTTCTTTTTTAAAATCAAACTTGTAAATATAAATATTATCATTTCACTTTTTACTTTTTAATAATATATTTTATTTAAAAAATTTTAATGAAACTTTTAATAATGCATTTTATTTGAGTGTATAGCAAATATATATTGGCAAAATATATTGATATTTTTCTCATAATTATTTATAAACAATAAAAATATTCTCAAAATTATTTTCTCTCCATTTTTGACTTAAAAGTGAATAAAATAATTTGGTAATATGATTCTAATTGAATCCTATCCCAGACACGATTTCACTATTTTATTTTAACATACTATTAAACTATTGAGAAATTACAAAAAATAAATATTGATTTTATTTTATTGGAAATAGTACCCTCTTTGTTTTATAGGTTTCTTGATGCAAGGCTTATGAAAGCATCATGAAACTGAAAATTCATTACCTAACACTCAAACTATGTAAGTAATAAAAATAAATAAATGCATCATGTCACATACTAATTTAATTAAGGAATTATTGTTTGATTGATGAAAAAATATATTGGATTGCTGAGAGGAAAAACAAAGTTTTGGTCTGCATTTCGTAATTTTTACATAGCATATCACACAGGATATTTTGAACATACTATCATTGTTACTCTCTAATTCATCTTGGGTATTATGAAGATACAGATTCATCCCTCTTGGGTTGCATAAAGATTTTGATTTAATTGAAAAGACCAATATCATATTTTGTACCTTATATATAAGGTATAAAGTGGGCCAAGTTTAAAAAAGGTGGCTGAACATTTCCGAGAAAATTTAATATGATAGCATCAAATAGCGGTTATGCTGTCAGTTGCTACAAAATATAACCGTTTTGGTAGCTCACTGCATCAAAAGGTGAGCAGAAACTATTTCAACAAATATAAGTCACACACGTGTTCTGCAGTTTCCATACTTCCCCCTATCTTATACACCCTAATGCATACTTGTTTGAAAGTTAAAAGAAAATGATTTCAAATGTGAAGACTCACCAAGATCTATGCCTGCATTGTGTAAGCAAATCATTTTATCTTTTCAGGAGTATGTAGCAACCTTTATCACGGGATATATTTGAGAATCAGCGTGAACGATGTGAACACTGTTCTACAGAAAGGCAGTGTTCACTTTAAAAACTTACATTACGCATACCGTGATAAATCAACACACTACTGGTGTGTGTATGTATGCAGTGTTATACTATTTTCTTTTGCGAAGAAATAAAGTCACAGGTGACAATAATGTAATTTTGTTCACCTTTTTATTTCAGTACTATATATTTTAGCGCATACTGTATTATATATTTGTTTCCAAATGATCCATTAGTATAGATAAAAATAATAATCGGTATTATAGTATAATACTACTATACTACTAACCATATTCTATAATAGCAAAGAAAATGTACTGTGTAACTATTATATTTTATTTAAAACATAATTTCAGAAATATTTATTTCAATTAATGACCAATCAACAAAATTATTCATACACAGTATTGTAGGCAAGTCCCGTACAGTACATTAAGGTTAACGAGCTTGGAATATTCTTTTTATAATCAAGCGCTTCGAAATTTTAAGCCAAGGTTATGTGATGAGCTCTCACTTAAGCTTGCAACCTCCTCTCTACATCCACTCTGCATCAGCGGAAGGACTTTACAAGTAATAGACTAGCCTGGACATGTCCCCAACCCACAGAACTCCAACAGCCCAGTGATGGAAGTGATGGAGAATGTGATCATACTCTTAGTCACTGACCTCAACAAGCTATGCTTCATGCTGTTGATCTTAAGGGAAGTAGCATAAAGCTTCTGAGCCATTGGGACTCAATAAAAACATATACCAATAAAAAAATTTAACAATCAGTAATAGCCCATAATAAGAGTGAATAGCAAAGATGAAAAACTAATTTTAAAGCAGATTTTAGCTTATAAAAGGAATTTTGAGTAAACTTATGTTGTGTTTTACTGTACAGCTGTATGAATATTTCATAGGTATCTTGAGATGAATACTTGATTATGGTTCTTTTTTCACTAAATTATATCATAAGTTCTCTAGAGCTATATATTTTTCCTAAATTATGTTTTCAACGAAAAAACAATTAAATTACCCTTCAGGGGCTTTTATTTATCCTTAAATTACATTTGAAATTTCACTATAATACTTTTCTTGACATACTTTGTTTAGACAACATCAAATTTTTGATGCTACTCATCTCAACTCATGCTCTGTACTTGTGTTTTTAAATTGTAGAGTTCAGACATATAGAAATACTAGAGAAATAATGGTGCCATAGCCAAATTTCTGGACATTTGTAATAAATAAATAAATTTTTCTTGTAATAATTAATTTTTTCTTAAGAGGAATATACAAAATTTTATAAGTAAATTACTACCGTATTTAAAACACTTTTATTTAAGAAAGTGATTCACAATAAATCCTGCGCATGTAAATTAAATTCATACATTTATATTTTCTCGTTTGAACTGTAAAATATTATCATTCTTTCCTCTACACAATTTAAGTGCATTTGAGATATAGGTTTCTTAATTTGATCTAAATAAATATAAAAATTTTAATTTAATTAATTGTATAAAGCTAATATAAATATTGCAACAATTTAACTCTATTAATTTTTAAAAATCTCTACTTGCATATCAGGACATCATGATACATAATAAGTGCTTATAACTATTCCACAAAAAACACAATACTATCAAACATAGCCCGTTAAGTTTTAATCAAGCGAAACTAAAGTATGAAAGAATAAACTTTAAAATTAAAAAAGAATTATTTTCAAATAAATTAAATCAAATTTAAAATAATGATTATTAGATAATAAAAATTATTACTAGGAGTTTTAATTTGAATAGATAATAATTTACATTTTTTATGTAAAACAAAGCATCATATTAATTATATAGCATTATAATAGAATTTGAATTTTTAGGGATTAATTATGTAATTATTTATATATAATAATGATTTCAATATTTCAAGACAAAGATGAGAAAATTTCTTACTTCTATTTTCTGCGAATTTTACATATGAAGCTCCTATTAATATGTTCTTAAAATTATCACTTCAAACAAGCTTGTAACTATAAAATAACCAAGAATTAAAATAATTTATACTACAAGATTTAATTTGTATTTTTATTTTCATAATAAATATTTTTTTTCAACTTGTGTATCAATAGATTTTTTAATATACTACTTTCAATACAAAAGTGTACTTTTCTAAGAAAAAAAGAAATTCTTTAAATTAAAAGCCTTAATTACATCGGATGAAGACATAATTTAAAATTTAATAAACGAATGTAAGAATTAATTCTATTTACAGTATTTTTTAGAGTTAGTTATTTTCTTGCCATTTATGTTAACCAATTTATTTTTCTTAAGGGACATAAGTTTGAAATTTTAGGTACAAATTAACAAAATGTTTTAATTAAAATTATTTTCCAAGAATAACCATATATTTTATTTGTACATTTGTTCAGTTATTATGATTATTCCTAATGATTTTGATTAAAATAACTTATTTATCATTTTATTAATTTCTAAGCCCATTTTATGATTGGAATAAGTATTAATTTAGCAATTTTACAATATTTTAATACAATTTGCCATTGTTTAGCTTGTTATTTTTTTATTAGGATAATTGTTTATATTATAATTTCATCCATCTTAAAATACCTTTAATTTCATGTTTAAAAAATATTTTGATATTAAATTGCTCATAAAATTTTTAAAAAATGTATAATGTGTAACATATAATTGATATTTAAATGTTTATATCTCAACATATAACATTTACAGTTATTCTATAAGCACAGCCTATAATTTAAAAAAACAATTGATTTCTAATTTTTCTATGGAATAATTTTGACTTATATTTTTCAAATATTTTTAAACATAATGTGAGTTTAATTATTAATTTTTAGTAAAAGGTACATTGCCTTTAAAAATAAGATTAATTAACGATGAAATTGTTAACTGTGCCATATCAGGCTCAAAATACTTTCATGACACAAAGGCAAAAATCTGAATAAAAGAATGTAAGAAACAGAATAATTTCCGTTAGTTGACTTCAATGATTTCAACTAGAATATACTTTACTATTAATTATAAATTTATTACTGATTAATCAGTTTTGTGATTTTCATAAACATTTGTTTTTCATATGTGTTATCTTTATTCAATGACGATTATCATGACATAAATCCTTATTAAATGAAAATAAAGTGGAAAATATTCAACTTTCTATTTTGACACAATATATTATTTCTCATAAAATTCCGTTCAATTTAATATGCTCGTTTCATGACAAAAGAAATTATAGATAACAGCATAGTTCTATTTAATATAATTAATTTTGTGATTAATAAATTTATTTGTCCATTATGTTTGCTTTAAATGAGCTAATATCAAAAAATAGTTTTATAATTATTAAAGTTAAATAAAAAACTTGATAATTTTAAGAATAAAATAAAACTGATTTATTTACTTCAAGTTTTATACTTATTTCATTTTCTTTATTTAAAATTTAGCAACCCATATAAAATAACTGATCATTTAAGCTTATACATTCAAATGCTATTATGAATCGTAAATATGTTTTTATAAAGTATTTCATAAAAAGAAAGGTAACTCGATATTTTTTTCATTTTAATGTAACTCTTAAGAAATTTATTAGTAATTTTTATTAAAACATTTTAAATTTTAGTTAACTTTATTTTATATAATATATATTAAAATCATATTACTTTAAATGTCTAATAATATTTCCTATAAATAACTGTGCAGGAAAATATTAATTCTCATTGTTTATTTTGATGAGTTTTTGGTAAAATACCTGTTCGTGTAACACGTTTGATGGGATTTACTTTAATGTCACCAACGGTCCAATGAGGCGTTGAAGCTTGTCTCAAAACTGTTGCCAATTTACAAAATGACATTTTTATTACTGTCGCCAAGTATTTGCATAACCAATAATGAACTGTTAATCTCAAACTGGCAAATACAAAAATAAGAAAAAGGAAAAAAAGTATACATAAACATGAAAAAATTATATAAATGTTTAATGAATAAACTGCAAAATGTGTATAAGGCAATAACCCACAAATTCTTGAAAAACCTACAGAATTTATTGACCTCCTGAATGTCACCAAACATTTCTACTTTCACCAAATCCACAGCATTACGTATGCTTAGATTAAGCCAACTTTGGAATCATTAATGTAAAATATAATATAGTATTTGATTCATATAAATAAGACATTATTAAATCTATTAGTGATAAAAATGCAAACGACTGTATCGCACTTAGACTTTGTTTATAAAGAATTAAAAAATTATAAATTTATTTTGATTTTCATATAGGTCTATCATTTGTTGAGTTTTTTGATAGTCATGCTTAATAATTATATTGTATTTTGATACCTTTTTACGAAAACGTGTAATTTATTTTATAAATTTGTTACTGATTACTGTGTTAACTCCACAAACATCATGCAAACCACTTCGAACTTCTTTTGATTTTATAACGCACATTAAGTTTGGATAACAGGTACTGATATACTATAGTCTCAATACATGCGGAGTTGGCAGACTTCCAGCTGTAATTTTTAAAAGGGTCACATTAGAAAGCTTATACTGTATACCTGCATTTTCTTTTCTTTCTTAATTGTAAATGATAAAACTATAAATTTAGTAATTGCTTCAACTTCAATATAACACACTTGTATTTTGAAAGACTTCCTAAATTAAGTACATGTATCATTAATATTTATTAATCAAGAATATGTATAAATACTTCATCTTAATAATGCTAATATATGTAACAAATTTATAATCTCTAATTAAGTGGTATGTTTCCAAAAAATAAAGAAGCAACAGTCTAATATCATTGAAGGTGTATCAATTAAACATTATATAAGACAAAACTGTTATAAGAATGTGTCCAATAATATGTGCCAATAAATATTATAAAATATTATTTGACATTTTATGGCCAATATTTTTATGCGGAAACAAGAAATATACTTAATTTCGTTTATTGGAATGAAATTTAGATATACATTAAAATAACTAACAGAATAGTTGTGAAAAGTTAATATATTGTATAAAATATATTTATTTAAGAGTTTTGAATGTTAAATATTTATACATTTAATTATTAGGAATATAGATTCGTATATGTATGTTAATCAAAATAAAGGGAACTCCTGTGAAAAAAAGTGACAATTTTGAATGCATTTCATAAACATTAACATTTAAATACAGTTACGAGGTATAAATTTTGAGAATGTATGTGATAGCTTTATTGAATTAGTAAAACTATATATATATATATGACTTAATTTGCACAATAATCATTACGTGGACATGATCATTAAATAGAGTATTCGGTAGAAAAAGACATGATGAAATTATGTATAAATTAATCAACCTCATTTTTAATGCAGATATTATCCTCATTGTCATCTCATATAAATAATAGATATTTTAAAAATAAATATAATAATGAAATGTCTTTAACATTAAAATTGCATAAAGATGTTCTCCAAAAAAAACACATTGAATGCCATAATTTATTTGTTTTATGTACAAGATTCTCTAAAGGAAAAGATTCTCTAAGACGAAAACATATGTTTAAATTTCTCCGATGGTTTCGAAGAAGATATTATAATATCCTGAATCTTAATGAATCCAAATACGGTCATACATGAAACTCAACTTGTATTTTACCAAACAGAAGAATGTCTTAGAAATTAGAGAAGTTTTATAAATGCTAAAATATTTCATCTACTCTTCAAGCCAAGAAAAAGAAACAAAGCATCAAATAGCAAACTGCCTGTTATTATGTATCAAAACTATTCCAACAGTCAAGCGTAAGAATATCTTGGACTTACATTGAATGATAAACTAACATTAAAAACCCACAATAATATTGTTATTCCAAAATCAACAAGAGCAAAATCATCATATAAAGAAGATCAAAGCTATTCTTTGATCTCAAGAATTTGTTATAAATGGTTTGTCCTCTGATTATTATACCTCACCAATGTGGAATACTATACCTTGTAAAGATGAACAAAAACTAGGAATTTTTCAACATAAAGACATTCAAGTCACATAACCAATGCTTCTGATTGTAAAAGAAACAAGGATATTGAAAATGATCTAAATATTGAAAACATAAAGTAAATTAAAAATAAATTAAATAATTTTCAAAAATTTTCAAATCTACAAAGTATAATAAATTATTTACTTATAAATGTCCACAAGAGGACACTAATCACATAACTGTTTACTTTGGAGAAAATAATTAAATAATTTTTGGATTGTGAAAAAAATAAAAATGTCATCCGCTTATGTAATTCTTTAAATTAGCTAATATATTAAAATTTGAAAAATGAATAAAAATATTTATCAAAACAATTCAAAATGCCGATAAAATCAAAACACACAAGATACGTATTATAATAATTTAATTTACATACATTATAAAAATACTTTATGGATGCCATTGCATAGAAATATGAAACTAAATTGTAAAACTTAATGTATCCCTTAGAAACTAAGAAAACTTACAATATTGACAAGAAATAAATTTCTCAGAATTTAGTGGCAATAAAGATCATTTTTCTTTCACGATAATTATTCTTTACTTCTGCATTTCCTGTTTATCTGTGTTTATGAGTTTCTTTATAGAGAAGAAATTTATATAATTCCTCTACAAAATATTTTACTTTTAAGCAAAAAAACTCAAAAACCTTGAAATACTGCCATTAATTTCAATGATTAAACTAGTTTTTATGTTCATGGCTTAAGTTGAATTCTATTTTTAAAAATGATAAATTTGAATTCTTCATCACTAAAGCAGGGTTATATATCTGCAGATGAGATTCGCGCCATCTTGGAGGCAGATTTGTCACGCTCACTGCTGGCCAGTTTCAGGCGTTATTTAAATAGAATCATATATCATTACCAACGCAGAAAGAGAGCTGATTCATTATTCATGAGTTTTATTCACTTGTAAATCTCACATTACACTGGAATATTTTACTGATTTTCGGATTTTTTGCACATATGTGCTGTTTCAATTGAAATATAGGGGAATTAATACATATAGTTCAATTTTTTTCATTTATATTGTTAATTATTTACAAATGATATGAAAAAAAATTAATGCCCTCAGACATAATTTTTAGAAAACTTTGATTATTCAGTGATGATATGAATCAAAATCAAGCATGCAATTAAAACTGAATGGCTCAAAAGTAATATTAGATTATTTTAAAACTTCAATTAGTGTACAAAAAAGATTTCTAATTTATTTTTAATTTATATTCATATAAACTGATATGCTCCCAACATTTTAACTGTGTTTTATGCAAATTCTATCAAGGAAAATAATAATTGAATAATTTTACATCCTGAATTAAACTTAACAGTAATATAAAAGTATTCTTTGAAATTGAAATAACTCACAATATATGTGTGTGTTGTCACTGATCAGATAAAATACATTTATTTTTTCATTAATAGATAAACCAGTAATCAGCTATCTTTATGAATAACTATATGAATACAAAAAAATAAGAAAACTCTTCAGATTGAGATTTGTGAATTAATCATTAAATCACAAATACCAGTTTAATTTCCGAATTTATATTCATTTAATTATTCATTATTTTCTTATAAATAAAGAGTGACTACTATCAATGTTTTAATATCTATTTTGGTTTTAAATATATGCAAAAAAGTTATTAAATTTACTTAAATTATGAGTAGACGCTTTAGAAAAAAATGCCGAAAACTATAAATTTCATTTAAAGTATTTTATGCTGATATATCAACACTACTGGAATACGGATAATTGAGTTTGAAATAATGAATTTTGATGGACACGAATTTAATTTTGGTGATTCAAAACTATATATGTATACAAATAACTAAAATTAAATACACTTTTAAATTCCATTCATAATAGCTAAAATCACTTCGTTTAACTAGCTCTCAGAATAATTTGTAATTGAGAATATTTTCTCAAATATTTATTAGGTAATTAAATGTTTTGATAAAAGTAAAATTTTTGGAATGGAGCCCATTTTATATTATTAAATTCTTTATAAAAGTAATAGTTATATTTTATTCATTTAGGGACATAAATCTATGATAGAAAAATGAACTAAAATGCTGGTAACATGAAATGCTGGTATGTTTTATAAGGGCTTCCTCATCAATATATACTTATTGGTAAATCATCATATTCAATAAGATTTACATGTGTTGAATACAAAAAAAATGTCAAAAATTAGTACAAAACTATTAATGATTTATGCATCTTACCAAATTATTAATTGCGTTAATATATCAAACAATTATAAGTTGTGTAAAAATCAGTTAAAAAGTATTTCGCATACTTGTATCCTTTATGTGTACACTGCTATCTATATCATCTGCAAAAAGATTATTCATTTTGTTGATTATCATTGCTTCACAAAAATATGGAAAATTCTTTTTTTTTAACTATTAGAAATGGAACAGAAATGAAACATATATTGCAAACAAATTAATAATCACTGATATAATCAATTATAAATAGATGATGAGTATTCTGACGTACTTTAAAAAAATGTCTAAGAAGAGATGAAGAGAAAATCTGAAAATACAAACTGAAAGTCTCACTTGTACTCATAGAACATATTTTCTGGCTTTTAATTGCGCATAATTTCTTGCAGAAAAACAAGTCTATATTTTTAATTTTTATTACTTATTACTTAAATCAGATATATTTTGACTTAATTTTTATTGCTATAAAAATAAGTCTGCTGTAACTATTTGAATATTTGTTCATACTCATTAATTTCAAAACGTAACTTGATTTATTTAATTAATCATCTGCAATACCAACAAAATTTTTAAATAAACAATTTATTTTAACTTACCGAAATTTTTACTCAAGTTTTAATAAGTTGTAAAATAAACTAAGAAAATATCACTTCATTTATTTCAGAATAAATTAATATATTTATGAAGTGGAAAATTTAGATATAATGCATTTTTAAGAATTTATAAATTGAACATAATACTAATATAATTTCATTTTTATAGTAAAATATATTATCTACAGGACGTAGATATAAATATCATTATAAATTTAAATATTACATATATTTCGATAATTTTATAATTTCATACGATCTTTATTATCTTAAAATTACAATTTTATATGTTAAATTACATTTTTCCAGAATAGAGTAATATTAAAAATTATAGTGATAGTAAATTTTGATTATGGTTGTATTGTGCCAGTGATTACACTTGCATTAAATCTTATTATACCCTTCATTCTAATTCACCCAATGAGATAAAATATAGTTAATTTAAAGTTGTTTGTTTATATGCAAGTTTTAATGGATCAAAAATTTTACTGTACCTTTTCTTGGTGTTAACATAGTAAATTTTTCTTGAGAATCATCAATCATATATAACAAAAGTGCACCAGATTAGTTTTAGGCTCCATTTTCTGTAGCTTATTTTTGTCTCTCTTCTTTTAT
The DNA here is from genome assembly GCA_037975125.1 of Latrodectus hesperus. Lineage (NCBI taxonomy): Eukaryota > Metazoa > Arthropoda > Arachnida > Araneae > Theridiidae > Latrodectus > Latrodectus hesperus. Next base: position 54,521,281 of record CM075850.1, on the reverse strand, counting down.
TGAAAATGGACAAAACAAATTTTTTATGACAATATATACTACTTGGAGGCATATTAAATTTGTTTCGTGATTTCTTCTTATTTTTTTCTAAAAAATTATTTTTTATTAGTTTAATTTAAAAATAGTTAAGTGATATATAAAATTTTCAACTAAAACTACATCTCTCTCTCTCTCTTTAGCTACTTTTAGTTTCAGTACTTTAACTCATAATTACTTTATTGAGTACTTTAACTCATAATTACTGAATTATGATAATTAACAGATCATAATTCAGTAATTATGAGTTTAAGTCTTGAAATTAAAAATTTATTTCTTAAAAATTTATTCGAGTAAAATTATTTCATTAAACACTCATTTACTTCCACATTGAATAAGTTAGTGAGAATCAAGGGAATATTTATAATTCATAAAATTTTGTTACATTTTTTGTATATTCTGAAATTGGATGACTCTATTAGAATTATGTTTCGAAAATTTTTTTTCATTAAGATCTAAAAAGATTTATATCAAAATTTATTATTTCTATTTGTTTTTAATGCAACACCTTGTGACATCAGGCAGCTAAGTTTAGTTGTAAAGATGTTTTATATTTTAAATGTTTTTTTTATTTTTAAAGTTCGGATTCACAATTTTTTGTTTTTCAGAATACAAATTAACTAAAGATTTCATGCACTTTCATAACATATATATGTATACAAAGTTTGCTTAAAAATATATTTGTTTATAATTATTTTTTGGTTAACTAGTAATGGAAATTTTTATTTTATCAATTGTAAATATACTTTTCTTAAGATCTCTGAATTTCAATATTTTTCTTAGTAAGCATAAGTCAAATCATTGATACGTTAATCAATCAAAATATAAGGTATTATTTTATAATAAGTAATTTAAATACTTTAAAAAAATTTCGGAAAAATATTTATCAGTATATATTTATGGAGCAGAGTAAATATGTTTACTGCACACAAATATAATGTTTATTTGCACTAGAAACGATTTTGCCCAAGTGAATTATCAGTAAATATCTTCTAAGTTATATGCTGTGTATGACCACACAATTAGAAACTTTTTATCAGGAATTATTTTTAAATATTCCTTTATTTTTACTAATTTTAAAACTGCATTCATAACCCGTATATAAAAGTTCTTAATTAGCATGAATCTCTCCAATATGCAAAACAAATTGAAAAAAATTTAAATGAGAAAATGAAGTAAAGAGTAAAAATTTAATCGAAGATATAAAACTCACAGAAAAATTAATTTGAACAATTACTCCTTCTTTCCTATAATAACTCTGAGCAAAAGAATATTTAAACTAGAATTATTGGTAAATGCAGCTTTAATCTATGCTGTAACACAAAATTGTGAAAAGCTTTCATACATATATACAGTGTTTCTTGGCACCCTTCATTAATTTTGACATATCTTTCAATATTTGGAGTAGCATGCTAACTATGAATTATAAAAAAATTCTGATTTATAATCAATCAAAATCATTTTTTTATTTCATTTCTACGCATTGTATATTAAAACGAGATGAGTAAATATTTATACAAAGATAGAAATGTTATGATCCAATCTTTTTTTTATATGAAGCAAAAAAATAAAGAGTTGTATAAATATTACTTGAAAACAAAAGATAACACACACAACAATTACCCAAATAAGATTTTAAAAACATATTTTTGAAAATATTGGCCAAATGAAATTGGAAAGATTTAAAACAGAAAAGAAAATTTTACTATCATGTATTTGTAATATTTTTTCTCAATATTTTTCTTCAATTTTTTTCTCATTGTTATAAAATTTAACTACACAGATAATAATTGTACTTCCTCACTTTGTCTTATACATTGTAAAGTTGGATTTTTTAAGCGAGATTCAATTTTAAAGTAAGCAAATATTTTAATTTTCTATCTTTATATACTATGTTTGGACCTAGGTTTTATTCATAAGAATAAAAACAGTGCACTTTAATATTTTTCATCTATTTATGTGTATTTATAATTATGTAATTTTTTAGTAGACTATTATTTGATAAAACTCGTACCAACCAATACCTTGTAATTTTAAATTAATGCAAATATTGAATAACATTTTAAAAAATTAAATTTTGAACATTACTCTAAAAGTGTATTATTTATTTTTGAATACTGTTAATTGAATCTATGATCATTGTTACTTCTGAAAAAAAAATAATTATTTGAAAATTAATTTTAAAACAACATTTCGTCAAAGTCATTAAAAACTTAATAAAACTGTTTCAATAAACATTATTCTACACTTTATAATAGCCTATTTATTTACTTTTATATTGAAACAAAATTTAGTGACTTTTTTATTCCTTACGTTCCTAAGATTTTCTTTTACAATGAAATTTTAATTAAAATTAAAAGCGAAAAAATTAAGTTATTTATAATGTTGTTTCTGTTTATATATTTTTTTCCTGGCAATTAACTGCAAACTATTATTTCTTAAAATTACAATCTTCTGTAACTTTAAGCAAAGCCATCGAAAACAAAGGTGGAATTGTTTTAATCAGAATTACAAAAAATCCTCATTAAATTCATTGTTCAAATACGAGTAAGCTATTTCCTTTTTTTCAAGGAACTGAAAGTAATGCAGCGGGAGAATTAACTTCTAACACTTTTGCTCTCTGATTTTCAGCACCATTTTAATGCAAATAATCTTTTTGAAAAAGAGTATCTCTCTTAAAGCAGAAATTTGTCCGGTTTCATTTGTGATGATAAAGCTTATTAGCAGAACTTTTACACTTAATCACATAAAATGGATGTTTTTTTCTTGCATTTATTTAAACGAAATTACGATTTCTCGTTGCCTTAAAAACTTGCTTAAATGCTTTGGAAACGTCCATTCTCTTTGTTTTTATTTTGCTTGTATTGAGTTATTAAATTCTGCTTTATGTTATGAAGATTAACGTGCTTAAGATGTAAATGACATAATGTAATAGAACTTCTATAACAATTTTAACATTACATTTATGAAAAGGAAAATATAAAATTGAAAAATAAAATACCTAAGAATAATTTATTAAAATTTTTTTCTTGCTTATATTGCTTAATGTAAGACGTTTTTAGCAAATATCTTCTAATCTTTTTTAATTTACTTTAACAAATTTGACATTTTTATCAAACAAATAAACTTTTCGACATTGAAATTCTAACACCAAAAAGGATTGGTCAGAAACTTATACATATTTCAGGGTACGCACCTTATTTGGTTATACAAAAGATCTGAAATACGCAACTTTCCAGCGCACGTAGGATAGGATATAATGTAAGAAACCTTTAAAGCAGGCTATACTCTCGCTGTTATTGCTGCTTGCTCTTCCCGCAAAGGACACCTGTAATTGAAGAGAATACCAGTCCATCGTCGGCAGAGTCAATTCAAGCAGACAGTCGAGTTTATGAGGGGCATGGTGATCGGACTGAGCAGGGCAAGTTGGGCCTTACAGCAAATCACAGCTGACAGACACCTAAACGTGTCTACAGTGCACCAGCTGAGACGAAGACAGTTAAAACAAGGAACTGTGCAACGTTTGTATTGTGTATGTGCAGCTAGAGTGACTTCAATACGCATGAACCGATGCGTCTGACGGGAGGTGATGGTGGCTCCGCAAAGCTTTTCTACCAAAATTCTGCAGCTAGTGGACTGCTATCTTGGCATCCGTTAAGAAGATTGTCATTAATCCCACAGCATAAATGCCAAAATCTTAAATGGTTCCGTATTAGAGTGATGTAAACGATGAAGTTGCTTAGGATTGTCTTCTCAGATAAATCCCGCTTCTATTTCTTTAGTCAACTTGTACGAGTGTGGCGTCGATATGCAGACGGGTCCAATCCGACAGCAATTGTGGATCGCTTCATCGCCTGATAACGCAACACCATTGTTTGTAGTGCCCTTGCGTTAAATTCCAGATCACCTCTAGTTGGCATAAATGACACTATGACAGCCCAATGTTACGTGGATGATGTTCTGCGGCTGGTGACACTCCCCTGCGTTCAGATAAATAAAAACTAATATTTATAATCAAGCGTTAACCTTCGTATAAAGGCCTAATGTTATTTTTCAGCTGGATAATGCCTGACTGCACATTGCTTACATCAACTAACATGCCTTGGTGTATAGCTACTTCCCTGGCTACCATTCTCAATAAATAGCTCATCAATCGAGCCTTTGTTGAATACGATTTGAAACCATTTGCATACCCTGCCACTTCCTCCATCAGAAGATGCTCTTTGGTAAGCGGTTGACAGAAATGAAGAGCCCTACCTCAGGACGGCATCAGTACTCTGACTGTGAGTCTAGGTATATTAATTTGTGTATCCTGACCACGATGGTCTTACAAACCTTCTGACCCAAGCCTGTTATCGCTTTGTGTTATGCATATCATTTTGAACTACAGATTACTTATTATTCGTAGCTGACTCTCTTTCTCTCTTTCTGTTTGCCAAGTTCTGTCTCTTTCTAGCAACTCCTTCTTGGTGTTGCATTTTCAATGTCGGGCAGTGTATTTTATTTAAAACTATTATAGAACTATTTTTGTAACAAAGCATTGATTTTACAAGATAAGAATATGCATTAATTTTATTTTAAGATCGTATAATTTTGAAGTATTTAGTGTAATTTAATTGGGAGCGAGTCATTGGATAAACTGGTAAGAGATCTTTTAATGGTATACTATCATTTAATTAATTACAAAAGGAATTAAAGATATCACATTGTCACTTATCACTTAAATGAATCCTATTCATCATTCATGAGTTTCAGACTCGAGTACACAAAAAAAAATCATTCACCTCTTATAAGTGATTAAAATAAATACTAAGTCCAACTTCTTTGCTCTGCTGGAAAGGAATTCATCAAGTGTGATTGAAATTTATTTCTAGCATTCTCTCTAGATGAAAATCCACGATTACTGATGAAAGCACTAAATTGTTCTGAGTTACAGAACAGGGCAAAATGATGGGAAATTCAACAACTCTACAGGCTCATCTTGTCTGGGAATCCGAAGAAATTTTAGAATCATACATCTCCATTTCTATGACATTTTTAATTATGTCATCATCCCTATCTTTAATCTGCAACAAAAAAATTAAAAATTAACTAAATGATACCTCCAAAAGTAATTTTTCTGTGTAAGTACGGTTGAATTTATTACAGTGAGCTATAAATTAACAATTTGCACTTAAAGATTTTTTTTCAGTACGAGTTCCATAATTTTAACTAAACCCGACAAAGACGTTTTGTAAAATCATCTCCAACAAGAATCATGTCACCTGATTTCACATGAAAATAATGACATTTTTACCGCATTAATAAAAATTAATAAGCCAACATTCTCTTTGATAAAACGCTTTTTAATTTCATTAAAAGTTTAGTACGATTTTGATTACATTTACGATAATTTTTAGCATTAACAAAATCCTTATCAATTACCTTAGTTTCAAAGCTTACAAACAGTGTTTACACTGATGTATGAGGAATTAAATCTTCGAAGTCTTCAGATTAGTATGTAAGTGGAAGCGATTGAATTACAGACATACAATTGTATGAAATAGTTTCTAGTTCACCATAATTTGGTATTACTCTTCCTAAGTACTCATCAAATACTCTTTCAGTATAATAAAAACACTGTCTCCTCCCTTTTTCCACCTAATGATTTGAAGTGGATTAAATCTGCGTTGAATCATATATAAATCAGTTCCTTTATAAACTTTATTTCAAAAGGCACTCAATCATTAAAAATCAATTTCACAAAAACTATTGAATGCACCCTGAAGTTGCTTAGATTGTCGGAACATATATAAACATCTGATGGTCTCTTCTGAAAATGAAATACTTCGGAGAAAATTGAAAAGACGTAACTAGTTCACAGTGATAAAAAAGTGCTTAATAACATAACTAGTTCTAAAGAAATACTTTAAGAAATAGCAAAGGTAAACAAAAGTATCTATGTCTTGTCCCTATGTTTAATGTGCAGAGTATCTACCTGATCCATCTTGATAACTCCGAAGACTTTCGTATTTTTCTCCCAATCACGTTTATAAATAATGAATGCCATCAACGATGCAACTTTTTCTAATATTCTGTGTGTTTCTAAGAAACATAATTCAGTTTTTAGGAAGTTCTATACAACAAATATCTCTACAATCGAATGTTGTAACTGATTAATCTTTAAAGTTTTTCCATTCTGCAGTCTTTTTTGGTATTTTTGTTGTCCAGAAAACATTTTATGACAAATCCATAATCTTAAACATGTTAACGTGATGTAAACATGCGTGATAATGTCGTTGCTTGCACATCCCATGAGCCTGTGTATGCAAAGAAATGATAAATATCTTTAAAAAGAATTTATAAGTTACTCTTGTCAATAAGAACTGGAAATATTAATTCTAATTAATTCAGCAAATCAATTCATTTGAATTTGTCAAATAAATCATTTTAGCTCTAATATCATCTTCAAGTTCTGATTGCTACACCATTCTTTTTTTGTACAGTTGCCAATTTGAGCAGGAACAACAGTTTTAAAATATTCTAAGCAGATACAAGCATTATTTCTCGCTAATAAATAAAACCCGAGAACTTTATAAAAGAAAATGAGACTGATAATCATATAGTTACCAGCTTGACACACATAGTTCTCAAAATTTCTAATGCATTTATTGCTGATTAGTTTGAAATGAATCTATTGATCTTGTGTACTATTTTATTTCCCATAAATATTTTATTCTTCATGTCTTTAAATTATATAATCTTATTTTTTTAATTTTAAATTTAAAATGAGCTTTAAAATATGGATAATATTTTACATGGTTAATCATTGGTTATTCATAAATGGTTAATCATTTAGGTCAAAAGTTCATCCAACTGTGCGTATACGAATTAATGAAATATCAATTGGGATGAAGTTATCTTTGAAATTTACAAAAAGTTAAGATTTACTCTTTGCAATGAGTTATTCATATACATTAATGTTACTCCAAATTTACTACCAAATAATAACTTGAAAAATTATCCATAGCGAAGAAATTATAGTTTTCAGAAATGTTTAAAAGTGTCATTTTTACACTTTTAAAAATTTCTATAAACAATAACATTTTAGGAACATTTCGTTATCAAGAAAATAAAATTTAATATAGGAAAAACTTTATTTTGATTTCTGAAGATACTAAATTAGTCAACTATATTAAGTACCTAGGGGACTGATATTGAATACTATTTATCAATAACATATCATACTGCATTATTAAAAAACATATTAAATTTTCCAATATTAATAAGTTTATAATGGCTTATTATAAAATCTATGCTGTGGAATTTCATTGATTCATTTGAAATATTTACTTATTTTATGTTAAATATAATACAAAATACCTCTAAAAAGTTACAAGTAAAACAATCGAAACTTATGAATTCGAAACACCAAACATTTTATTATTTTTATATCTGATTCTCATTATTATTATTCTCCTCTATTTTATTCGCATTAGTAGTCTTTAACTCAATCTATTTATTAGTACTTGAATGTGAAAACATGTATTTATTTAAATATATAATGTCGATGAATTAGAATTGTTAAATGATTCTCTCGGATGCATAAATGAAGCTTTTCCTAAGCAAATAAGTACTGATCACAAATGTATACCTTTGAAAATAAAAAGTTTTATATTTACATTTATACTATCTTCAATCAACTAGTTAACAGGAATGTTAACTTTGATAATTATTTCCTTTAACGTGCTTAAAAGTGTCCAAAAGGCGTTTTCTTGGGATAACAATCCAAAGCTTCTCTAATAACACATCATAACAAGACAAAAGAGTAACTGAAACAGAAGTTCTATTTTGTTTGAATGTATTTATCCCAAAACACAGCAGCAATAAACTTACGCATAATAAATCGAAATATTAATAATTTTAATCAATGAGCTTACCACTTTAAAAATTAAATGACTTAAAATAATTCTCGTAATGTGTAAAATTTTAAATTAATGAGTTCAATTTTTCAAATATATGATATTAATTTTTATTTATGATATTTAGTATAAAAGTATTGTGTTCCTTATAAATTAGAAGTAAGCTAGTAAATAATAAAAATAATGTATATTCAAAACTATTTGAAAATGTTTTATTAATTGTATAACTTTTTATGTACAATTTTAAATATTTCTTTTCAATATATTATATCTAAATGTCAGAAAAAATGATCTCATTCTTTCTAAGTTACAAATTTTATGGTAAGAATTGTAACTGAAATCAATCATTTTTACTGTGTATGTACACAAGCTTCTTAGAAATAAAAAGCCATTGTTACCTCATAAAGTCACCTTTGAGTGGAATTCCATGGAACATGATGTAGAAGAAAGATTCTTTCATTATCTTAAAGATAGGGAGGAAAACAGAAAACCCTCTTCAAATACACATCAAGTTTCCCCTATTTATCTGAGAAACAAGAAAAACGTGGAGTTGAAATTAACTTTAGCCTCTTTTCTGCTGCGATTTCCGACACTGTCTTTTAACGGAAGTGATTCTTTTTCCATGAGGAAAATGCGCCAGTTTTATTTGTGCTGATAATGGAAAAGGACATTAGGAGATTTATTTTTTGTTTTCAAATCAGTGGGTATATTGCTCCGTTATGTCACGATTTATATTCTGAAAAGTGGTAGATACTGATATGTTTTGCATTATAAATAAAATACAGGAGTAGTATTAAAGTTCACAAATGGGTTTTCTTATTATTTTGCTTATAAGATTTACTAACATTCATTTAAGAAGGAGGATTGTATTAAGTGAAGATATCCTTTGTGATTTGGTATTTTCTACTTTCTTCCTTATCGTTATTTAAATTACAGAGGAACAATTTTTATCTCCTGAGACTGTTTCACCAATCTAATTTATTTTTATAAAAATATTTTTAGGACTGTTATTAAAAATTTAAAAATATTTTTAAACATGTTATGAACATTTAAGATTATAATATGCCAAAAATAAGAACATGTCAAAAATTTTGATTTTAACAAAAAAATAATAATTATTATAATTAAAATAAAGACTATTAAAAATCTTAATTAAGTCTCTAAAAACGTTTCATAAAATAGATTTACATAAAATATTTCTGAAACAAGAATAATTTTTATTTGATTTTCAACGTAACAAATATAATCCAGAGTTCATTTAGTGTAGGTCGATGAGTTCGCTCTAGAGTTCATTTAGATAGATCATGAAATGGATGTCTTCCAATATGAATATTTGCAGTGATTGAGAATTCAATTTAAGCCAAAAATTCCTGATGAATTAGCTATCATAAAGTAAATATAATGTAACAAATTAAATATATTTTTATCTACATTTAATGGAGTTGTCTAATTTTTTCTTCGCTTTCCTCACACACATACAAAACATGCAATATGTGAATGTTCATCACTAATTATATTTTATATTAATTGTATTGAAAAATGATAGTTTTTAAATGAAACAATTAACCATTAATTATAAGTTTCGTGTAATATTTATATTCATAAATATATTAATACACATAATCATAGAAATCAGTTTCCCCTTAATATAAGTTTAATAAATTTGAAGTATTGAGTTGTTCGGAAAGTAATTTCGTTTTTCATGAAAATGTAAAACGTATTGCGAATAAATATCGTATTTCATTGCATATTGTCCATTCTAGTCCAATAGCTTTTACCATCTTTCTGGTAGTAGCACGATTTCACACGCATAAAGTGGTTGGTTTTTACAAGCAAAAAGCCTATCCAGGTGGGAAAAACGAAATTACTTTCTGAACAGCCTAATAAATCGTTTGGAAAAAATACTGGAGATAGTACTATATATAACATTGTTAGATATAGTGGTATTATTGTTAACATAAGTAATTAAATCAGATAACAGCATAATACATAGTTCATTCATTCAATATACTTATGTTTTATTTACTTTAATAGTAAAATAAAACGTGAGTGTATTGGTTGAAAATATTTCTGATCCTTACTAAAATAGAATTTCTCCTGTGATCTTAAATCTAATGATTCTTAAAACACTTACACAAGAGAGGAATATTAACTTCAACCATTCAATCACGTTTGTAAAACATCTAACTTTACATGAATAAAATTCCCCATTTTGTTTTGGCTATGGTGACCAAACTTTGATTATCCGAATTCAATCAATGAGATTACCTTAACAACAGTAGTTATTGAAATGAATGATTTTTAAAAATTGCAAGGCGTTATACATATCCATATGTCCGTAACATTTCTTGGGATATGTGGTACTGTCAAAAAAACGCAATTCGATTTAATTGTGTTATAGTAAATTGTGGGCGTAACATTTAGCACGCTTTATGACAAATTTCAAAATCTATAAAAATATATTATATCAATGAAATTATATTTTATTTTGCTTAAAATACTACTTGCAGCTCCTTTTTCACTCCAATGGAGAAGTATTTGAGTTTTTATAGGGCAAATAATTCCCATTTTAAACTATAAACAAATATTATTTCATTCTTATATTTTCCTTTTCATTTTAAATAAATTTTGATTTTGTAGATAAGATTTTATTTAATGTTTTTCTATGAAAATTTGCAAACATTTCACCATATGAGAAAATTGTAGCAATAAAAAGCATGCTCCTAATTTACAACTGTACAAAAGCATCTACATTAAAAATAAATGATATATGAAACTAGCAATAATGAATCAATAACAAAGGCTTTTGATTGATGCTGGAAAACAAATGAATTCTGCTCTTATTGATTACAATTAAAAATTGACTTTGATAAAGTTGCTCATTTAAAGTAAATTTCAACTATTTAACTTGAAATTAATGGTACCTATATGAAAAAATCATTTACTTAAACATTCAATACTTTTCAATAAAAGTTTTTGTAAAATATAAAGCTTTATCCTATTTTTGAATAAAAAATTTTGTTTAACTCTCATTATGTGTTTAATAGTACTTTTATATGGTAATTAGGGACTTCATTTTATAATGAAATAAATAAAACTAAGTATCTGTCATAAGGGAAACAAATACAAAAGTTAAAATTGGAATTGAAGCCAAAGCAGTTTTCTTAAATAAAATTAATTAAAGAATTTTGGCCCAAATAACCCGTTATTATAAACCCTAAAGAATCAAATTTTGAAAATAAAATGTTCTGCAAGAAGTTTATCCCTGGGTTAAATATTCTTATATTTAGTTCCATTATCTTTCTGTGTGGAGACGAAAGATTATAAGAAATTTAGAAATCACTGAATATATCTCAAAGGAGCTTTTGCAATATTTCTCAAACTGGAGAATGTAGTCTATGATAAAATTTTTCTTCATCCTCTAGAAATTGTGCTGGTAATTTTTTAAGTTATATTGAGAGAATGATGAAAACAATAATGTTTGATATAATATTTATATATTCCATGATATGAAATAATAGTTTATATTTCTAACAATTAAGTGATAGACCCTGTTATGATCGGTAGGAAATAAGTGTTCTCATCTCCTGAAATAAGGGAGATTGATATTTGAACTTGCAAAAAAAAATGTAACGCTGAAAAGCCTTATGCACATTAAGTATTTATAGAAGATTATTAATATCATATACAATGTGTAAAATTAGGTTGCCAAACCGAATTTAGAAAATTGCCATAATAAATTGCCAAATCGGGTATCAGTCACTTGATCACTGCTCATAATTACCATCGCATGTGTAATGCTTGAAATCTTCTGCAGGTGGAAAACAGTGGTTGAATATGTAACGGGAAATAACACAATAAAATTTAAAAGTAATTTAATAAATTCTGTCAAATCGTAGATATATAGGTTACTCAGTTTCTCTCCCATCTTAAGCACAAAAAGTTTAATATTTATTTGAGCTAAATATTATATCATTCGAGGATGGAATTCTATTTATTTGAGTATCTCAATCTAAGCTTTGTGAATATTTTAATTTTACATTTACATTTTTTTATCCATTTATTACACAAATCCAAAACTGATAACATGAAAAATCTGCTATTTAACACGGAAGATATTAGGGCTTATATTTATTATGAATGTTGATATTAATGAGACATATAAATGTTTTGCGCTTTTGAAAATTAATTAAATTGAATACTATGCATCTTCAAAATAACATTTGGTCTAAATTTTTCTTGTTTTCTAATAATCTAATAACTTTTAAATAATAATTGTTGTCACATGTGCTTCGATTACGTAAAAAGATACATAAATTCTTAGCTTCTATAAATTCACCATTATATCCTATTTAATTATTGATATTTGATTTCGTACAATAAGGAAAATATGGATTCATCAAATAAATATTTATTTCTGTGTGATATAGAAACCCATGATAACATACATATATGTATGATTATATAAAAGTTTATTCTAAAATAGTATATACTATTTTTTCATCTAAGAAAACTAAATACACTATTTCTGAATATATTTATTTTAGAGCTATTGTATTTTAATCAGATTTATACAGCTTATTCATGGTGATGCTTTTATTCTGATTATCATTCACCACTAAGATTCAAATTCAAAAAGAAGATTTCGTCATATTTATCCAAAAAATTGACTTTCCATTTCATAAAAGTTGCAAAAACATCCCGATCAAATAATTTAAGTAAACAAGATGTCAGGACAAGGACAAAATTGATGGATTGTAAGCATTCCATTTGAAGAGAAATTGATGAATGGAATATTTTCACTTTCCTTGTGAGTGTAGTGTTTTTGAAATTCTATATGTCTAGCTTGTTTTCTTCACATTGATAAATAAGAAAGGTAAAATGTTCTATTTGCAATCAAATCTTTCACATATATTTTTTTGTTTTCAATGATTATAAGGTTTTAAAGATGAAGTTTAGATAATATATATGATAATATATATATATATATATATATATATATATATATATATATATAAATAAATATATATATATATATATATATATATATATATATATATATATATATATATAAATATATATATATATATATATATATATATATATATATATATATATATATATATATATATATATATATATATATATATATATATATATATATATATATACAGGGTGATTATAAAAAAACTTTGCCAACATTTGCACTTCTAGCGTCCATTCTATTTAACCGATCAAGATGATACTTCAAATATAGTTCTTTTGAGATATGCGCTCGAGATTCTGTGAATGGCAACACAGTGGCCCTCGCGGTTACAGTTATAGTGACAGAAACTTGAAATTTTCGAATGGCAACGCCTACTTTTTACCATCGCAAAATGTTCAGCACATGCGAAAACCCTAAATAGCGTTGAAACGGTACCGATATGTCCGAAAACCGACGTGTTATACACATACAAACAGTTCTTCAATGCGCACGGAGGAATAATGCATACGACAGAGACAAGACACTGCTCAATGATGAGAACACATAGAGAAAAAAATCTTTATTAATTTCAAAAATTTTCCACATGAGTGCCATCACAGGCAATTACGCATTGCATGGGGGAGACGGTGGACAATGTCGCTGCACGCAACATGGCACGAGGGATGTTTCCAATCTCACGCCGTATAGAATCCTTTAAGTCCGACAATGTTTGAGGATTGCACAGATAAACTCTGGATTTGAGATAGCCCCAAAACCAGAAATCCATAGGCGTCAGATCTGGGGATCGCGCAGGCCACGGAAAAGGATAATAGCGTGAGATGATGCGATCACCAAAATGCTGATCCAGGAGCCTTTTAACTGACCTCGCTATATGTGGAGGTGCGCCATCTTGCATCCAAACAATGTCATTGAGCGCATTCAGCCAACGCAACTCCGGTAAGACATAATTTTTCAGCATGGCTGCATACCAAGAGCCCGTTACAGAACATGTTGCTGGGCCAGTCGGGGTCGTTTCCTCAAAGAAGAACGGGCCCAGAACAAATGTAGCTGTAATGCCGCACCACGCAGTCACTTTGGCGTCAAATAATGGTACTGGCGCCACAGCATGAGGATTCATCTCTCCCCAGTGCACACAATTCTTTGTGTTAATGCTGCCATTTAAGGTGAAATGCGCCTCGTCCGTCCATAGTATGCGAAGTGGCCAGTCGCTATCCGCATCATATCGTAAAAAAATGCATTTGCGAAGTCCAGACGTTGTTGTGGGTTACCCGGCTCCAACATCTGGACGCGCTGGAACCGATAGGGAAACATGTGAAGTACCGAGCGCAAGAGCTTGCGGACCGTTGAGTTCGGAATATCCAACACGCGCGCTATGCCTCTTGCGGTTTCTGTGTGTCTTGCAGTCACTGTATGGTGCACTTCCATGACAACGTCCTCAGAAATAGTTGGCCGTCCGGAGCGCTGTTTGTCACAGGTGCAGCCTGTATCTTCGAATTTCCGCACTAAATCACGCAGAGCTTGCAGAGTACATGGGCCGCGTCGTTGTCGATGATTGCGGCGATACGCACGCAAGGCTTCCGCAGCGTTCATCCCATTTTGGTAATAGAGTTTGATCAATTCACCGCGAACTTTCCTAGGAAGACTCATATCGTCGGCATGTGCGAGTTCCCGAATGACGACTTCGCATGCCCGCTTGGTATTTTATAGGTTTCCTACGCTGAATATCTGGCGACCGGCGTTCTGTGATTGGTTTCTTGACTCTGTCACACGCAAATTTATTGCGTGCGCCCAGATCGTGTTTTATTGGCCGGTTTTCAGAACTCTTTTTTGTGTTTGCAGAACACGTCCGTTTTTAGACATATCGGTACCGTTTCAACGCTATTTAGGGTTTTCGCATGTGCTGAACATTTTGCGATGGTAAAAAGTAGACGTTGCCATTCGAAAATTTCGAGTTTCTGTCACTATAACTGTAACCGCGAGGGCCACTGTGTTACCATTCACAGAATCTCGAGCGCATATCTCAAAAAAACTATATTTGAAGTATCATCTTGATCAGTTAAATAGAATGGACGCTAGAAGTGCAGATGTTGGCAAAGTTTTTTTATAATCACCCTGTATATATATATATATATATATATATATATATATATATATATATATAGATATATATATATATATATATATATATATATATTCTTATTTTTGTAAGCTAAATCTTTCCCCTAAACATGATACTAGATGACCATTTTAATATGGCAATACTTATATCCTAAAATTGCAGGAAAGCAGAAATATTCTTTTTCTAATAAATTCCATTATATATGAATCAATGAGTAGGAAAATTCTTCTTCAATCGACATAATAATTTCCCATTGAGAGGAAATGCAGAAATTATGAAGACCTCAGACCATTAATGCCTTATTAATGAATTTCAAGATGGACAAGAACTGATATTTGACATTCTGTTTGAGGTAATCTGTATTTCGGAATATATTGTTTCTGGGATTCTATGAAGTGAATTATTCAGAGAATAATAAAATACAGTTCTTTCTTCATATAGACAAATGGATAATATTTTATCCATGTTTTGAAATCTGAGTTTTTTTATTATTATTTTGCCCCAAAAAATCCATGATAGTTTTTTTTTATATAAGAAAATGTCTTATAATGAAGAATTGCAAAATACGAGGAAAAAGTGTTTTTATGCATTATAATCTTTATTAAACAAATATTAACATAAAATAAATTACTTTAATTGATTTGTAAGATATAGTTGTATAATAAGTACAACTATATAACTTATTTTAAAAACATTTTTCGGAAACCAAGGTATATTAGACTTTCTCAACCAAAGCAAAATTGATCAGTTACTACAATATTCAAATCTTGTAGAGAAACTTCCCAGAAGCTAGTTAAACTCAAGATTTGCAATTCAATCAAACTTTTTTGAAAACATTCATGCCTAACTTTTCCTACTTTATGAACAAATGTATTACTGCATTGGATTCCTTGTGATTTCTTACTGTGAAGTATTTTTCCAGATCGTTTTTATAAAAGATGGAATTCATTAATAAAAAAGTAACTGAAAGTCATTATGTTTTTTATTTTAATTACTGTTCTGTTTAAGGCATTTGTAATGCAATATTAATTTTTCCACGTGCTGCTATTCAATAAATAAACCATATAAAGTTAACACAATGTGAACATGAAAATAAAAATGCTTGGTTATTTTTTTTAATTTTCATACTTATTGATAGTCATTTTACTTAGCTACAGTACTCCACAGTGATAGAAGTTACAAATATTTTCCCATTTGAAATTTTGATTCATGTTTTCAAAAAATCCAAGCATATTAGAACTTTCATTTGGATTCTTTCACTGTAATATTATGTAAAGAAAACAGTATATATATTATGTAAAGAAAACAGTTGTTTACCTGGTTACTTGGAGGATACACACACATTTCATATTTCATAACCTTAATAACCTTAAATATTTCACAAAAACATCAAATAAAACTTCTATTCCTCATTTTTTGCTATTATATTGCTTATAAACTTTTATCACCATAAGGTTGATAGTCACAAAATAATTCTAAAATTGAACAAACTTTTTCTAAGCACTTTAAGTGTTTTTCTCTAATAAAATAAGAATAATCATAGTAAAAGTAAGCAATAAAAACTTAATTTCTTAAATGTATAAACTTTAAGCAGAATTGTTTTTATTAAAATTTTAAAAATTGTACATTTAAAAAATATTTTTTCTTAAAGTATTTCTGAATCAGATTAAAATTTTAAAAAAGGCATTTTTTTACCTGTTATATATTTTTGTTTTTTAAATTTTGAAAAAATTATTTTAATAATTCTCGAAAAATTTTCAAAATTTTCAAATATTAATAGGTTAATTGTCGATTAAATTAAAGTAAATTTATTTACAAATTAATTTAAAATTTGTATTTCGTAATATTTAAGAAACAATTTCAAAGCAATGATCAATAAATAATTTTATTGTAGAAACGTATCATTAAATATAATAGAGTAATCAGAGATAAAAAGAAAAATCTTAGTTATTGAAAATCAGGAAATTAGAAATTAAAAACAATTTAACACTAAATCAATACTTGATATATTTCCATCGTAGGGCAAAGATACTCAAGAATAATGTGTTCAATCATTTTGTAATTTAAGTACAGTACTAATTACTACTCATATAGTGTAATATTCCCAATAAATTTCACGTCTAGTTACCTCTCTTGAGATAAAGAGTTATGTTCTCACAATTTTTTTAATGTTTGTCGCATGCATTTATTTTTTATTTGGAAAAAATAAAACTTTGTTTCAAATTTATGCGTATTTTTTTATCTTCCTTAGAGACAGATACAATGTGTGTATGATAGTTTTTACTCTGCAGAAAAATAAACTGCAAAATAAAGTGAATGATAAAATAGAAAGACATTTTGTGCTCTAAAGTATGTTATATTTTATTCCTTCCAAAAACATAGCAAAGATTACTTTATTTTCCTCTATACAATTGTGTAGTAAAAAATTTATTTAGCCAGTTTATTTATTATTACTTAGACATAGTTCTCTGAAGAAATGTATCTAAATTTTCAAAATTTATATAAATTTGAGTAAAAAAGCAGCAAATTTTTAGAAATCTATCTATCAAAAATTCTGTCATTCAAGATTTTACATTTAATATAAAATTCTTACAAATTACCCTTTTATATTTTAAGTCATGACTTTGTTTCAAGGTGTGCTTATTGGTTTGGTGTGCAAGGTGTGCCTAGAAGTTTCATATGGCTTGGTTTCAAATTTCCCGTAATTTTTACGAAGTTTCAACAAAAATTTCACTTTTAAGTGTATTAGAATATAGACAAATTTACCATCTGCAATTTAGAATTAATGAATAAATCTAAATTAAAAATAATAATCTCAAAATAAAACATCAGATGTTCATATCAGAAATTCAAAACATGTTTTGTTTAACTGCTGGAAATTATCCAAACATGAAATTAATATCATCAATTATAATTACATAAAAAATATAATATAGAACTTCATTTTTCCATACTAGACCAGTTATTGTAAAATAAAATTACTATTAACGTCCGTTTTCAATATAGGGAACGAAAATGTCGTAAAAATAAAATTTTATGAAACATATAAAAATTGTTATACAAAAGAACACATTTATTAAATTATACTGAAAATTCAAAAATCAACATTAATAATCAACATTTTTAGGATTTACTCAGTTTTTATAAAAATGTCAAGAAAATAATCTTGAAGAGTGTTGGCCGAAAAATGTATAAGACATATAAGAAGTCACTTGAAGAAACAATTGCAAATTGCAATCAATCTTAAAATTTATGATATTTTTATGGAATGGAAAACTTAATGACGCTCTAAAGAATAATTCCTAATTAATCTGAAATGATATTCCATAATCGTACACACAGTGAGTTGAATAATTTAAGTAATTAATACTTTCATACAAATTGGAGTATTTGGTGTGCATGAATGAATTTTACATGAAAGTTCTTTATGCGAACAAAATGCAATAATTGAATAAATGCTTAAATTTTTCTTAAAAATAAATAAAAAATGTTACATGCTTTGAAATCGTATAAATATGAAAATAAAACTTCTTTAAAATGCAGTCATGATCATTATTTGTTTACTCTAAAGTTATGAAATGCTTGTGAGTATTTGTTAGCATACAAACAGACACCACTTTCAACAAAATTTAATGATATGACTAGATGTAGCATTTTCTTCAAATATTCTGAACTCTCAAAATGTATGAATTAATTACGATTTTGAAATGTGCGTGCGTGCGTGTGGTGTGTGTGTATATGTTTAAATGTGTTTTGAATTTAACAGTTAAGCAGATCAAAACTGCCGATTATTTTGAAAGGGGGTAAAAATTATGATCAAATAATGAGTTACACAGTATTTAAATATCGCATAAAAATTTAAATTAGGAGAATTTTAAAAAAATAACACTTCATTATTATAATTTAAATCACAAAAATGAGGATCAGGGTGTCTCTATTATAAATAACTTTTCTTAAAAATTATTTACAATAAAATCATTAAAACAAAAATATTGATGAATATTTTTAAAATAGTTGTAATTTACTTTGTTGTGTTATCTAAGAATCTGGTGTATATATGAAAGGTTAAAAATAATATAAGTGATTATTTTACGAGTTTAGATTTGTATTTTTACATTCATGGTTACATACCAGCTTTTCTTAACATATCAGTATTCGCGGCCCAATTTTAAAATTAATTGTCATGGCGCTCCTAGCATAAAATAAAATCTATACAATATAGTTTGAGAATGGCAACACTATAAATCCTTTCTAAGACTTCAATTTTAAGCCTTAAAAATTACCAAGAATACGATAATTAATTACTATTTTGTAACACCGGTCTTTAGTATTCCGGTGCCTTTTTTATTGCTCTTGCGTCCACCATGTCAGACATTCTATTAGCTTTGCAGAAGCTTTGTTTTTTTTTAAAAAAAAATTCTTGAATGTCTCGATCTTGAATGAAGATGTTGTCTCGATTGAGTGTAAATGTAAGCGAATGTGTTCTTATACAGAGAAAGAGCAGATTGGATAACGTCAGTTTCTATAACAGCCAGTCTCATTCGAGTCGATCCTTCTATTGCTATCAAATCTATTGAGAATATGTATTTTATATATTTTTTCGAGTTAGTTGGAAATCACTTTATTAAATATTTAAAACAGAAAATTTATGCAGATTGATAAATATCTAAGCAGGTATAAGAGAGAATTAAACTATAGTCAAGCCTCAACAAATACACAGACCAACGTAGTTCCGAAAATAAAATCAAGAAAATATTCTTAGGATATTTAAATTTTAGACTTACTAGTGCTGAAGTAAATGAAGAAGAAAGGTCCTAGAACATCATTTGCTCAAAAATATTGGAGGCAAAAACATGAAATTTAATAAGCGACTTTTCAAAACGCTTCATAATGAGTACGTCAACAAATCAGCGAAATCTTCAAATTAATACTAAAATTATATGAAAAGCAAGAATCATTTTTAAGAAATTTTTTCTGTATATGGAAAAAGTTTATTTGCCTTTTATAAAGTTTTCTATAAAATAGCTAGTTGTGAAAAACCTAACCCCATTGGTAAAGAGTTTATTTTGCCAGCAGCAATTGAAATTGTAGAAACTATGTTTAGCGATAATTTTTCAAGACAATTGCAGCCTATACCTCTTTTAAATGATACTATTAACCATAGAATTGGTAATATAGATGAAGATGAACACTTTCAGTTTTTTTGGAAGCTCCGTCACAAATTATTTTCATTACAGTTGATGAGGCAACCAATAGTAATGTAGATGCTCATTTCATTGTAATTTGACCTTATGATGATGTATCTTAATAATAAAATTCCTTTTCTTCAAACCAATATTTCATTATTTGCTTTTAAAATGATTTTATGAACGAGACAAACACATAAAATGGAAAATTGCCTTGGAATTTGTATTGATGTTGCCTTTTCATAAGTATACAACCACTTGTAAAACAAAAATTACCGCATTGATTGGATATATGCATGATCTACAAAGAAGCTAAGTCTTCCAAGGAAATGAGTCTAAGTCTGAATATTATGTTAACCACGTTTGTAATTGTAGTAAATTATATACTGATGAGACCCCTGAAATCAAGAATATTTTCAACAATTTGTAAAGAAATGGGTGCAATAGATTCAGCATTACTATTTTATTGCAAAGTGATATGATTATCATGTGGGAAATTTTTGCAGCGTTTGTTTATGAGATAAGAGAAGAAATCGCAATTTTTCTAAAAATGAAAAACAAACCAGAAGCCTAGAATTTTCGCGATGATTTATTTGTGATGAAATTGAGCTACTAGGTCAATACATATTCGAGAAATTAAGTACCTCAAATCTTCAGTTCAATCAAATACGGATCAAGTACGCATATATTAGATACGAATAGTAAAGCCTATAATTTTTTTGTAGAAAATTGTGAAACGAAATTTAAAATAGAAAAATTTAACAAATTTTTTTTTTTGCAAATGTGGATGATTTGTTTTAAAACTCACAAAACTGAAATACAACGCATTAAAGCTGTCTTTGAAGTCTGTGAAGATCATTTATAAATGCTTACAAAGGATTTTAAAAAAATATTTTAGCTATTGACAAACTGATAACAAGTTATGAGTAGGTGATGAGATCCATCTTTTATATTCCCGAAGGGCTCTCAATTAATTGCTAAGAGAGAAACATTCATAGACTTCATAAATAGCAAAATCAAGACAGTTTAGTTATAAATCACTTTTTGAATTTAGAGCAGAAGTAGTTGATGAATTTTCCGTACTAAAATAAGGGTATTTCGTATTTTATTAATACTTTCAACATTCTAACTTTGTGAAGCATTATTTCCAGCTGAGGGTTTTGAAGGGAAAATCTTAGAACTAAGCTAAATATAGAAAAAGGACTAAAAATATCTATTTCTAATATTAAACCTTCTTTTGTAAATATTTGCTTTGTAGGACAGGCCAAATGAGGTCACTAATAATTGTTAAATTAGTTTTTAATATAGTAAGTTTAGATTAAATAAGTTTTGATTTAGTAAACTGTTTTAATTTTATAAGTTAATTATTAAAAATTAGGTCGAAATGTATTTTGTTTTGTATGTGTGCGTTTTCTTTGTCAGTAAATCAATTTTTTTAAGTATTTTCTGTTGAATATGTTGGAGACCACCTTTTAGTGGGCTTGTGCTTCCCAGTGGTGAGCCTTACAATTTGAGAATCGCTGTTATACACGAATCCAAAGTAATCGTAATAATCTTACACTAGCCACAATTTATGGATGCAGAAATTATAATTCGTAAATCATTCCCTGACATTCAATAGAAAATGTCAAGTTAAAAATATGCTTAATATATTTAACTATAATCAATTAAATATATTTAAATATGCTTTCACATAAAAAATCATAATATTTAATGAAGGTTTAAATTAAATGAATGTTTAAATTTTTGTCTATTTACCGAAGAATTTAAAATTTATGCAAAAAAAATTCAGTTGCTGTGAAAAGTGTGTAAATACAGTAACTAATAATTTCAAATTTGAAATATAGGAATAAGTGAACATTTTAGTTAAGAAATTAATTTCTTAAAACGTCATTTCATTCTGTAGACAATTGGTATCTTAATCTGTTAAAGAATGAATTTGATATTTTTGAAAAATTAGCAAACAGGATGGTAGAAAAGTACAACATTGTAATTCTTGCAAAATATTTTACTTGATTAAAAAATTATTTTACTAAATTTTACTTGATTGATATTTTACTTAATTTATTATAGAAATTATATAACTTGAATGTAATAAAAATAGAGGAATGAAACGTAATAAAAAACGTAATAAAAGTTGAAGTGTACAATATTTATGGATTTTGTAATTATATATTTATGGATAAAATATTTGTTTGTGTTTTTGATGAATCATATCAAAATACAAAACTTTTTTTCCGTAACCTTTTTTTAACTGCTTGGAAAAAAATTGGAGAAAGATTTCTTTCTGAAACATATCTTATAATCTTTTCATTGATAGTTTTACAAGAATGCGCATTGTTAATGCATGAATTATTGCATAGTTATGAATTTTTAGTAAATATTATGGGCAAAAAATGTGCAAGGATATTAAGGCACTTATTGTATTAAATGTGCAAATTGTATTCTGCATATGCAAATGCTACAGGGATACAAAATTATGTAAGCGAATTTATTGTTTGCCACTAGATGTCGCAGTTTTTAACTTAAAGTAAAATTATATTTTCTTTTCTTTTTTATATTCTTTAAATCAAAATTCATTATTATTTATTTTTTTTATATTAATTATTAGACTATATGAAAATTTCATAGGAAAATCTGAAACGATAGCAAATAAAAAGGAAAACTTATAATTAACTTATTATGATTTTATATAAAATTACAATGCAAATTATAAAGAAATTTTGATTCCATTAAACTGTAAAATATAGGGAAATTACTTAGTTTTAAATAAACTTTTAAAATGGAGAAATTAGTTTATGACTGTCATGACATTTGGAACATATTAATTATAAATTTATTCTAAAATACATCTAAGAAATTAATAGGAGTTTCACTAATTTTATTGAAATAAATATTAGACGTCAATATTATTAAACACAAAAACTCGTATTTTGAATTTTCTTAAAATAAATCTTTTTCTGGTGAAGAAAAAATATTAATCAGTATTTCGACAGCTTTTTTTCGCAAAATAATATTATTTGAAAACATTAGAACAGATTTTTTTTATATATATAAAGTGAAAAATATATAAACCAGATTTGTAAAATTTACTTTATCTGTAAAAATTGTTATTGAAATAACCATAAAATAATTTATCCAAAATATTCATATATCTGTTTTAACAAGTAATAACAAGCAAGAGATTTAATAAGCAATAACTTACTATAAGGTTTTTATGTAATATAGATAAATGTTTTCCCACTGAAAACACAATAATGAAATTAATAAATTATAAAGAATGAACTTATTATAATTAATTTTTGATGAACTTTCAATTCTTTTAATTTATGAAAATAGTAAAAATATCAAACAATTGAGCCATAATTTTATCAAGATATTAAAATTTTTAACATAGATTTCCTTTTCATATAAAATTTTTCTGTCTGAATTCATTATTACAAAGTTTAATATTTCTCGAGTTATTTTAATATATGAACATAGATGGCGCCACTATTTAAACTCTTCAAAGATTATGAAATTTAATTCGGAAATGCACATAGAATATGAAATGAGTTCTCTGATATTATAATTATATTGTATGATTCTAACATATAAAATTTTTCTTGATGAAGTATTGCTAAACAAATTCTCCTTCAAGAAATTCTGTGAATGAACTTCAGTTAATGTCAAATGGTATTGGAATGTTAAAAATTACAAATAACAAGTATCGATTCGAAAAGGAACGATATTACAAGCTTGTCTGATGGGGTGGGGACTTAGTTGATTGCACTCAAATGTATTCATTTTTGATTCAAAAAGTAAAATAGCGAATGAGGTATAGTTATTCTTCACATAATATTATTCTTTTTTAATTTAAGTAATTTTTTTATTGTAGAAAAAATATATAATAAATGCTTAGATTCATGTTCAATTATACTTTTGCAAATAAAGTATGTCAGATATTTTCTAGTCATTATGTAACACTTTCTGTTTTTAATTCTCTTTTAAATACTCTCAAATGAACAATATTAAACGATTTTGTAACTATTTACCGATATATTTAGCAACGTTCGATCGAATTTTCTTGAAAAGTAACAGTTAAATGTATAAAATTTCATTGTCCAGAAATATTAATGCAAATTTAACCAAATGACACTTCATTTTGCTTTATATTATTAATTCAATTTTAATTCCTTTATTTAACCAATCATCCAACATTAGCTGGATGTGTAAAGTGAAAAATTCATTTTTTATGTACTAATTGTATTGGTTTTCTGAGTATTAATTATCCATTTTTCAGGAAAACAAAACATGAATCCATCATAGGAAACTCATTTCCGAAGCTATTACTATACAACCGCATGGAAAATCAAAATAAGTATGGAAAACAACTTTTTTGATGAATTTATTGAAATCTTTTCGTCAAAAAATAAATTTTTCCGTAAAAACAGATTTTGTCTTCATAAGAAAATGATAAGATGTCATTTACTTATTTAATGACTTATGCTTTTTTTAAAATTTTCTTACCATATCTTTAAAGTAAAATTTTTAATTAAAGTTTAAAAGATTTTAAAAAATTGAAAGTGTAGTTTTAAACAACAGTCATTGATTTAATTATTATGAGTACCGCCAATTTTAAGAGTATTCTTCATAGAAATTATAAAAAAGCATACTCACATATTAAGCCTACTATTTCAAGTTACTGTTGTACAATATTTATCAAACTCCGTTATGAAAATTGTATTAAATGTTAATTTAATTACTTATTTTCTTATAAGTCTTTGTTAATTTTTTATATTTGCTTAAAAAATTAGCAAAGACTTGTATTAAAGTGCATTAAAGCCTTATTAAAATTATATTTTACATGTTTGCTCTCTAACCCAATCTTTGAAATTATTTATGAATGAAGTATTTCCTTCAAAAGCAAATTCTTATTTATTAGTTTAAAAACATATTCAAAAAGCATAATAAAGTCATATTTAAAACAATTAATTCTTATTTTTTTGGAAAATAATTTCATTTTGTATTGTATTATGGTTACACTAAAAGCTGAAAGTTCATGCTCAATGTTTTCGTTCATTTTGACATCAACTGGTATTGATTTTTTGGAGACATTTCTTGTGTAATGAATCATATCCTTGTCTCGTAAAAAGAGAAGCTACAAAACTCCAGAGCTATAATTAGAGAGATGTGGATGTAAAATGCCAGAATGCTGCATTCATCATCAACAGTGGTATTATTCTCTTCAACGAATGGCAGACAGAAATATCCATTCCCAACTGCAAAATCCTTTTGCTAAGCGTGAAGTGATTTAACTGTCAAAATACATTACAGCTCTCAAAAAAGAAAAATGATTCATAGAATCGCTACAAATCAATATTTGTACCAGTAATATTTTCAAAATGTAATTGACTTCACAGATATAACATTGCACCAAACTATTACGTTCAAATTAAAGAAATATTTTTGATACAAAAATCAAAGCTATGAATTTTACCAAAATGACTTCTATAGTTCTAGGTCGCTTAAGTTACTATGAGTAGACATGAATGATTTTCCTAATTCTGTATTTTTATGTATCCAAATTTGATGATATCCGGTAGTAAAATTTTAATGCGGCTTTTCGAACTCCTGCAATGCCAAACCACATTCTTTGGAACAGCGTACTTTTATAGTATCGTAATCCAAAATGCATGATTTTGAATGAATAAACTCTACACACATATTAAGATATCATCTTTATTTCAAAAACATTTGTAACATGCTTAATTATTCATACTATTAAACCTACGATAAATCATTTTGCACAACGCTCATAAAAAAGCTGAAGACTTTAAAATGCATCACAATTTTTTCTGATAAACTGAGCTAATTTTAATGATTGGTAATAAACAAATATTATATAAAAAATTCCAATCTCACAAATTCTTTCAAAGAAAGTATTTTACGGTTGCATTGGCACCCCATACTGCTAGCCTAGCTGGCACAAAACAAGAACTACGGCTTCATTGTCTTTCTAAAAATGGAAAATTTTATGAACTTGCTTCAGATACCACTTTAAGTACCCCTTTAATGCTAAACTTAATCAATGTTGGGTTAGTCATGATAAAGAGAAAATAAACTTTTTAAGAAAACTATAAAGTTGTCATTATATGGAACTTTTTGAATGGACATTTGCATAATATATTCATACAAAAAGTAAATACAAAAGTACATTAAACAGCTCTATATTTATGTTTTGAGGATATATAAAAAGAACAGAATTTTAAGTTCAAATTCTACTTACTTGTGATTAATTTTCAAAAACACATTTCATTCAATACATATACCAAATAGCCCATAAAATTTCTTTTCATACCAATTCTATGTTAATTTGATTGCTTACATTTTGAAGAAACCTATAAAACCCATTAAACAAAAAGTGCACCATTCCTGTTTCGGAGATGCTTTCTTAATCTTTAATAAAGGAAATGGGTTTGGATAAGATTCTAAGGATGCTTGAAGACAAGTGAGCATAGAAAGAAACCCAATCAAAAAATGATGCTCCAAAGTGGAAAACAATTGAAAATAGAAAAAAATATTTTTAATTTATTAAAAAAATCTCCAATTTCATAGCTATGCAATAAATAAGTTGCTTAATAAATCCTAAGCATAAAATCATGGTATTGCTAAATTTACATGCCAATAATTAATTCCAATAAAACTTGCAATAACAATTTTCAGCTTTTTCTCAATCATCTGTAGATTCGTTAACAATTTAATGCAATTTTTGTGCATTTATTTTAGGTTTGTTCTTACGTAACAAATACTATATCTGACCGAGCCAAAGATTATATTACTGAGAAGGTCTAAACACGTAAAGAATTTCGTAGGATTGAATGTGGCTCCATTTTGCTTATAAAGGAAAAAGCCAACTCAGGTATGAGTTTCATTGATTGACCTTTGTTTAAAGTAATAGATAGTTGACTATATTTAGTTGCTGCGGTCAGTAGAAACAAGAATGTGATTTAATGCAACCAAATACATATTTTATGATAAAATATAAACTTATATGTTAACTTGAATTAAAAAACGCAATAAATAAAAATCGTTCGCCATTAAATGAATATAAATTTATACAACAAAAAGTGCTTTGTAAATACGTTTTTCTTACTTTCATGATTTTGCATCACCATTCCTTTTTATTTATTCTCTTAATATTATTAGTTTTAACCTTAGTCTTCACGTAAAGCCATGTTTCTCCATTGCGTAATATTATTTTATATTTATATAATTATTTTCCCGACTTTTAAAATCAGAAATTAATCAAGTATGCCACAGAATTCAAATAAATAAATTTATAAAAAAGAAATAGTATATTTTAGTTTCGTAATAATATTTCTTAAAAAACTGAATAAAACAAGTTTCATTTTTTATTCCATTCTCTCTCGACATTTTGAAAGATAAATGATTCTGTGACGCCTGGAAATGAGAAATATATGAAATAAATTTAACTGGTTGCCCTTAACATTGTGAAATATAATAACAGTAGGCTGTGTCCCACTTTCTAGGAAAAGTAAAAATATTAACCCACAATAATAAATATTTCTTTTGGTAAATTTTGTTTTAGTGACCTTTTATTATTACTCCAGTGAAAAAGTTTACTTCCGTTTTTGCTTTGCTGGAAGTATTTTCTTTAATATTATTAGTGTTTAAACTTTTTTTAATCAGTTTCACAAGTTTTAACTGTATAAATATATGATATTTCAACTATACTTTTGAAAGCAATAAAAATTTTATTTTGTAATTTGGATATCAGAACTAATTTTAATTTTGTCAACATGAAGTTTATTTTTCATAATATTTTATTGTATTTAAATACTGTAGTTAAATATCCTACAGTATCAAAGTAATTTTTGAGATAATTCACTTATTAAAATATAAGTAATTTTACTGTGGAATCATTGTAAATTATTAAATACCACATGTTGATCTCTTTGGCATAATATAGTTGTGTAGCGCCCTCTATCTGCAGCGTCACCCATGGCATCGTCAACGAGAAGGCAGTCCCTCTCCAACAACCGACGGTATGAGACATGTCCATATGACTCTCATGTTTATTTTTTTTTCTTCAAATTTAAATGTTTTAGATGTTATTTAGTATCATTTGTAGTATCTGTGTGTATCTGTGTTGTGCTCAAATTGTACCTTAAATTGTAATAAAATATTTTGAGCTATTTAAGGAACCTATTTCTTTGTTCCTATTAAACCAGCTTCATGCTACACGCTACAGTTGTACAAAACATGCATAATTACTAGAGTTGATATTTTTAAATATATAACATTTTGTTATTAAAGAGATCATATGATATGGAGAAATTCTCGAAAATTATCACAAAAGCTGGTTTTTAATTATGAAACTGATTTTATTATATTTTGGAACATATTTAGAAACACATAATGACAAGTGAATGTCGAAGATAGTTTGATCATATTGTTTTTAAAATTTGACTATTGCACTTAAAACAAAATGTTAAAATTATTTACAAATTTTATTGGTTCATACCTTTTAAAACTTAAAGCTTGCTTCCTTATTTTCTGCAATGATTTGTAGGTTAATATTCCAATTATGTCAGTCATTTTTTTCAAACATAGTGAAATGCGATTACGTTCTTACATAAAATTTGTATTTAATTTTAGATACAATATTTCACTATGGATGTTAAATAATTTTTTGCCTATATTTATAAATTATATAATGAAACATAAATTGCTAGGTATAAAAGCTATAACAATAACAAGTTTCTCGCTTTATGGTCAGATTCTACTTTAAACGCTTAATTTTACAGACCCTGTAGTTCAAAGTAGTCTAAATCACACGAAAAACAGCAGCACCAAAGGTAGTAATAGCATTCAAATTGTTTTAAAAAACAAAAATTGGAGAATCTTTATATTGCATAATAAATTTATATTTATAAATATGTCTATTTATTTATTGACATACCAAAGTGTCTCAAAATTTAAAATTAAAAATAAATTCTGTGTATGTTTTACTGTTCCATGAAAACATAGTTTATATGTTCCAGTAAAACTGTCATTTAAATGAATCAGTGTTATTTCATTAATATATGTTTGAAAAAATTACTGTGTGCCCATGCTGATTTGAAATTCCATGTATAAACTTGAAGAGATTAAGTTCAACAATATGAATCATAATCTCATAGAAAGACATAATTAAAAGTAAATATTTGCTTCTGCTTGAGAGAATTTAAATAGTCGCAATAAATATGGACATTTTTTTAAAGTTGGATAATTTATAGTAAGTAAACCTAGTAACATTGGAAATTTTTACCAGAGATATTATGTGGTTATTTTTATCATGGTGAACAATTTGCAATACATATATATATTGAATTCACTTGAAAATTTATTATAATTAAAACATAATATCTGAAACTCTGCTTTTAACATAATTGTAAATAAATGAAATAAACTTTAGCAACAAAAATATAATCTTTATATAAACATATAGTTATAATAAGGAAGATATAGGTAATTAATTTGATTTGCTTGTTTGATCTTGTATCATTTTATGAAAAATTTAATATTTACAACCTAAACTTTGTAAGTATATTTATCTTAAAAATCGTTAAAAAATAAAAAGTAAAAAAAGCAAGGGAAATAAAATATATATATCAGCAAAAACATAACTAACATAAGAATTATGTATGTATATATATATATATATATATATATATATATATATATATATATATATATATATATATATATATATATATATATATATATATATATATATATATATATATATATATATATATATATATATATATATATATATATATATATATATATATATATATATATATATATATATATATATATATATATATATATATATATATATATATATATATATATATATGCATGTATGTATGTATGTATGTATGTATGTATTTATCTATGTATGTATGTATTTGAGATTTAAGAATACATATTTAGTTTTTATTATAATATGTGAATGATTGATTTGTATAGCAAAAATGCAATTACATAACATAAGATGACTCAGTTATGAAAAATAAACATACTTAAAAAGCTTGTATTATTCTTTAAACCAAGAAAATACAAATTTTTTATTAAGTAAAACATTGCTATAAATTTTAGAAACTTCTTTCAAACTTTTCTTATTCTTTTTTTTTAAATATTTAGTGATTCATGAAAATATAATCGTATGAAAGTAAATAATTGAATATATCTAAAATCAGTTAGCTATTTTTTAAATATTTACTGTCTTGCCATGAAAAAAGTAATATTAAATTGTTTTCTCAAAAGCATATAATAAAAATTGTTAAAAAAAATTAATAGTTTTCATTTTGAACTACCATTTCAAAATTTAAAATTTAAAGTTAGCAATTTAAATCTTAATTAAAAATTTTTAATTATTTCAGATAATTTTATAAAATTTATAATTTATAACATCACACACACAATGACCTAAAACACAATAAAATTCATTTAAGTATTTCCCAATTTAAGTCAAAGATTTTACTTTATGCTGAAAATGTATCTTCTTATTTTTTTTATTCTTCTCTATCTTTTTAAGTACTCTAAGAAAAAAGTTATAATAATGGATATATTTAACTATATAAACAATTCATTTTGAATAAATATTATATATGTATTCTTTTGTGTTAAAGAATACTTTTTAAGATTAAGGTATATAATAATAAAAGATTATTTCAACTCAGACCATAAATGAAAAGTTCACAGGCTTTTGAAATACCTGATAAAGTATTTATTTTTGCCTATGGAAAAAACTTTAAGAATTTTGTAATAGAGATTTGTTTGTTTATTTCTAAAAAAAAACACCAAAGCGATAGGAATATTAAATTAATAATAAAAATTTTACAAAATGTTGCATTTTGATGTAATAGTAGTAAAAAATAATGAAAATTTGAGCGGCAATCGAGTTCATTAAAAAAGAAATTAGCATACAGTAAATTGAGGTTAGCCAAAAATCAAATTTTTTAATAATTAAATTAATGATTGAGTAACTACATATACAACAATTGAAATGATTCAAGCATTTTTTCTGTTTAAGAAAAGTAAATCAGATAAGGTGAAAAAAATCAAAAACAATGGGATATTAGAGATTTCCTAAAATTTGAATTCTTAAATATAAATAAGTTAAAGATGTGTAAAAATATACTTTTTTAAAGAGCTACATAAGCCAAAGAGTGTAATTATAAAAGAGATGTTTAATAGATTAGAGAGAGTTGTGTTCTTGGAGTAATTGAAAATAAAAATATAAAATCATTGTGATAAATCATCAAATTTCTTATTAAAAATCTTTGATTGTGTTTTGACAATTTCTTGTAAATCACATGACGTATAAAATAAAATAAACTTTAATAATTCTGCTTTATGTAGAATTTAAGAATATTAAAAGAGTTTTTTTATAATATTCGTAGCGATTTAAATTGCAGTTTTCTTATTTCCAAATATATATTTTGCAAACATTCCTTTTTTTATATAGGAAATGTTTTCTTTTATCTTTTTACATTTCATTGTGGAAACAACTATTAAGCTACTGTAGCTGAATAATTTTGCAGACAAATTTAAATATTGAAAACTAATTACAGTTTGTTATGCGCTCTGTGTCTATGCATCTGTGATATATGCAATTTAATTGAATGATAGTATCCAAACTTATTATTAGATCATGCATTTTAATAATAATACATTTTAAGTATTTCATAAGATTTAGATAACTTTCAACTACCATTATTCAAAATATTTGCAAAAGACTTAACAATTTTATGTATTTTCTTTAATATAATAATAACTTACATTCTAGTTATCAAAAAAAGTTTTAAATTTTCGTCAGTGTTTTTTATATTACAGACTCAATCTTATTTGGCGTTATTATCTACCTGAAACAGAAAAAACACATCTTGAATATTTCTAAGTTTTGTTAGAATTAATGTAGCATCACTTAATTAGAGAACTATATTTGATCGATTTCCTAGTATCATACGTTTTACTTTTGCCTTTACTTTCCTTCAAAAACATATCCTAAATAATTATCATTTTGAAAACTTAGCAATGAAATGCTACACATAATATCCTTAATTACAAAAAATGTCATTTAAAACATTTAAAAAGATAAATGATTACGTTAATTACTGCTACTGTTCAATTTTTATATCCCATAATACTACAAAAGAAGATTAGTTATAACGATCCGCAGTATAGTCTTAAGTAGAGGTCCAACAGCTCAGTAGTTTCACGACACTTACCATTTAGATCAGAAAGTTGAAGCATTATTTGCTGCAGGCAATTATTGAGAAGATGACCACATTCTCCCTCACTGGGTTACTGAAGCTTCAATGGTTGGACACGAGTCCACGTTAATCTGTAACATCCAAAGTCCTTCCGCTGGTGTGGTAAGGACTTTTAGAAGAGAGTGTGTGACGTCGTCACTTGACTGTGCCTCAACAATAGAATGAGCTTGATGATGGGTGAGTATTCCAAAACTGTTATGCTTCAGATACAAACAAGGATACTCCTGCACCACTATGTATGTAAGAATAGTCTGAGGTAAAACTTTGGATTAATAAAAAAAGAACAAACAATAAAACAGCAAACATTTTGTGGCAAGTTCTTGTTTCTTTATAAATGCTCTATAATTTAAAATATAAATGGCCAAACTATGTGTTAATAGAGTAAGTAAACTAGATGCGATTATAAATTTATTTGAATTGAATATGAATACATGAAAATTCTTGTTCAATTTTTATTACAGAAAGACAGAAAAATTATTAATTTTTAGATATTCTTACAAGTAATATACATAATGTATACATCATCTCTCTTTTAAATCAAATACTATTACACATATCAAAAATCATGCGTTTAATCATGCTCCGTGACATAAGTATAAATTTATATATTCATTCTATCTACATTCATTTGAGCATTAAATGAAGTGCAACATAAAAATTCAGTTTTTATTGAATGTGAAGAGAGCATATTTCAATAAAGTGTGCAGCAAACATTTAAGAAATATTTATGAAAACATGTATACGAAAGGGGAATAAAATATTTTTCCATTAAATTGTTACAAATAGATAAGGAAATTTGCATCATCATACTTATATATAGATACTTAAACATAAATATATTGTTTATATAACGAATATATGCATTTTCATTATTTATCGTATTTTTTACATGATATAAGCAAAATGTGTAAAGAAAAAACACCATATTTTCAAAACATTCAGGTACAATACATGTTAAAATTTTTACAACATGTCATTGTTTTTACAGAGAAAACATTCATAGATTACATTCCGTTTATCTTTGAATTTTACAGTTTCTTAAAATGATGGAATAATAATTAATTAAATACACAGTCAACACATAAGTCACATTACATTAATATATATCTAACATTTATAAACAGGATGAAGATTAATTAAAGAAATCTTCTCCATTTTCAATGCATTTTTTGTCATGATCCAAAACACTTAATACACATGTATAACAAACTCTGTTTTAACCATAGGTTTGATGCATTTCTTGGAATATTCTAGTTCTCTGTCCACTTGTAAGAAATACTCATTGGGAAAGTTGCAATGAACTTCTTGGCTTTAACATTTAAATAACAAGAAATTCAATGGTTATTCATTTCTTTGAGGCATACTCAGTTTTTTTTTTTTTTTTTTTTTTTTTTTTTTTTTTTTGTTACTTAAATTGACTTTTCTTACATTCATATACGATTCTTGTTTTAAAGTAAGTGCCATAAAAGGCAAGTTGTCACAAAAGTGCCATAAAAGTCATAAAAGTAAGTGCCATAAAAGGCAAGTTGTCACAAATTTGTTTCATATGTGTAACAGTAAATTCGATAAAAATTTAAAATTCGAATAATAATCATTACTGAAACAAACAGTAGCGATAAAAACAGTGGCAAATTGTTAATACGTCATACAGACTAATTAATTCTTTATTATGCTTTTTTAAAATCTGCAATATTTTATATCGATTATTAATATAAAAATAGCATAACTAAATTTTTCTTTGAATTATTCTCCAAATATATAGGAATATCTGTTCTTCCATATTTTATTTAGCTCGTTTTGAAATATATAAAAATATTACAGTTAAAATAATAAATTTTAGTTTTAATTATATTTTTGTGATTAAAATGTTTAAAAATGAATAACAAACTTCAACTAATGAACTCATATGAAATTTGCTCTTTTTGAGCTTCCACGATGTGTTTTATTAGATCCACTTTTCAATGTTGTTTTTTTACTGGAAAATCGCACAACTTTACTACCATTTGTATTGCAACATTTATCTCCAAATAAGTAGGATTTGAAAGCTGATCGCAATTTATTGTTGAAAAATGCGTACAATAATGGATTCATGCAGCTATTCGAAGCGCCAAGCCATTGTGCCACCGGAGCAGAAACTTGAATGATGAATTCTTCCAAGCTGTGTTCCACAATTGGCTCACCAACTTTGATGCGAGTAAAAATAGCATATAGTGGCAACCACGAGAACATGAATACAAGCACCACTATGAAAAGCATCTTGACCACTTTGACTTTTGATCGGTGGATTAACCCATTGTTGTGGACACCTTCTCCAGGTAATTCCCTTTTCCAAACTTTAATCCAGATGAAGCCGTAACAAACCATAATTACCAAGAGAGGCAATAAGTAGCAGAGTAGTAAGTGGGCAATGATGAAGTATGTCACCGACATTTGATCCGTGGGCCAAACTTCACGGCAGACGTACAGTTCTTCCCCATCAGTTGTTCTTCCTATGAGTAGCAGACGGAAATAAACGGTCCAGGGTAGAGTCAATGCAAGACTGTAGAGCCATATCCATATAATAATAATCCTACTGCCCAACGATGAGATCTGCCATTTCATAGGGTAGCATATCGCCAAAAATCTAGAATTATATATAAAAAATTTACTCATATGAAAGTGCAATCATTATTAATTAAATATATAAATTAACATGAGAATGTCAGTTAGATGTATTATTATTTATATTAATAAAAGGCAATTCTTGAAAAGGAAAAATGTTATTTTAGAATTTATTTCCTTATTAAGTATTTATCATTTATTGCTATACTTGGCGATATTTTTGGGAAAATTCTAGGTGATGTATAATGAAGGCTAGCAAAGATTAAAAAAATAAAAAAATGTAAACAGCAAGTAATTATAATAGGGAAAGTTACAAAGGAGAATATTTGACAGTTTAGTAATAGTTGGCTATCGCAAACAAAATCACTTCAATATACATGTGTTGTGCATTGAAAACCAGTTTCCCTAGGTGTTAATCGTCGCTTTTCGACTTTTTGTCAACTATTTCCTTAATGTTCACTTCCCTTACGAATCATATATTATCTGTCAGTCCAATAATTTCCTAGTGTTGCTGGTCAGTAATACCTATTTTTTGAAAATATCTCAATCCCTAGTTCTTGTTTTTAAATAAATAGAAAAAACTTTCAGCCCCCAAAAATGTTCGAAGTAATTTAGCTCAATTAATATAACAATATTGTGTAACAATATAATATTTCCAGTTAATATAACAATATTGGTTAAAAATCATTGGCTTTCAAATTTTCAAATTTGATTTATTTAAATAAAAAGTTGAGAAATTACATGGATTTTTCCATGGATAAATATGCTTTTATATCATAAATGATTTTTGTATGTACACAAGTATTTGTTTCGTATTTATTGTTATCATTAAAAAAGTACTATATAAATATTTCTTTTTCATTTATATCTCTATTTTTTATTTTTAAAGAAACTTTAAATAAAATTATTATTTTCTTAATATATTTTAAAATGAAAAAATATTTTTAAACACATGAAGTATTGCCGATACTAAATTTTAAAAGGTTGTCAAAGCTACACTGATTCAATTTTCCGCTGTAATAAATTTCAGGACAAAAATCTGAGATAGCATCCTTCATTTTTTTATCAGAGTGGGTAATAAAATTAACTAGCCAATTGTTAATAATAATATGCTATACTACGCAATGTGTGATTCTTACAGTGTCAAAAATTAAATTTACCGTGTCTTATTTCTTTAAAATTTATTTGTTAATCAACCAACTCCGTCTACATAAAATGTAACAAATATGAGTTATCGTCGGAAAACTTAATATTGTTCTTTAAAAAATATTATTTAAATTAATATATCGGTATTATTAACAACGCTCAAAATACTTAATAAATCTTAATTAAGTTTATAACATAATAGCCAATAGGGAGTTATGCCACAAGGGATTGTATTAGTTTCCTTAAATATAATTCCATAAACTTACAGAAATTTAATGAAATTAGAATTATAAAACTCCCACTGAGACTATTTAGCTGATTTTCTTGGAAAAGTAACCTTCGTTTCTTGAAAAATGATAAATAAAAATATTTTCAACTGCTTTGTTATTGCCGCTAAATGTAGTAATAACAATGGCTGTTTAAATTTAATGAGCTTAATACTGTGCCACTGTGGAAAATATAAATCATTGAACAAGAATAGTAAATTCCTTTATGTAATAGAAAACATTTAATTTGTTTTAAATAAAACTCACTAAATTAAAAAAAAGGATCTGTTTTCCTTATCGTTCCAAAATAATAATGACTAGAAAATATGGGTGAATAAAGAAAATTACTGAAGTAATATTTATACATCAACATTCATTTTTCACTAATTATTTTTTTTCAAATTTTTTTCTTTTTAAATTATCAAAACATTTTTTATAAAATAGTATGATATTCTCATAAAAATTATTAAAACGAGTAAGTAAATTTTATTTGAATATAAAATTCATGAAAAAAATAATATTGCATTAATGATTTATGATTTTACGTAAAAACTATCGGCAATGACAAACTTTTAAGAAACAGGTCATTCAGTTTTGTATGTTAGATACAAAAGCGTCTTTCTCTAAATATCATTCTCTGTATAGTTGATATAAATATATTTATCATTGCAATAAGAAATATTTTAAAATGATAATGCAGCTTGAAAATAGATATGTTGAAATGTTATTGCTTATCTCGGGATATTTGAGAAGAGGTAGACAATCCCCATTAATCTGAAAATTTCCAAAATATCTAAGAAAAGATGAGGATCAAGCAGGACTTCTTTAGGGAAATGTCCAGCTTCAAATGGCTCAAACGTTTAAGGCACCAATAGTAGAAGACTGACAAGGTATCTC
Organism: Latrodectus hesperus; assembly: GCA_037975125.1. Taxonomy (NCBI): domain Eukaryota; kingdom Metazoa; phylum Arthropoda; class Arachnida; order Araneae; family Theridiidae; genus Latrodectus; species Latrodectus hesperus. Next base: position 54,483,813 of record CM075850.1, on the reverse strand, counting down.
TCTGTTTTAGCTGAGCATAATGGAATGGCTTTTACGCTTAGGGTGGCCATACCAAGAGTAAACTATCTACACCCATTCCACTCAGCAACACAGGTTGAAGATATAGACGTTTTTAATGAAAAAGAAAAGAAAAAATGCTTGATAAACTGATTAAAATTCATTTTTGTTCAAATTCGTAATTGCGGTTTTATGCGCTTTTTAAAGATATTATTTTAAATAATAAAAAATCGTTGATTATATATATATATATATATATATATATATATATATATATATATATATATATATATATATATATATATATATATATATATATATATATATATATATATATATATATATAAATTTAGCATTTTTCTTTTTCTGATAATTTAAAACTATTTTTAAGAAAGAATAGAGAAATAATTTTAATATCTCATAAATATTTTTCAAATAGTATATCAAGAAACTTTTATATTTTTCAATTTATATTGGCTTTATCCATCCTTGATTTAAAATTATTTGCTAGTCATGTGGCACTTTCAGTTCCAAGTCATTATCCAAATACAGCAACCTCTTATAGAAATATTATTTCCCATAAATTATGTCACTTCCTTCTCATTCTTCTAGTTTGGTTAATTTTTTATGGATACTTTTTACATACAAAATGTAACGGGATTGAATCTCCAGTTCAAAGTGGATTCCGATTCATGACGAACATTCAAGACCGAAAATTGAAGCTACGAAGTGTTGCACAAAACCAAAGTGTTAACCAAATATCATTTCTTTAAATTTTGGAAATGGTTTGACATAAAATTAAAATTAAACTTTGAACAACCTATCATATATTTTTAATGATAAAAAAGCTAACTTACATGCATATTTTTCACAATTAGAGCCGTACAGATACTAATAAAAATTTCAGACAGAGGTATAATCATTATACAAACAAAATGTATTGTAAAATTATGCTTAAAATTTTCATTTATTGAATAAAATAGAGAGATACCGTTGTATACATTATATACACTGCCCAACATTGAAAATACAACATCAAGAATGAGTGATCAGAAAATTATGCAAATTTTAGGGTGGACGAACCTTACAGAATTATACAAATGATGTGAAATGTGCAGCTCTGCAGCGTACGTAATATGAGCTATAAGGTGTGAAACCGGCAGAGTGGGCAATATTCATACCGTTATTGCTGATTTTTAAAATAATTGTTGAAAGTTTGTTCTTGTCTTAAAGGATGCCCGTAATTGCAGAGAATATCAGCCTATCATCGGTGCTTTCAGTTTCAGAAGATTGACGAGTTTACGAGAGCCATGATGAACGAACTGAGAAGGGCAGGTTGATCCTTACGGCAAATCGCAGCTAACAGACATCTGGACGCGTCCATAGTGCATTGGCTGTGGTAAAGATGGTTGGAACAAGGAACTGTTGTATGTTTGCGGGGTTGCGGGGCAGCCAGAGTGACGTCATCAAGCGTCGATTAACGCATCTGTCGAGAGGTGGTGGCAGCTTCGCATAGCATATCTACCGAAATTCTGCAGCATGTGCAACAGCAATTGGTTCTGCTCGGTAAGGGAGTATTCCCTTATCGAGCAGAAGCAATTGCCGTTGATTGGTTGCTAGAGGACTGCGCCCATGGCGCCCGTTAAGAAGGTCACCGTTGACCCCACAGCATAGACGCCAACGTCTGGAATGGCGTAAGATTTGAGCGATGTGGATGATAAAGTGGCACAGGATCATCATTTCAGGTGAGTCACGCTTCTGTTTCTTCAGTAACAGTCACAGCGTAGTAGTGTAGCGTTGACGTGGAGGCAGGTCCACGTTGAAGCTACAATGTGATGCAGCAAATGTGGAAAGCCCTACCACGTGTCAACGTGACATTATGGTTTGAAGTGCCATTGTGTACGATTCCAGATCAATACTAGTTCATATTCAGGGCACTTTGATAGCCCAACGTTATGTGGATGATGTACTGCGATCAGTGACAATCTCCTATGATAAAGAACATAGGAGATGCCCAATGGGTGTGCCAATAATTTGTATAGCAGGATAATGCTCTACCGCACATTGCTTGCATCAGCTAATATGCTCTGCAAGGTGTACAGGTGCTTCCTGTCCACCATGCTCACCACATTTCTCCCCAAACGAACATGCTTACGATATGATTGGATGACATTCGCAGATCCAGCCTCTACTTCTTTTAGGAGATGCACTTTAATTAACAGGGAATGGAGAACCATTTCTCAAGACGTCATACGTACTCTCATTGACCCTGTGCCTAACTTCATGTATCACCGTCCACGATGTTCTTACAAACTACTGACCCAACCCTTTTCAGGCTCTGCATTATGCATATTATTTCGAAATACAAATTACTTATTGTTCGTAGCTGTTTCTCTGTTTAATTTCAGAGTTTCGTCACTTTCCGGCTGCTCCTTGTTGGTGTTGTATTTTCATAGTTATATATATATATATATATATATATATATATATATATATATATATATATATATATATATATATATATATATATATATATATATATATATATATATATATATATATATATATATATATATATATAACTTAATTTGAAAATTGGTAATATAAATAAACACACAAAATTAAAAGTCAGTAAAACAAAAGATGCAACTTTGCAAATTCAAAATAAAGAAAATAAAAAGCATAGGAACTCAGCCTCCAATAAAAGGAGATGGTCAGGTATGCAAATACGATAAGCACTGTTGCATGTAAGGAGGACAAAAGTCTAAAAATCTTCATGCAGGAAGACTGTAACTAAAAGAGAAATCAGAGTCTTTTTTGCATAGCTGATCTACTGTCTCCTACTGAAGATGTGGTTCCCATGATACTTAATTTCATAATTATTAATTTTCAACCATTTGCCTTGTGTGTTACTGGTTTTCAATTTTTTGTTTTACTTGCATATTATCGATTTTAAAATTACATTTTATCTTCTTTATTTTGGCACATTATACCAGCTGCTTTTGAACTAGTTAGTTTGTTAAATATATGTTTTTTTCCGAAAATCAAGCATATATTTTCAAAACATGTGTTTATGTGCTTACTTGAATTCTATATAAAAATATATGCAATTTAATAAAAACATATGCAAGTGTAAAACGTTAATCATCATTCTAACTAGATGATTTAATGAAATCAGAAATTAATGAATCTTATCAGCCGTTGCTGATCCTTAAAAGTGACTCAGAAAGTCATCAAATAGTAAAAAATGTTCTATCTATTTTGAAAAAACAAATATGTATTCATAAAACTAATCAAATCATTCTGCATTTTTTCCACTGTACTATTTTCGACTGATAAAAAATTTAGATTTCAAGATATTTTTTGTTCATGAATTTTTGTCGAGTCCCCTGATGAATCTCACATGGGATGCATTGAATTCTGAATATGATGAACAAATTAATGTCAACCAAAAAAATTACCTGGTCTGGATTTTAAATCGAGGAATTATTGATAAATACACTACGAACAATAATTAGTTAAAAAGAAATTGATTATAAGATACATTTATTTTTTATTGTTGGCTTATTTGAAAAGATTAGTATACAATAGTTTTTTTAATAAATTATAGTTCCAATAAATTATAGAATACCAATAAATTATAGTATTAAATTATGTTTAAGGATCAGAATAAAACTTCAATATTAAACTCAAAAAGTTTTTTTTAAAAGATATTTTTTTAACATTTGAGATCAATCATCAAAATTTACTTCTGAAAGATTTTCTCTTTGTAAAGGCATCTTGTAAAGCTTGCTGTAAACTTAACCCGTTATTATCAAACATTAGCATTTTGGAAGAGAATATTATGTATGCAGGAATATATACTATAAAAATTTTTTTATGTTTATATTGACGCAAACTATAAGCACAACTATTTTAGGCTATATAATCCCTTAATAAAACTTCCATGAATCATCTAGTAGTGTAAATATTAAAATTTTATTTAAAGAGAAAGCAAAAAATTTCTTTTAAATTAATATTATTTATAATACCTGTCCACAGAAATTGCGACTAAAGTGTTAACAGATGCACAAACAGAAACTCCTTGCAGGTAAGCCACTGATTTACAAAGTGCCAACCCCAAAATCCAAGCTGCGAAAAGAAAAAATAGAAGATATTTATTTCTATTATTATCGCTTTCAAACATTCAGACAATAACTGTAAATTACCATTAATAAAAATGTTGATAAATACATTGATCAAATATTTATGGCATTTTGCATTGCGTTAAAATAAGTTAAGAGATTAATTAATAATTTTAAGAATATAGAATAAGCATTAAAATTAACATTAATAAAGATTTTCTAATAATGCGATTGACTCAAAACACCAAAAGTATACTATATATTCAATGGATATATTTTATAGATATCAAATATGGATTTCTACAGTTATTAGTTTTAGATTACTAATTCTTATGTAAAAAATTTAAAATGAAGCGTTGAGTTTTTTTAGAAATTTGTATTAAAAATACATCTTTATATCAGAAATATTATGTATATAATTACATTTCGCATAAAATAAACTTTTAATATTCTGAAATTATGAATAGAAATAACATTTCGGTATTTTTATACTTTTTGCATTTCAGTTTGATCGGAAATATCAAAATATAACTTTTTTTATAATCTTCTCATTCAACAGCAATTGATTGATTCTATTAATTTTTAGCTTATTTAGAATTATTTGAATGAACACTAAATTAAAATAATTTTTTACTTCAGAATTTAGTCGTAAAAACTAGCTATAATTTGCATAGTTTTACGGTTTTTTCGAAATATACGATAAAATTTCAAAACAATATTTAAAACTAAGCAATTAGAACAGTTTTCTAACTGCTTAGTTAACTTATAAGACTTTCTTCAGACTCAATTATGCTTAAAAATCAAATGCAGAATGTAACTGTGGAAAACATTTTCATGAAATATGAAATTCATTGTAATATAAGCCTGCTATAATTACCTGAAATTTTTCGACTGTAACAAAAATAATTGTGATATTAAAAAAAGCTTTCCATTAGCAAATTGTTTGTATATTATTAGTAACAAGTAACTACACTTAAAAACAAGGCCGCTGAATAATCAACGCTGTGAATTTCAGATTAGAATTTGTAATTCAAATAGTAAAAAATAATTGGATTGAAATGGTAAAGTTTAAAGTGAACTCCGAACCACAAAATACATTGAAGCTCAGATCGAACTCACGAACTGTTGAATCGAAAGGCAGGATTCTAACAATTCTGCTTCCAGCTTGAATTATTGTAGTGAAGAAAAATATACCTTTAATATTAAATAATGTGAAAAACGATAATGAAAACATCACACATTAATACTTTTCTGTAGTTGACTTATGAAGTTCAAAATTTCTGTGTCTAATATATTAGCTTAGTTTCAAAATCATATATTTAACAGATAATGGAAAGGTAGAAAATGAATTAATTTTAAAGGAATGAATTCTTCTTATTTATATGTAGCTGCGTGTTTTTTTCTTTTTCAGACTGAATAAGAAAATTAGCTGGAAAAATCTACGACTTTAAACTAACATATTACATAACCCAACTCTTAAATTCAAATATTGTTTGTGAAAAACAATAGAGAAGAGAGCCTTCCATGTGGTTGGGTGCAAAGTTAGGAATTATAATTCTACCTTATCAACACACAAACACCTGGAAAATCTTACTGGGCTTTTGTTTCATTTTATACCACTTTTCCTTACTTATTTCAAGGCCAGAAACTCTAATTTTCCTGTAAATTTATTTAAAAAGAATTGATTTGATTTATGAAGCAAATTTTTTGAAATTTTCACATACTATATATTTTATGATGTTACGATAATTTATTTTATTTCATCATAAAAAATTCCTTATTATTTACAAAATATTTTGATAATATTTTGTTAAATTATTCAACGATTTATTCCCGCTTACTGTGACAATTATTTAATTAAAATAATGCATTCTTCGATATATATTTGAATAATTTATATATTTAACTATGAATTACAAAACCGTCTGAGTCTAATTTTTGTCACTAATTAGGAGAGAAAAATTAGTTAAATTAGTTTTAATATTAATTGTACATAGATTTGTCACATATTTTAGATGTTAATTTATTAGTAATATTAAAAAGAAATAATGCAACTTAATTTTTGTCAGCACGACATTAATGAAGAAATATTATCATTATAATATACACAGTATAAGTCTCTGTAATTAAATATGAAGGTCTTTTAATCTTATATTTAAGTGTAAAATTAAAATAGTGTTTTTGAAGCAATTCTCTCTTTACTCTATTAACGGACGGTGACAGAAATATATTTTATAAAAACATTTAAATCTTACTACATAGTGCTACTATCAAAATTCTTGTTACTTTGTAGTAAAACTTAAATAAATCTTTTATTGTAATCTTAAGATAGTGTAAATTTGACTTTTACTTTGTATTCAGTTATTATTATACAATTTTTATAATTAAATTGGTTGGTTGGTTACTGTCGTGTCCATTTGATGTCAAGTCAAATTACTTTAGGTGCCAAATCATGGCCTTGGAAATATGTACAATTTTATCAATATAGAGAGTTCCCTGAAAGGGAAATTCGTCAATAACGTGTAAACTTCTTATGATGGCCAGGCAGTTAAAAATATATTCCAATATGAGCTCCTCTTAAGGTCAGCTCCTACAAGATTTGTAAAATATAGTGATGTCTGTATTTATAATCATTCCACAGTGGAATTCTAAGTCTGGAAATAGTCCTGGTAATAATCCTGTCTGCATTGGTAAAACGTTGTTGATGTTCCATTTTGATACAGTTTTTTTTCAGTTTGTATCTTTCAATTGTATTAGTGTCTATTAAAGTTACAATGCTGGGAGTTCCTGAATTGAAGTCTTTCGCCTCCTTTCTAAGCTTAGTTGCTTTCTCCTTCGCCTTAATGCCCAACATGTGCAGGTATCCACTGAAAAGTACAGCTTTTTCTCAGGTGGAAAATTTCCTCTAAATAATGAGGGATATTTTGTCCGAGTATAGAGTTTCCATTCCAATCGCCTCATGGGCAGTTTTTGAGTTGTAGAAAATGATGAGCTTTTATTCGCAAGTGAAATTGGAAGCGATGTTTTCTGCTCCTATACTTTTTTTGCATTTTCTTGTCATTAGCCAGGGTGAAAGATATGCCTGCTCCACAGTTTAGAATCGTTTCATCAGAGGATCCATCAGTACACATCCGCACAAGGTCATGTTCATAATAAGTTTCTATATTTGAAATGCCTTTAGTTTTAACATTAGCTTCCGGCTACATTTTCGAACAGTAATCTAATAGGTTCAAGTTGATAACTGTGTTTGGGGAAAGGCAGGATGATAGGATAGGTTCCCGAAGCAAAATAAATCTTTCATCTAATTTGAGACTTCCTAGTAGTTCTTTATCGAACTTCATCTCTTGAGTCTTGGTCTGCTGTTTCAGTTAACTATCACTCTACGAGAGATATGATTAGCAGCTTTTTATATTTTTATAATTGAATTACTGAGATTTATAAGCTTTTTTATTATTTAATAACTAATTTGGTACAATTTGAAATCATTCTTATTAACCTATCTACAATAATGACTACAATTGTTCCTGCATTTACAAATTTATTCTTAAAAATATTATGAATTACACTGGAAAGCACTAAAAATATTACTTTGACATAAATCATCTCTTTTTAAAATAAAATGATTGAATGCATGAAACATTTGTGTGTGTGTGTGTATATATATATATATATATATATATATATATATATATATATATATATATATATATATATATATATATATACAGGGTGATTATAAAAACACTTTGCCAACATCTGCACTTCTAGCGTCCATTCTATTTAACCGATCAAGATGATACTTCAAATATAGTTCTTTTGAGATATGCGCTCGAGATTCTGTGAATGGCAACACAGTGGCCCTCTCGGTTACAATTATAGTGACAGAAACTCGAAATTTTCGAATGGCAACGCCTACTTTTTACCATCGCAAAATGTTCAGCACATGCGAAAACTCTAAATAGCGTTGAAACGGTACCGATATGTCCAAAAACCGACGTGTTATACACATACAAACAGTTCTTCAAGGCGCACGGAGGAATAATGCATACGACAGAGACAAGACACTGCTCAATGATGAGAACACATAGAGAAAAAAATCTTTATTAATTTCAAACATTTCCCACATGAGTGCCATCACAGGCAATTACGCAATGCATGCGGGAGACGGTGGACAATGTCGCTGCACGCAACATGGCACGAGGGATGTTTCCAATCTCACGCCGTATAGAATCCTTTAAGTCCGACAATGTTTGAGGATTGCACTGATAAACTCTGGATTTGAGATAGCCCCAAAACCAGAAATCCATAGGCGTCAGATCTGGGGATCGCGCAGGCCACGGAAAAGGATAATAGCGTGAGATGATGCGATCACCAAAATGCTGATCCAGGAGCCTTTTAACTGACCTCGCTATATGTGGAGGTGCGCCATCTTGCATCCAAACAATGTCATTGAGTGCATTCAGCCGACGCAACTCCGGTAAGACATAATTTTTCAGCATGGCTGCATACCGAGGGCCCGTTACAGAACATGTTGCAGGGCCAGTCGGGGTCGTTTCCTCAAAGAAGAACGGGCCCAGAACAAATGTAGCTGTAATGCCGCACCACGCAGTCACTTTGGCGTCAAATAATGGTACTGGCGCCACAGCATGAGGATTCGTCTCTCCCCAGTGCACACAATTCTTTGTGTTAATGCTGCCATTTAAGGTGAAATGCGCCTCGTCCGTCCATAGTATGCGAAGTGGCCAGTCGTTATCCGCATCATATCGTAACAAAAATGCATTTGCGAAGTCCAGACGTTGTTGTGGGTCACCCGGCTCCAACATCTGGACGCGCTGGAACCGATAGGGAAACATGTGAAGTACCGAGCGCAAGAGCTTGCGGACCGTTGAGTTCGGAATATCCAACACGCGCGCTATGCCTCTTGCGGTTTCTGTGTGTCCTGCAGTCACTGTATGGTGCACTTCCATGACAACGTCCTCAGAAACAGTTGGCCGTCCGGAGCGCTGTTTGTCACAGGTGCAGCCTGTATCTTCGAATTTCCGCACTAAATCACGCAGAGCTTGCAGAGTACATGGGCCGCGTCGTTGTCGATGATTGCGGCGATACACACGCAAGGTTTCCGCAGCGTTCATCCCATTTTGGTAATAGAGTTTGATCAATTCACCGCGAACTTTCATAGGAAGACTCATATCGTCGGCATGTGCGAGTTCCCGAATGACGACTTCGCATACCCGCTTGGTATTTTATAGGTTTCCTACGATGAATATCTGGCGACCGGCGTTCTGTGATTGGTTTCTTGACTCTGTCACATGCAAATTTATTGCGTGCGCCCAGATCGTGTTTTATTGGCCGGTTTTCAGAACTCTTTTTTGTGTTTGCAGAACACGTCCGTTTTTAGACATATCGGTACCGTTTCAACGCTATTTAGGGTTTTCGCATGTGCTGAACATTTTGCGATGGTAAAAAGTAGACGTTGCCATTCGAAAATTTCGAGTTTCTGTCACTATAACTGTAACCGCGAGGGCCACTGTGTTGCCATTCACAGAATCTCGAGCGCATATCTCAAAAGAACTATATTTGAAATATCATCTTGATCGGTTAAATAGAATGGACGCTAGAAGTGCAGATGTTGGCAAAGTTTTTTTATAATCACCCTGTATATATATATATATATATATATATATATATATATATATATATATATATATATATATATATATATATATATATATAATGTATACATATATATATATAAAGAAAGCACAATTTCTGTTTAAAAATTCTTTATATCTTAAACATATGCTATGCAATTATGTTGTTAGAGCAATTACTTATTTTTAACATAACAGCTAGTGTGTTTGCCAGTGCCATCAATAAACTTAACACTCCATTAATCTCTGTTCAAATGTAAGGAAGAAACATAGTTTTTTTATAAAAAAATTACAATCGTTTTCAAAGACAGACTTTAGATCTTGATCATCAATAAATGTCAAATACAGTGCAGTTAATACTGGTTTGAGATGTAAGAAAGTAGCAAATATAAAACTTAGAATTTCTTTCCTAGAATGGAATAAGTTTAATATCATTTGTGAAATATTTTAATCACTATATATCTGTGTATTAAAATTATGTATAAAAACATTATGAATAACTTATTTAATTCCTAAGCTTACAATTATGTAATGACAGTAATTAAACATTAAATGCAAATTACAGAAAAATAAACAAAACTAACATTGTGTTATCACTTTAAATAATTTAAAGAAGTAAGACATTTTTATTTTTGAGTAAGTAGTCTTAAGTAAAAGATCTTTAAATATTTATGATTGCAACTCTTTCTTTTGAAAAAGAACTCTGCCTTTTTTGGAAATTGAAATATTAATCATTTCCTCAATAAAAGCTTTTATCAAAGCTAATAAAAAAAGACTTTTTTGAAGTTACAAATTAATCGCTTTTGGCTTTTCTGAAACTGATTTTTCCCTAAGGATATTTTAGAATTCAAGAAAGAAAAGAAACTAATTTCAAATAAATAAAAACCCACTAAAGTAAATTTTAAGATATGATTCTTTTGCTTTTTGTGGTAAAATATTTTTACGCATTCATATTATATAAAGTGTATATCAACAGAGAGCTATAATTTCTATTTTTATCAAATATATATGAAATAGTGATTGCTACAAATTTTCTTTTTAGTTTGATAGTCAGCAATATCATAGTGCTATTACTTAATTATCGAATCAAATGTGATCAAAACTGAACACATTAATTACAAATTATTGATATTATTAAATCAATCATCTTAAAATATATTTCAAATTTATTCATTATTTCTTATTAGTTATTGGTAAATGCCTTTTCTTTTTTTAAATTTGATTTTTCCATTTCTAAACTAGTTTTGTACACCTTTAATAACTTAATATAAATAATTCTATCTTGTTCTGTATTAACATTGGATAAAGAGAACCATTTAATTAAACCATGTTCTAAATCATTAAAAAAATATCTATTTTGCTTTTTTTATTTATATGAAAAGAAGTATATGAAAGACTTTATACATTTCTCGTCATTTTGTGACTTTTCTTTTCCTAGAAAAACAGTTTACATTAATTTAAATTACATGAATAATGCCTCTTATATTGTCACCACAGACGAATAAGAGCTACCATAGATAAAATTGTAGGTTTTGAAAACAATTTTTTATGATTAAGTTCCCTATAACTTTATTTAATCAAGATAATAAATTCTATTATAAATCAATTTAAATTATGTATTAATTAATTCAGAGGATCAGTTTTACATCGCATGATTTTCATCCCGCCATTTTTTGCTCAACTCGTTCATGCTAATGCTTTAGAACCAGAGATATAAATATTTCTGTTGAAAATTAAATGTGATTTCTTAAGATATTGGGCATTTAAATGAAAATTAAAATACCAAATTAAAAGGAATAATATGAAGCCTTTTAGTAGAAGTAAAGTTAATAAGAAATACGACAAAAATTTATTTATTGGCGATGATGTAGTTCTTGATGATATTAAATTCGTGGTATTATGCAGAATATTAAATTAAATCGTTCATTATCTGTGTCATATATCTCAGAAAAAAATTGAGTATTTTTAAAAAATTAGAATTACTTTCAAATTAATTATTACAACATGAAATGAAAAGAAATTGCTTGAAAGATGATTAAGATTGTTAATCATTGAAAATTGTCAAGAGCTCTAAGAAAAGAAAATTATCAAGTAAAATTTAGCAAAGGAAAATTTCTCTTGTTAGTTATCTGATATTTTCACCTTGATAAGTATTCAGAAAGAGAAAGTGAAAAGCCTTTAAAAAATAAGCCCTCAAAATTGATTCTATTATTCCCTTTAATCTCGATTGTTAAATATTTTACTAATTTTTGAAACCATGAAATTAAAGACTTACTTATAAAGAAATGCTTATTAAAAGAATATAATTAAATTATAAAATGTGTATTTTAAACATTTTCATGTTTGATAAAGTTATATTTTTATGACTTTCATATTGAAGCGCTAATTAATTTTAACAAAAGTTAGTGATTGTTTTTTTTAACTTTTTATTGCAAAGAACACTTTTAGAGCTCTATGCTAGAATGCTCTTAGCTTATATTGAAAAACATAACATCAGTTAATAAATTTTTATAAATTGGTACAATCATTTTGATAGATCTCACATGAAATTTTAAGTAAACGTCTTTCGTTGATGAAATGATTTATTATGTAACAACCCACAAAGTAAACATCCGAAATAAACATCCAAATAATTTGAAAAAAGGGCAAAATTAACTAATTGAAGATCAACTATTAAAAGTTTCAGTTTTGAGTTATATTTCCCCAATCTGAAAAAGCGTATGATATCGTAATATTTTTTCAGCATTGCGTTCAATTAAAACATTGTAAAAAAAGTTGACAATAATTTAAATGTATTGAAAAGTGTGAAAAATGTTATGCTGTTTTTTTTAGGGATAAATACATTAGCTTGCAAATGAAAATGCATAAATGGACTTGAAATAACGATATGCAAATGAAAGTTTACGGATATGCAACATGAAATAGTGTGAGAAGAAAAATAATGTTTTTTTAATCCATAATGTAGTGGTTCTAGAGTACTATTCCCATCAGTATTTCGTTTCATCTACGATTGGTATAATTGTATAAAACAGATTTATTCGTTAGACCAAATTTGATAACCCAAATCAGGAAGACGAAGTTAAATATTTGAAATCAACGGCAGTTGATTAACAACAAAATCAACGAGAATTCATCATCAACAACAAAATCAACGAGAATTGATCAACAACAAAATCAACGGGAATTGATCAACAACAAAATCAACAAGAATTGATCAACAACAAAATAAACGACAAAAACAACGCTGGCTGAGTACATTAACAATAATGAATTTTCAAAGAAATTAGTGAAATAGAATCGTAGTTTGAAGAATTCATGTGGCAAAAATCCTATAAGAATAATAAACTTTTTAATGCAGGACCCAACTAAAATCTATCGTGGTGATATGGAATCCATAAATTGTATCTTCGATTCTATAACAATCTCTAATTTAGTAAAAATCTTGGCATGGTTTTGATATAGTAGCTATTAAAATTCAAGATGTATCTTATTTTACAGTGATATATATGATAAATTTTTTATGATATACTATTTAGGAATAATAGCTCATCATTTATACTTATATGATAATTTTTTGACAAAACATTACAAATAATAAGAAGCATTCGAATATTTTTTTAAACCTGCAAAGAGCATAGTACCAAAACATTTAATGCCGTCAACATAAAGCATGACTTGATGACCAAATTTTATTTGATAATTTAAAATGTATTTATTTTAAAGTATTTGATTAATGTGCTATTTAAGTGTTATCTTAATGTACTATTTAAAAGTACTTAATTAAAATTTACTCTAATATGTGATATATTAAAAGTATGTTAGGAAAGGATGTAAATGATATAAAAAACGCTTGAAATTTTTGGAAAAGATGTTCATCAGTTAAGTTATAGCAAATTTTTATATTAATTTTGGTCTAATGTTAATTGTTTTCTCTACATAGATGTAATATTAAATATGTAAATTTAAATGAGAAGTTTTCAACAATTTGTGATATCTTAAACTTGTTTTATTTTAATTGATAACTTTCAGAGATGTTTTTGCTTGGGTGAATAATTCATAATAAAATAACTTTTATAAATCATGTGATTTCTTCAAATTTTTTTCTAACAATTTAAAAAATCATTCATAAGTGTATTTAAATTAAACAGTTTTTAACAATTTATTTTAAAAATAATAAATTTTCTTAAATATTTGCATTTTAATCATCGCTTTGTTGAATAAAGTGAAATGAAATAAAAACATTGGAGACATAATAAATAATACTAATAACTTTTATGTGTATTTCGAATCGACTGAATTAAAACATTATATGAATGATAAAGGAAAATTTTCTGCAGACACATTCCCAAAAATTTAAAAAATGCTTATATGATTTAAACTATTTCTTAATATATGAGATAAAATTTCATTAAGATATTAAACACATGTCAAATTATTGAGTTAATAATTAACAATACAGTTAAGAAAATATTGAAATTCTTGTAAATAAGTTCAAAAATTGATAGTTAAGAATAAAGAACTTGAGTTATTTTTAAAACTGTTTTAGTGAAATTAAACAAAATACAGAATAATTCCAGCATCTCAAATGCGAAATGAAATACTTAAGAAATTGCAGAAAAATATTTAATAAGAATTAGATGAAAAACATTACTCAAATTGCCCACTTTTCAAAGTCAATTATGAATTATGAAAAATTTCAAAAACACAAATTTTTGATCTTGAGCCGTTTTGTAACACTTAAAGATTTACGTTTATTATCAACGTCATTATGTAAAAATATCCGAGAATATTATAAGCAACGTATGCAGATGTTACTACTTTATCAAATTCTTGATCATTGCATTTTAAGTGAAAAAGAGCTTAAGCAAGTATTAGAGAGATGTATCAAACTGACGAAGCTGAAAATTTGGATAAAGTCTGACGATGGATTTGATATAGAATGGGAAATATTAGGAAACTCTATAATCAAACAATGTTTCTATTTATCTTGTTATGATAGTAATCTAGTTGAATCATTCATGAAAGTTGCTTTCAGTGGCTGTATAAACAGGACGAAAGAACTTTTAAACATCTACAATTATTATTACAATCTAAAGGATGACAAATTTCTTTACTATTATTGTTCGCTATGTGAATTTCTCAAATTTCAAGATCTTCGGTTGTTTCCAGGAAAGAGTTCCGCAGCTTTACTTGGCATAATTTTTGTGACTGGAGTCATGACATCTGTATACTTGGGTGGATTTTATGAGATATTAGAATATTTTGATTTCAAAGAAATGTCTACATTCCTCGAAAGGTAAATTTTTATTAGAATTAAATTCCTTGAGTTATTAAACATGTCAGAAACTTCGAAAAATAATAACTGATGTAAAATACAATAACTTGGTTTAAAATAAACTTTATGTTACCTCTTAGAGAAAATTGGCGATTTTTTTGTTGCTAAGCGTGCTTTCGTATATGTTTGAAAAAAACAAGTTGACGCCGATTATACTAAGGTTGCCTGAAACAAATCAACATTGTTAAAAAATGGTGTCAAACTAGTGACAATCTGAGGGTCACCTTTATGTATAGGTCACCCATATCTTAAATTAAAAATTTTGGATAATTTTTGTAATACAAATATGAAAAATACATCATACAAATCTTTGTGAAATTAGTTCAACGTAATTATATATATGAATATGTAGAAATTTTAATAATAATTTTGTTAAACTAATTGAAAAAAATATGGATCAAAAACTAGTACATGTTTTCCAAATGAAGTCATAGGTTATAAAGCAGCCTATTATTATTTTCATAACCTTGTGATAAACTGATAACCATGGGAATAAAATCAGCCAAAATGGACACATGAAAGGCAATTAAAGAAAATTTAGAGTTTAATTTTTCAAGTTTAATGAGAGAATCAAGTCAAATCGTAACATACTTTTTCAATTTAAACATTCAAAAATAATGTTGACGATTATTAGCTAAGCATAATAGGAATATTCAGTTTCATTTTCTTGGGGGATAATATATTATCTCCTAAAGGCTTAAAGTGATGAACTCAATTTAACTGGTGGTTATATTCAATAATTAGTATGGATTAGTTGAGTTTGTACCCATCGACTTCCCAGCAGGTTAATTTGAAGGAAGCTTTGCGTATTGTTTCCCGAGTTGAGCGGATTAGTTTTGATTGAACTGTGTGTGTGGCAATTTATGCAGAAAGCTTTTGTCTTGCGTTGTTTTTCAGTCTTGCTTTCTGTGGTTTTCTCCATAGCGTTCCCAGTAAATTACTCTGAATGGGCAACAATGTGTTGAATGGGTAAACTCCTAACAATTTCAGCATCTTCTGTTTATCATCAATAGGTCTATTTTGTAGCTTTTCAATCCCAGAATGATTCTCCGGTATTTGATATATCTTGTTGCTCGGAATCTAAGCATTTCGACTACATAATTCCAAAGATTTGTGTTTACTTAAGGTTTTCCGAATTTCAGTGAGCTTAGTTTCCGAATCAAGATTAGTGACGTGCAGGTCCTCTTTTATTGCTTTAAGTAAGTTTCCTTTGGATATATCCTCTGAACGTTTAAAACTTTGATCTTACTAGTTTGAAGAGCTTTGTCGTTGACTTTTAGTATTTTTTTCATCAAAACTTCTTTAAGTTTGGTGGACTCTTCTTGTGATCTACATTGGATTTCAATATATTTTGGCCTGTTGTATGTCCCTTTAAGTCTAATTGGTGTCTTCAGAGCATTGAAGGATTTTCATGACATTGTTTTCGTTTTTTAAATTATTATTGATGGTTTGGTTGATGGTTTTGTTTGGAGGATTTCACTGTACACTTTAGCTGATTTATCAGCTATTACAGGTTGTTGCAGCTTCTTTTTGAGGGGAATTCGAATGGAGGTTTCTAATGGTACAATTTCATTTGTTAACTTGGGAATCATAACTGTGGTCAAGTGGCTAATTTCTTGAATGGCATTTTGTAAGTCATTCTAAGTTTCATTAGTTTGTTTATCGTTTACTGGAGTTTTAATGGTAGACAACTCGTCTAATATTTCCAATGCAATGTCCTTAATAACTCTGGGGAGATAAAAATTTCCTCTTTTTTTGAAATGATTATGTTATTCAGTTTATGGATAAGAGTTAATGTGTGGGATGTTTGATTGTGTAGTGCACAGTCTGTTTTACCTTATGGCAGTCTTGCGGCCGTAACTTTAGTTTTTTTAAACTTGAGTTGAAACCATTGATGTTGTAATTAAGGCCTTCCAGATCTAGGCTTGATAGGTTTGGTGAAGAATTTAAAAGTCTAGAAGTAAATGTTTCGTTGTTTTCCATTATTATTTGTTGTAATCTATTTACTAAGTGGTTAATTTGGATTCGTATGATAGAAGTTCCTTCAAGTCAGTATTTCTAAAGTGTAATAGAGCCCAATGATAAAGCGGAAGTGGCCCAGATGCCTCCCTACAGACTGCACACCAATCCACGCCAGCGATGTACAGATCGTAGGGCAGATCCCGGTAAGATAATAAGAAAAAATAAATAATAGAAAAAATTATATATGGACTGTTGGGATGAGGAAGAACCTTGAGGCAATAAGCTAAAATTCCATGGGTCCTTTTTCGTAGCTAGTCGGATAATATAAAAATTTGCAAGAATAATTTAATTACAAAAAAAATAAATAAATAAAAATAAAAAATAACTACTTAAAATAGAATTGAAATGAAGTTATGCATATAAAGGTAAATTTAATTTGTAGTGTGTCGCCAATTTAGCTTTTTTTTATTTTTATTTGGGAAAACAAAAATATCTCCCTGTGCACCAAGGAATACCACACAGGGCCCGAAGGTACAATAAATGTACTACATAACAAATCCAATTAAATCATGAGATGAAAAAAATAATAATAAAAGTAGGCAGAGAGAAAAAAAAGAAATATAAAAATGAAAAATGAATTAGATAACAGCATGGATAAATTTTACAAAAAATTCAAAATTCTCTTTCTTAACTAGGTCCACCATAATTGGGGGCCACCTGTTATTTAAGTCTTTACAAAGCTCGTTCCTTACTTCTGAAACAGATGGGCATTCAAGAAGAATGTGAGAAGGGTTGTCACTCCCAGAGTTGCACTTGCACACCTCACTGTTTTTAATGTGGAAACGGTGAAGGTAACTATTGAATTTCCCATGTCCAGTGAGGAATTGCGTAATTTTAAAGTCAGTGTAAAACCAGTAGTTCTTAATTCTGCATTGAACTGAAGGGAAAAAATATTTGGTCCACTTACAATTAGGAGAGGAAATGAATCCTGAGTTCCATTCTGTGATAATCTTCTTTTTGGTAGTGGTTTTGAAAAAAGACTTGGGTAATCTGGTATTGAGTTTATTTGGAAGTGAAAGAGAAGATTTGGCCAGGAAATCCGCTCTCTCATTTCCATACACACCACTATGACCCTTGACATGGGAGAAAGTGAAGGAAATATTTTTGATATCACACATATTAATTGAAGTCTGGACTTCTACTATAAGTCTTTCAAAACTAGTTACATCTTGTAGAGCCAGTAGGGATGACATCGAGTCACTGCAAATTAGAAATTTTCGAAAAGGCTTGCTTATGGCATCTTTAACAGCAAGATTAATGCAGAGTAACTCCGCTTGGAAAATAGAACTGTAATCATTAATGCGGTATACCTGATGACTCACTTCAAAACCATTCTGAAAGCATACGTATGCAAGACCTACTTTTTCATTCACTTTACTCCCATCTGTAAAGTAAATTAGATCATAGTCTTCTTCCCTAACGCTATCAAATGCAGCAAGAGGAGCAGGAGATCTTGTAGATGGATGAGGTAGGGAAGAAAAGTCCAAATCACCATCAAGATAGTTAGAAAAAGTGTCTTGAGCATGACGATAAGCCTCATTTTGATGAAGTATGACAACATCAAGAGGTGGAAGACCAGAGAGAATGAAAAGAGCATCATAACTGATTGTTCTATATCCTCTAACAATTCTCAAGAGCAGCTTTCTTTGTATTTTCCTGATAAGTTTTCGGTTTATTTTTTCCTCAAACTGTCTCCCCAAATTCTCGAAGCATAAAGAATATTGGGAACAATGCCTTGTTTATAAATCAATTTTGAAACTTCGAATTTAATACCGTAACTGTTATTGCAAATTCTATACAATGCATTAGTAAGAATGTTAGCCTTAGCTAAAATGTATTTCAAATGTTCCTTCCAGTGAAGTTTATTATCGACAACAACGCCCAGATATTTAATTTTATCAACAACTTCCAGATAATTGCTACCCATAGCAAGATTGATAGTGGCATCAATGTTGGCCTTTTTGTGAATCATCATTACTTTGCACTTCGTATGATTGAATTCCAGCTTGCAATGTTGAGCCCAATCATGAATAAAATCAAGAATATCTTGAGCAGTACTGCATAAATCGGGAAAGTTTTTGTTCTGGACAATTATGAGTAGGTCATCTGCGAAAGCAATATTCCAGCACTTAAATGCATTCAATTTTTTAGTAAATCATTCATAATTAGGTTCCAAAGAAATGGGCCAGAAACAGAGCCTTGTGGACATCCTTTTTGGATGTTAACTACTTTTGACTTATTGCCAAGAGTGAGAACAGCTGTTCTGTTGTTCAGGAAACTGCGGAAGAGATTGAGAATGTTTGAAGGAGTATAAGCCTCCTTCATTAAGGAAATAATAAAGGGCCACCACGCGTTATCAAACGCTCCTTTTATGTCCAATGAAAGGAGAATAGTGAACAAATTTTTCTTTTTCCCTTCCTTTACAATGTCAACAAGTCGCAGTAGTGCATCCTCAGTAGATTTCTGTGGTGTGAATCCATATTGGTCTTTACTAGTATAATTGCGATTGTTAAGATGCCATCTTAGTCTGTTTGTCAGAAGCTTTTCGAGACATTTTCCAATGCAAGGCAATAAGCTAATACATCTAATATTCTTAAGGTGTGGTCGCTTAGAGTTCAAACTCTTTGGGATTAAGACAACTTTAGCATTTTTCCAAAGAGTAGGGAAGAGAGAAATTTTAGGCATAAATTAAATACTAGCAGGAAGAACAGAAGGAGAACACTGATGAAAGTATTTAATCATTTCATTGGAGATGGAATCCAGGCCAGAGATTTTCCAGTAGCCAAACCGTGAATAACAGTTTGGCTACTGGAAAATCTCCTGGCCTGGATTCCATCTCCAATGAAATGATTAAATACTTTCATCAGTGTTCTCCTTCTGTTCTTCCTGCTGTATTTAATTTATGCCTAAAATTTTGCTTAGAACTAAACTTCGCATGTCTAAGGAAGTTCTTTTTCTCACAATTTCTCTCCTCCCTCCTTTAAAAAATAAAAAATTTGGTCCAATGGTGATATTCCACTCCTGCGACATGCATTTTCACTGCGATATATTCCACTCTCTAAAACTGCATATTGAGCTAATTAATTATAATTAATAGATTAATATTGACATAAAGACGCACACAAATTTTAAGGGAAAAATAAAGATAAAATTAGAATTTGTAATGTTAGAGCTAGTTGATGTAGTATTTTGTTGCATAAAAATGTATAAATAAAATACTATAACTTAATAAGTGCATTTAACTTGTATTGGCACACAGAAACGACACGTCCGTTATTTTGAAATTTTATTGTTTGACCGACAAAAGAACGATGGTTTGTGTAAGCGCCATCTGGTGCACAAAGAAATTAAATGTTTACATTGAGTATACAGGGTCGGAACATGCCGCCAACCTTGAAATATTATCTTAAAGAAATTGGTTATATGCAACATACCTATACAAATAAAGATTAGTTATACAACATAAACGAACATGAATGAAAAAATATATAACAAATACATAAATGAAGAAAGTTTTATAGGTTAATATACAATAGAAGTATAAAATTGTACATAGATAAGAAATGTAATTTTATTTAAATTGAAGCATGAAATTGGCATTACACAGGAAGTTGGCATAATTTTGTTATGTTTCTTTTGTATATACCATCTGATGTTTTAAGTGTTACTACCCTAACATTATTGTCAAGTCCAGGGTGCAATTGAATTATTCTACCCATTTTCCATTTTGTTGGGGGTAAATTGTCCTCTTTTAAAAGGCATAAATCATTTATTTGATAATTTTTAGTCGGCAGTAGCCATTTTGGCCTTTGTTGCAACCGTGTGAGATATTCTTTATGCCAACGTTTCCAAAATTGTGAACCATTTTTTGAATATGCTGCCATTTTGAAAGAAAAGATATGTTTGTATCAACGTAATTTGGTTCAGGAAGGCTTGTTAATGCCCTACCAATAATAAAATGGCCAGGTGTTAAGGCTGATAAGTCATTTGGATCGGTAGATAATGCAGTTAAAGGTCTAGAATTAAGACAAGCCTCTATTTGAGTTAGCAATGTTTCAAATTCTTCATAAGTTAATTTTGTCTCCCCTATGACCCGTTTTAAATGAAATTTGGTAGACTTTATGCCAGCTTCCCATAGTCCACCCATGTGAGGTGCACCTGGAACATTTAAATGCCAATTAATACAATTTTCAGACATAAAATTGTTTACATTTTGCTTATAATTTTTGGAATTTCTAAGTTTCTCAATTTCCATGAGTTTGCGCTTTGCACCAATAAAGTTGGTACCGCAGTCACTGTATATATCACTACATTTACCCCTACGAGAAATAAATCTCTTAAGAGATGCAATGAACGCATCTGCAGATAAGTCGGTAACTAATTTTAGGTGTATAGCTCTTGTAGTAAAACAAACAAAAAGTGCTATATACCCTTTGTATGATTTAGAGCCTCTACCTTTACATGCTTTAATTTGAAAAGAACCAGCATAATCTACTCCACATCGCAAGAATGCAGGAGCAGGAGAAATGCGAGAAGATGGTAAATCGCTCATCATTTGATTGGTTACAGAAGCTCTTATTCTACAACATTTTACACATTTTCTGATTACATGCCTAATTACATTTCTAACGCCTACAATCCAATATTGTTCTACAATAGATGATTGAACAAGTTGTGAACCAGCATGCAAAAGATTTTCATGAAAATGTTTAACAATGAGATCAGTTAATATATGCTTTGTTGGAAGCAAAATAGGATGTTTCTGATCGTATACTAGATTTGCATGTCTCAAACGACCACCTACTCTAAGAATACCTGAATTATCAAGAAATGGATTTAGAGATAAAATTTTACTATTACACGATATTGTTTTATTTTTTTTGTAATGCATTGATCTCATTATTAAACTCATTTAGTTTGAACTATTTTTATTAACACATG
Organism: Latrodectus hesperus; assembly: GCA_037975125.1. NCBI lineage: Eukaryota > Metazoa > Arthropoda > Arachnida > Araneae > Theridiidae > Latrodectus > Latrodectus hesperus. The sequence goes on along the minus strand of CM075850.1, from coordinate 54,461,743 downwards.
CAAAGCATTAGTTAATTCACAAGTTTGCAAATATCTACTTAATTTGTTCATAGGATTTCTGCAATTGTTCACAAATCTTAAGCACAAAGCTGTTATACGTTTAAGTTTAGAAAAAGATGAATATTTACGAAAAATATTAATATCAGTAAAGGAATGTTTGTTTTCTGTGGTTGATTGTAAAGTACAATACCTTTCTTCTGGAACAGGATCACTAACTGGTAGTTCAGGCTGCTTTATCTGAAAAGAAAGTGAATTATAAAGAAAATTTGGACCATTTAACCATAATGAAGAAAGTAGTTCAGAAGATGATGTGCCACGAGTAGCAAGATCAGCAGGATTAATGTCTCCACTAACATGATGCCATTGGGTAGGGGAAGAAAGAGTTTGTATTTTTGCCACTCTGTTGGCCACAAAGCATTTCCATCAGCTGGCAGAAGAACCAATCCAGGATAGAACGATTGTAGAATCTGTATAAAATTGAGCTTGGGAAATGGGTGTGTTCATAGCTTTGCAAGTGAAGTCCATCAATTTAGTTAACAGCAGAGCACCACATAGTTCCAATCTCGGAAGTGAAACAGTTTTAAGTGGAGAAACCTTTGTCTTAGCTATTACTAGATGAACTTTAATTTCACTGGTACTTGAAACTGAGCGACAATAAATTGCCGCTGCATATGCCTTTTCTGAGGCATCACTGAAGCCATGTAGTTGAAATTGGTTATTTGAATCACAAAATAAGAATCTGGGAATTAGAATGTCTTTCACGAACAAAGGTTTTTCTGTAAGTTGCTTTCATTCATATGCTATGGCTGAAGGAATAGTATCGTCCCACTGCAATTGATTTTTCCAAAGTTTTTGAATTATTAATTTATACTGAATAGTAATTGGAGATAACCATCCAAGAGGATCAAATATTTTTGCAATTGTTGAGAGTAATGTTCAAGATAATTAGTTAAGTAATCTTCAAGAGATGGTTGATTAGTTTTGAAGAAGAATACATCCAACTCAGGTTGCCAAAGTAGCCCCAATGTTTTCACAGTTTCATCATTGTCTAAGCTCAAAGAAGTGTTTGATAATCGTAAATCTGGATCAATTGAGTTCAAAAATTCTTTAGAATTTGAAGCCCATTTTCTCAAGGGAAATTTGGCACTTGACAACATTTGCATTAATTGTTGGTGCAGTTCTATGGCTTGGGAAACTGAATTCGCTCCAGACATAAGATCATCAACACAAAAGTTCTCGAGAACTGCTTTAGAAGCTAATGGATACTTCTCTGCTTCTTCTTCTGCTAATTTTTGTAGACATTTTATAGCCAGGTATGGTGCTGAGGCGGTGCCTTAAGCCAGTCTAGTTAATCGATAATCCTTCACTGCGTCATATTTTGATTTGCGCCAGACGATTCTTTGGAAATCTGAATCTTGTAAAACTACTTGTCGATACATTTTTTCAATATCTGCAGCAACCGCTATTTTATGCATCCTAAATTTAATAAGCAATGTAGTTAAATCAGACTGTATTTGCGGTCCCACCATGAGTATATCATTAAGAGAAACACCATTGGATGATTTAGCAGATCCATCAAACACTACCCGGAACTTGTCACCACTTTTGTTGGGAACTGGATGGTGTGGAAGGTAAAAGCTAGATTTGGCTGGAACATTAACTTCACTATCAGGAATTAATTCCATGTGTCCCAGTTTTATGTAGTCATCCATGAATTTATGATATTGTTCAAGTAGAGATTGATTTTTAGAAAAGCTACGTTCAATCTGTTGAAGACGGCGCAATGCAATGTCTCTAGATGATCCAAGCTCATTGTTTGAGTCATTAAATGGAAATCTGACAGTGAATCTGCCTGTAGAATCACGAAAGAATGTTTTTTCGAAGTGATTTTCACATGCGATTTCCTCTTTTGAATAAGGTTTTGTTTCAGAAACTTCTTCTAGTTGCCGAAATTTATCAAGTTGATACTCGATTGTGGTACAATTAGCGTGATTAGTAATTATTGTTTTTGAGATGTTGTTTGTTTTGCCTAAAACAACCCATCCGAAAATTGTCTCTAGTGCAGTTAATGAATGTCCAGGAATAGTAATGTTTTTATTGATCATGATTTCTCCAAACACATCTGCACCTAAGAGAATGTCTATAGGACCAGGCTGCAAGCAAGTAATATCGACCAATTGTATTTCTTTGAATGAAGTTAATGCTGAAGCATCAATTTTGAATTGAGGAAGGTCACAAGTGATTTTGGGTATAATTAATGCATCTACAGTGATATGTGTGTTTTTATAAAATAGAGATGATATTTGCAATGATACCGAACCTGAGACCTTACCTACATTTCGAGAACTAAGCCCATCAACATTAATGTTAACTCTATTACGTTTAAGTTGCAATAAATTTACACAACTTTCCCTAATAAATGAGCCTTGGCTGGCTGAATCGATAAGAATTCTGCATTTATGTAATGTACCATTAATGTCCTTAACATTAACAATTGCTGTTGGCAATAAAACTGTTTTTGTTACAGGTACAACTACATTATTGCAACTAATAGAATTTTCATCTGTTGTTTTTGTGTCAACTTTTGTATCATGTGTATTTTTTGAACACAATAAAGTATTATGCGGTTTCGAACATAATTTACACATGCTTTACACATGCTTAACGCGACATTTAGAAATAGGATGAGTTTTATTATCTTTTAAACAATTAGCGCATAAATGGTGTTTTTTAATTACATTCCATTTTTCTTTTACTGAAAGGTCTAAAAAACTATCACAATTATATAATCGCGAATGAGAATCATTTCGACAATAAATGCATAAATTAGAAACGATCTGATATGAAAAAGAATATTTATTTTGTTTTTGATTTGCAATACTTTTCCCATCAAATTGACCTACTTTATCTTTTTGGCACTTCGCCAAAGACGAAAGCGCGCACGATCTATTCAACATGAATGTTTTGAATTCAGCGAAAGAAGAAACTTTTTTGTTCGATTGTTCTAACGCCCATACTCTCAGTGTTTCATTATCAAGCTTATTCTTTAAAAGAAATATAATAATTGTATCCCAATGCTCAACAGGCTGTTTCAGGATTTTCAATGTATCAATACATTGCTGTGTTGTATCAATTAATTTCCTCAAACCTGCTGCTGATTCATGTTTAAGAATAGGTTGAGAAATTAATTTATTTAATGCTGCGTTTATAATTTCTGTTTCGTTTTCAAAGCGCTCAGTAAGCATATCCCAAGCAAATTTGAAATTCTCATCTGTAATTTGAATAGATTGTAATAATGTATATGCTTCTCCCTTAATGGAAAGTTTAAGGTATTGTAATTTTTGACTATTACTTAAACTATCATTATTACCAACACTCGATAAAAATAAATCACGAAAAGAAATCCAATCTATGTAATTAGAAGAGATAACTGGTAATTCTATTCTAGGAAGTTTAACATTGTTGACATTAGTTAATTCTTTATGACAATCATTTTTTGAAAGTTTCCTTGATTCGTCTTTAAGAATAATTTTTAGATTATTTATTTTAGAAAGCAGTTCATGCATTTCGCTTTCAAATGTTTCGAATTCTGGATCAGAACATGCATAAAGAATATCATTATTTAGTTTGTTTATTTCATTGTCTAAAGAATTTACGTTATTTTCATACACTTCAATAATAGAAAGAGAATTTGTTTGATTTTGTAAGCTATTTACTTGCGAAATTAAGCGAGTAAGCTTACCTTTTATGATCTTTTTGGTTTTAAGAAGGGTATCCATTTTGGTTTTGTGACCTTCACTCAATCAATCGTTTTGCTGTTGTTTTTTGATTCAACAGTCGTTGGCCGCTTCTATGTATTCACCATAATAATTTTAAGTTAGTTTCATACTCCGACTCTAGATGGACCATAATATTGGCACACAGAAACGACACGTCCGTTGTTTTGAAATTTTATTGTTTGACCGACAAAAGAACGATGGTTTGTGTTAGCGCCATCTGGTGCACAAAGAAATTAAATGTTTACATTGAGTATACAGGGTCGGAACAACTTGAATATAACATCCAATTTAGTAGAATTAAAACTGTTAATAGAAATAAAATAATAAATTTGTATTATTTTCTAAGTCCCTTGAAGTTAACGTGATAAATATACTAGTCTTGTAGGTATAGAAACTTTAAAAAGACTTAGGAGGATTAGCTAAGAACACACGAAATATTAAAGTATAAAACTATAATCTCTAAGAAAATCTTAAGTCCAAAACTTGGTATTTTAAAAATATAAATTAAATAATAGAAATAAAAAATTAAAATGAATAAAAATGTGGGTTCCTAACTTAGGCTTAACTATTACAACTAAAATGTTATAATCCAAAAGAGAACAGTAGAAGGTAAAGTCTGAAATTTAAGGCTTAGCTAGGAGAGCGAAGAAGTTTAAGTCCAAAAAGTGGTCTAATAACTTGAATCATATGTTAAATAGATATTAGAATTTCTAAGTGGACTTGTTAGAAGCACATTTAAAAATATGAAATTTAGAAAGTGGTCCCAAGTCGCAACGACAATTAGAAGCCAAGAAAAACGCAGATTAATATTTAATTAATTAAATTGATTAAGCACAGGGAGTTTGGAGCCCAAAGTGTTAAAGTAAACATGAACAGGAGAGACATGTCGGAAAACTAAAGTGGGACTTCGAAATCTACAGCTTAGGGGAGGAATGAAGAAGCATAGGGAGAAAATACGTAAAAAATACCAAATTTTATAACATTAATTAGTCCATATCTCATTAACTATTAATTACTTTTTAAAAAGTAAAACATGTTTTAAATCACAAGAATCTGCTCCAAATAAATATAAATAGATTGGAGTGGATTGATTAATAATTTAATGTTAATGACAGTTTTAAAGCAAAAGATACAATAAAAACATACTTAAAAACACAAATTAGTACATTTGAAATGATAGTTTGGAAAGTCATGAAAAGTTAACTAATGAACGTAAAATAACAAAAGATACATTTTTAGGAACTATAAAAAATCCACTCTAATTTAAAATTTCTTCTAGGTTGATAAGACACTACTAGGGCAGATGTTATTGAAGTGTAATTAAAAAAGGTAACAAAATATTTTCCAAAGAACTGGCTAAAAACATGGAATTTTTACTTTAATTAATATTTTTACAACTTCGGATCTAATAATCAAATCAACACGATCTATATAACCAAATGCACTGAATTAAATTACCGAACGAAGCAAAATGACATCTGGGCACTTACCTTAATATTTAGCTGCTCATGTTGACTTTAACTTAATGATAGAGAAAAATTGATATGGAAAATTTTCCATTTATCCAAAGTATTTAAAGAAATAATAAACTTCTCTTAATCCAAATGGCATACATGTGATGTATATGTATATATAGGAAGTTGATTAAAATTTTATTAAAAGAATTACTCTGGAGTTCTGTTAAAACAAGTGACATTTGTCATTTAATTGATCGCAAAACAACATTCACTATCCTGAAAATATCGTTAACAGTAAATTTATCAATGAATAATGGGCTGTACTGTTTCAAAAACAATAATTATCACTGTTTTCCTTTTGAAAGGTTATCCGCACTCAGTGCTTCTTCAACTAGTTGTTACAGCGGCTTCTTCAGTATTTACATTAAAATTAATAATACCTATATATATATATATATATATATATATATATATATATATATATATATATATATATATATATATATATATATATATATATATATATATATATATATATATATATATATATATATATATATATATATATATATTTTATCATTGTAGTATATCGTTCTATTTAAATAAAATTTACATTTCATTTACATATGTAGAATATTTGTTGCTAGCAGCTCTTAAATCTGACGATTAATAATTGCAATACCTCAATACTATAAAAGGTGTTTTTAAATTAAACTTATTCTATTCAATTTTTTCCAGGATAAAGAATTTTAAAATAAAAATCTATCAGATCTATTACGATTTTCCTGAAAATAGCATTTTCTGGGTTATGTTTAAATTTGCATGCAACACAAATACACAATTACTACAGAAATAATATATCCTATTTTACATTATATTTTTAAAGATCAATACTATTTTACTCTCCAATTAGTGCAAATAAATCTTTAATATTTTTAAGTATATATTTAGAATCTTTCAGAAAGTTAAATTTGATGAAACGCTAAAGGAAACTGTTAAAAATATTATTAATAAAATATTAAATATGCTAATTGAAGGCTTGGATAATTTGAAATTTTTTATTTAAAATATTTAACTTGACAAAGGTTGAAAGGTAATATTCCCATTGTCACGTAAATTCTCGATGAGCGTGTCTGAATACATTTGTTATAATAAACAGCTCAAACTATTTAAACTAGATCATTATTTTGAATTGCTTATGGAAGAATTTATAAAATATATAGTAATTATCGACAGAATTGTTGGGTATCATATGACAAAATAAATACACATTCTCTTTACCAACTATACATAGATGATACTTTATTTTTAATTTAAAATACAATTTTAGTTTTTGTAAATTATTATTACCATTAAATATATGTCTCAGTAAGATGAATAACAATTAATTGCGAATATTTTTCTGAATTTAATAATAAATTATAAAACGATAAAAGCAAATATTTCATTTCTAAGCAAATAAAAATCTTTGTCTCATAGCAATGTCTATGAAGAAATAAGTTTTCAGAAATATCTTTACAAGTAACAAGGGTATATCCAAAAATATTCTCAGTGATTTTGATTTAGTAATTCATGTATGGAATCATATTAGTACATATTCTTATGCGTATAATAAAGTGAACATGAAATAATTTGAATTATTTTATTTTTCCATTTTCTGGTATATTTAGAATTGTGCGTTTCGATTTTACTAGTACCCAAAGAAATAGGCTAAAATTTTAATTGATAGGTGATAAATTAAATATATTATCCCATCTTATTTGCCATCTTTTAATCGAGCCACAATAACATACATAAATGAACTGTAAATTTGTTAAACTGGGTAATGCTAAAACAACTATGAAATTCTACACAACTCAAAAATTAGTGAATATTATTTTGGAGTCAAATAACAGAAATTCAGATTTAAATTATAAAAAAAATATTTGAAAAAATGTGAAATTATGAAGCTCATTTTCAGTAATAACTCACTGCATAGTGTTTAACAAAAGAAGAAACATGAATATTTCTAAATGCAGTTATTTCTCATAACAATGTTAAAACATTTTAGGTATTTATTCTAAAATCTTTTCATTTATTTAAAAAAATTTCATCGGGAATAAAAGCAAGAGTTAGAAAAGCCAATTTATTATACCTTAGTTTGCTTCCAAAATATGTATATACCCACATTTTTACATCTTTATTTTTTTACAAATTTACTATTCTAAAGATTTATATTTATTAATTATATATGCATATTATTGAATTTATTAAATTATTATAAATTGCAATTAAGTCCATCTTTTTCATTTTTTCAATTTTCCATCTTTAAAACACATAGCAAAGAATCATAACTATAGCTAGATATCAAAGTTAATCAATTTGATGATTTTTGAATTTTTCCGATAAATTTGAGTTAATGCATACTTAAAAAAATTTTTAACATTTAATAAATACTTATTAACCATGAAGTGGTGTTTTGATAGGCAATAAATTAAATATATTAATCATGTCTTCATCATTTTATTTTATATCTAATAGGATAATATCTTCCATTTTAATTTTCTCACTTGCACGTTGACACAAACTATTTAACCACAATCGACTGACTATAGACAAATGCTATTCCATTTGAGTGATGATATAGTGGGTTCAATTCATTCGATTCAAAATTGATTGGATGAATGTTACTAGAAAACACTGATTGTTAAGCGAATACCATAATTATGGTCCCCAAATGATTTCGAATGCTATTAAGCCATGCATTTACATAATTTTCCTTTTCATTCAATTCATTCGATTCAAAATTGATTGGATGAATGTTACTAGAAAACACTGATTGTTAAGCGAATACCATAATTATGGTCCCCAAATGATTTCGAATGCTATTAAGCCATGCATTTACATAATTTTCCTTTTTGTCAACCAAAGTCGAATGGTTTTGGGCACACCACATCTGATTCTGGCAATGAATTAGTCACCTTAACTTGTTCAATTTTGTATTAAATTTTCTGAAAAGCTTTCACGCGCGCGTAAAGCAGTAATTGTTTCGCAACATTGAAAATTTATATCTTCAAGGTATTTCAAATTAATTAGAGCGACTTGCACATTAATACAAGCTATTTAACGAGCCACGAATGGCTTTGGACACACGATATCCATTTCGAGTTGTGATTCTTTGGCAACAATTGGTTCGGTTCGAAACCATAAATTTATTCGAAGTGCATTTTGCTCGAGTACATGAATCATTTCTTTTAAAACAAAACCATAATTCGACCAGCCATTTCCCCTGGGCCTAAACCATTCTTATACTGACAAAAGTAGCGTAAAAAAAGAAAAACTCATTTAATTGCCTATTAAACATTGTCTATCTAACATAACTTCATGTCTAAATTTCAATCGGCAAAAATCATTTAAAGTTTTCTTTCTCCTTTTCTAGGTACGTCTGTGATCCAACAAATGGCAGGAGATATTACTTTCAAATAGGAGCACTAATTTCTGATCTCATAATATACTATGCTGCAACTGGAAATAGCTTAAAGACTGTAAATTTGCTCTTCCAAAACAATCCTGTATCACCCAGAGAACTACCAGCTGCATTTTCAGACACTGATGCCTTTTTTAAGCAGGCTCAATCAGAAATTTCTGACATCAAATCTCTCTATTTTAATTACGAGGTTACAGAATCAAAATTCTTGTGTGAGGCATATGAACCTCGTAGATTGCATCACCTCTGTTGGATCAAAATAAGAACTATTTTAAAAGAATCTTGGCTCTTTCCTTACGGTGTTTGGACTTTGCCATTGCCTGTTAAATTAAAGATGTATTTGATGAATGTATATACAGGGTAAAATTTTGCATTAGCGTATTTTGTGATCGACAATTATACTATGCATTTTTAATTTAAAAATTTAATTGATTTGAAGTGATGAGCAAAATTTTGACATTTTGTGTATATTTTTACATCAAAAATTTTAAATAGTTTAACTTTAGAAAATTATAAGTTTTGTACTTGGAATTTTAAATTTATGATAAAAATTTCCTGTGAATCGTTTTGTGATTTTAAAACTACCTAAATATATTTCTTTGTAAATCAAGCAATATATTCTCTATTATTATATTTGGATTTAACGATCGTATTTAAGTAATTTTTTAATGCTTTTTATCTTAATCTCAATTTAGTATTTAAAATTTGTGGTAAAAATATTTGAACATGCGCATCATAAATTGTTTTTCAAATAAATTAATTATTTTCATACTGACATGTTGAAAAATTATTAAATGCTAGTGAATACTTTCTGATATTTTATTATGATATATAGCATTAAATTTCAGTGAAATTCGATTTCATCTCTAAACTTAATTGAATATCTTAATGAAAGAACATTAAAAAATTATATACAAAACTTTTGTCTGAATGCTTATTATTCTTGTCGCCTTATTCTCACACAAATATTCATTTGAAGTAAAAAATGTTAACAATTTTATTTTTCACTGGCAAGCTAGCACAAGAGGTAATTCTTTTGCTTAGAAAATCCAATTTACTTATAAAAATTACTGATTATGCATAAACATGTATCTTAGATACTATATCAAATGCCAAAAATTGACTAAGTCAACAATCACGTCATACATTAATATTCCATCTTAAGTTAAGGAAGTGTATTTATTTTAAACTGACATGAAAAATTCGAATATTATACTACTATAAGCTATAATAATAACTATTAGCTAAATAATTACAGCATCAATGTATGTTTAAAACTAACTATATTGATTCCTTTATATGGCAAGTGGATGTATGGTTATTCATTAATTGAGATAATCCTTAATTCACGATTTTTTTACTTTTTCTATTTTAACAAATTTGTGTTTTATGTTTTGCACATATTTTATGAATTTATAATTTAACAAATTTTATGTATTGAAATTTACGTATTTGTGATTTATGAATTACGTTTTATGTTTTATATCTCAGTATTTTTACATTCAGATTTTAAAAAAATATCAAAAACAATTTCTTTTCTCAAAGTAAAATTCATTTACTTCTAAATTTCTCAAATGTTTATGAATCTATTTTCTGTTAAAGCTGCATTTATCTACTTAAAAGATCCATAAATAATTCCCTTATATGAAATCATGTTTAAAAAATTGTTCCAGTTCACTGATCAATAATTATTAAAATTCTTTCAAAGTTGTTTCCATTAACTGTGGGATAGATCAAAAATTCATATTTAACTGAGCGAAATTGAAGAAATAAACTACATGTTGCCTTTTACGAAAAATTATCTCTATCAGATAATTTTTCGTCGGCAAATGGCAGACATTAAACACTAACTATAATCATGGGCTGACGTCGTGACTATTTTTTGAAGTAAAAATACTTAATAGATAACGAATCATCAATGATGAGTTTTAAAACTTTTCCTATATTAAAAGTTTTATTTTTTATAAACGTCCATATTAAAAGATTTTTAGAATTATTCAACTTTGTTTCGAAAATCTAAAACCTGAAAAACATTTTTAATGTTCATTGTTTTGTTATATTAATTATTTAAAAAAAAACAAAAATAAAATTTTTTAGCACATCCAAAGTAATTTTACTTTTAGACATTTAGCGTAAATTAACTTTTGCTATTGTTAGATATTTATACAAATTGTAAAAATTTGTTATATTTCTATTTTGATATCTTAAATAAGACATTCCATGCACATATTTTGATTGGAACAATACATACTATAAGAATTGGGCGTATTTCAATAAAATGCAATTTGCGTGATATAATTTTATTGTTAATTTTATTTAAATGAATAATTTATTTAAAAAAATTATAGTTCTAAATTTATTTCTTTTCATTTCAATAAATATTTAATACATAGTTTTTTTTATCATAAAAAATCTTAAAAAAATATGTTGATGTTTTTTTTCAAAGATCTTGTAGGGAGATAAAACAAACAATTATAGAAAGATTTTCTGATTTTTAATACTGATACCGTAAAACAACAGAACTCTTCTTAATAAATTATTAATTAATTTTAAAAATTCTAAATAAGTATCCGGAAGAAAAAGTAAGTCATTGTTCATCGTTGCTCTTATCCTCGGAAGATCTGACGTGTATCAAATCAGCTTTGAAAGGTTGTTTACCACCAAAAAATCTATAATAATAAGGATATTGGATATCAATTCCCTCATAGAAAGTTCAATGTAACACAAAATTCGATCTGTATTTTTGATGATTAAAGTCATCAGTGTATCCTATAAATTTATTTTTTTATTGTTATTATGCTGATCATTTAACTAATTTAATCAGATTAAAATACACCATTTGACAATATTTATCAAATGGTAGCATAAATTATCTTGAATTTAATCGATTATTTTAATTTTATTCAATGTTACAGAATAGCTAAACTCAAAAGCATTAGAGTAATAAGGAATTTATTTTATAATGAATTCAGCAATTTAACATAAGTTTTTCACAGTGATAAACTAAAATTAATGTTCTGTAAATATTATATATTTCTAAAATAAATATGGTTTTTTTACTAGTTTTGGCAATAAAATGCTTACATGATTGCTAATTTTGAAATTTTTAAAAATTTTTTTAAGAATAAGTTGAATGTCATACATTTATTTGTACCTATATTAAAATTACAATGAATGGAGAGTGAAAATTTCACTCCTTTAATCTGGCTATTCATATTTTAGAACACTGTTCTTCAATTTCATAAATCTGTAGTTTATTTTTATAACATTAATTTTTGTTGAATGAATTGCAAATATAAATATTTTAGGTAATTGCTTGCTGTAATAATGATAAAAGTAGTTTTTTAATTTCTTTTTATTCAGATTAAGATATTTTACTTAGCATATTTGAATGGAATATTTAATGGAGTTTACTGGTACAATAAATATTTTCAATAGATCTGTTTAGTAAGAAATATAAAATCATTAAAATTGTAATTTTAAATTTCAAAGTTTTAGATATATTTTCAGTAACTAATTTTCTTGAAGTATTTAAATTTAGAAATTAAGAATTCTATTTCAAATTTGAATTATCAATAATCTAATTGTTGCAATTAAAGACTAGTTATTAATTTTAAAAAATTATAGTTTGAATGAGAATGAAATTTAAGTTTAAAACATTTAAATTTGTGTGTATGTGTGACATCACTAATATAACATATGTGTAAATATTTATTATCCTGTATAAACTTATAATTATATATGATGTTTCTTACCTAACTATTAAGTAAACATTTGATTCATATCGTATTTTTATGAATTGAATTAAAGTAAAGATTTGTGAAGCAAATATAAAAATGTATTCATTTGAGTTTATTGATATTTAATTATACATATAAAATACAATGATGAAAATATTTCCCTGAATAGCAATTTTGTATATAAATTTTGAATTAGTAATATCTGACTACTCAGTTTATCGGACCACTAATGGGATGAAAGGCTAAGACAACTTTGCCCACTTCGAGTGAGAGGGCATCTGAGGATCGAACCTCAGACCTTTTTTTCGGTCCCACGCAGATTTACCAATAAGCCACTCATCTTCAAATTAAGTAAATCAATATATATATATATATATATATATATATATATATATATATATATATATATATATATATATATATATATATATATATATATATATATATATATATATATATGTATATATACACACAGATAGATATTATTTGTTAGGAATCATTCGATATATAATTCAACAGGAAAATATGAAGCTTTCCAAGTTTAACCAAGTTGGTCAATAAAACCAAATTTATCTATTTCTTAACTAATTATTATTAATGAGACTAATCTAATTTATAAATTAAAAATCCTTGCCAAACAATTGTGTGCAATTAAGATCATAAAAGTGAATAAAGTTTTTTCTAAGAAAATACGGAGCAGAAATAAAAAACCTGATAATAGTTTTACAGAAAGCTCAGTTTGAAAAAGTAGCAAAACAAATATTTTTTGCTATTTAAATGTACCCAGAAATAATTTAAATTTTTAATCCTTTTATACATTTTATTGAGCTTTTTATTTACCTTAATTTTACTGTGCACTGTGTCTTTAGAAATTCATACCAATTCAATAATACTAAAACATGTTCGAATGAAAAATTGCATATCTTATGAACTAAATATATAAAACCTAATTCATTTTCTAATTTTTTGTACGGCCTCTATTAATATTACAAAAAGTACAGAGCAAAACTTTTTTCGATTTTTTTCTAAGATTTTAATAACATTTGAATTATTTTTCAATGTAAATCATTAATAGATTCCGACTTTTTTCTCCATAATGATTTCTTATAAGAAAGTGACGGTTATGTCATGATATGAAAATGCTCTGACAGGAAAACGTCGTTCAATAAATAACCTTTATAATGAGACAAGTAATGTTTCAAGCGCAAATACTGTCTCGGAAGCAACTGATAGCATGTGAGAAAGACAAGAAAAGCATTTTCGGAAAAATATAGATTACTCTTGTTGACACCAAATCCAGAATCGATAGTCCTTCACATCTGATATCAGCTCGGGGCAAAGATAACTAATTCTTCTTGCGCGAGATGTTATTTTGTCCATTAATATCATGGAATAATCTCCTTTATTTCTAATATGATTATAGCAATTTTTATACATAATTACTGAAATCTGAATTCCTATAAGAACTTGGGTTTCATTTTATTTCTTATCCCACAAAAAGGATTATGCCATGAAGTGAATGCTCATGCAGAAACAGTGAGCAAAATTCAATATTTGTTTTTAAAAATTATATGATCAATGGAGTTAACGAGTCAGGAAAAGCATTTTATTGATCAGAATAAGCATTATCATTTTCTAAGATCATTATCGCTTAGAAGATATTTTAAAAAAATATAAAGCAATGTTATAAATATTTTTTCAAAATGAATTCAGAAGAAAATAGGAAAGAAAAAAATATGTTAAATCAGGCACAGAAAAGTTATTAATGTAATATAAGTAAAAACTATTTAAGAATCACAAACGTTTTGCTTCAAATTGCTGTAAAAATCCGTTATTTATGAAATTGTATAATATTTTTAATAAAAATGAAGCATATTATATTAATTATTCTTATTATTAAGTGATTCATTTCAAAACAGTAAATATGCTGTCAGGATAGTGAAGTTATTGAAAAATTATAAATTTATGTCACGACAAAAATGTAATCAATGAGATTATATAACAATAATAAGCTTATTTCGCAACTAATTCATAACTTTAAACAGCATTCAACCTTAATCTTTGTAAACGTTCTTATTGTTTTGCGTTATTTATTTTCTAACACTTGTAGATGGCCACTATAAGATATTTAGTCAGATTATTCAATCATGCAGGGAAATAAAATGCTTTAATTATATTTAAAATTTACATTTAAATGATAAAAAAAATTCAGAAAGTAGTTTAGAATATGAGAGTAACTAATGATTGTTAAAACAAAAATACAGGCTTAAAGTTTCAAAGGTCAAATTTTTAATCATGGTTCTTGGAAAATACTATATGTATTAAAAAGTAAAGTATCTCACAAGAAAGATTTAGTACATCTTACATATTAAATGAATTAAGTAAACAGAACCATCCTATTTATCGTGATGAATAAATTTTTCACCTGTTCTATTTAAAATTATTAAGATGTATGCCCGGTGAAGTTTCATACATGTCATAATAAATCCAAATGGAATAAACACTGTGCTAATTAATCGTGAGATGTATTTAGGGAATAAATTAACAGCATTTGGGAATAATATAAAAAGGCATCTTACTAACAAATAAAACAGTTAATGTTATACTATAGGAATGATTAGAAGTCATAGTAAAGTTACGTTGGAAAAGCTATATTTCATAGTTTATGCAGAATAAAATAAAAAATAAAAGGTGCAATATTCAATTATCAGGAAATAAATTATACAAATAAAATGACATTTTATAAACAAAAGAAAAAAATTTATACTATTTTTAAGATAAAAATCATAAGGGATTATATTAAATAACGTCCATAAGTTTTATAAATCTCCATTGGTATTAATTTATGTTAAGTTTTTAGCTCATACAGCTTGCTACAGAAAATAATAAGATACAACTCTGAGATGCTTACTAATGTAATGACTTGAATGCTTAAGGCAATCACAAAACAAAATGTTATGAATTTGTAATTGATTGCCTTAAGCATTAAAATCATGAAAAAATAGGAAAGAGCAACCCTGAATCTGAAGATTTTTTTCTTTTCAAGATATCTTTATTTTTTAACATGTATAGGTTGCATGAAATTATTTATTTCACTTTAAAGGTGCATTTTTAATCTATTTAATACTCTTCTAATCATAAAAATGGTTTTTATCTCGGTGTTTAATTTTATTTTTTGTAGTTAAACCTTAATATACCTCAACCACTCTGATGTTTCCAAAGCTAATTTTTGTACCAAATTAGCAGTAAATGAAGTTTTTACTATACCACATATAAGGAAAACACAATAAAGCATTCCTTTACAATTAAATTTATCCTAAATTAAATCTAAATCGTTGATTCTTCTTTAGAAAAGTATCATTAACAATACAAACAGCTTTTATTATTCCATATGAGTTAAAAACTGTAAAATTTTTAACTGCAAGTAATTTTATCTTAAATTAAATCCAAGCAGTTGATTCCCATATTAAAAATTAATAAAATTCTAGACTGAAATGTATAAAATAAAAATATTATAATATCATATCTATATAATTTCAACATATGTTTCATATTATCATTAATAAGATTAATAAGTGTTGGCTATTAAATTGACATAATTCCAAAGGGATAATTTTCCATTGTTATATTGTTGATTATTGTCAATTGGCCACTGTAGAACCGTTTTCAATTGTGAATGCGTTATAGTGCACAATTAATTATCCTGATGAATGATGAGAATGAATGTAATGAAGATTAAGCATTCGTAAATGGGTGACAAATAGCAATTCTTTCAGCTATTTGCAAATGCTTTATCTTCCTACCATGTACTAAATTGTATATTCTGTTGATAAATTAATTGCGATAATTGAAGTTTCCTGTTGGTTATGATCTCTAACTAGCATTATCTACCACTGGCTTTACTAGTCTCTCAAATACGCATTGCATTTATAAATATCATATATGAAACACGTTTCCAAAAACTTTTTAAATTTTTGTTAATAAAAGACATAAAATAACTTATCTAATAAATAAGGTATTATATCCAAAAGAAAAGTACTGCTCATACATCTGCAATTGGAAATTCAAAGAAATGTATTAATTTTTTTGTCTGTAATAGTTACCTTATTATCAAAATTAATTAAAAACAAAGTTATCGCGATAAATGCTTACGTTTTAATCAATTTAGCCATTCAAAATTGTTTCCATTTCTAAACTATTTTTCCATGCATTTTTATTGTTTAACAAATTATATAACTAAGCATGTCTCGTTAAGAATTGAAAAACAAAATTTTATTTTTTTAATCTATTTTTAAGTATACTTATTGATATGAAGCAATATAAATATGAAAACATATAGATTTACGTAAAAACAACGCAATTATAGAAAACGGGAATTTATTTTTGTAGTACATATTTTGCAATTGTACTCTAGGTAAATCATTATCTGACACAAGTATACTAATGAATTTATCAAGTAAAAAAGTTAACATTGCTTAAATAATTTTAAGGAAAAAGAAAAATATCTTTGTAATGAATAATTACTGTCGTTTAAAAAAAATAATTCTTCACTACTATTACATGGATTATGTATCATTTCAAAATCATGAATAATTAACATTAATTCCTATTCTTTCTGCAAATCACGTTATAATTTTATTTTATTAAAATACAAAGATATTCATAATAACTTTATTAATTAACTATAAATTTACTTTATTAAACATTCTTTTGAAATGCAAGCTTAAAATCATTGTATTAAACAATTGAACACTTGAGTGAATGAAAGCACTGTTTAGTGATTTAAAATCATAATCTTGGGTACAAGCTGATTTAAAATATATGCAAAAATGTATACAGAAAAGTTAGGAAATTCCCATTTTACTAAATACTATCATAGTTCTACAGATGATTTCCTTTAATAATTTTAAGTTATACACCAATATTTACTTTAGAATCACAGACATCAAGAATGCATTCTGTCATAATTTAGAGAGTACTCAGTATTGTATACCCTACAGCAGAATTACGATGGTAAGCAGTATCCTATAAGCTTACATTTAATGCTGAAATTACGACCACAAAGCAATAATAGCTAGATGTATATCTCCATTCTGTGACATATTTGAGCTTAATTACAGTCAACAAAGGATTGAGGTGGTGTTTATGTAAATATTCTCAGGCTCTAAATAATTTAATAGCGGTAATTCTGAATTTACTATCGTTATTTGAATATGATTCAAGAGAAATTTGAATCATTTATGTTTTAATTTAAATATTAAATGAAACAATTTTCATAAATTATAAATTTATTTGAGTTTTGCACTTATAGAATATAATTTCAAAATAAATTAACTAATTTCATTTCAAGTTAAAATTTTGTGCTACTATGCATTATTTCTATCATAGCCTTCTATCATTCTGAATTCTAGATGTCATTTTGGGAAAATTTCCATGTTAGTCCCACTTGTTAACTTAGGAAAATATAAAAACGAACTACACTTTTAACATTACAAGTGCATTTTAAGCATGAGCTGCTCACTTAAATATGCTGTTATTATAGCTTAATTTAAAAGCATTCTTTGAATCCTCAAAGGACAGTAATTCATAATAGATAGAAATAGGAGTCAGTAGGAATCACTGATTCTTTACATAAAAATATCATATCAGTGATATAAACGTGAGGATCTTTTTCAATCACAAGTTTGCTTGTGATTAAATATATAATTAAAACGCAAAGTAAATTTATGAATATTTTACATAAACCAAGCTGATATGAAATGTTTAGCCACTAGAAATTAAAATGTTCAGAAGAGACTATTGATAAGTGCTGAGAAATACATTCCTTTCTCTAATTGTACTTTCTTATCAATTTTTTTTTTGCTTAGATGACGCTTTTTAATCATAAGTTTTGGAAATAATTCTCTTGAGAATCATAATTTATTTTTGAACTCATTTCAAAACTTGCTGGATTTTTATAATTAATATAATAACTAGAAGAAGAGAATTTGAAAAAAAATCTCTCGCACAATTATTACATTTGTTAATCGATTTTTAAATCTAAAAACTTGAAAATTATGGGAAGGAGACACAACTGCTACTTTAGGAAAAAATCATACGTTTAGATTAAAATGCAAATAAATATTTGAGTTAACTTCTATTATTAAACAACGTAAATAAAGATACCTGTTTGATTTGAAAAGTAAGATGATATGATTAAATATCACAAGTTTCAAGTCGTATATAAGCTTAATATACTCATTTTCAAACACATACCACTGAATAATAAAATCCGAAATGAAATCACAAGTATCAGATGCGATTGATATGAAATTTGGTAAGAGAGTAGCATACCTATTTATTCATGAAATAAACACAAAAAATTACATAAAAATTTGAAGTAAACTTTAGTTTTCAAAAATAACAAAATTTCGTAATATTAGAGTAATTAATTGAAAGAAAAAATATATGTTACATTAAATACTTACACTGCCTTAATATGTATACAGAACTAAAATACTGGACTATATTTGTTACAGACCAACACCATTAGAGACCATCAATAAACGTGCAGTTAAAAGTAATCTTGTAGTTATATAGTATTAGAAATAAATAAACGTCACAAGGACTTTCAATCAGATTTAGACTAAATGATTTTGCACATAATCCTTTACATTCGTGCAACTCCAACAACCTTCTGGTAATCATTGATAATGAACATTGGAAAAAGACTCTTTGTCATTTATTATTAAAAGAAATCAGGACTAGTTGTAGAAACGTACAATTTTATTAGAGAGTTTTAGATTCTTTCTTGTATTGTATATGAATCACAAAAATTCTTCTGCAGACTAGCAAATCAGAGGGTTCCCTAGTGAAGTCCTGTCCCGACTCTTATGTTTCCACTTTAGAAATTCGTGTTGTTTAATGATTTTCTAAAGCACATTTGTGTACTTTGTGCTTTTTATACACATATATATGATCATCAGATTATAGCCAACTTTAAACATAACATGCTGGACAGTATTTTACTCATTCAAAAACATTGCATTCAAAGCAATCCAACTAACATTCTACAACAGAGCTTCAACCATGTCCCACGATGGGTTGGATAGAGAAATACAAACTTATGCAATTCCTTATATACGATTCATTGCCATATAACATACAATGCGTATTAATCATAAATACAATTTCTTACACGCTACTGAAACAATAGATGTTGCCCCTAGTGAGATCACTTTTGTTTGACTAAAAAATTTTGCTGATTTTCTGCATGAATTGACACCCTCGATTGGCCGAGATAAGTCTTCAAGTAGTTGTATATAGTTGTTTTGGAACTGCTTCCATAGCATTGAAATGATGCATAATAAACGCCAAAAAGGAGAGTAAAATCTGTAATTGATTGCAATGTTTCCATCCATTCGTTATGCTGTTGGTCCTAAGCATCTATTCTTTGTCTAAGATTCATAGAAATATGTTTACTTTGAAAAGAAAACAAATTATGCAAACATTATTCACTTTCACATGTAACTCCTCTTAATCTACCTAGTGTTAATCTTCTATATGACTGTTTTACCATATTTTTAATGGAAAATTCTGAGTAGCTATTATGAAACATATTACCATGCTTCAATATGCCTTTGCAGCAAACAGCATTCTTTAATATCCAAATTGGTCCTAATCAATATTTTCTTTCTTCATTTTAATATGTAGATCATAAAGAGCGCATTTGATAAATAATACTTAATATAAACATTGTTTAATTATTTAATCTCATTAGATTAAATTTAATGAGAATTCATCAATTATTTGGAATTTTAAACATCATCAGTGTATTATTTTATACTTTTGAAATCATAAAAGTACATTATACTTTCGAGAGTAGAAGCATTATCTTGACAGAGTAATTATAATACTATTAGGGAAGAATGATTTAGGTTCTGATTTTCTAATTACTTTTCTAATCTTACTGTGAACGTGAAGCATAAAGTGTAATAGAAAAGATTTTGACTGAAATTACGAAAATATTGGTATTTTCTAAAGTTTATTTTTTTAAATAAATAAAAGATGCCTTTTTAGCTTTAAGCTTTTATTGAATTAAAATAATATTTGTATTTATTTAACTTATCAATGAAATTTAAGCATTTGTTAAAAATCTTTATTATAATTAAGCTATTTTATCAGCCTCAACTATGTTCCAAATTTCACAAATTGACTGTAAGTGATAAGTTCATGAAATTTCTTCTCGTTTTCCAAAAATACTTTGTTTTCTAAATTGTATGTTTATGAGTGAAAATACAAAAATAGTAAGAATAATTCTTAAGCATTTTCTTAATCAACGATTTTTAGTTTTATTTTAAAATTTAAGGAAAATTTAATGAAACTTAAGTTTTAAATTTAAAGACAAATTGCAAAAAATCTGTTCTTAAAATTTGAACTTTTTTTAACTTTCTTTGCAAAACATCATTTACATGAAATTATACAAGTTTAATAATTTTTCCTGTGATTGGACTAAAATCAAAAACAATTATGTATAATTTAAAAAATTATTACATACTTATTCTTAGAATAATTATGTATATTTTAAAGTGTTTGTTACTTAAAGTAATTTTTTATTTTTAATTTAAGATTTAAAAACTAATAGCGGCATCTGATACATTTACAAATTATGAGCAAAAAATGTCAGATGTAAGTTTGATTTCAAGACTTATTTTAGAAATGTGCAATCAGTTTAAATTTGAGTGATTTGAAAAATAATAATATTAAAGCTGTTTTCTCAATCGTAAGCTCTATAAGTTTACATAGATTTAAAAATGTATGTAAAATAAAGATCTATATCACAGTAAGTCATAGAATCACTGAATATATTGAAAAATTAAAAAAATTAACATTTCTTCAGAGCTTCTTATTTTTACTAGTTAAATATATCAAAACATTAATTAAAATAAATCACAGTTAAAACATATTTAAGAAATCACATGTTATTATTACGGTAGTAATAACTAAAATAGTTTTGTACGAACACAATTGCATATATTTTGATATAATTTCTTTTTATTTTTAGCCTTATACAATATATTAAATAAATATAATAATAGTTGTAAAGAATTAAAATGTAAATAAAACTGCAGCAGCTTTTATTGAAAATCGAACAACACTTATAAAATGAAAAAGAATATAATGTTTCTCTACAATTTTCAAAAAATCCTCTAAACTGTTTCAAAAAGAAGAAAAACACTTAAAATTAGAAAATTTCGGATTTTATAATAAAACAACAGATTTCTTCACTTTTATGTGATAATGAGTTAAAAAATATTTTACATTTTTACGTAATAGGATTTAAAAACACTTAATTAAATTTGATACGATCCCAGAAGTACTTTCCTTTGTTATCATAAATATTTAAATACATACGCATAAACATTTTTACAATATTATCCCAAGAATCATTCTCGGTAAAAACATTTTAATGGGACTTTGCTAAAAGCTATGATGTACAATTTATTTATTATCTTACAATTATTTTTAACAAGCTAATTTCAAAATGCAATACATATATTTCTAATTATGTATAGATAAAATATTAGAGGTCTATTTTAAAGATATTTACAAAAAATTTAAGTATAATGAAATAGAACTAATGAATAATTTAAAAGTTTTATATTAATACTACAACGTAATCCATTAAAATAGATAAAAAATGATTGATAAATTTTATATTTATTCATTTTTAAAGCAGAAAATAAATAATTAAGATTATGAATTATTTGTCAAATCATATGAATAAAAAATGAAAATTCTTAAGCAAAATATCTAGTTTATACAAAGATACAAATCCATTTAATTCAATTATATTTAATAAATTACTTTTACTCCCTTTGGTTATCAATTACAAAAATTGTTCGATTATTACATAAATAAGCAAATAATATTGCAGTACATTCAAGTCTATTGGAAAAAGCTATCAATAATTATTTCCTTTAGTTTAAACTAAATGTTCATTTGATTTTCCATAACATATTGCTAATTAATAGAGGAAACCAGTTTCATAAATTAAATGATTGCTGGTAATATGTTATCATAATTGAAATTTTTGCAATTAATATGTTGCAAAGCATCATATATTATATCATTCAGCCAAATAACCAAGAGTACAATAACTTGTCGTTATTTATTTGTTCAAAAAGATATTCAATATCTCATTCCATTCCCGATTCATTTACTGTAGAGAATGCGATTGATTTGTTCTACTTTATGGTATCAGAATGATAAGACATATGTTGTTTGTACTAGGATTTCATCAGAGTAAATATTCCGAAAAAGAAAACCTATAAACGGAAAGAATACCAACAACTTTGTTTGAATAGTCTCGTATTGAATCTGTTCTCAGAGGATATTGTTATGATTTCGCTATACCAAAGGATTTGTAGAATAGGGATTTGTCCTGCTTATCAATAGCAAGAGAAAGGAAATGCAACTATTTTGACTGGTGTGGACACGGATAAGAAAATTGTGATTAGTTTTGAATTATTTACTCTTTCAGATACTAAAAGGAAATAGAACTGTTTAATCAAGTTTCCCTCGCAAACAATGTTTCTATTATTTTACTTTTCATTACTATATTGAGCTCAGATTTTTACGGATAACAATATTAATATGACATTGATTATAAAATTCTTTAATTATATTGACACATTTTTATCTCACACAATTAATAGATTTACAAAGTTTAAAAACATAAAATTTCTTTGTTTTAAAATAACAATACCTATGATTTTTCAAACCTATCAAAATAAAACTTTATTTAAATTAGAGAACTGAGAATTTACGACTATGCTATGTTTTTATTTATCATTAAAGATATTGTATTTAATTTTAAAATTTCACGCATTACATTTAAATATTAAGAAAATCAAAGACAAAATTTGTGGATTAAGTCAAAGCTCAAATTTTTGAAATAAATAAGATTAATAGATTAGACTGTTAAATGCTCTTCACATTAAAAATAACGCTGTAGCTTAAATATATTTTTATGAACACATTAAAAAATGTATTAACAGATTCATGATTCCATTATGTAAGGAATTTTATTAAATTTATTTATATTTTAATAGCTACAAAAAAACTGTTTTCAAGAAATACACTAACTCTTAACATTATTGTTTTCAATATTTTAGAGAAAGACTGATATTTACATGACAAGTTAAATTACCCCCTTCCCTTTGATTAAAGAGCATGCAAAAAATGCATTGGAGATACAAATATGAGCAAAGGTCATTTGTATCGATTAACTTAACAACCATTCAACTTTTACTATATCGATTAATTTCTTTATTAGTCTTTTCACAAGTTCCTGGAAAAACTTCATATATTTTATCATAATTCCGAAAATTTTGATTAATTCAATTATCCGATATCAATAGATTATTTTTTATGCTATTCAGAACAATTTACGAGCTTGTTAATAATTCGATAGTTCTTTAAATGACAAAACATTAATATAAATAAGAATCAATCTTTATGTTTTAAAACTTAAGAATAGTTCTATATAACTAATTAATAAATAATAGTTCTATATAACTAATTATCTTTTACTAATTAGTTTCAAATTAAAAAATATTATAATAAGAAATACAGGATAACTACTCAGATAATATTTAAATCAAACAATTCATTTATTGATTGATATCTTATAAAAACACAGTGTTAAATGTTGTGAAACTTCCAAATTCTAAATGTTTTGAATTAAACTCGTATTTATGATAGATTTAAATTTGTTTGGTCTGTGTATATATAATTGTATTTATGTGTGAAATATTTAAAACATAACTGTATAATATTTAAACGTTACTATAAATTGCTTAACACACAAAACGAATATAGCTACCTACATTTTAAAAGCTTTCATTCTTTTGTATTTAAATTCCTTATACTTAAAGAAAAAACTAAAATGTGCCTACATCAAACTAGTTCAAAACTAAATATTGGCATTTATGTTTTCAGTTTACAACATTCATAGTCATAGCAATTCATAAAGGTGATTATATACATAACAATATATTCATTATCGTCTTGAATAGAATTGAAAAGGTAGGGTATTAAAAACTATTTGTTTTCCTCATCTTACTTTAAAATAATAAAATTTACTTACTAACAGGGAAACTGAATTGAATTGTCAAATTTAACAAATTAGTTTGAATTTAGCTTATTTTCTTATTGTATGAAAAAACCGATTCTTCAAACAATTTAAAAATGAATGTTGCTCAATTTTACTTTTTTATTATCTTTCTCTTAAATGTATTCTACTTACTAGCTAGACTTTTTCATCAACTTTACTTTGTATAAACTTATTTAATACCCTATTTTTGTAAGTACAATGGTTGAAACTGATAGCATTCTCTTACGTTTAATTTAAAATGTAATTTTCCTTAGATTTCTAATTAAATATATGAATAATTCTCTCGGTTCTTTCAGTTCAAAATAAATATTTTAATAAACTCCAAAGCTTCGTAAAACAAATCATTTCTTAAAAAAACAGCCTTTTATTATCATCCTTTGTGATTGCTTGAAATGCATTAAATCTGCAGTAATTATCTATTGCAGTAAATTCACTTATTTGTGTGCTTTGCGTTGTATATTTTACTTGTTCTAATGATATACATTACTTTTTAATGAACAAAATATCTTCAAGGATGATTTTTAAATTCGAAATTTTTACTAATGAAAATTTTATTTTAAATGAAACTATGCTTGATCTATATGTGTTAGGTAAACATAAAATATTTTTCAAAGGCCTATCACGAAATAAATTTTCCAAATTTAAATACTTAAAATAATTAATTTCACAATAATCTTTTTTAAAATTATTGAATTAGATCTTTATATTTGTGATTTATAAATTTTTTAAGCAGTTTTTAATTTTATTTTTTTGTAAATATTTTTTGAATATAGGATGTATTGATTTAAATGTTTTAAATAAATTTAATTTGTAGATGCTGAAAGTTAACGGTTAGAATATTTTAATTTGCCTGATGCTCTTGTTTACTGGAGTTAAAATAACATATATTTGGTACATTAGTTTATTACGAATGTTGAGGAAATTATATGTTTAAGAGAGAATTTTCAGTATACTTCTCTCCATACAAATCAATGTCTCAATATTCTATCACTGAAAAGACATTATATTTCTTCTCGACTTTATTGAAGCATTCTTAAATAAGCCTCTCCTTACCAAGTGCATTAAGATTTCAATAAACTAAACGTGGGAGCATGTTTTAGCCATTAATTAAGTTAATCCTTTTAAAACAGAACATTTACAACTTGGAATGGAAGAGTGTAAAAGGATGAAACAATTTTCTAATGACGATTTTGGTAATTAGCCTATTTAGCCTAATCAAGGTTCTCTTTGAAAAGTAAAAATGTTTTTGAAACAGATCAAGCTAGAAATCTTGTTTTAAAGTAAATTTCACATGAAATTGTATAAATTAATTCTATTTAATAATAGTTAATGAATACCAATTTATTATAAATTTTCAAATAAACAAGAGTAATAAAATGTTTTAATTTGTAAAACTTATTAAAGTTTTATTTGTAAAACTACTTAAAATTTTATACTTTTACTTTACATTGTCTGAAGTTGTTCTATAGTATGATCTAAAAAGCACTTGTTTTTAACTACAGCAACGAATTGATAAAAGTCAAATACTATGTAATGGTACAATATTTCATATCACAAAGATAACATAAAAACGCTTTTTTTAATAGTTTAAAAGGAATTGCAAGGATAGTTTTGCTACTTCCCGTTAAATGTGCTTAAAAATAATATTATTGAAATAAATAAATAAATAATGTATTATGAATAGCAGCATGGAAAATATAAATGATCATTTCATTCATTAGGAAAAAATTAATTGAATATCATTCAAACGAAATCATATAAAAAACTTTCATCACTTCATTTAAATAAACAGTTGAATTAATAAATATTAAAACTATATAATCACTTTTGAAAATAATTTGAATTACTTACATTTGCTGTAAAACATTTATCTTAAAATTTTTTCTGCTTTAATAGTATTCAAGTCGTTATTGAAATTTGCTATTATTTATATCAATGTTTAATATAACTTCATTTCTAAACTGCATTATTATAAAGTACCATTAATTATCATTTTTAGTTTCACTTAAGTTTGAACAGTACCACAAAAAGTATTTAATCTGATTATCTTTTTCAATATTGATATCTCATTATCTGCAAACTTGAAAAGAAATTTCGAGTAATTTTTTATTTTGTTGTTTATTAGCTGACTGAATGCATTTTTCAGACAAAATATACCATACAGAAAGAAAATTTAAAATTTCTGTACAATTGTCCAGTTAAAATAAAATATTTCGCAATTATCAACATAAAGAATTGTTCTCAATCTGAAGGTATCTGATAATTGTATTTTAAAAATGGCCTTCTTTCACTCTACATATGAAATAAGTAAAACTCAAAGAAACAAAACTGTTGTTCAGTTAAGGATGTTTGATAATACAAAAGAGTTGGGTTATCTAGGTTTATTCCTACCGATATAAGTAGATTTACCAAGCAATTTAGTAGTCTTGTAATATGAGAAACTCTTTAAGGAAAACTTTATATTTCTTATTAGAAAGTGAAAGCAATATATTCTACGAAAGAACACAGAGTCATTACAAAAAGTTGCTTTTTCTAGGTATTTATTCGATGAATTTTCTTACTAACTGAATACACCAAACAGTCTAATAGCACTGAAAAATAGGAAAGTTACTTAGAAAAACTTCATATTTCTTACTAGAGAAAAAAAAGCAATATATTTTGAGAAAACATTATATTTCATAAAATCAAAGATGATATTGTTTAGAGGATTACGGAATCATGGCTTTATTTGTCTCTCGATATTATCTAAATTTTATTGTATAAATACTGTTTTAAATTTGTTTCAATTAGCAGCTTTATTTCCATTGCAGCTGTTTATTAATTTCCATTAAATTGAACAGTTCAATAAAGTGTCATTAACAGCTTAGTTTTATTTGTTCTTAAATCATGTGATTGACCTGAATGCTTACAACATTCATGTGAAGAGTGCATTTTTATTAGTTTGCACATCTAAAAATAGATCTGATTTTTTTTCTGTTGTGAAATGAATAGTTTTATCACATGAGAAGTTTGATGCTGCAGTTAATCTGGAAAGCAATTATCTGACTTCTATGGAATTAATGATAGGGGATACGATATTCAATTATAAACGTTCATGTGTTTTTTCGAGTAGACAAAGGCATTGAATAACGAGTAGTAAAAAGATATGTCATTAAACAATTTTAGAAGCATAAAAACATGTTTTTCCGTAGCTATGCCTTAAAAATACTTATAATGATTTTTTCAGTATTTGTATATTTAAATAGAATTGCACATATAAATAACACATCATTATGATTAGGAAATTTATTAGATATTACGTTTTTACAACCACTGAAAAGTATTTTTCACGATATATGGATAAAAGTAACAAATATTTAAAAATAAATCATATTACATGAAGAATATTTTATGCTACAAAGTTAACTTGTTCAGTATTAAGTAAAGGTTCAAAGCAATATGCTTCGAGTAAAATTACAGTATTTTACAAAATTAATTCTATTTTGGAAAACATAGTAACAATCATATTTTTTTAGAATTTTTATAAATTTTTAAAAATAATAATAAAAATAAAGAAATTTTTTATAAATATTTAGAATTATGCATCAACAATATGAACATTCATTTTCTCTTCACGGAAGAATGATATTATTTATTAAGAAAATTTTGTCTGTAAGGCAATAAAAATATTCTTCAATGAATTTTACATTTTAGAAAAATCAAAAAAGATTTCCTCCACTACGTGATCAAGGATTAAAATTATTTTTCAAGAATTCTAAGAGCTTTGACAAATAATATAAAATTATTCATGAATTAGCTAGACAACTTTTGAATAATGTGTTATGCAATACTTTCATGTATTTGTATTCAAAATTTATTGGTGTTTCTTATTAATTGACTTAATTACTTTTAAAAAACACTTATATTGTCACAATATAATGTAATAAATTTTGCCACAATATACTGTAATAAATATTGTCACCATATATATTAAAATATATATTAAATAGTGATTTTACTAGGTAATGCTACAAAATAACTGTGTTTAAGTTAGTTGTCTTTAGTACTTTCCAGTTATATTCTTTCATAGATATGACAGAGTATTTACGATTAAAAGTAATTTCATATAAATTTTGAGTAAAACTTATAAATCTTTTTCGAAATATTAATTGAAACTGTGAACTGGAAATCATGTAAGAAACAACATGCAATTTTTGAAAGCTTATAATTTTCTAATTCTGAAGAACAATTAGAAATAAATTATGTTTATAATTCAGGATTTATTAATTGTATATTTTATTGAAAAACAATTGCTGAATAGATGATATTTCATATCATATTAATTTTTTAATTCCTGAATTGAACTATATAAAATTCAAAAACGGAAAGAAAGAAAATGCAATCTTATATTACTGTTGTTACTTCTTTTCTAAGTCTTAATGTCTCTGGTTACACAAGAAGAAAGTTTTCCTAAGAAGTATTAAAAAATCTTTCTTAACTATTTCGATAAAATGTGTTCTTTAGAAGAATTAAGTTATTATCTTGATTACACGCTTTTAGGGCACACTTGTGACCCTTATTCTTCCAAACAGATAAAAGACTTTTTATGTTTTTTTTTCGGACATTAAAAAAATCTGGAAAAACAGAAAATTTAATCAAATCTTAAATGTAAGAATTTTTATTTAATGCAATATGTTCTCTATATGATATAAAAATTATAAAACCATATAAAATATCACTGATTTCAGTAGTATAATGCATAAAACGAGTAATTTTCTAAAGATTGACACGATTGAAATATGCTATAGTTTCTCAAATAAATTATTAAAAAATAAAATTAATTTTTTTCCAACAACAAATAGTTTTATTAAAAGCTTGATATTATACATAAATGTAATATTGATTTATATTTTATTCAAACTTGTTTGATTTATAGGAATGTCAAGTTGTAACGTTGAAACACAACACGATTGAAATATGCTATAATTTCTCAAATAAATTATTAAAAAATAAAATAAATTTTTTTCCAATAACAAATAGTTTTATTAAAAGCTTGATATTATACATAAATGTAATATTGATTTATATTTTATTCAAACTTGTTTGATTTATAGGAATGTCAAGTTGTAACGTTGAAACACAAAGGAAAATATAGCAAAGTCAATTATATTATAAAAAAACTTGAATTTATATACAAATATATATATATATATATATATATATATATATATATATATATATATATATATATATATATATATATATATATATATATATATATATATATATATATATATATATATATATATATATATATATATATATATATATATATATATATATATATATATATATATATATATATATATATATATATATATATATATATATATATATATATATATATATATATATATATATATATATATATATATATATATATATATATATATATATATATATACAAATAAGTATATTTAAACATTTTATTATGACTGTAAAAAGTTTGAAAATTCAAGAGAATGAAATATGTAAAACCTCCGGATCTACCATAATATATACTCTAGTATTACTTAAAATTCAACAATAAATAACAATGTTTTGAAATTAAATTTTTATATTTTCACACACAGTAACACGTGTTTTATAAAGTGCCTATGAGATGTGTGTTACTCAAATTAGTAAATCAGTTCCTAGCATATTTTTAAAATTTTGATTGAAATATTATTAAAAGAGGAATTTTCAAGCAAAAGATTACTTTTGTTTATTCAGTTTGTTTGCCAAAATAAAATGTTTAATTAGAAACATAAGACTTTAGCTTTTGAAAATTAAGATTATTGTCTAAAATATATTTGTTTAATAGGACTATCGTATATATGTAATTAATAAGGCCGTTGCCCTAAAAGCCAAATTTAAAAGGGGAAATATTATCAAATAAATTTCATTATAAGAATTATAATTCATATAAGAAATAAAGCTAAGAAATTATTTAATGAACTGTTTTATTATCAATAATTAATGTGCTATAATTTTTTTCTTAAAAATAATGTTCATATAAATGTACTTTTTCATGTTATAAGGCAAGCAAATAAAACATTTTAGTAATAGTTATCAACATTTTTATTTTAAGAAATATTCCAAAATCGAAAATATTATCGAACTTTAATTTGTCCTTCTTAAATCGTATTTTAAATTCCTTAAGAACCTTACAACCGATGATGGAATTTCACGTGTAAGACACCCTTAAATACTTCCTTCCCAACATAAAAGCTCCCAGGAAAATCGTAAATATTTTCTTCTTAATAGAAAAGTACATAAATCCCGAACAAATCCAGATTGAATGCGTCATCTTCATTCAGTGAAATGAAGAAGGCCATGCATCTACTCTTCTATATCGGATCCAATTTCCAACTAACAATTAGCGAATGCTCCGAGCATAAATATTTGACATATTTTGAGAGAAAAAAGGCTTCAGAAGGAAATATTTTCTTCATTAAAAATATTGATAGAGCAGTCTGTCAGAAACTTTTAATCCTTCAGAAATTTTTGTTTTACACAATTTATCTTTTTTCCATATTATTATATTTTCAATGTGTAGTGTCACTCACTCACACACACACATATATGTACATACATATAAATATATATATATAGTTATCAACATATATATATACATATATATATATATATATATATATATATATATATATATATATATATATATATATATATATATATATATATATATATATATATATATATACATACATATATAAATACCCACACCGAAACATTTTCTCGTTACATTGTGTGAAATATTGTAATAAAATATTACTTTTTAAATATTGCTTTTTTCATCATTTTAAAGCAATTCCAGTGTCCAGTTGTTGAATATTTATAATGACGAAACCAAATCTATAATCAAGTATATAAAATTACTCAGAATATTATGAGTTTTTTATGCAAATATATGTTGCGAATACAACTTTCATTACATGGAAATTAAAATTTAATTTAAATTTTTATGTGAATTTCGATACTTTTCTTTACACTAAATGGAATGTTCCTTGTTCTTCAAGTTTCAGATTTTATTAACTTCAAAGTGCTGTCAATATTATAAATACTAAGGACGAATCTTTGTATTTATACGTATTAGCGTCACCGCAATTTTTAAAGCAGAACTAATTTGGAAGAAATTTTCTTTTAATTTAAAAAATTTCTTTTTCTAATTACAAGCACATTTTCCAAAATTAGAAAAAGAAGTTTCTTAATTATATGTTAAGCGCTAATTCTACTTAAATTTTGGCGCAAAACTAGCTGCTCTGTTACTCTAATACGTAAGTACCAGAATACTTGTACAAATAATGATTTAAAATTTTCTTTAGTTTTTCAAGCAAACAAAACTATAAAATCTCCAATGCTAAAGAAATCGTAAAGCATCAAAAAAAATTTTACATGTGGTTTTGTATCAAATTAATTCAAGTGTCGGAAAAATATAAATATGAAACTAGAATTTGTGAGAAGCTATAATAGTAATCGGAATGAATTATTTAATATGTAGTTAATAAATTTTAATTATTATTAGTGATGACAGAATGATGTATTCATATGAAACAAACCTATGGCTTTGTGTCTGCATTTTTTATTTTATGAGATTTTGAAACTTATCACAAACCCTGTATGAAATACCCCCAGAATTTGTTGGAGGAACCAAGTTCTCTGTGATAATTGAAAAAACAGATTTATCGCCGTCAAATTATAAATTGTGTAATGTTTTGTAAACAAAAAAGTGATATTTTAATTTTCATTTGAAACCTTTAATAACTTTCAGTTTTAATTCCGTACAACACTGTTAAAAAACAATTGTTTCTCGTTATTAAATAATCTATATGTAAAGAATATTTTCTTCTGTCCTCTTATAATTTAATTAATTTCAGAAGAAAAATTAAAAAAGTTCTTGTTATGCTATTTAATCATTTTGAACAGCAATTATTTAAAAAAATGACCAGAAGAGTTAGTATATAAAATTGGATACACACACAGGCACATATATTTTGCGCGTTATGAGCAATACTTTTTTAAATAATTTGCGAACGTTTTCATCCTACTTTTAGGAAATTTTAATGCTCATTGAATACAAATTTCAAATAATAAGAGAGAAAAAAGCCAGCAATTGATATTTTACGTTCTCAGTGAGTTTGAAATGTGTTAATTACTTTTAAAAAATATCCAGTTCTTTTCTATAATTTGTAAATGAACTTTAATTTCATTTCTTATTTTAAATTAAAATTATGATAGTTTTTATTTAATTTTTGAGAATATTTTAAGTTAAGAAACTGTGTGGAAATGGTACACAAAAAGAAACAGAGGAAAAATTACTGCAATACCACCTAATTTTCTTTAAATAACTAATAATAAAAATTTCTCTCAAATATTTTGTGAATGGACGTTTAGTTTGCTGTTATAAGAAATGCAAAATGTACCCTGCTGATGACAAATAATTCCCCATTCTCAAAGAAAATCTTGAAATTGCTCTGCTCAAATTTCGAAAACCATAAAATCCTTTTACCCTCTAAAACTAAAGAAAGTGTTTGCTAATTGAAAGTCATAAACTTATTCATTTACATATTTCAATAAAAAAATGTTGATTACAGATTTTAATTTTTATATTTTTATAGTTCTTTCTTATTTTTTATAAAAGGAACAAGATAAACGTATTTTTTTCGATTGTGAAAATTGTTACAATACTTAACTTTTTTTTATGTCACTATGAGTTCCAATATGAGCTTTCTTAGAAATACTAACACAATGTTTTAATAACATAGTTTTTTTCTTGCATTTATTAAGAGATATATTATTTAGAACACAATAGAAAAAGAACAAATGTTTTTTTTTCTTTTTTTGAAAAAAATATATTTATACTTCTATTTTATTAACTTACTTAAGTATAACATTTTAATCATTCAATAAATAAATGTCTTTAAAAATTCAAGAATTAGTATGTTAATTTTGATGTTTAAGGTGATAATCTATCTGATTAAGTAGCTATTTATTGAAATTTTGAATGCTATACATTTAGATTAATTCATAAATAATTTTTAACTCTTATTATTTATTTGGAAGCTCTGTAATGAGTAAGAACTTTATAAATAAAAAGGAGAAAGATAATAATATTATTATAATTAAATGGACTAATTTTGCATTCAATTTTTAACGAAATGTTATTGGTACTTGATTAGTTCCTTGAATATAATTATGATTATATTTTAAAAATTTCAGAAATTCTGACAAAGTTACATTCTTATCTAAAATCGAAACGTTGAAAAGTAATATTTATCTCACTCAATAAAGTTTAATCATATAAAAGCTCTTTTGATTTATTAAACTAATCAGTTTTTCTTTTCACATTTTTTATTTTATTGCATATGAGATATGCTACTGCAACATTTGTCAGAATAATATACTTGACACAGTTTTTGGTCTTTTAAATTTCTTGATAAATTCAGCTTAAATCCATAACTAATAAATATTTTTCTTGATTTTTAATTATTAATAATTATATTCTTATTACCATTTTCAGGAAATAATTTTAAAGCCTATGCCAAAGAAAGTATTCATTTATAAGAACAAAATCAAAAGAAATCATATGCATAATTTAACTATAGACATATATTTGGAAGCATTTACTAAAATAAACTTTAAAGTATTACATTATGCTTCAACTTAAATTTTGCATTTTTTGGGTAAAAATCTATTACTATAAAACAATAGGATTTTGAAAAAATAATCATTTTACTCCAATATTCATCTTATAATATTTTCAAATAACTAAATATTTCATTATTTTCAATTTAAAAAAATCTGTTTCTGCTTAATGATTTTGTTAATTTTATAGTTAAAAAGTTACGTTTATAATCAAAATTATTGAGTTTATGATTATATTTACAGTTTAAAATAAAGTGTATGTTACCAAAAAAGAAACGAGTTAAGTTCTTATTACAAGTAAAATCAATTGCTTGATTTGCAAAAAATAGTAATTTTTGATTTTATTACTGTCTGTAAGAGGTTTTGGAGGATAGACATTCTTTGCTGATATGACTTATGCAATGGAACAGAATTTCACCCCAGAGAGAAATTTCCACAAACTCGGAAAATTATTGTAGACCAAAGAGGTCATATCAGCAGAATTCGATGCACAAGACAGAAATCAAATTACAATTTATGAAATTTGTCATCATAATAAGCTGTGGCTGAAAGCATTGTTTTTTTTCAGCATTTTTTTCGGTCAGCACTGATTTCATTTCCTTGATTTTAGAATGCAGCTTATTTAAAAGTTTAGAGTAACATTTAGATTTAATGGTTCTGAATAATCCAAAACCAGATACTTTAGCTTCCCAAAAATTTGATAATTCACAACTTTTATTGCCCCAAAAATTTGTTATTATAAATTTTACAGTTAATAGCCCATTTTCTTTTTTGTTAGTTCGTTTCTTTATTGTACCTTGTTATAATAGCTGTTAGTTTCTTGAATATAGTGATGGATTCGTATCTTGACCGCAATAACAAAACATTGCAAAAAAACAATTAGGTTTTAACTGCATAGCACCAAGTATTTTTTTTACATCGTCATGCGTTGTAATATTTGATCTAAGATCAGTAATTGTGTATCCCGTCTTGCAGACAACTTTCTTCTGCCCAAAATATCAGCTAAAATATGTTGTGTTTTCTCTCTGGTTATGCCAACCAATTCTGTAACCGCTAATAATTTCAATAATCACATTCATAATATTTTTTGAACTTTTGAAAAATGATTTTCTCTGTAGTGTCTAATCAGGTTTTAACTTTTGCAAAATATAAATGTGGATATATAACCAGAATGCTTGTATAACCAAGTTCAAAATCTGCAATTCAGAGTTTCATAATTGTAAATGAAACGGCTGATTCTGTTTGTGCACCATCTAGCTCGCTTTCAATATTCATTGGAGATAAACTTTTAAAAAATATTTTATCTCAGCTGCCCTTCAGTTTTTCCATAGCTTGTTAAAAACAAAAGAAAATTTTAAAAC
Organism: Latrodectus hesperus; assembly: GCA_037975125.1. NCBI lineage: Eukaryota > Metazoa > Arthropoda > Arachnida > Araneae > Theridiidae > Latrodectus > Latrodectus hesperus. The sequence goes on along the minus strand of CM075850.1, from coordinate 54,426,099 downwards.
AACTCAGAATAAAACCAATTAAACACAAATCCTTTGAAATACGTAAGAAGATTAAACAAAGATAGAGGCATTTTGGAATATCTTTATTAAAATAACTCTTGGAGAGAAACTTTATATCCCATCATCGTAAAGAACAAATTGGCATAATATCTTATTTTTTGTTTTCTCAGATAAATTAAATATGATTTCAATAATTTGAATTAAAACGTATTTAATTACAATTAACATTCTCATATTTCTAAAATATCAGTTATTTCGCGTAACTTCAATTTACGATAGGTAAAAACAATTCTGTATACTTTTTGAAGCTTCCTTGAACAACTACCGAATTTAGACAACCAAAGCGTTCCACATCATCCTTGTTTATAAAGCCGTATTTAAAGTCAGAAAATTAATTTTTTATTGTTTATTTTGAAGAATCATATAACTGAATATCGCTTGTCACGCAAATGTTTTTCTAGAACAAATTTTTCACATTAAAAAACCAATCCTTTATTATAGCACAAAATTCAGTCTTTCCCATTTTTTGAAAATTGCAAAAGTAGTGTTTTTAAAACTACTGTTTGTTGCGAAAAAATAAATAATTATTCTACAAGTATCAGCTAAAAGTAAGTAATTCCTTAAAATCATATGATCTTGAGAATAGTATGTATGAACAGCATCTTTGTATGAAATCTTACGAACTTATTCTATGTTGTTATATTAGTAGTGAAGCTTATATTAATATTCATAAAAGTATCATTTTTCAAATAGAAACTAAGATATCATAAAGACTACGGATCACTCTTTCTGCTTAAATAAAGTTTTATTTTTGTGATAAGATTTTAGAAACTTCTATTGGGTTAGTTGGTATATTCTGTAGTATCACTGCATTTTTCATCATTTTCTATTTTTAGTTATTGTTTAATTGCTTTTTATTTAGTTTGTTTCTAATGCTTGAAGTAAGATAGTATTTTTTTTATCAAATATCACATTGTATGTTGATATTAGTTGAGGAAAAGCTGCGTTTATATATATTCCAATTAACGCAGAAAGTTTTACTCAATATTTAAGTTAAGGTGCATATTGTTGTTGTCGTGTTTGATTAGAATTAATTGCTACACTTTTTTCCAAATTTAATCTGATAATTTTAATCATATTAATTATTTCATAAATTAACTAACTGACTGATTTTTCATTTTAAGCTCCCCTTCAGAAATGTGATATAATAGAACAACTATGCCTCTCATTTCTGAATGAAGAAGTTAAAAGAAATTCTGAACCACTACGAAAATCTATGCTGATAATTCCAAAAAATCACGTGAACTAAATATCTTTCTATTTAGAATCGATATTGTAAGGATTACACTAAAATAACTGATTATATTTTTAGTACCTAACTTGGAAATATATTGAGAGAATTAACAGAGGAATGTGAATCCAAATATTATAATCTGTACTACATTACTCAACTTATTTAAATCTTATAGCGAGAAATTACATTACCATATCAAATACCTCCAAGTTAAGGTGCATATTTTTCAACTTTACTGGAAACTTCTGTTTAATAGAAATTATATTCATGAATCCGGTAATTAAGAGATGTATATTACTAAAAAACAATTCATAAACATTACGTTAATTCATAAATATTATTTATTCATTATTTTAACAAGAATATCTACATCCATGATGCTGAAATAATGAAAATCAAAAATAAATATAAAAAAATAAATTTTATAGTTGTGTATATCAATAAAACATTACAGTTGGTATAGTTTACCATATATTTGCTACACTGATGTTTTTGTGGAAACTTAAGGAGAAAAGAAATATAGTCACGGAAGGGAACTTAAAAGTGTTATCACTCTCATCCCGGAAACTTATCCTAAAATAAATGTTTATAAGGAAAGAAAGTTTTATTTTTCACCTACTCTGAGGACACGCAACTGAGTCATTAAATAAAGAAAGGGATAACATATCAGATTATATAAAGGCAAATAGAATCAATGAACAGTAAATTTCACTTGAATTTTTGATTTCGATACAAAATTTTATCAATCGATTTGAAGATGAAAGAAAACTATAAAAAATTCCATTGCCTGTTTTATCGATTTCAGGAAAAAGTGATATTAACGAATGGATATGAAAAAACATCAAGAAATTCATTCTCATGGTTTAAATTTAGTATCATTAAATTAAGAACCAAAGCTTCCTAAAATTAAATTTGAAATTCGATTTTAATCAGTCTGTTAGCAATATATCTTATTTTACCAGTTTCACAAAAATTATTGTGAAATTTCGTGTTATATATAAAAGAACATAATTATAAAATTTTAAATGGAAGTGGAAGTTGGAATTATCAAATATTTATTAGATTAATGTGAATGATTTTAAAAGGTAATATTAGAAAATACATTTTAAAAAGTAAAAAACGTATTAAATATTATTTTTTGCTTTCCTAGAAATTTTGGACTTTTATAATCAATAAATTGAGAAATAAAACTTAAATTAGTTTTCTAAAGATTTCTGGGGCTTTTTTCATATATTACTTCATTAAATAATTGTGATTTGGTTTATTTAAGAATTTTCAACTCTAATGGAAATTTTAGTGGCACAAAAAGAGCCACCATGTTCAAATCTTACATTTAATATTTAATTATTTTGTATTTTAAGAACATATTAATCATCCTTAAAATAACAAAATAATTTTTCAAGTCATTATTCTTTCTGCTATTAGATGCTTTTATAGAAATATAAATAATCAAAAGTGTGTAGAATTGAACAATGAACATTTGATCATTATTTCTAAATAAAATAATATTTATGTCACTTTGATGAATAGTTTTAGAGGCTAAGGAAATATTCATAAAAATTTAATTCATCTGATAGAAAAGCTACATCACTCTTTGCACTTTAAGATAAAAACACATTAAAGACATCTCGAATATTCCAATGTATTAGTATAAATACATAGATATCAGTATTAGTATATAATCATTCAAAAAAGCTATAATGATAAAATTTAAATACACTATGAATAAAACTTATTTATTTTGAAACTGTATCAACGCAAATAAATAAAACTTAAAAAAGTTCAAATTTTACCTCTGATAAAAAAAACTAACTCTGATGAAAATTCAGATCAAGATGATTTAAAATGAATATCAAGTACTAATAAATATAACCGCATAAAAAATGTAGTATAAATTTATTTACTTTTATGATTTTTTGAGTATATTTAGATAAATATAACTATCAATTTAGCATAGATAGTGGTTATGTCAGTGTATATTCAATAGACTAAATCATCTTAAAATTAAAATATATTCATTAATAATTTAATTATTTTTATAATAATAATTTCACCCTTTGTCCTTCGAATATGTGTCGAAATTATTGTTCATAATTTTTATTTTTCATACAAGAACGACACATATTTTGTAGTAAATTTTTATACAAATATTTTAACTGTTATTTTCGCGCAATGAGAAGAATTTGGTGCGTCTACGGACCACTATAATTTTGACTACTTAATTCTAGGGGTTAGGAGACAACAGTTTAGGGAATAAAAGTTTTTATACTAAGTTTTAAGAGATTATTATAAGCTGACAAGTCTCACTAAAGAAAACCATGTAGACAGTGTAGTATAAAGGATTCTATGAAATAACATTTGCATTAAAAAGAATGTTCTGTTATTAAGCACAGTAAAACAGTTAAATGATAGATTTATTGTAGATTTTTATATAAATAGCTATTGTGTTTTATATAACTATAACGTGATAATTAAATGGAAAAATAAACTTAAAGGTTAAAAGAATAATACTTGTTGATGATATTTTAGAGAAAAGATAATCTGCATATAATAAACTGGCAAAAAAATGTTAAATTTTAAGTCAACGAAATAAGCATTCCTTTATACTTAATTTTACTTTCAGTTTTACGTAAAACATTTTAAAAAGTTAAAATATGTGTTAAATAATAATAAATGTTTATATTTCATGAATGATTTTATAAAATATGCATAAAAATACTGAATTTAATTTTGGGTAAATTTAAGATATGGTCAGTCTAATCAACACCAAACAAAAGGAATATTTTTAATATGAAATTTTTCATCTCAGTAGGATAGTAATATAATATATAATTATATATGCTCATTAATTAATCATACTTTCAGATAAAAATTTTTAGGAAAAATAACTGAGCCATTCATTTTTTAATAAATTATATTTATAAATATATAGCATCAGTTTGAATAAATTTATTAAATAAATAAATGTGCAAAAAATATGATCATAATAGTGTTTTCTTTTTTCCCAAATAACTAAAAGTAGAAAAAATTAATTTGACAGATTATGTAGTTTTATTATATGACAGCAGCACAATAAGCTATTAATGATGTACGTAATAAATCTTTAAACACATTCAAAATAAATATCTTTGTTATTTAAAAGTACGGACAAATTATCATTATATTTACTATTTTTATCAGAGCATAATAACATTATTCCTCAAAACATAATATTCTTTACTTTATTTCTTATTCTACAACTAATATTAAAATGTGAAAAACTACATATAATCGTATTTGTTTTATATCTTAATTATTAGCGTATGAAGAAAAACAGCTCTCTTATTGTATATTCCATATTATTTCTTCCATTATTTACTCTGTTGTTGCTGTTGTGTTGAAATGTTGAAATAAATTGGAAATTATTTACTCTTAATGATATATGTGATAAATCTTCAGACAGCCTCAGAAAAAATAACCTCGTTATTTTAAAGTTATCATTAAATTAATATTTTTATCAAAGTAGGATAACATTATTCCTCAAAATATAATGAAGTCCAGAATATTTTGGTTTAATTCTTATTCTGCCATTAATATTAAAATGTGGGAAACTATATTGAATCATATTTATTCAAATTTTAATCAGCTTTATTATTATATATTCCATATTATTCCTTGATTTATTTACTTCTTAAAATAAAAATCATAGAAAATATCTAAAAAATGATTTGAGTTGTTTCAGTATAAAACAAAGAACATACCACATAAAATGAGCTACGATAAGAAAACACTAAATTTTATTACTATAGACACAACTGCTTTTGTCCGGAATAAGATTATTTTGGGAGAAAAGAAGATATTTTTATTATATCTGTATTATAACTTTTTCTTTAAAAGAAATATTGATTCATAGTGAAAATGTCATACTATTTTTATAATAAATTTTGCATAGTTTGTATGAGTTCACTAACAAGAATTTGTGGTGCATAACATAAAAATTATTCACTGTTTTTAAAACTGCTTGATTTTTTGCATAAGTATAAATATTAAGTGTATTATGGAAACAAATTACTATACATTAGGGAACATTTTTCAAGACAAACATGTACTTTTTCAAGATAAACAAAAAAAAATTTAAAATATTTACTGAAGCCCAAGACAAAAAGAAAATGACCTTTAATTTACCTGTTTCTTGTGCATGTATTTTAAATACGTGTTTTATGTTTCTCTTTCATTTCGTCTAATTTTATTAGTTTTTTTTACTCTATTTTAGTGCGTTATGCATATGAAATTCATTTGTAAATATTTTCAAAAATTACGTATATTGTTACATATTAGGCTACAGTCCTAATTATATTTCCTGTCTTATATCTCCTTAGAATTACATAATAAATTCTTTTGATTTTATGTGGTATGAATCGCTTCCTCAGAAGTTTTCAGAAAAGAGATGATGTAGTCAATATCAGAGTTTACATGTTTTAAATAAATATTTTATGTAGCATATGTGCTACCAGAAGCCTGGTTGCTTAGTGGTAGCGTTTCACGCTCCTCCAAGGCACAATTCCGGGGTTTGATCCTCGTGCAGGGCAACGTTGACTCAGTCTCTCATCCCTTCAGTGGATCTATAAACTGAGTATCAAGCATGCTTGGGAACTAAGAACTGTGGGTTACGCATTATGCTAACCATTAATCGAGACATATGCTTCGCATCCCAGAGCCTCTCGATCCTTAAAACACAGATGGACACTTTAGGAATTGGCCTACATGGGCTGTTCTGCCAGAGTTTTATTCTTAGTTTTAGTATATGACTTACCAAACCAATAAATTATAATTTTATTAATTTTACCTTGTAACAAGGGCGATATCTTTCTTTACTGAATTATTGCATCTCAATTTCAAAACAATTATTATCTGTAAGGTGGAGGAATTTTTATATCAATAAATATTGAAATTTTTTTAAAAAATATAGTTTTAAGAATTTGTGTTATTAGACTAATCCGCTTAAATTTGTTTCAAGAAATCAATATACTAAAGGATTAAAATAATATGTTTTAATTAAAATGTTTTAGTTTTAACTTTTTTTATCATTAATGTTCAATAAAATATTAATGATTGTAAGATAAAATATATCACTTTCTAGTTAATTAAAAATATTCAGTAATTATAAGAATCTCATGAATTTTTATCATCAGACTCAAAGATGCCTTAAAATATTTTTATCGCGTTCATTTATGCCTTTCTTAAATTGACGCAAGAGTAATTGTAGATACCAGTGAAGAAAGAGTGCTAACTGTTAAGCGTCAGATACTAATTTGCATCTTCACGAATATATATTTTATCAAGATCAGAGAAATATTAATGTCATGACGCAATTTAAGATAACTTTCATTTTCAGCTTATTTATTCCTTTTATAGCTGCATATTCCTTATCAGAATAAACAAATGAAACATTAAATAATTTGTACCTAAAATTGAAGCCCAAAAAGACGTCTATGTCACATAAAAATGTAAATCACACTCTAAACGAGTATACTATGGATGACATTTTTGGAAAACTATATATAAAATTCTCATTATAATGAATTATTCATCACGTCATTAAAAAGGAAATTTTCGGAAAAAATGGTTAAATTGTTTGATAACTAATGATAGCTGGTTTAAATTTCAGATTTAAGAAATTACTTTGTTCAGCGTATAATGCCCAAATTACACTTTTACCCTTTAAACAGAAGGTTATTCAAGCAGATAGTGTGAAACAGTGGTCAATGAATCCTTTAAACTCTAGTTCTGCGTTACCGGAATTAAATTGTTTTAATGTTAAAATTTTTTCAAATCATAGAAAAAAAATTAGAAGGGGATAGGTTTACTTAGTTTATTTCGTTAATTGTTTGTTATTTATTTCTGCTGTGATCAATGAGCCAGATTTCAATAAATAATGAATAATCACAACTATGCTAGACCATTAAACTCTCTTCGCGATCTTGGCTCATTTGGGAAATTAAAATCATTTTATTTAAAGTACTTAAGCAAGCTAAAAAATTTCATTCTCAACTGATGAAACCATTTTTTCAACATTAAAAATTATTTAGTGAAATTTTAATGAATGAATAACTATCAGTTGGTGAAAAATATCCTCTTTTTATTATTTCTCGTAAGCATATTATTTACTGAATTGCATTTATTTGCAAGAAAATATTTTACAGATTGTATACCGATTTTTAAAAAAAAACTCTTTTAAAAAATTTATGAAATCACTGTTTATTTTTAAATAAATTTTTCTAAGCATAATAAATTTCAGAAATCATTATTGTGTTGGCCTATCACATTTAAAAATAAAAATTATTTTCAGTTTAAGCATTCCTTAAAACCACATACTAGTGCTTTATTTTGAATCAATCCATATACGTGATAAATTTATAAAAGTGTCGTTCTAATATTTTGTACAATTTAGGTGCAGTAGAATGACATAATGGACTATTGGCGACGCTTTGTTAGACAGTCTCAGTTTTATTTCTTAGTAAGAATAAGAAGAACAAAAAATAGGGAATAGAACATAAAAACTAAATAAAGCAGGAAATAAAAAATATAAATAAAGTCCCTTGCATCCTATTGTTTGATTATTTGCTTCTTAAAGAATATCTTATTTTTTATTTACAGCTGAGAAAAGGTTTTAAAAGTAAACGCTTAAAAATACAGCCACATTTTATGACTTTTTAAAAACTTTTTGAAATTTGTAAAAATTGTAAGGCAAAAATATTTTTAACTTTTATTGCAATTTTTAAAAGAGAAGGGTAATCATTCATTTGTTAACCTATAAATGATGGATTAATAATACTTAACATCAAAATAAACAAAACAATTTTTTGTAGAATGTACCAATAATACTTCAAAAACATATTTTTTAAAACTCACAAATCAAACTTTAAATATTTTACATTTTATTTGTTTAATATGAAGGTAAAGTAATTTTATAGTAAAATATTATCTAAGTCCTTAAACAATTTAATGATATAAACAAAAGGAAAATACTTTTGAGTAAACAACATTAGTAACATTTTATTAATAATACTGAGAGAGATCATCTGTATAAAGTTTATTTCAATACATCGATGTAATTGTGTTTAATTTTAATTATAATAATCGTTGGTTAGTTTATATTACTATATGCTGATTAAGTAAAATTATATATTTAAAAGTAAATTTATAAAAAAAAGGAAATTTATCATAAAATAATAGAGTCTAAATATATTTTGTCAAATTAAAAAATTGTGAAAAAATACAACACTCAAGTATTCAAAAATTGCAAATCATTAAAGGAATAGGAAAATCATTACATATTCAAGCTGTTGGTAGTTAAAGATAGTATATAGTTAAGATAATATAATATAAATAAATAATGTAATATAAATTTCAATAAATAACAAGAGTATTGTAGATTCTGAGCAGGAAGTGAGAAATCTAATTGCTGGTGCTATATGTTATCGGTCGTAAGACTGGTGTAGTATCAAATTATTTTTATAGTGATAAGTTCTTAATAATTTCTAGTTTTACAGTACACAATACTGCAGTTCTCTTAGCAAACAATATTATTTTCATTAGAAAAAATTTATTATCTACAAAGCAAAATAAATTGTTTTGACTGAAATATTCTTATAAGTTAAGAAAGTTTAACTAATAAAAACTAGTCAAAACAAATTATCAAAATAAAATACTTTATGTATTAAAAATTCTCTTAAAAAATAACTTTATTTTAAATCCTTTTAATTAAAATTAAATTCTTAACAATAAGCAAAATATCATACTTAGAAATTGTTTATCAATTAATGTTATAAATTATTAATTTTAAGCTATATACATTTACTATTAATTTAGTATTACTCATATATTTTTTGCATTGTTAATATTATTGTTTAATAATTTAAGATATTACTATATTTTTTAATTTTCTGAATTTTAGCAATTTAAAATTCTACTCTTAACAATTAATTTGTGCATGCTATAAATACATAGTAAAATACATGCAGATTATGATAGTATTTATGAAATAGAATTATATTTGAGTATATTTGTATAATTATTTATTTTTTTCTCTCATAATTTTTATGCTTTCCCTTTGTAATAACTCAACACTCATAACTATTATGTTTACAAATTAATTTATTAACAGGGGCCCCTATAGCAGTATACAATGTTTTTTTTATTTAAAATTAAATGATCTTTCTCCTAATTGATCTAGAAGACACTTATCCACCATTATTTGAGCATCAATCAATAAGCAAAATAATTTCACTGTCGAAAACTTTCATTTTGCGTTTTTATTCTTTATAATGAAAACTTTTCCAAAAATTTGTCTTTAAGACATTTAAATACCAATTAATTTATAACCCTGTTCAAAAAGATAATTACCAAATACAAAGTTTGTGAATTTAGAAAGAACACTTGAGAACTCAACATGGTAACATTCGTTACAAAATAATGAGGTTTGGAAAATAATACTTTTTAATCTTACGTGGCAGTAAAAGTTAATTTCAATGAAATATGCTACTCGGAAATTTTAAATAACGTAATTATGATCAAAATAAAAATGTAGAAAAGTATTAATATTTTTCTCGTTATAATTTTAATGGTTTTTAATAAAGAAGTAATAAGTTGTGTTTAGTCTCATGGATCATGATTCTATTTAATAAATTCAAAATTTTCTAAAAATGTATTTGCAGAAGATATTTGAGTCAAACGCTAACAATTTTAATTTTCTTAATTTCTTATCTAAGTTGGTTCCAATATACAAGCTTATGGTGAAGAACATAAATTTTTTTCAATTGAATTTGTTGAAATGAATAAGCAATGAGCATTGTAGAATATGAATTCGGTACTTCGAATTTTACGGTAGCTGCGATGACTTTATAATCTTTAGGAATCACTTTATTTCATTTTTCATTCATTATTAATTCTTGTAAAACTATAAGTTCTTAAATTTAAGTTTCATTATCAATTTCTTTAAAAATTTACTCTTTTAGATAATTATATTAAATTTGATAGTACTAGTCAAATTTATATACGATATCCATCCTTTATAAAATTAAATAGATACGTTTTATGTAATTGTTTTTTACTGAAATTGCTTAAAAATTAGAAATAAAATTTTATAAAATGTTAAGAAAGAAAAAACTATCAAGACTATTTTGAAAATGCAAATCTTGAATCCGATGATTTCTGATTGACAATAATATTCAGTTTTCAAGAACAATAAATGAAGTTTCTAATGAAACATTTATAATTTACATTCTTTGGAATACATCTTTTCATTTTTAAAGTATTTCATAAAAATAGTTTATTTGCACAAGAATTATTTTTTCATTGCAATAATATAATGTGTATCTCATTGTAATATTTTCAATACATTAATTCGAATTTGTTAAAATAAATAGCAAATATATGTTGAATTCAACAGAAATACCAAAACATTTTTACATTTGTAGTTGCTGTATATATTAAAAAGTGCATTATGAAGGTTTGAAGTTCAAAAAACTTTTCCTAAAAAATAAAATGTTATGATATGCAAAACGCCTAAAAAATATCCGAATAAGAAAAGTAAATAAAATTATGATACAAAATAATAAGAAATATGTTAATCATTTGACACAAAAAAGTACTCAGTATTAAAATGAGTAAAACGATAAAGTTAATCTTTAGTAGAAACAATATAGATTTGTCTTGACTTGTTTCAGTATACAAGTATTTGAGGACTAAGGCACCTCTGCTACTATTTATTGAGCATTTTGTATCAACCCCAAATCTAGTCAAGTTTAATTGTGTCATTTCCTATGCCTAACAAAGAGTACAGCTCCTTGATAAGTCTGAAGAGTTCATGTCTCTCTCGTTCAGATGACACTAGATGGCAGCACTAAAAGTTAGTGCTGGATCTTCTATTTTTCTTAGCAGAGACCAAGTAAAAGTCCTTAGATCTTGGTGTGCCACTGCCAGAAGTATTGATTTCAATATGAAGTTGGAGGACTTTGCAACCTCGACATATTTAACGTGCTCCAGTTACCACTACTAAACATGGTGGTCTTCAGCCGGTCCAAGAATAACTCACCTCCTTTGGGTCGCTGAAAACATTATGGACTTAATTCAAAAAAAAATAATAATTAATAAGTAAACTTGTATTTTTATTGCTAAAGGATTTAGTGCTCTTGATCGGTTCTTCATTCTGCCTATTAACTAAAATTATCATTTCAAAACAGATTGTTTACAACTATTAATTAACAATTTAATAAAACAAAAAGTATTTCTTCTGATCATCAAGGAAATTTACACAGATGGATCACTGAAAAACACCCTCTCAGGACTGGGAGTATGTGGCGTGTCACCAAGAACCAGCCTATCTGTAAGCCTTGGGTGATACGCTACGGTCTTCCAGGCAGAAGTTTTGGCCATTATCCACTGTCTGCGACTAAATATGAGGAAGAGCTATCACGGTAAGCGGATTCTCATTTTTAGTGACAGTATTCAAAATGATAGCAATGAATTTTAAAATAATGAGTTTACTGTCTCATTTTAGCAAGTTTCTCCTTGGAAAAACATTTCAAATTATTTTGGTCGTTAATTTAATGAACAATTAGAAAAATCAATGGATAATCCAGAAAGTTGATGGCTAGCATGTTTTGCAGATCAAACTTAATTCGAACAACAAAATGTTCCTTTAAAAATTTAATACTAATAAAAACCTACCATTATAAATCAATCTTGAAAATTCAGTAAAGAATAAACATTGATTAAAAATGTGTACCATTTATTTCATTGACATAAAAATTTTGAAAACGTATTTAAGACAACCCATTCATTTATAATTTAGAAATTATATTAAAATACATAACATACAAAAATTGAAATCAATTAAATAAAGGAATTCCTTTAAAATTCCAACTAAACAAAAAATGATAATTATAAATTTGTATAAGTATAGAATTTAATTGAAGTATAATTTTACTGTCCCCTTTTAAATATATTAAATTAAATTATTCAACAGAAAACTTTCCAAAAAAATTTTAAATTGCTGTATTTTCATTAATAAACTAAAGAGAAATGTTATTAAATCGTTGAATGTATGTTAATAGCTTAAGAGATGATTTAATTTTAAGACATAAAAAAATGCTTGAACTATATTTTGAATTCTCAATAAACATTTTCAACAATATAATAACAGAAAAAATTGGCCTCAAATACCGCGAAGAATATGGCGGTTTCAATTACAAGGAGAGAATCTATTTTATGCTAATATTTCTATAAATCAAATAAATAAAAATTTATTTACTAAATAAAAGAAATAAAGGCCAATAACAAAAGGACACCAAGTAACCTAATCTTGTTAGCCAAATTCAAAGTGCCCTAGATATTTAAAACATTAAAAACATTGGAGCAAACAAAATTTAAAAACTAAGTTAAAACAATTTAAAAACTCATGAAATAATGAAAAATACTGCCCACATATATTTTGCTTTCTATTATTATAAATTTAGTGTTTAAAAGATTCCTTATAAAATAAAATTTTAAAATTAAATATTGTGATTGTTTATCTGATATTACCAGTTCTAATTTCTTATGAAATATTTAATGAAAATTTATATTTATATAGGACAAATATATAACTTATAAATACCTGAATGTTATAGTACAAGCGATTTTCCTTTTTAAAAATAAATTAATTTTTAAAATTTATGAACAATTTATCTTTTATTTTTTCCCAAGAATATCAAATCTTAATTTAAAAGTAACTTTTGAAACTAAATAATTAATTTACGGATTTTTAAAGCACTTAGTATATTATAGCGATGAAATACATAAGGATAATAGAACTAGTTCAGAGTTTCCCCTTGAGTTGTTGGAAGAGCTTAAAACTCCTTGAATAGATTGTTTTTTAATTGCTTTCAACAATAAATATTCGTGATTGAAAAATTACGTTCCTTTAAAATCTTTAATAGAAGGAATCGCCATTTATGTGTCTATATTTTAGGAAATATTTAAATACCAACGCATTTCTTTCTTTGGCATCACTAATAATATACTAACATTTAGTATATTATTAATGATGCCATTTCGTAGTTCTAATATAGCTTGGTAATAAAAGGTTCAGAAAGAAGAATTCTATGTTTATTATTCGCGAAATATATATATTTAATTTATGATACTTAATAAAAATATGATGTTATAGTTGTCTGATAATTATGAATGAGTCAATTTAATTTATATGAAAAATGTTCAAAACATTTGATACAATTATTTGTTACCAATTCAGGAAAATCATTATAAAAAAATTTGTATCTTGCATAAATTAGCTTATAGTTGCTCAAAATATTATTTATGAGACGATAATTCGCTTAAATTTGAAATTGCCTGATTATAATATACTGATTTTGAATTCATTATCATATGATGATAATAATAAGAGTGAATAAGAAATTTATAAATAAAATTTATTTTTCTCTTTCTGTTGAACTATACTAAAGAATAAAATACTTCCATATATTCATAGATACTGAATATGATTCGAGTATTTGAAAAATTGTCTTCCAAGAGAAATTTAATTAGAATATAAATGTAATCAAGATTGAACACTTACTTTATGTCATCATATATTAAATTAATTCATTGCAATATTTTAAAATGTTTTTTAATATTTTTAATCAGTTATAGAAAATAAAATTTTTATTTACACACTCACAGCTGTTGTCAGTACAATATGTTTTACCACCATTTACAAACAAATAGTTCAGATTACTAAGAGAAAATGGAATATATTTCTATTAAAGTATTTAAAACATCAAATTTTTTTCTTTTGCATTCAAAAAACAGCAACTAATTTCAAGCCAATGATTTCATTGCATTGTAGCATTCGGAATCTTTTATTTCTATTTCTTAAGTAAAGTCAGTTACATAAATAAAAAAATCAAATATAAATAAGTCAATACGAAAGCCAGATTCCAATCTCGTTAATTTCTTTCACTTATTGAGCCTTTTTCCTTCATTACAAAGGAAAGAACAAGAATTGTCTTCTTACAAAAAGTGCTAAAACTCGTGACATTTTCAACAAATGTTTCAGAAGAATTAAGCTGTTGACTTAATTAACTAAGAATCTTTTTGTTGAAGTTTCAGCTGTTACCGCTTAAATAATTCAACAGATTTCACCTTCTTTTACATAAAACAAACGTATCACTTTTAAATTAAAATTTTTTTATGAGTGTGAAACTTATTCTTGATATTTACATAAATAATTTATTTGTATGTGTAAATATTAACTAAATTATAAATTCCTATTTATCTTTTCATATTAATTTATGCTAAATTTCAATTTTTGCTAAAGGAAATAAATTTGCATCATTTAGCTGCAACAAGCATGCACTTAAATTGTAAAAATGCTTGGAAATTTTTAAGAAAAATATAGAAAATTGATTTTAAAAACAATGCTATATTTTTTAAAAAAATTATCTTTAATTGTGCTCTTTTAACTATCTATAGTAAATTACTTTTTAATATTTTTCATTTACTTGAATAATTTTATTAATTTATATGACACTTATATAGCACATTTATCCTTGTTTCCAAATGTCTACCGTAATATTGTTTTATAAATGAAAGTAATTTCTGAAGTAAATATAAAAAAATGTTTATCATACCATTAACAAAAAACAATTTAATTTTTAAATATAAAAATAAATTTAGGAAGATCATCCAATATAACTAGTGAACGTTTCAAATTATATTTCTTATAATACAGGATTTCATAATTTCTTACACTATAATAATTTTCTTAAAATTCAGTCACTTAGGTACTAATGTGCTAAATACTTAACATTTTGACATAAAAGCAGAAATTATATAAATTTCAAAAACATGTATCTCTTAGAAGCATTTTAGGGAATTATGTGACATATTCAAAAAATACTACGTAAGAACAATCAAATTAGTTGAGTTTGTATAAAAATGAAGTTTCTGTAGCTTTCAAAAAATAAAATAATAAACATAGTATTGAAAAATAAGAAAATAAACAGAAAATATAATTATTACAGGGTGTAATGCAATATTGGTGATTATGATTAGGATTTTGTGTTAAAATAATGTAATTTATTATAATTAACGTATCATGTTATAATTTAATTAAGATTAGGTGCATTAAATGTATTTAATATACATTTTATTCATTATTTATGAAACAACTATTGAAGAAATAATGAATTAAAATAAGGTAGATTAAGTCATGATTTGAAAGAATAAAAGTAATTTTCAAAAACGATAAGAAAAATTATTTTAATTATGTTTCGAAACTTACAGTATTTTTTAATTTTTTTTCTAATTAAAACGTTAAGTCATGTTTTTAATGAATAATCGATCTTAATATATTGAACGATTTTCTAATTTTAAGTTAAAATTTTTCATGCATTCTCAAAATTATAAAATGTTGTATAAGGGAGAAAATTAAAAATATACGCTGTAAGTTTAAGAAGTACATTAAAATGCATAATTTGAAATAATAAAATTAGAATTATTTAATAATTTATATAGAAATATTCTATAATTATAATAATTGAAGCAGCTGTTTAATAGCTTTTTTTACTTTCGAAAATCTTGAAAATATTAGTCATTTTTGTCTTTTAGTGCCAGGATACTTCTAGAGTTTTCACTTTTAAGCATTACAAGAAATGGCAACTATTACAGTAGATGGCCATTGAATGGGTAAGTGAACTGAAAGTGGGTGGGTCTTCGTAATTTAGAAGCAGGAACCAGACAGAAATCCCCCAGACTTGGCCTACCACTCCCTGCGATATCACTTTAAGTGGAAAGATATTCAACCAAGACATATTTAATGTTAACCACTATTTAATTTTAGCGAATAATTAGCGAACAAATCTTTGATTGGGTAGGTATACAAATTCTCTAACTATCGACAACTAGAAAGAATGGTCAAAGCAACTAAGACGCCATTGTGTACTGAGATGCATACTAATAAAAACCATATTCATATATGAATCTGATGTCTTTAATTATTATTAATATTGGACTAAACATCTTCACAAAGAACCTTGTTAGAAAGTTTAATAAATAAGAACAAAACATTTAACACATATTTTTGATCATATTTCTTTATAATTTTTTTAAAAATAATAGTATTCGCAAAAAATTTAAGTAATAAAACTGATTATTATATTTTTATCATTAATCAATTTATATACAATTTAAAATGAATTTTGAAGCAACTTATTAATAAATTAACAAAAAGTAAGTACATTAAAACTTGTAAAAGTTATCGAAAAAAAGAAAAAAACATGGAAATTGTTAAAAACTTTGGAATATTTATAAGCGTAACACAACAATTCAAATAAAAAGAAAAAAAATTTCCAACATTCAAACCATTTAATAAACTTTATGAGTTTGAAAAATCATTTTTATTGTTTTATTTATTTTCATAAACTCGTTGACCAAGTCATTACTGAGCACGTGGAAAGATTTTAATAATACTTTAAATGAAGTCAATACAGATATCATGATAGATGTGACCTTGTAGAACAGACCATCAATAAAGACTAGCATTATGCTTGCAGATTACTGTTGACTGCAATATAAAAAAAACATCTAATTACTGCGCAGAAAAACATCTTAATGGGCATAGAGAAATGAGAAATAAATACAGTGAAAGATGGAGCAAATAAAATAATCATTACTATTTTTCTTCAAACATTTTGTACACACAATATTAATTTTGAATTTTTAGAAATACGTTTAATCTAATGGAACCACTTATCAAAACCGATATTTAGTTATAAAGAAGTTTCAAATCATTTATAAGAAAATCAGTGAAAACATATTTTTATCGTGAAACAATTCAGTACCAATTTTGATACATAAAGGGAAAAACTACACTTGTTTCGTACCAAATTCATCTGCTTTATTGCTATGTGTTTAATAATTTTTAAAATAACATGAAAAATATTTCTTAAAATTCTATTAAGAAAATTATTTGAAATACAACTTAATTTCAGACTAATCCTTTAAGTGAAGTATTGTGCTGGGAAAAAATGATAAAATATTTTCTCCCAACTAGTGACTCACAAATCCGGTAAGGAATTCTGGTTGAATGAACGTATTCATTCAGTGTGAAATGAAAGAGATAACACCTTTACTAACGAGAAAATACCAAGAAAACTCATCCAACGCGTTCCACGTAAAATGTATGGATAATTTCAGTATATTTATTACGTTAATTCTCTCCCATTTTTTTCAATTTTTTTACGCTCCAATAATTTTTTTAAAAAGAAATTTGTCAAAAACATTTCCTGGTCTGAAGATATTCTGATTTTTCTCAATTTAGATTTAACTTTTACCTGACTTGTTAAATTAAATTATAACTTGTTATTTTCATGAATTTATTTTCTAACATCCATTGCATTTTTATTAATTTCTACAAAAAATTATTAAATTTTCAAAACCAGTTAATTGAATATATAGGTAAGGGCTTCTTTTCAATCTGAGTAAAATTATATATGGTAATGTTATCGTAAGTCGTTAATATTTCATATTCTGTAGGTGATGATTATAATGCCATATGTGAATTATTGTAATGTAATAATATTTTAATTCATTCCAGAGTATATGATTGATGAATACCATAGGTCATATTGTTGGACGTTCACTCATCATTAATGACACAAGATATATGAGGATAAACTTCTTTCTAATTTAAGAACGGAGGTAGAAAGTTACAGACAGCGCTGAATTATATGTTTAGCAACGTTTTTAAATTGACCTGCATTGTATCATCATCAAATGAGCCATTGCCTACCACCGATCTCATTTCAACAAGTGTGATATTCTCTAATATATGTAGTTAATAGTGTGCAGACGTGCAACTATGTGGGTTCTGGTACTTATTCTAAGTTCATTCATCCACTTTTTATAATTACTCACAAAAACTCCCTACAAAGCATCAACAAGTAGGGCAATTTAAGAAATAATTCTGAGTTTTTAGGGCTTCGTAGTCCACCCGCTATCAAAATTGTTTCGATGAGCAGTTTGGAAAGTCTGTGTGTGTATCTCAGTTCATTTATTTTTAAATTTCACATAGTGTTTTCTAAGAATTCACATCTTTTAAGAATTTTTGTTGACTTGAAATTATTTTGCAGAAATGTACAGATTTAAAGCTTTCAATAAATACTTTAAAAATTTAAATTTCGTTGCCTTATTAGAAACCTAAATATTAAACATGCATTTATATATGAAATACAATTTATATCCAGACAAAATTTCTACAAACATTTCAATAAACTCTTGTGATTGACATTATACTACTTTCAATTTTCTAGATCACTTGAGATAATCTAATATCTTTGTAATTAGATTTAATAATTTTTATATTTTATTAATTTGTAATTTATTAATATTACAAAAAAGAAGTAATAATTATTTCTTAAAAATAGTTTGTAATTAGAATGCTAAAAAGTTAATCCTTCAAATGTAAAGCATGTAACTGACATTTTGAATCAAAATAGGATAAAAATATTAAAATTTAAGAAAAGTAAAAACAAAACAAATTCTTGGAAAGAAGCAGGATATGCAGTATACTAGAATATCAAATTACTCTAGAAATTTTCGGTGATATCTACAACAGTTTTACATTAAATATGAGCAATATAAATCAACTACATTAGTTTCTATGTTAATTTGCATTTAAAATCTGAAGTTAGCTACAAAACTGCTATGGAATAGGCAAGATTAGAAAATAAGTCATTAAAATCTCATCAAGCAAATTCAAATACATATGATTTCTGAATTGAAAATGCAGAAGTTAAGCAAACTTTTCATCTTAGTTTAATGTGAGTTGCCATCAACATGAATGCAGGAATTATAATTATTCATAAGTAACTCATATTTTATCTAATACAATTTATTTATCTTCATTACTTTATTTTTAATTTATTTACATTTGAAAAATAACTAAATATGTATTTACAGCTCAACCGAGAAAAACTTATTTGAAAACCAGAATGAAATCTATCTTTATAGTAAAAATATAGCTGACATATATATATATATATATATCCATACATATATATATATATATATATATATGTATATATAATTTATATAATTTATATATATATATATATATATATATATATATATATATATATATATATATATATATATATATATATATATATATATATATATATATATATATATATATATATATATATATATATATATATATATATATATATATATATATATGTATATATAATTTTTAACATAAAAGAATTTGATAATCTGTATTTTAAAGCTATTGCATTAAAATCTAAATGGTGATATTTTTAAACTTTCAACATTTTTATGTTTTTAGATGTGCTTTTCTTTTCAGAGTTTAGAAATTTTTAAATTCTAACTTGTAGTTTTTAAAAATATTTATCAAGCTACAATTAAGAACGCGTCCTATTTTTAATAGACCTTTATTTTTAATGATTTTTGAAAAATAAGAAATGGAACTTTTGATTCTTGGGATAAACTCATCGAGAATTATTTATAACACCACGCCCTTAGGAATGAAACGTCTAACTTCGATTGCAATCACTGTTGAACAAGAAAGATAAATGTTACGGTTCTGGTATGTGCTTACACATTTGCCTTAGAGAATGCTTTGAAGTCTTCAGAATCTTTTCTGTGTGAAGTCCATATCTATCTTTTATTGTGAAATTCTGCTGATAGGCAATATGTGGGTGGCACATACCTTCAAATACCAACTATGAGTGCAGTTTTCTTTTCCCTATTTTAAAATTTCTAAAATTTATTTACATGTAGGTAGTAATTTTGATCAAAATATTTAGAAATTTTCACTTGAGCTAGTAGCCGAGTGGATAAAAATATAGCTTTTGGCTCAACTACATGTGGGTTCGAATTCCACAT
The DNA here is from genome assembly GCA_037975125.1 of Latrodectus hesperus. Taxonomy (NCBI): domain Eukaryota; kingdom Metazoa; phylum Arthropoda; class Arachnida; order Araneae; family Theridiidae; genus Latrodectus; species Latrodectus hesperus. The sequence goes on along the minus strand of CM075850.1, from coordinate 54,405,875 downwards.
TTGGCATAGATAGAACACTTTAAGCTGTAGTTTTGATCATCTTAACTTTCTTATGAAAAAGATGACTTTTTACAAGAAAGTAATAAAATTTAGGATTAATTATCAAATAAATTTGTATTCTTTAGTTTTTAAAAAATATAAATAGGAAGTAGCCTTCATATTATTATTCAAAAGAAATACTATAATGAATATACTGGCAAAATTTCATTTATGATTATTGACTTGCTATATTTCTCAAAATGAATAATATTATCTACTGAAGTTATACAGTAATATTATGATTAATAAGTTTAAAAATCACTCTTATAAATTATTTGGTTAAATTGCGCTAATGAAACTAAATATTTGTGCTAATAAATCATAATTTACAACCAATTATAAAAATTATATTTATAAATTATACTTTTACTATTCAGTTTTGTAGTTTAATAAATGCGCTCCATACCAAGACCAAACAAATGTATATATAATTAATCATATTGGTGACTTATCATTAATTAAAAAATAAAGAATTAGAATAAATCAAAAAATATATTATAAAAATTTTATGTGTTCTTATTGTATTTCGTTTTTTATGGAGAGATATGAATAAATTATATCAAAAATTTAAATTTAGTATATATTATGTGTAACAAAATCATAAAATGTAAAAAAAAACTGAAATGTAAACAAACTTTTAAAACTTAAGTTTTACAAACATATAGGAAAACTTTCTTTATTAGTTATAACATTTTTATTGTTGAATTATATTTAATGTAAACCAATATACACTTCACTAAATATTATTCTTGTTTGAAAAACAAAAAGATTAAATCTCATTTTCCTTATAACTCGTAATACTTAAATTGATTTCTAAGGAAGATGTATTTAAATTTAACATTTTCCAATTTTCTATGTGCTAATAAGTTAACTTAAATTAATCAGAGTAATATAGTAATGTGTTACGTGATGCGTGACAAAATTTTGTAGGCACACTTAATGAAACGGGATCTAATACAGCTTATTTCCAAATATTGACCTCATGAACATGTTTGATGCTTTTGATTAAATAAAACTCACAAATTTTAAAAATAATTTTCTGAGTATTAATCATACAAATACCAAAAAAAGTACCTAGTAACTTTATATTACTCCTATTATAAGTCTCTATTCTCTTAATCAAGCTTTATAATAAACGGAACCAGAATGATAACGCACTATTTATAAATTTGAGTGATTGAAATTGTTAGTTGATTGTTTCATGAATGTAACAAGCTTACGAAACATAATTTTATGCTTTTAGACAGCTGGGTCTAAGGCATGACAGTTAGGTTATGAGTGCACAACAAAATGAAGTAATTTCAGCGACTGTTCGTGAATAGAAAATGACGAATATGCATGGTACTAATGTATAGGCTATATATTGGCAAACGAATATTCCAGTGAGAAATATGCTATATCAGATATTTGAATTTTATATTTATAAAACCTGTCTTCTTCAAGAATTGTTTCTTATCAATGCATACACAGACTAATTGCATTTTCTTTAAGATTGTTGTAACTCGCAGAAATTTGTGTTGCATAGTAATGCTTTGTTTTATGAAATGACATAACATATCCTATTTGATTGGTGTATTTGAGACAGAAATGCTACTAAAATTTGCCTGGAAATAATGCCCAGGTATGTCATTGGGACTCTCTCCACTTGTCAAAAATCAGAATGTAGTGTGGTTTACAGCTTTTTTTATCATGTACAAAGTGAACTTGTGATCTCTTTAGTCATTGCTTACAAATATATTTAAATACTATACAAGTAATCCTAGCATATAGATACACAACGATTTGTATTTATACAAAATAGGAATGTGAAAGTCTCTATTTCACAAAATTCACCGACGATGTTGCTGCAACACATATAGAAATTAAAATGCATCATTATTTCCAGAACATATTTCAAACAGCAAAGTAATTAATTGCTTATTTCCCACTATATATCAGTTAACTTATTCCAATTCTAATGACTTTAAGATGTCAGGCTCCTAAATTTGCTTTGCATAAAAGCTAAACTTAATAACTAGTAAATTAACAAATTCAAAAGCATTTCCATTGTATGCATAAAAATATCAAAAGGAATCTCTGATATTTTTCAATTTGATAAACATCCGTTATACTACATTTTGTAATGTATTCTTTTTAGGAAGGATATACGTTAAAATTCAAGAGAAATAACAATTATATTCTTATTTTTATATCAGCTATATTATTTATAACAAAACTTTATTATTTTCACCTAATCGTTTATATATTTAATTCAATTTTCGATCAATGAAGCTTAACAAATTCTTAAAAAAATGTATGCAAACTTCACGGATAACAAATAATTTTACAAAACATTTTTGTCACGTAAACAGATTTTACGCACTACTATTGAGTCAAATCTTAAGTTATTGGCCTTTTCATACAAAGAAAATTGCTTTTTATGTTTAAAAGAAATTTGTTTTGTAGTTTTTTGATTTAAGTATTCACACAATCAACAAAGCATACACAGTAACAATCATTTAAATATTTTCTTTCTGAATAAAAACACGCCATCTTAAGAGACATTTATTATTATAATTTTTACAATGTATTTATAAAATTTAGCTCATAACTCAAAACATGATTTTAAATGTAAATAGAGTTTTTTTACAATATGAAATTGTTAAATTTCAATATTAATAGTAAAGAGTTTCAGTCACATCAAGCCTAATTTAATTTATATTTATTGAAATGCTTTCAGAAAGCTATGCATATATTTAAAAATTAAAAGTGAATAAAGTATTACTATTTAAAAATGAAATATTTCTTTAGTGATTAATATCCTTTTTGAAACATAAAACAATTTGAAAAATGAAAGCTCAATGTGAAAAGGTAAAAAGAAATTAAGCAAAATTATATATAAGGTTAGCTGTGTAAAAAATTTCATACAGAAGCATTAAGCGAAAAAGGATTGTTTTCGTAATTTATCTGGAGTAATCTCTAAATAGTCTCATGATCATAAAGCAAGACCAGTCTTTAGGTTATACAAAATTAATAAACATCAATAACAAACCTAGCTATATAATATACAAATGCCTATTCAATGGAATCAAGAGAAATAACTATCGAATTACTCATTATTACATTGTCCTCTGTAAAAGAAACTACTCATTTGTAACGGATTAATAACTCGCTTAAGCTATTATGTTATTATTTCTTATGTATAGTCTATAAGTGGAAAAAAATTCATTTTATTTCAGCTGTTTAAATTTTTTATTACAGATAAACTAGAAACTTTTCTAACTATCAAATTAAATTATAAAAAAATGAACATTTGACTTAATTAAAATCTAAAGATATTCGTCATATAAATATAAAAAAATTATTAAAAAGTTTATTATATGCAAAACAGAATAGCAGTTTCACTCATCATTTAAAATGTTTCGATAACTTAAATATTTATTTAACAAGTTTGCTTAGCAGATTATAAATTTATATCATTTGTGATTGATTATATATTTATATCAACTCGTGTATTTTTTCAGCCATTTATATTCTGCATAAGTTTAATGTCTTTAATGAACTTCTTAAGAAATCTAAAGAAAAATAAGAGAAAATGATTAAAATTAGCATTCTAAAAAATGAAATGCATTAATGTAAGTGAATCCAACCATTTATGTATGAGAAACATGAACGACTTTCATATCTCATTGATTGAACTCCTTTTGTAAGTCTTTTAAATTTTTTATAATTATTTTATACGAAATTACCAAAGCTTTTCGATGAATACGAGCCTTTTATACGAAATTCTAAAGAAAATTTAAGTATAAAATTAACCTTTTAAACTACTAAATTAATCACAAAATAATGGAAAAAAAAATATTATTTTACAGCTTTTGTGGAATTATAATTGGATTTTTCTTATAGAGTTTGAATAGTTTGAATGAAGAGTTTGAATCATTGTAATAATGAGAATGGTAAATTTATTCACATTTGTAAAGGCATGTATAAAATTATGCATAGGTATAATTCCAGTTTGCTTGATTCTTCAAGAACACTACTCCCAAAACTTCTTGAACGATTTTGTAGTCCTATTTTAGTTAATACACATTTTGGATTGTTTCACATAAATCAAAGTACAAAAATCTGATAAGATACAAGTAGGCCTGCAATATATAACTGAATTACATGATTTGCTAAAATTTCCTAAAAAAAATTTTTGAAAACATTTGTAATTTATGTAAGTGTGTAAACGTAAAAAAGTATTATAATAATATTAATCTCTTTGGAATTTATTAATAGTACACATTACTTAGTTATATTCGCTGTCTTTTAATAAGTTATTAAATATATTAAGTAAAGGAATAAAATATTTCCTTATTTAAATTATTTATTTCCTCATTCAAAAATTTCTCTCCAGTAGGATTCTGCAGCATACTCTAATACTGAAAAGCTCAGTACATGATAAACAGATAAACTGTAATTTGTTTTACGAATTGAAAGCGTAGGAAAGACTAGTTTCGTTTGATTCACATGAAATTCATTTGAGAACTGTAATTTAAAATGTATTTCGCATTAGTTGGTGAATCTGTTTTTGTGAAGGGAATCCAGCCCGCAAGCTTTTGAACTAAAGGAAAGTGAACTTCAGTCAGCTTATAAAACTTTAACAAGAAGTGAACCAACTTATCCAACTTTTTGAAGAAAATTCGCAGTCTGTTGTCAACCTCGTCACTTATCTGGAATTCAAAATAACAAATAATCTTGCATTACATGTTAACTGAAATAGAGGAAAAGAACAAAAGAAGTCACCACTAAATGAAAAAGATTTATTTTTAAATGTTTCAGCCAACATACAGTTGAGAAATCAATTTAGTCAATGACTTAATCTAAATGCCTTTATTAATTTTAGCATTCACTTCGATTCTCAAAAACGAAAACAAACTTTTGACATATGAATAATAAGAAAACTGATTGGACTTGGTATAAAAATATAAAAAAGGATGCCTCATGGAGAAAATTGAATATAGTAAAGTGCTTTGCTGAAAGGAACTCTCCAGTGACATTACCTTTTTGATATGATGGATTTCGAAAAGCATTCAATCTGATATTGCGGTTGTAGACGATATTTTTGTACGTTTTGACATTTCTTTCAGCAAAATATTCTCTTTATATCTTAGAATACAATGATTGCGTGTACTCTTTTCAATATTGGCTTTACAATAATAGAAGAGGAAATCAGATATATATTTGCGTTAGGAATTTTGAAAATTTGAATATCCTGCGATTTAGGTACAACCTTCTTATTTCATGAACTAATTTCTTTTATCATCCATAAATAATATTTATTTACTAATATGACTATCTCAAGCAAAATAAACATAATTCATTAAAATAATCGACACTTTTGTGTGATAATAATTTATCTAAAATATTTTTTATTTATGTTTCTTTAAATTTTATTATTAATTTTAAATTTTATTATTAATTTTAATTATTTATTATTAGTCTTCCTGATTTAAAAATTTTAAGTTTCTAAGTTACTTGTATTAGTATAAGTATTAATTGCTAAAAATCTATTATTAAATTTATCAGAAAATGAGAGTAAATAATTTGAGACATTTTTCATTAGGTTAAATGATTTACAACATGCATAAAAAGTACTAAGCAATTCTTTGTTTTATTTCGATTAATAATTTAATCAGTTTTAAAACCTCTATACTTTAATTATGATATAAAATTTAATTAATTTTCATTTAAAAATGTGTAAAAAGAAATCATATTGAATTCAATTTATTATGATTCCTATGTATTCACGTAAAACAGAAGGAAACAGAATCAGCTACATTTTGTTAATAGAACATATTTATAAATATTTTAAATCTATTTTCAGAGAAAATACTTGATATTCTTTACATAAAAAAGAAAAATGGCTTCTAACAAATATCTTATTTTGATCGAGAATGGATTTCATTCAGTCGAGACAACAATTTATCGAATAGCGTTATTTGAGTCCTTATGAATGCCGAAATATGAAATCAATACGTTAATGACAGTCCTTCGAATCATTATGGTTGATCTCCATGGTTTTCTATCAATAATTATATAAAAGAGAAACATGTCTCTTAAATTTAAATGAAGAATCTTGATACGAACTAAATACGTTATTTAAAAATTAGATATATTTTTAAAAAAATTAAGCAAAATATTTATGTCAATCAACTATATAGTTATGGATGTTTTAATATTTCCATTTGAAGATAATCAAACTATAATTAGAGGCAATTAATGAAATACTAAAAAGCATATATATACAAATGGCCATTTCTGGAAAATAAAAGTTACATTTTCTCATAAAAACAAACAGAAAATCAATATTATTTGAAAAGCATTTGAGCGAAAAAAAATTTGTCAGAAAATTAATAGATGATAAAACTATAATAATTAGTCATACTTTTTCATACTTTTTAGTTTCAACTTGTTTAAATTTTTTAGTTCTAAATTCAGACACTTTACATTATAAGATTCGATTAGATTATTGTATTTATTACTATTAGAATGAGTCACTTCCCATAAAACATTTCAAATATATTAGTTCATTTACTAATATCAATATTAAATTTATTATCGTTAAAAATCACTTAACTTTTTTATTTATTTGATTAATTGCTGCAAGAATGCTAGTTTAGAGATTCAGTTAGTTTAAAGAGAAAATGAGATTTAAAAAGGATAAATTTATGATTATATTGCATTGACATTTTTATTTAGAAATCAATAAATCTATTATATTTAAACATCTTTAATTTTTTAAGAAAGGATTTACTTTTAAGAATTATTGTTATTTAATATTTTTTCTTAAAAGATATTTTTTTAAATCTATAACTTCCTAATTAAAATTAGTTAATTTAAAGATTTTTTTCCCAAAAGTAACACGATAAGTATTTTTATTATGAATACATTTAAAAAAATAAAGATCTATTTGAAAGGAAATGCATAAAAAGTGTCAAACAAACATTCAAAAAATCCTTTAAAAATCATATTAAAATAAGAAAGAAATTTTTAATGTTATTTAAGCAGGAATAGCTTTGTAATGTTTATTTATAAGTTTAAAGTCACCAATAGAGTAAATATTTTTTTTATTTTTAAAGTTTACAATGAAATTTTCTTCAATATTTTTGAAACGAATACATAATTTTAAGCAAGCATGTTTTTTTATAATATTTAGTGATTTAAGAAGATAAATTACACCAAAATATATTGTTAAAGCCTTGATTTCTCTTCCAAAGAGTTTAAACTTTTTACTTTACTTTCGTAAAGGTTTAAACATGGAGACATGTAATATGACTTACTTAAATAATTAAACTAAAATATTAAATAGCTAAAGACTTTAAGTAATAAAATTTTTTAATCTTTCTTATGATATTTCAAGTTTAGGTTCTAATTATTATTTTGCTCAACATATCTTTCTTCTAGCATTCATAGATACAATATATTTTCCAAAGTAACTATAATGTTCCAAATTGAATAAATTTATAAATAATTTATTAAATAAATTTATTTGAGTTGAAAATATTTTAAGAGATCACTTACTCTTTTTTATTGTCGTATATAACAAAGCATAAAATATATTTAATTACAAATTTTTATCAATAATTAGCATGATTAAAATAAATTTTGAAACAAATTTCTTAAAAGTACTGTATAAGTCCTTAGAAAGAATTGTCTTCATAAAGAAAATCACATGCAATTTACCGGGGAATGAAATAATTTTAAATATATTATTTCTTATTAATTCTTTGAATTGAAATTTATTAGCAAGTTTTAAAGAAAAAGATTTTTTGTTAATTTAAAACTATAATTAAAAGACATTAATAAGTATGTATGGATTCATTTTCAGGTAGAAATATGTCGAATAAATTTGAGTAGAAACCAGTAATTATTTTTTTAATTTTTAGTATACATATTTCTTTTTAAATTCTGAGGTGTGTAATATTGTAAACATATTTATTTGGATATTATAAGTATCTCACTACTGACAAAACTGAACATATATTTGCATTTTATGTTAATTATAACAAGTTAAAATATTTTTTTATTTTTTTCAGTAATTGTCGTGGTGTGTTTATAAGTTTATAAGGTGATTAAATAAATCCAATCATTTTTTCAAAATGTTTAAAGGATATATAAGTAAAAATAAGTGAGGTATAGAGAATATGCTATAAGTATATTCATATTTTTTAATTTGAGAAATACTTTAGAAAAGAAATGATTTCAAAGAAACAGTACCGAGGGTGCATAATATATAGAAATAATCTACTTCAAAATAAATTCTTACAAAAACAATTTTATTCCTCTTTCTATCAATGATAGTCACAAGAGGAAAGAACCATTATACCAAGGAAATTCAACATGTAGAGTTATTAAAGTCTTAACGATTCTTGACAAGGAGACAAAGTTTCAATTCCTATTGAAATTGAAAAGAGATTTCCAAATGAATGTACTCAAGCTGCTGCATCATCTGCAGAGAGAGAAATAAAAGAAACAAAAATGAAAAAATAAATGCATTTCTGTCAGGAAAAGTAAGTTTACTGGAATTCAAAATGAAACTTTTCGCATTTCACAATATTTTTCCTTTATCGTTGAAAATAAATAATTAAAAAAAGTCCTACATTTTCTATGTGAATACATATATTTTTGAATAAATAATCATTAGAATTAATCCCATAAATTTTTGCAACAATGTATATTAAAAACAAATGACAACAAAAAACAGTTAAAATTGTATTTAATAATGTTTATTTTTTAAAGTATTTTTCTCATCTCATTATGAGTTTACTTCAAACAAAAAATATTAAGTTCTCATATTTATAATCAATAGTAATGTTATCAAATTTCTTAAGTATGAAACTACACAAAGATTAAAAAATAGCATTTTTAACCCTACAAATAAAGCTGTTACTGAGTACTTCTTATTCTTTTGTTATTTAAAAACATTTTCTGGGCATTGCGATTAAAAATCAATTATTTAAACCATTATTAGTTCATCAGAATGCATCAGCTAAGGAATATTTAATTTTGAGGTCATAACACATAAGTATGAAGAATAAAAAATTGTATGAGAAACATTGCATACAGGGATTCAATACGGAATGATAAAATAAATCTAGTCAAAAATGTGAAAATTTAATCATTTAAATATGCTTTTAACTAACTTTCTTGCAAGAAAACATATCTATTTACTTATGAAACAATACTACCAATCTGTAAGACATGAAAGGGAATTTGATTTTTCTAACTGTTAAAAAAGAAATATTTTGCTTTATATATTTTTAAAAATAAACTAAATATAAATAAAAAAAACATTTTGTGCTTAAATAACAATAAAATCATCAAGTAACAAAATTTGAACTAAGCACATTTAAAAATTAATTAAACTCTGCATCTATATACATTTTAATTGGAAATATGAGTTTTAAATTTTACATTGAAATTTCTTCTTACCCAGTATGTTTGTAATAAAATATTTTTATTTTAATCTTATTCAGAAATAAATTTTTGTAGATAATAATTATAAGCAATAATTAATTCATTATTAAATACTGCTTTCAGTTCATTTTAAAATGGATATATTTTGGCATCTAATGTTAATAATCTTAAATAAAATGCTAACACTATATAATAATTTACACATTAAATATTATAACAATGTGTAACCTATTATTATAATTATTCAATATTATAATAATAAGTTACACATGATGACACAACAGGAATTGACAATCTAAAGAAAACAAAAGGTGCAGAATGAAATATATTGCTAAGCCAAAATATTCCAAAAAATTCATTCTATATTCATTTATCATAGAATAATAACTATGTAATTATTATGAAACAATATTCAAACAATACCTATGACATCAAAATAAACATAAAATCACTAAAAACTGTATTGGTGACTTTAAGATACATATTTAGGTGTTTCACAATTTTAATGAATGAACCTGATATACTTTTGGTATTAATTTTATTAATATTATTTATTATTATAAATTGAATTTAAGCATAAAAATCTGTGTTAAAATTCAGTTGAAGTTATGGAATAAGAAAACTTAATAAAATTGGATATAAAGCCATTTTAAAAGGATTTACAATAAAAGAAATAGTTGAAATCTTGCTTATATTATCAATTTTACTATGTTTCATTTTAACCTAGACTACTTAAAAAAGAGCTAAATCAAATAAAAATTAATGATAAAAAAAGGATAAGAACATAGTATTAAGTAAATTTGAAATTTAAAGCAATTATAAGCAAATTGGATTGGACCAACAAGAAAGAAAAACAATTTTTCAGTAAAAATACTAAAGATGAAATAATGTAAAACTTTAACTTTTCTAACACTAAATCTTTTTTATTTTTTTTTTCAGATACAGATTATATCAGTTTTTCTACATTTATATGTAACTTTTAAATTTGCAATATTTGCAACTGCATATAGAGAAATTTTAGGTTTATAAATGAAATAATTTTTAGAATGAAAAATCAGTTTTACAATATGGGTATAGATAAATATTATAAATATAAATTATTTTCTATTAAAAAATTTCAGATGCACTTGTAAGTTCAAAATTTGCAAATAATTTCATACATATACATATAATAAACAAATAATGAGGAAAAATGCAAGTTGAGAGACAGCACAGATTACCATAGAATTGTAATTTGTTTGCGTTAATAAAGCCACCAACATAAAGCTAGTAACAGAAGTTTATTTAATTTTAAATGCATATACTTTACACCTTTCTCACTCTAACCTTGCAAAATTAAATCTTTTCTAATAGAACAAATTTTAGGCATAGCATTCCTCCATGTTGTCGAATTTTAATAGAAGTAGTTCACACTCACAGAACTTAAGAACTTCTGTCTCTGTTTCTCGCTAAATTAAATTAATAAAAATATTAATAAATATCCTTCTAATATGATATATCTTTTTAATGTAATCATTTGAAACTATTTAAGCAATAATGATAATGAAGTACATTTTCTTTTAAAAATATGTTACTGTCATTTTCCTTTTTCCCCTTATTGGATAATATTAGTTTATTGTTCTTTAATCCTTTTTTTATATTTACTTTTTAGTAGCAGTATAATTTTTTTGATGTAACTAGTCATTGCTTAAAATAAATTTTGTTATTTTTTCCCGTAATTTTTTCATTAATAAATTTTACTCTCAACTCATTTTTAAAAAATAGCACTTTCTACTTCAAACATTTTTAGAATACATATGAGTATTTTTCAAAATTTAGCAGCATAATTTTATATATGCATTTTGATCATATTTTTGCTTAATATAGCATTTATCTCATTTGTTTCCTTCTAATAAATTATCTAACTCTACGTTGATTGCTTTTTTAACTATTCAGTAGGATTGCGATACATTTGATAACTAGCATCAAAAACTATTAACTTAAACAATTAAAACAGGCCAAAAATATGTAAAGGTATATTGTTATTTTACTATTGGTAAGAGTTTAAATTGTTTTTAAAAAAATTATAAATCATTCAAACTAGATGCCATGAAGCAATTCTTCTTATTTCTAATGCCAGTCTTCTATACTAGGATTTTCATCTTTCAGTACTAAAAGTACAACTTATATAGTGGAAAACCCTATGGATGTGCCATTTTTGCCCTGAAAGTGGTCTTCGTTATTTAGAATTGGAGACCAAGAAGAAAACCCACTGACTTGGTCTGCCACCCCCAAAGTTTTCATTTCATATAGAGGGCATTGTAACCAGAACATATTTATAGTGCCCACGATGTCATTAGCAAACATAACTGATCTTTGGTTGGGTTGGGGTTCGAACTCACTACCTTTTGATAACGACAACAAAAGCCTTACCCAACCAGGCCAACATGGCCTCACTTTTCTTTAATTATTTTCTCCATCAAATGCCAAAAATTATTTCCTTTACTTATAATATTATAACTTGATTTATTTTATCTTCCTTCTATTTATGTATCTTACATGAGCTTAAATTAATTGGGTTTATAGATTTAAATATTGAGGAGACTCAGATATACTTATTTTAATTGAAAGAACATTAAATTTATTTCTAACATATACAATATGTTAGTTTTAAAAATCATTCTTGTTCTAAATATCACACGGACACACAGAACTGCTTTTATAGTTTTCAATGCTAAGAAGTAATTAAAATATACTAAGAGGTATTTAAAAATACTATATATTCTCGCATAAAATTTCTGTTAGAAAATTGTGTCATGTATTTCGTCAAAAAATATTCTCCTTGCATTTGTGAAATAATTTTAAGAAAAGAATTGAAGAAAGAAATTTAAGTGTTTCTAAATAAAATAAAGATAATATACCCAGAAATTATGATGGGAGTAGAATCCTACGTATCGAGTGTAGGTAGTATTAATAATCTTTCATCATGAAATAAAAAATAATATAGTACTTAAGCATAGAATGAAAATTATCTAATCTTATACTGTATGCAGAGTAAATTTAGGAAAATTATCAAAAACAAAACTATGCAAAATCATTCAAACAAATAACTTTATGAATTTTTTATGCACACTTGTAATGCTTCTATGAGTAGAAAATTATTATTAATATTGTCTTATTAAAAATAATTTCAGATTTTTCTAATGATTGGTAAAAACCCATACATTTTCCTCGGGTATAGCATGATTTAGTACATATGTTAATCCAATAACAAATTAATATAAATCATATATACAAAAGGTGAATCACGAGTAGAATGAAAATATAAAAGAATAGATAGTGCAGAAAAAATTGAATATAGTCAAGTGTTTTCCTTCCGAAGAGAGCGAAGTGAAGTGACTTGACCTTTGTAGACGTGAAAAACTGGGGAATGAATCCAAATGATTGAATAAGGAAAAGGCATCTTGTGAAATGTACATTTATATCCTTTTACATATTTTAGGAAAATAGTTTATGTTATTTTTATTGGTATAGTATATTTTATTAGATGCAATATCTAACCTATTCAAAGATACTCCTCATCATGATCTTGCTTGATATGAAGATATTTCTTTTCAGTTTCGTTTTTAATAAAAAAAACATTATAGTATTCAAAGAATTCCGTCTTTTCTAAAACGCATTTTCATAGCTTAACATTTCACGTTAAAATTAGTTTACGATTCTATATCGCTTAATGCTTTTATAGATAAAATTAGTTTACGAATATATAATAAATTTAACTTTCAGACCAGAAACTTTCATATATTCACAAAAATGGTGCAAAATAATTTGCATTAGGAAATAAATCAAAAAATAATTTTAATCAAATTTTACTATGAATGTCGAATGAAATATTTACCTATTTATTTACACATATATTTACATTTTTATAATATTTAATAATGTTTAATGTAAACTGTTTTCTGCGTTCATGTTATTTACGAAATGATTATCTTGAGTAATGTCGCAAATTATACATTTATCACCTTACTATTTTTAGGATAATCAAAAACAGAAAGAAGAGATTATTTAAGATTCAGAGAAAAATAAAGAAACAAATATTAAAAAATTCATTAATTTAATTATTGTAATTCAATGTATTAATTAAAAATATTTTCAGATAAGAAATTTCTAATTATCTATAATTAAATATATTTTTGTACTGTAAAAATTGGTAATTCAAATTTACTTTATTACTTCCTTTTGCATTATATAAGATAAACATACTGATATACCTGAAGTACTGATACTGAAAGAGATTAATATTAAAAAAGAGATTTCATAAATGAAATTTAAATATGCTGTTTAGAGAAATATATCTTAATCAAAAAAGGAAGAATTTTAATAAAAGAAGCGTCATGAATATTCGTAATAATGCAAGTTTTCGAACTGTTAAAGCTTTTGAATCCTATTAATCTATCTTTTCTGTAGTTTGATTGTTAAAGAAATGGAAAAATTCGAATCACACACATTTATCAAAATTTCGAAATATTGAATTCTGTATTTCAGAGCTGAGTTTATAATCTTTTATGAAAGATAAATACTTTAATAATAAAGATAATGCATATCCATTATAAAATAAATTCAAATAATTTCATAACATGATAAAATATTTATAGTGTGAGCTGTGAGCATGAAACAATGAATAATATGTACAAAAATTTTAATTTAAATTTAATTTCTTATTGTTTTGAGTTTACTTAAAAATTCTCAATTATCAATTTTTAAAAATAAGTACTAAGCAAATTTGAAACTAAAATATGTCGTAATTTGAATTACATGTGGTATAATAAATCAGCATCAAATAATTGTGATTAATTGAAATCAAAATATATCAAATTGGTAATATATAAGTTACAAATGATAAATTTTAATTTAAATAAAACCTTTAAATACAGACGTTTTATACTATGCTTTGATTTAATATTGAAGTATATACACACATATAGTTAAAAATAAGTGAATTATAATAGTGAATTATTTTATAGCCGTATTCACACAATTATATCGTTAAGAAAAAGACTACAAAAATTTTAATTTAATTGAAAGTCGTGTTGTTATTTTGATGCATTTTTTAAAATTTTCAAACATTTCTTACTTAAAATAAATGTAATTTTCTATTAAAATTATAGTAATCAGGTTTTTTAAAATTATATTTTATAAAACTCCTTTTCCAATAGCTAAATATTTCCATTCAGGAATATATTTTCGAACTCTTAGTTTATGCTGACTTTGTGATTACGCTTATATGAGAATAGTTGGCAATAGATGATAAACATAGGCAATAGCTGATGTAACACAATTCCAAATATTATATATTCAATTATCTTACTATATAAAGAAACACCATGCATAGAAATGTTCATAATCAAGTAAAATATTGTAAACTAGTAACATTTGTTTGACAGTAAATGTATTAAAGTATCATGTCTCATCATGTAAAAAGTAATAAATAATTTAAATTTATCATTTTAAACGGAAACTTTCTGTTGAAAATATATCAGTTCCTCCTATTGTTCACAAAATCGAAATGAATATTTTTGCAATATACTTTTGAAGCAATATGTTTAGAATAACGTAGAAAATTGAGCTTTGATTATTTTATTGAAAAAGTTGTCTTCAAAATACTCACTCCCAGTCCTTTTTCTATGAGTTATTCTTCAACATCGACATAAGAAAGCGTTTCTTTATAGGAAATATCTTAGAATTGGAAGAAAAAATATGTCGTAAACTTAAGCAGAAAAAGAATGTATTGAATTCTATTTCTATATATGTCAGGAAAAAAACAAGAATTTGCTATAAAATGTTTTCTTTTTGAAGAATTGTACCAAGAACCTTACATCCTTTTTACAAAAGAAATTCTGATTTTATGTAATTAATTGATTTTTTGGGGTCCTTATATATAATATATGGTTCGCTTTCATTATGTAACATGTTCCGACATCATAATTCCCCATTTTTGTTTTTCTTTTAATTTTTAAAAATAATATTTTGTAAATCCTATCAGTATGAATCAAAGGTTAAGAAAATTTTACTGAAAAATCCAATTTAAATACATGTGAAATTAATTCTTCTTTCCAATTTTTAAAATATATAAATAAAAAGATATATTAAATTGTAAATTATATCTTATTTATCAAAAGTAAAATTTATGCAACTAAGTTTTACTACGTAAGTACCAGTAGTATTGAAAATAATTTTAAAACATTTACATTTATAGAAAAAATTCATATAGATATTATTAGCTTTGCCTAAGTGAATAATTATATTAAAATACTTTTTAAGTAAAATATATTTAAAATTTAATTTTTGAGTTGAGGTATTCAGAAAGAATAGGTTTATAATAGTCCAATGTCATTTAATTAATGAGTTAAAAAAGCGACAAAAGTAAATTCATATAACTCAAAAATTTCACAGGGTCACTAAATCAGGTATAATATAATAAAACAATAACTTTACTAATATATTTTGAAATATATTTCGTTAAACATATATAAGATATTATACTGCAAGACATTTTAAACATAATTTATAAGCCATTTTTTTAGATAAAGCCAGTTTAAAAATAATGAATGTGTTGTGTGCGTCAACAAACAACAAAATAACCATATTCTTTCTCGATGTTTGTGTTCAAAACTTCCAATATTTGAATTTACATTATACACTTCATTACGCTACATTCATGCTATGGCTAAAGGTAAAAAAAATTGGTTGATATTGAATTTCAGTTTATTCAATTTTTAATATTTAGTATTTGCACTTGTTTATCAAAGTGAACTTCCATTCCTTTCGAATTATGCTGCAGATTCTTAATTATAGAGATGAGTTTTCTTCAATTATTGAAAGTAATTTACACATTTAGATTCTAATGTATAGCTAAGATTTTAATAGGTAAATTCCTTAGTAACTTCTAATGTAAAAAGTAAATTCTTTAATATAACCCACAGTTTAAATTTTTTAACATTTACTAACGAAATTCATCAAGATATTTTCTACATCTCACATGGATAAAGAATTTTTTACATTACAAACACAAGGACATGCACAGAAAGATAAAATGTAATTTTCTACTATTATTATCCTCAAATATTAAATTCTAAATTTATAATTTGCACTTTTAAATTTTCTATTTTGACTTTAACTAAGCACTTAAAAATAGCACAATATGAATTATTTAAATTATTATTAATTCCTCCACAGATTTACTTTCAATATTATATTATTTAATATTTATCTTTATATATGTGTATAATTTAATTAGAAATGTTGCATTACAATTATTTTTTCTTTGGAATAAACTTTTTTTATTATTGTTCATTTTACAATAAAGTGCCCTTTCAATTTGCAGTAAACTAGTAAATCACCAATGAAGCACTGTATTATATGATGTCATTTCCAATAAATATATTGTAATCATTGATAAAATAATATAGCTCTGTAGTAATTTAATAGTTAAATTTATATTGCTTTATTGTGGTTACTTTCAGAAGTAGGATTATGATTTGAATTCAAATTTACATAAAATTACGATTTCTTTATGTATCAAAATCAAGCATGATATAAAAATACATTTTATATTCACACTTATTTATTAATTTATCGATAAAAATAATATAAAAACTAAATTTTATTCCTCCAATTTTGAATGTTTCCAAAGAACATTATTTATTTAATTCAAAATACTGTGCATTTTTAGAAAATTTTTAATTGATCATATATAAAAAGCATTTATATATAATTGTAATAAAATTTTACAATTATTTTAATAAATAATTATTTACAATTATTTATTAAAATTTAACAATGGGGACTTCTACAATCACAGTATAATTTTTGTTGAATTTTAAATAATGGTTTCGTTGAAATCTATAATACCACTAGTTAAATTGTTATTTGATATCATAATTTTTTTAAATGAATTTTAGTTAAAACAGTTTTTAGATTGAAATGCATGATTAAAAACAATGAAAATAATAATTCAAAAATTATATTTTGTCATTTAATTTCACATCACCTAAGACAATTTTTTACACAAAATTAAAATTTGCAATTGAATGAAAAATTTTGCTTTGATAATAATTTTTTATAAAAATATTCCAATGAAAGCTTTTTTTTAAATAATGTTCATATAAATTTGGTAGACTGATTTATATATTGAATCAACTTTCGAACGGCGTATGGGGAACTTGACATGCGTATATTTAGTAATCAGCGGTTATAATTATGCAGCTATATATTCTCCCTGTTTAAGTGGATAGATAGCGCTAGGCACAACTAGTGAATTTCCTAAATACGACACACTGACTTTGGATTATGTAGTAGTTCGTACGTTGTTCTTTTCTATAGCTGTTATGTGAAATTGTATGTAATGTGCTGTTATTATTATATGTTGTGATGTGGAACTTTAATTATATAAATAAGCATCTCCTTCTTTCTAATCCCTCTGATCTGAAAATAAATAAACAAATGTTCCTGAAAGTTTTGTTATTCCTATTTATTAATATATTTGGAATCAAGTGTTTATAATATATTATACATAGTAAAACATTTAAAGTTGCTATTCATATGTATATTATACCCATAATTTCTTTTTCATACTAGGCTTTCAAAGCAGGTGAAAGAGCCAAATTTATTTAGTAAACGTATTTAGTACTTCTTGATAACTTACGTCACAACTGATCATCTTTATAACTTACTTAACAACTGATTGAGCTAGATTCAAAATTTCGGAAACTTTCTCCATGAGGACATACTTTTGCGTCATAATATGAAATTAAAGAAATCACACTTTTTACCAAAAGAGTAATTTAGAGTAGAATAATAAATTTCATGAAAGGATATTAAATACAATAAATGCTGTAATTTTTATCAATCTAATAATTATAAAATGTTTGCAATATTTAATAAATATTCAACATAAAAATAACAGTATCATTAAATTTTCTATTTTTCTTAAATGTGTTATAGAAAATATTAGAAATTTATTCGTTTCGTAAAAAGGTAATTTATAATAATGAATTTTGCAGTTATAAATCACAGAAATATGTTCTTACTGTTTATTTTATGTTTTACTCTTTTATTTCGGTAAAATAAAATTGTAAATATTTGTGTCAAGTTTTAGACAAAAATGGAATATGAACTTCTATTTTTTTTCCATTTTTGACTGAAGATTATTAACTTCGATTTACACTGCAAGCCACCGTAACTGCAACACCCTGAAAGAAGAAGGCAAATAACATGAAATTTACAACATGCATTAGCGGATGTGAGATATGCACATGATTACAATATATATAGATATGCACATGATCAGCGCAGACGCACATCACGTGCACCTGTGGCGCCACTTCAAAGCGCTTTTTAAGGCTTGCAGATTTCGACGATTTCAATTTCAACAATTGTGTTTTTCGTGTGGATTTTTTCAAAAAAAAAAACGATCAATTATGCTTCGTAGAAAATAGTGATCATTTTTGATCAAGTATCCGAGTTCGACAGAAGAAGGATAGTGGCTTACTGAGATAGTGGATTATCTTTCAGGGAAATCGGTAATCGTGTTAAAAGAAACCGAGCATCTGTAATGTGGATGTGTGGTCGTTAAATGCAGGAGGGTACGACGAATCGACGTGCTCGATTCCATCCCCCCTAGGCACCACTTCACGTGATGACGGGCAAATTGTGCGCCTTGCACTGACGGATCATACAGCCACATCACGAACCATAGCACAGCATATTAAGTCTGTAACGCATCACTCAGTGTCTGCGCGTACCATTTGATAACCGCTTTGTGCAAAGTGGTCTTTCTGCGAGACGTCCATTGTTTCGTCTACCCTGGACACAGAACCATGGACCTCTCCACCGCCAATGGTGCAATGAAAGAAGGATGTGGATGGCAGACAGAAATGAAACTGTCTTCACTGACGAAACAATCTTCTGTCTGCAACACCACGATGGTTGCATTCGCGTCTGGAAACACCGTGGAGAGAGGATGCTGAACAGCTGCGTTATGCACCATCACACTGATCCTACTCCGGATATTATGGAATGGGACAATATTGAATATCACTCTCGCACTCCTCTAGTACGCATTGCCGGTACTTTAAACAGCCAACACTACATCTCCCAGGTACTGGAGCTAGTTGTTCTTCCTTAGTTTCAGAGCACGCCCACAACCATATTTCAACAAGATAATGCATGACCAAGAGTGGCACGCATTGTCCAAAAGTTTTTCGTCAATCGCCAGAATGAATTGCTTCCCTGGCCGGCTCGCTCTAAGGATAATTTCCCCGACAGAAAACCTGTGGTCCATGGTTTATCAACGATTGACCCAGATTATATCCCTAGCTGCCACACCAGATCAACTTTGGGAACGTGTGGAAGCTGCTTGGTCTGCTGTACCCCAAGAACACATCCAAAGTCTCTTTGAGTCAATGCCTAGGCGTGTGGTAGCAGTGATATCCAACAATGGTGGCTACTCTGGCTATTGATTTTGGCAGAAACCACACTTCATAGAAGTCTATAAATTTAATCATTTGATATTTGGTTAACATGTTATCTACAAAATAAATTTTATTGTGATATATATTGTCTTTCTTGGTGTTGCAATTTGGATGTCCAGAAGTGTAGTTAATAAAATCATCCTAAGCAATTAAAATTTAAACTTATGGTACGGTAAATGGTAATTAAATCAATTCTAATTTAATTACAATTTGTTAAATGAAAGATTTTGTTTGTCATTCTAATTTTATTAATAAGTTCGCAACTTACATTAAACTTTATGTTTTAAAAACAAAATCTTGCCTATTGACAAGTGGAAAGAAATATTATATTTTTATACTTGTAAAATAAAAGATAATAAAAACAGCTGATTCTTTAAAATGTTTCAACATATATTCATATAATATTTCAACATTTTCTATTTATATTTCACTTTGAGTCTATTGAAATCGTTGAAAAGTAAATTGGAGTTACTTTCTTACAAAAGAAGAATAACGCAAAATCCAGTCATTTCAAGAAATCAGGTAAAATCATATTTTTAGAGTTTCGTTTCCAACTCTGAATTTCTCTTTTTGTAAAATTCAAAATATAAGAGAGACACATTTTAAATGATTACAAGTTACATTTGTTTCTATAATGATGCCTTAGCATAACAAACACTTTGTACTTATATTAACAATCTTAAAGGGCAAGATAAAAATTAATTGTAATCAATGTAAAACTGTTAAAACTAGAAATCTTTTACCTCCTTTTTTTCCCATAAATCTTTTAAACTGAAAAAAATAGTTTCATATGTTTTTTTGAAAAAAGAAATGTGACGTAAATCTAGGATGATAAAGTAAAATCAAGCTGTTCTCAACTCACTTTTCACTTCTTTGTGACGCAGAAAATACATTTTATCACTTGCGGCAAAAAATATTTTTGGAGTTTTCCTAAAATGATGTTATAATTTATGTCCCCAGGACTTATATTTTTTCCCACAGATGGATTCAACATAAAATATATATATGTTTTATATTAAACTGTTGTTTGGGAGGAAATGTAGTAAAATGGAACAAAGACAAAATATATTTGAAGAACAGAATATATTGAAAATATAAAAAAAAAGATTGTAATTGAAAAAATATAAAATACTCTTTTTTTTTAATTTGTAAAAATATGAAAACGTCACAAAATTTGAAAATATTTAATATAAGATTTTTAACTCTTATCTGCATAATAAGTAATTATAAGAAAGAAGATTCGGAATGCATTTAAATGTATATACGAAGCATTTACTATCAATTAAAACACAATTTTAATTTTATTTTACATTAAAAATTAAATTTTTTTAAATATGGAATTAAGAAAATCTTATATGATCGTAACAAACTTCATTTAAAATTAAATAAAAAAATTTCTAATATTTTTAATTTTTTTGTAAGTTATGGAAAAATACTCTTACATTCTTATTTTTAATGAAAATCTAATATATAACTTAAATATTATATTTATTTGAACAAAATTACTACTATTAAAGAATTATAAATATACATTTTGTAGATTTTCGATTCCTAATTCAGTCGACAAAATTAAAAATAATTTGCATGTTAATAAAAACTAGTAAATTGTTTTGATGGTAAACAAATTAATGACGCTGTTATTTAATAAAACAAATTTTAATTTTTAAATTTATGATTTTTCAAAAAAATGTAGTTGCGTTTTAAAAATTGATGATTTAACATAAACATTTAATGTTTTATTTTCCACTAAATAAAAATATAAGTTATTATATCTATAAACAATTTTTAGGTAAAATAAGATAGATAAAATGATTCTTTTTAGATAGATAAAATAATTCTTATGAAGAAGCCAAGTAAAAAAATTTCTTTTTAAAAAAATGAATAAAAATTTCTTGAATCCTCATTCTTTATAAAAAGAATACAGAAAATAATTGTCTTACTTCCTCAAGGAAAGTAATCTAGAAAAGTAATATAATATATTTCGAATGATACTGCAGGAAAAAAATATTAATTTAGGCATGATTTCAAAAGCATTCATAATACAGCAATTTTGATATTTAAGAAATAACATAAAAACTAATATTAGTTAAATAAAAGGGTCGTATGAATAACTTAATTAGAATGCAATATGTGTAATAATAAATATTTCATCATAAAGGAACATCTCATGGGAATATACAAATTATGTCACATAGATATGGTCATATGCGAATGCAAAAGGACATAACATAGGTATGTAAGAACTACACATATGTTTTTTATTTAATTGAAATAGATTTTGGCTCATACAACATTAAAATGCATAATTTAAGAAAGAAACACTATTCAATTTAAAAATAAGGAATTTAAGAATAATGATAAAAAAGAACAAGTGAAGGCAAAAAAATACAGAAATTTGTGTATATTCAATGCATAAATAGATTAAATAAACTAAAAATTAAAGTACTTATCATCAAATTATTCAAGCAATTTTCCTCAAATAATTTTGAGCAAATTGTAATCATATGGATTGACTGCTTGGATCTTCCCACAAATGTAAGAAAATAGAGTTTACCAATTAATATCACAAGGTAGCAAGTCCTTTTAAAGATCCGAAACAATATGACGTAAAGAAAGTGTAGCCTATTGTTCATAAAGAAAGTGTTGCCTATTGTTAGTTGTGAAGTAATCACCATCGACACTCCTGCACCTTCTGCTCACTTGTCTTCAGTTGTGCAATCCCCTTGCGGTAATACTCGTGGCTTTGGACGCAGAGAAGTCCATGAGTACTTGGCTTAAGACTGCTTCATTGGTGAAAGATTTTCCACGAAGATGATTGTCCAGTGAATGGAAGCGATGATAATCTGATGGTTCAAAGTCAGGACAGTAAAGAAGAGGGTATAAATTCTCCCAACTAAATCGCTGTAAGGTATTCCTCGTCACCCGTGGGACATGCAACCTCGCATCATCGACCAAGAGCCCTTTCGATTAATCAGTGCTGGCTCCTACTGTTGCAATACCTGTTGCAAACGTTCCAATTGCTGCGAGTGCTGGTCCGCAGACACCATTGGGCCCGTGATTGTGGAACATCAAGTGGTTCGCTGTGAGATTGGTAGCACCTCACAGCGAAACACTTGACGACTAGTCGATCAGATACCAGCTTCATCACAAAGGGATAAATCTTCCGACCTGAATATGTGAAACCCGACCTGAATTTGTAAAACTCGACCTGAATATCTGAATTGACATATTCGGTGATTTGATGCAGCTCTTCGCTTTTCCTAAGCTCACTTTGAAGTCATTAAGCAAACAATACCGAACGAGCTCTTTCGACAAGTCCATTTCTCTTCGCTCCTGTAAGCTACGATTGATGAATGTGAGTGGTGGATATTAATTTAATTTAAATAATCATCTTGAATTCATGTTTGTATATTAATCATTTCTTTCGTATTTATTTACTCGACAAGATCCATTTTTTCTAATAGCATTATTATTATTCCATTATAAAAGGATGCAATTATTCGTAAGATCTAATATATTAATATATTTGATCTTATTTCCCTTACGACTAATTATATTATCATAAATATAAATACGCTATTCTTATTTTAGCGTAAAACATTAATTTCATGATTACATCTTGTTTTACTGTAGGCGAACAAATTATCAAGAAATGTTTCCTGTTTCATTAATGTTGCAGTGGTCGAGGTTCATTATTTAGCTAAGCGTAACCATGTGCCCTAAGGTTTCAGAGTATCGGATAAATATTTGGGTTTCTTATAATTGGTAGAAACCGTTTTGGAAATTAATTCGTAAGGTTCATTTGCAAGAATTATTTCTTAACAGCTTGAGAAATTTTCTGAGGTCACATCTGTCATCTTCCTTGGATATATAAATGCTCTTACCAGTATTTACATATAACAAACAAATAGATTAATTTAAACATTTCGAGAAATCAAGTTTCATAAACATGACTTAATTTTTTTCAATTTTGTTTAGCAAAATTAAAAGAAATTAAAGTAATAAATAAAATATGTTTAATGAATTATAACAAATATGTTTAATGAAGGGAAAGAGAAAGCTATATTTATAATAAATTTGTTAGACCAAAACATGTCTAACTTTGGTTTTCACTAAAGACTAAAAAATATTCACGTATTACTAGTATTAAAAAATATAAGTTGCAATAAAATGTATTTTCTGATTAAGAATGTCTATTTTTATAAAATACTATTAAATGTAAACTAGATGTAAATTTTAGAAGACACAATTGTAGTTTTGCAAGTTGTTTTAAGAAAAGATCGTTTAACAAATTCCTAAATTTCTTTGAAGTATCATTATATATATCAATACTATATTATATATTGTTACTAAATATACTTTAAATATAGCATATAAAACTCAGATTCGTAGAAAACCATCAGATAATTTTTTTAGAATTCATTATTACAAATAAGAGATAATAAAAATTTATCAACTCTAAGGTGTTATAAATCTTTTGAAGAAGGCATTAAAATCAAATGATCTCATGACTTATTATCATTTTTAATGAAATTTTATTTAATCTCAATTTAGATTATAAAGTTTGAGATCATTGGATTTCATTTATGTAAACAATATACTTAATCAAGACAGTACGATTATTTCGAAATAATAAGAAGTTACAGTTTATGATAAAAGGTATTTTTCATATTTTATTATTTAAATCACATTTAATGTGCTAATTCAAAGTATTATATAATACTTTGAAAGTTTAAAAAAACAGGTAAGTTATAGATTCAATCAAATGACTAAGTTACTCTTTTAAAATTTGAAAGTTTCAAACGATAAAAAGAAAGAAAGATTAAAATATTATCAAAAATATATGTATATTATTTTAAGAAGTTATAAATTACAACTTTAGGATAACCTGACATGTATTTTTCTTTCTATATAGTGGGTTTATATGTGCTTAGGTAGTTTTGAATTAAAAACTTAAATTATATATATATATATATATATATATATATATACACTGCCTGCCATTAAAAATGCAACACCAAGAAGAGAGCAGGAAATCATGCAAATTCCATTGTAGCCGCATCTTATCGAGGTATGCAAATGATGTAAAGTGCGCAACTCTCCAGCGCACTTAGGATAAGATATAATGTGAGGAGCCGGCAGAGTGGGCAATATACGCGCCTTTATTGCTGCTTGAAAAATAATGCTTAAAAGTTTGCTCATGTCACATAGGACGACTTTAAATGCAAAAAAATAATAGGCCAAAGTAAACGGAGTCAGTTCCAGCAGACAGATGAGTTTACGTGAAGCAGGGTGAATGGACTGAGAAGGGCAACTTGGTTCTTACGGCAAATCGCAGCTGACAGACACTTGGAACAAGGGAGCATTTGTGTGCGCCGGTGCAGCCAGAGTGACATCAGCAAGCTTCCATCGACACATTCAATGAGAGGCGGTTGCGGTCTTACAAAGCACGTTTATCGAAATTCTGCAGCATGTGCAAAACACCCTGCAATCTTTCAGATTTACTCGACCAGAATCATGTGCTATCGATTAGTCGCTAGAGGCCTGCGTTCATGGCGTTCTTTAAGAAGACAGCCATTGACCCCACAGCATAGACGATAAAGTCTTGAATGATATAATGGTGTGGACGACGGAATGGTACAGGATCGTCTTCTCAGATGAATCATGTTTCTGTTTCTTCAGTAATACTCTCCGAGTACGAGTGTGGCGTCGGCGGGGAGACAGTTCCAATCCTACAGCAATTGTGAAACGCCCTACCGCTTGGGTTATGGTTTGGGGCCCAATGCGTATGATTCCAGGTTACATCTATTCACGACACTGTAACTGTCCAACATTACGTGGATGGTGTCCTACAGTCGGTGTCCTTCCTCTACCTTCAGAGTTGTGCCCAATGTTCTTTATTAGCAGAATAACGCCGACTGCCTCTACTCGCATCAACCAACATGCCTTGCAAGGTGTGCATCTGCTTATCTGGCCATCGTGATTGCCAGATCTCTCATTAATCGAACATGTTTGGGATATGATTGAAAACTAAATTAGATTGTTATTTTAATGTTCTTCTCTCGCTATACATTAAGAACTACGTTTTATTTCAAAACTTTGATTACACTTAATGCTAAACCGCAATTCAGGTTGATTCCAACTCGCTTTAATGTTGCTTAAGCCACATTGTAACTAATCAAAATGATTAATAAAAATCTATTCACTTCACTTCTTTTCTCTACTTACTTCAATTCCTAAATGTGTGTGTGAATTCTTTCATCCCTTTTAAAATTGACATCAATGAGTAAACACTAGAGGTCCCCCTCTAGTGTTTACTAGTGCAAAAATATTTATGACATCAGATAGCACCTCTTTCTAAATTCTCATGCAAAAACTTAAATGTCATTTAATATTTTTTTTCCAATTTTTAAAAATTTAATGCTTTTACCCAACACAACGAGTGTATTTATACTTTCCCCAAAATAATTGAAGATTAAATATGTCATAGAATGGAGGTGAAAAAAATTCCGAATTCAACAAAAATAACTGAATAAAAATTTCACTTTTTCCAAATTTCATTTGATTTGTTTTTAAATGAACTTCATTTCCTGGATAAAATAATCTCTTAAAAAAAGTTATATAAATTGTTAAAATAGTATTTTTCCTTGGCGTTTTCAAATTGCAGAAACACTTTTTTTCTGATTAATAAGCAATTATTTGAAAAAGTATGTATTACTCTAATATAAATTCCTTAAACAAACATAATAAATACTTCCATAGTAAAAAATAGGCTTAAAAAATAATATTTCATTAAAATAGCTTTCAATATTGTAAATAATATGAGTCATTATATTCATGTTTGATAGTTAATTTTGAAGAGTATATCGTATAATCAACTTATTTTTTATAAACATTCTCTTTATTATGTAACAGTCATGTTTAAAAACTAATACAGTTTCTCCTTATAATATAGTTTTGTGAAAATTATACTTTATAACAAGATACATTGTTTAGTTTACATTACTGAGGACGAAACTAAACAATCTATTTTAGTTTTAAGAAGAAACTAAAACAGATGTAACTAAAAAAATATGAGTTTATAAACATCTGCACCATACGCAATACACAGTAATTGTAATATAGTTTACAAGGGAATAATTGAAATTGCAACAAGTATCAAAAATTAAATGGCATCACCAGTTACATCTTCAGTGTGAAGTTCAACTACTTCAATCCAAGCAGAAAACAAAGTCAACAATTCAAACTATCAATGAATTCGGTAACGTGAGTACCAGAGTCACAGAAAACTTGGCGGTGAGCTGGAACACAGGGCAACTTTCAAAATTTTTCTAAGCTCTTTCATTAAACTTTAAGTTTAGAACCAAGTTATCTATTCCATGCTATGAAGATTCCTTCTTGGTGATGCTATGGAACTTCCATACATGAATACCAGCTGCACAGTTAAAGTATAAAACCATTATACTAGCCAAAAGCAGCGAACTTGTGTATAAGCATATCTTGTTATATTATAACGGACTTTTCAATATAAAAAGATATGAAAATCATTGCTTTTACTCATTATTTACCATGCAAAGGATAAAAATTTAAGGTGGACAAATTATTCCTCAGTCTAAATACAATTGTTACCTTTCTAGTAAAAGTGATTTTTTTATGAATGTTTTTGACGATTATAGGTTCTAAAATCCTTGTATACTAAAATTTGGTTGATAACTTTGGGTAGCTCTATCAAATGAACATATTTGTATTTGCCTTGTTTTCTGTAGTATGAAGAGACACTCTTTTTAACCTTTCGGTGTTTCAATAAAATACAAGGTGTACATAAAAATAAAAATGTTTTATCTATTTTCACATAAGATTCAAAGCCATAAAAGGAATGCTCCCTGAATAAAGTTCCTGTGACTGTAGATGAATGGATTATATATTCGTTGTCTACCTTGACTATTGTGTTTCCTAGAAATTTCGTTCATTTAACTCTGAATGTAATTTAAAGCAGAAAAAACTTATTTCGATTTTTTTATTAATTATCCTAATAAATTCGCCAATTTAGCTTAAAAATGTTAATATAATATTTTAAACTTGTTGTAATTATAAAAATTTTAAACTCATTTTTAAAAAAATTCTGTATGTGCAATATGTTTTTCGCGGTATAAATAAATTTGCAATTTTGTGTTCTATTTCGGATAGATAAAAAATTTAACTTAATTTTTTCAAGAATATTAACATTATTTACTTTAAACTTTTATTGTAATAATAACATAGGCATAAGTCCTAATTATGAAATTTTCAAGCTTTTAAATTTTATTCTATTTATAATTATTCAAAAAACTGAAAAAATACAATTGAAAAATTTAATTTAATTGCACATTTCATAAATTTTACAGAATTTTATCACTGAATTGTATCTGGGGAAATTTCTGTACACAATACTATATAATAATGAGGAAAACTATAAAAGTTTTATTCAATAAATAATATTCACAAAATCTTTGAATTACCATGTTCAAACATGCTAAATTTCAAAGTATCGAATTTTACTATCCTGTCTAAAGTTCTATATAATAAAAAATATCAAAATTGGTCATTATCTGATGTCTCATTTATTAAAAAAGACAATGCTCAATATTTATTTTATACCACACCTCTGTTTACATTAGAATTTAAAAAGTCAACCAACTGCAAAGCAAACTGTATTTTTGTAGTATTTACAGTAAATACTCATTGTTCAAAAATAAGTATGAAAGAATTAAAATCAAACACATATTAAATGCAAAAAAATAAATAAGAGCATGAGAAATAATTTAATACATTATGTCTTCAAATATAGACATTATGTATAAAATTATTTATTTTCGCTTAAAAAACAAACAAATAATATTATTTTCATTGCTTATTTGAAACTTCATAAAATATATTTTTGAATTACTTTTATAGAAAACTTTTTGCGGAATCCAAAGGTCAAAATAAAGTCAAATTTGATTCAAAGCCGACTAAAACTCTTAAAATGTGCTTTAATACTTTCGACCCACGCAGGGAGCCATCTTAACTGAAGTCAATTATATTCAGGCCTTGAGGGAGATTTTTAGTAGAACCGTATTACATTAGCATATAACAAAAAATAGAAATGTAAAAAAGTTCTAAGTTTTCGGTAAATTGAAAGTAAGAAATTTTGGATCTGGAATTTTGAAGACTATTAGTCTTTATTCTGTGCTATATTACTGATATCTTTAAAGGTAAGCTTGTTGATCTCATTTCATTTATTCAAATATTTTATTGCTGTTCGTTACGTTTTACAAAATATTAGTTTCAAATTTTTGCCAAATATTGATATTATAAAATGCCCAAAATTTTCCTAAAAATTTAAATATAATAACTAATATAGAACAACATTTAAGAAACTTAATTAAGTAATTTTGTTCAATAAATAAATTATTGAAATTCTTCAATTATGTTACTTTCATACGAATATAATTTGCCTTTTTATTCTGTATTATTAATAATAATATAAAAACTCAGATTTTTCTTCTTTTTACGCAATTTATTGTTATATGAAATGATTGTTAAATTAAACTATCTATGGAGTTTTGAATATTTCCGAGATTGTGTGCCTTTAAAATTTTCTTTTTCTTTTAAAATTTATTATAACGGTTTCATTTAATTCTGATGCTGTAACTAACGATTATGCTCTTAACTCCAAGTAGTAGTTTAAAATATAAAGGCAGATTTTTACTTTTATTTAACTTAGATCCTTTACATGATTTTCTTTTGTATTAAGCTACATTTTGTGTGGAAATTGTAGATCGTAAAGTGAAGACTTCTTTACTTCTGTGCTCGTGTGCTTAAAAACATTCTCTAAACATCTGCAAAGGGAACGTAAAATAAAATCTATTAAATTGATACCCACAGTAAAAGATTATGGGAACATAAAACAAACTTCATATGATCCAGAATGGTGTAAAAAGGAAATAAAGTAATGCTGCATGCTGAAAATTGAACACTATTCTGAAGTATTTTCCCAAAAGCACTTCAATATTTCTATTTTGGAATAAAACCAAGAAGCACATTTGAAAACTAAAAATGAGTAGAGATGATGGAGAATAAACTTAATAATTTTCACATTTTGAAGTAGAACATTCTTGAATCAGAACTTGAGTATGATGTACTTCAGTTTATCATTTTCTATAGCATGAATATTAACTAATAAAATAAATACGTGCATAGTTATGAATGTTTTTGTGTTGCTAATAAAAATTTTTGTTAATACCTCATGACATTTTTATATATTTTCTTAGTAAATATTGTTAGCATTCAATAGAAACAATTGCAATGATTTAGTTCAGGATATGGAAATGGAAGTCATTATCAAATAATACTTCATCGATTCAAAGTTGTTGATACCTCGTTTTTTTATACGTCCTTGAATCTAAAAGATAAAAACACGTATCAATTTTAGAAGCAAAATTATTAAAAAGTTGATCTTTAACTGAGTTAGAATTAAATCCCTCACATAAATTTCAAGAAATTTAGAAAAGAGAGATTGCAAAGTACATTAAGAAATTTAGTGAACACTAAATGTAAAGAATGAATTTTATTAACTATTAAATTTAAGACACAAAAATTTAATTATCTTTAATTTATTAGTTTGTTCAATTTCTTAAATATATGATGTACTATTTAAAGGGAGAGTTACATGAATTTCGGTTTGAGCATTAATATAATTTAAATATTTTTCATATTTGAAACGCGCTGACACGACAAATTTTATTTTTGAAAATATTTGCATAAAAATTATGTAAGTAGCTTTATTTAAAAAAAAATATATTCAATTTTGTTCAATGCCTGTGCAAATGGGCTCAAAAATAATACTGGAAATTAATTTAAAATAAGCTTAAATGTTTTTATTCTTAAAGCTGTGGTAACAAGCTTGGATAATATAAATTTCTACTTCATTAAAAAATATAGAAAATGTGGAATAATTATAATATATTAGGAATAATATATTACATATAATATTTTAAATTTAATATAATAAAATTCATTATTTATAGTGCATTAAAAGATATTAATTTTGCTCAAACATTTGTACAAAATTTAAACATTTTTAAGAAGCCAAGAAAGTTTTATTCCTACTCATACGTATTAAATTTTTTTGACATATTATATCAATAAAAATGAATAATATTATTTATTCAAAAATAAATCCAAAGTAACTTTGCAAAATAGGAAGTTCATCAAATTTATAAATATTAAGATGAAAATTACTTATATTTCAAACTTCTTTTTTAATGATATTTATCATAGTAAAATACAATTTCTGTTATTTCATGTTGAAAACTAATATTTAGCTTAAGTCTCTAACATTCACTATCAATTTACATATTAATCCTTTTTAGCCAAAATTCAAAAATATTATGAAATACTTAGTTTATATCTATATATTTTATATTTAAGATAAAATTTTAATTTGAATTAAACTTGGTATTTAATTCGAAATAGTCTTACGTTTCTAAAAATGCTATCAAAAATTCATTAAATTTTGGTTTTATAAATTCTTTAGCGTTATTTGGGAATATATTTTTTCCTTTTTTTATAAGCAGTTTTAAATAAAATTAAATTCGTAAGTATAGTTTCTAAAAATGAATTCAAGAGAATGAAAATATAATATAAAATTAATTGTGTATTCGCATACACTTTTCTTACATTTTAAAAGTTTTATTATTATCATTTAATACTTTATTAATTGGAGTAAACTCAAAATAATTAACTAAAACTAAATATCTTGTAAATAATTTTTGTCATGCATTAATCTTTTTCAGTAAATTATAGATCACTCACTGAAATTAAGAGTTTCCTTTGAAAAAATCAATTTATAACACTTTAACAGGATTTTTGAACCAAAGATATATATAAATCTGTAATTTTATAAAGTTTTCTGATTGTAACTCTACATTTAGGAGCACAAAGTAGTTTTAACAATATTATATTATTATAAAAGTAGCAATTTCCAATTTTTTATAAGTTCCACTGCTAAAATATTTTTACATAATTGAAACACACTTCTTATACACAAAAGCTAAAATATTACGTTGACAACTTGAATGACTTAAATCCCATACATGTAAACAAAAACAATAATTTTGCATTTATGAACATAATTTTTATTATTATTTTATTTTATATTTTATTTTTATTTATATTAACATTTATGAACAAGAAATAAATGAAACAGTTGGAACAGCCAAAATTTTAGTAAATTTTCAATGGCTTATTGTGAATATTTGCTACATTATCCAAATATGATTGTATGCAAATAAAATATAATATTAATCACTTTGTTAGTGTTTCGTTTTATTGCCGGTTTTTGCTCACATGAACTAATTTGATCGGATATAAGTGAAGATAGGAATCAAGCCCAAGAACTGAAACAGAAAACTTAAACTATTCAGTTAACTACTTTGTCATTAGTTGTGAAAAAATTAATAAAAATAATTTTCCCCATCCCCCTAAAATTTCCAGTTGGCTATGTTAAATGCTAATCCTATTCTTAATAACGACATTTGTGCCATTAAATGTTAAAAATAATAATAATTATCCATAAGAAAAAATATTCAAGATAATAGTTTGAGTTCAATAAATATTTTCCCGAATTATAACAGATTAATTTATTACTTATTAATTTTAACTTAAATTAAAATTATAATTTTAACTTATATTACTATTATAATTAAAAATTTTAACTTGTATTAAATTAAATAAATTTTGATTAATTTGTCGATTATTTTAATAATTATCAGGAAATATCAACGCAAAAAGCAATCAATATTGAAAGTTTAATTTTTTACTTTTTTTATATTCTAAAAAAATCAGTATAAATTTTTCTAAGAACTTATGTATAAATATTTAATTATTTATTAATCGCTTACAAAGAGCAAATAACGTTTGTATAACATTAAAGTATGGTCTCCTAATAAATTGCTTTGTATAAACTTTTCTTTATTGTGGGAAAACTCCTCTTATTAATATTAGTCTCCAGATACTTTTCTTAATTAATTATAATCAGAAATAACAAAAATTCTGTTCTTAATAAAACTTATAATATTAAAATTACTTAAATTAAGAAATTCTTAAAGCAATGTATGGTAAAGTGCACAATATTTTATAAAATATTAGTGTAAGAACATCTTTAATTTTATTGCTTTTAAATTTATACACAAAATGAAGGTTTCAATATTTATTAAAATTTCCACAGTATAAGAATGAATTTTCACTTGACCATAAATGAAAAGACGAAAAATTTAATGTTAGTGAAAAAGCTAATTTGTAATTGAGATGTATAAAAAATTTTGATAGGAAAACTTCTTTCTTAAAAGAAACCAATTTATTTCTTTTCTGTATATAATAAAATTACAGGAATATTCATGTACAAAAGTTTATATGTATAACGCTACATTAAATCTCAAATTCTATTTTGAATACTAAAAGCCTTTGAAAAGCCTTCCCGAAAAGCAAAGACCTTATCCGAAAAGCCTTTGAAAAACGAGACACTTTTTCATATACTAGTCATTATTTTCCTTACTTTTTAGAAAACATTGTTTCCAGATCGAAAATATCACTAAATATTCAGAAAAATGTCATAAAATAAACTAAAAAATATTTTTGTTCGATATTTGAAATAACTACAGGCTCTAAAGAGGTAATTCAAAGTAACAGCATAGCATATTTTTATACTTTCTTAATATGTGTCTGGTTTTTCCATTTGCGAACAACTGATTTTTTCGTGAATATGTGGTTTCATATTTTTGTAAAAAATTTTATGTTTTTTCTCATATTCTTATATATGATTTAAAAACTAAAGTGGATTTTGTCGAATCGTAAGCAAATTTTTCAAAATATAAAAACCGAATATTGAAATTAATTCATTCGAACAAATAGAATGACACTTTTTTATTTTCTTATAATTATATTTTACGAGCATATAAATGCTTATAAGTGTAATTAAATTGGAATAAAGAATTTGTTAATTAAAAGTAATAAAACAATTATAATATATTGTCGGTAAAAACTTTATAAATCCAACAACATTATAAAATTTGATTTTCTCATTGTTTTCATCATTTGTTATGCATAGAATTATATTGTAATTTATATGTAATTCTATTTCCATTTATATTGAAATTCCCTATTATAACAAACTAATTTAATGACTCTAGAGATAACAAAACTATTTTTTTAATTCATGTAACTTTTCCAATAATATAAGCAAACACTAATAATTTTTTGATGAAAGTGTAGCCAAAATTTTAAATTATCGTTCTAATGTTACAAAATAAGTAAAGAATATATGTGTAAAATAAAATCCTCAAAATGGTGCCAAAATACGATAATGCATGAATCTAATTTCTGCATTACTATTATTGTCAATAAAAAAATCTCTTTACTATGGATAAAAAAAGTACGTACAAATATAAATTAATAAATCTTCAAGTGGTCTGATAAATAATGAAGTTATTTATACATATTTACTCTGAATATAATCATTTTAGTTAAAAATTTCATCATTCATAAACGGCAAAAATAAATACATTTATCTGAATTGTAATCAGAGATTTTGCTCTCAGAATATCAAGTGAAGTTTTTTTTACGAATTTATGAGTTATGAAAAAATCTAATTATGATTTTTAAGAAAGACAAAAAATGGTTCCTCAGGAATTCATTTGTTGGACATCATGTTTTCTGCAGTATTACAAATTAATTTTAATTAAAGATATTTTATCACTAAATTAGATAATATATACTTTATTTTAATTACAAATATTCAGCTGAAATGCGATAAATAATAAAAATATTTATATCGTCCTTACCGATTTAAGCTAAAAATAAGGCGGATGTTTTGCCTTGTCAAGAAAATAAAACAGAAAAAAAATTAAAAAATTTGTTTTTTCTTCTGTTCCATTTTTCAAAGAGTTCAATTTTGGGAACAACATTACTAAAGGTTTAAAAATATGGAAACTAATTACTTAGAACAACAGATACATTTTCATGATTTTGAAAACTTTTACTAACGGAAAAAATTATAATTAAGGAATATTCCTTTATTATTGGTAAAAATCATGAAGGGATTTTTTCTCGTCACCGATGATACTCAGACATTCAATGTGAACTCCACCTTGTTTGCTGCCACTCGAAGAATTCAATTTGAAGGTATGCACCAAATTCACCGAGAAGTCGGATTTGCAATAATATCTCAATAAGGTGTGATGTAGATGAAACGTTATCTGATGTCATGGATATTTTACATCAATGAGAATTGTAAGAAAGTGTCGTATTCATAATCTCAACTGGAACAAAAGAAACAACTACTTTATGCAGTTAATATCTAAAAGTTCTATTATCTGGTGAAATTATTCTTCCACAACTATTTAAAAAATTATTTTCACTATTTCGCTACACTGGCTTAATATTCTATTATAATTATTCGCTTAAAAGTACTGTATATGTAATAAATAATATTAAAATATCTCTCCATAAATATCAAACATTATTTCTAAAACTTAATTTTTATTGCCATTTTGATAGTTTTATTAGTTAGTTTGTTAGCAGTTTATTAGTTTGTTACAATAATATCGATGTTTTTAAAGTTACATGACAAATTATAAACGATCACTTAAAAATCAATACAAATTATTGGATAAATAAATATGAAATATCTTAGTTGAACGCTTTGCTTAATTTTCTCTCAGAATTTATGGTAAGTTGCAGATGTCACAGGGAGCAATCCAGTGAACTATTAAATGTCGCATACTTCATTGCATTTTCTAGGAATAAAATATCTCAAGCGAATATATTTTCATTAATATGAAAAATTGATTTTCTTGAGGCAGTTTGAGAGAAATATTTCTGTACATGGGTGAATTGCCTATTATTTTGTCCTAAACTTTAATGTCCTTAAAAAATATCTCAAGAATGCGCCAAATATTTTTATTAATCATAAAGTGAACAGTATTTACCATAAAGCAACTGAATATGTTATTTGTTCATTTGTAGGCAGTCGAAATTGTTTATGTTTCCCTATTTTCAAAGTACTTTTGATAAAGGGAAACTTTTGATTAGGATATTATTTTCTTACTACTTTATATTGACTGGTATTCGTTTGTTTATTTTTTAAGTTCAGTTCCATTTCTTTATAAGTTCCTTCCCCTATAAAATTATTATTTTTAATGCCAAATTTTGAACTCGCAAGGAAAATAAATACATATTTGTAAAGTTTTGAAGGTCATTTTATTATATTTAAGTAACAGTACAGGATATTAAATTATAACTTTTTGTCAAAAAACAAAATATTACATCAAATTCAAAGCTCAAAATAGTAGTTTAGAAAGGTAATTCAATAATTCTTAATAATTATAAGAATGTGAGAAATAATATCAGCTAGAATAGAAGCACCATCTTTATCTTAATGCAATTTTTATGCAAAAATATGATGAAAAATGATATTTAAGCATAAACAACTGAAAAACCTAGATTCTCATTCAAGAAATGTGAATTCCTTACAACTATATAACATATAATTGTGTAATTTTTCTTCAGTAAATTCCAGATATTTTCTGTAGCATTAATTGAAGAAATAAGTTACAAGTTAAATAAGATCGTATGAAGGTGTTAAACAAAATCATATGTGTTTAAAAAAGGCTGAGAATTTCTGTATTTGAACTGTTTGATAAAAGAAAATTAGAAACACGAACTATTTTTTTCTGTGGATAGAAAGATAATTTGTAACAAAAACATAGTTTTCCATCAATGACAAGGAAAGAAGACAATTTAAAAAAAAATAAAAATATAAGATAGATGATTGTTTATTAGGCTCATAAAAGTTTTTCCAAACTCTTACGAAAATGGGAACATTTTAAAATCATCCACAATTTTCAGGTTCATTTTTGTGAATTCGATAGAGAGGAAATGTAAAACTTGTGACTAATGTCCAAAATTATTCATATTTTATTTAGTACTTTGAGCAGCTGTGCATCGAAAACACATGATTAAGTTTTTCCTTGTATATTTTTATATTAGATAATATGCAATACTAATCTATGTAACAAGAGAGTAAAAAGACAAAAAATTCAACTCTTTGCTGGTTTTACATTTACATTTTACTTGACAATGATATAAAATGTTTTTTTCCTTCTAAAATTTAATTTATTGTTTTCTAAGGTAATTAGTAATTTAATGAAGGATTCTTCTGAAAATAAACAATATTCTAAACATTCCTCAGAAAGTTTGGTATTACTAATGAAAACACAAGAAAATTAAATGTATTTACACTAACTTGTGAACCAAAAAAAAGTTTTATATTGAAATAAGACTATATTATTTAACATAATGATAATGAAAACTGTTGGTATAAATTGTTCTGTTTCTAAATCATTGGAAGTTACCTTAAATAATATTCTAATACTTATAAATATCCCATGATATTGCTTAGTTTATAATTTCCGTAGGGACACTGGGACACCATTAATATTTTTTTTTGTATAATGTATTTTGATTATTGTATGAAGCGTTAATTTACTATACACATAACACTAAATCTGAGACATAATTGAATTTTTTTAAAAAACATGAACTATAGATTTCTTTTAAATAAACTCTGTAATAATTTTTAAAAACTCTTTTTATTCAATTTTAAATATATATCTACATTAATAATTAAGTTTCGAAACAGTTTTCTCATAGATGTTTGGTTCCTTGTATTTACTTCAATTCAATTATTTTACAGCATTTTCCTTCATTATTGTAGTTTTGCAAATAATTTTTACCATTTTCTTCATAAATTACTTCAAAAGATACTTAATATATTAAGAATGCTAATATTTGCATTTCTCTCAATTTTCTTTCCTCGAATTTATAAAAATGACTGTGAAATGCTTTTTAGTAAAAGTACACAAATACTTAAATAAATTATACTTCATATTAAATCTTGTAGGTATATCAGTTAGAAATTTTTTGTACATGCATCAATCTAATATTATCAATAATGAAGAAATATATTTTAGTCTGCAATAAAAGAATTCAATATGTCATATAATTTTGAAATTATATAAACTTATTAAGAAATCTTAAATAGTTCACTCAATTTGAAGAATTGAAAAAATGACTAAGAATATTTTCTAAGAGCAAGTTATTAAAGTGACTTATATTTCTAAAGTTTCATTTATCAATAAAATAAAAATACATACCTTTTCTATAAAATGTAATCCAATAATTTTCAATAAAATTATACGATATTTATAGCTATAAAAAATGAAATCAATAAAGAATATACTTTCGCTGAAATATGTAAATTTATTTATAAAATTTAAATGTATAAAAAATTAATTATTGGAAGCAAACCTATATCCTAAAAAAGCTTCAATGCGTGCTGAGATAAAATTAAGTACGTAAATATGCTGCATAACAACCAATCATGGTTTTGATGTTAAATTTGTATATAAATTTGAATAAGAGATGGTTAGATCAGAGATGTGATTTGTTTTTAAGTGAATATATTTCTATAATTTTTAGAAAAAATAAAAAATTCCAAGCTCTAAACTTTTGTCGGATGCAAAATAAAACAGAACCATCAACTGAAGATGTTACTTATTTGATGTTCTTCATTTCATCATTTCACGACTATGGAAATAATTCAGAATCACACATCTGACCTATAGGCAACTGATAAAAAAAGCATGACCTCTGAAAAATGAAAAACTTGCTCTCATAGCCTAGTGAAATCAAAGAGCAACTTCTATTCTTGCGATAACTACGATTTCAGTGATGATTGATAAAAAAAAGGTAACATCCATTATTATGTACAAAAAGTTAGACGTAAATGAATTGTTGTCTCTGACAACACGAATTTATATTATTATAGCTTTACAATCACTGAGTTTTTAGATGAATCTTTTGTGCTGAAGCTATCATTTCAACAATTCTTAGCTTCAAATCTCACATTAGCTACGGATATTTTTGGTAAGTTCCTTGAAATTGTAAAACCAGGTCGAATTAGCTTATGTAAATAAAAAGTAACAATTAAATAACAATCAGTCCATCCATACAATCATTTATACCATTTAAGAATCATTTATACTACTTATAACCGACTTGCTGCTGGTACAAGTTGGTGTGGGAGAGCATCACAATCTATTAATTTTAATGGATATGTGCAGTGATTATTTAGTCAGTCTCAACGCAGAATATAAGCTACATCACAGTTCATTTACAATGGTAATTTTGCAAATCTATATATTTTTAATTTTAAATATTTACACCAGCATGTAAGTGGGGCAGAATTTAATTAGGGTAACCTGATGTACATGAGCGAGGTGAGATTTACTATTAAGTACTATAAGAAGTGTATTAGCGTCTGAAGAAAACAAAACAGGTCAACAACGCTTAAGACATTACCAGACATCAACAATTTTGAGATGAAGACACCATAATCTGTGCGGAGATTCCATTGTTAAATACCACTGACTTTTATATTGCCAGACAAAATCTTTTGGCTATTATTTGCGTATGGGATGAAATCTTAGGTCTTATTTTCAGAGTTTTCATTTTAGAAGAATTTCTTGTGTTTTAATGGATGGTAACTTTCATTTATATAAATATGTCACCACAATTGAATATCTGAGAAGGTATTGAGGGGGAAGTTTCTGACCTGAATAACCTTGTAAATTTTGGAATGCCTTCTGCTTTAATATGTAAGACAGACTAGAATTCTCACCCACTTCGAAAATATTCAACAAGAAACATCACCATCAACAGAAGTAAATTTACTGGAAACTGTATGAACATGAGAGATAGTTACATACGCAATCATTGTCGTGTTTAAATTTCTTTTGGTAAATATATTTTTTTAAGATCTCCATCTTATAACTAATGAGAATTTTTGAGAAACATTGATTTTATATGCAACTTTATTTTTGGAAATATGAATAAATATATATAACAATTTTTTGTTTTATTGTAAGTCAATCAAACCAATATAGGACAATTTTTTTCGTTTTACATTTTAACTCTCGATACTGAATCTTTGACTGTGAATGTACTAAAAATATTAGCGACTAAAAGGCAATAGGTGTAACATAAGAAAATCTTCTTTAATAAGAACAACATTTATTTCCTCTCATATAGAATTAAGTTTTAAAATATTATACTCCTATTTTTCCAAATTGTAATTCAAACTCTAGTTAGCCTTTGGGAAAAACACATTTTTAAAATTATGTTGATCGATTGAAGCAAAGATTTATAGAATGATTTTATATTCATGTTTACGAATAAAATCCATAAAATGCCAGAAAATATTTGTTTCACTTAATAATAACGAATACAAAAACAGATCGATATTATTTATTTCCGTCAAATGATTTTAATATTCGCATCAAATGCTTATAACTTCCACGTTTTCTAAAGTCGAATGACAGGCATACTAAGTAAACGTTCTTTGAAAACCATCCGTTCTTATAACTTGAATAAATTGACATGTGGCATCCCAAATATGTAAAAATACATGATTTGACTTTTTAAAATGTTTATTTGCATCAAATGCAGACTATAAAATAGTTCATAACGAATAGTGTATTATTCGATATATTATTTATGCTTTTGTATATAAAATTATTTATAAATATTTCTTGAAAGAAAATAATTTTTCATCTTTTTTTATGAAGTTAATAAGTTTAAAAACTATATTTTAAAATTTATTGAAATTTCTAGTAAAATTAAATTATAAGTTTCAAGAATTAAATGATTTTGAATTAGAAATTTTGTTTATAAATTTAATCAATTTTTAAGTACTCATGTAATGTAAAACGTACTTAAGTTTAAATTGCTTTACATAAACTTAGGAAAATAAACTACATATTTTAGTAATAATACTTAGTTTTTCCCTTTTTTAATATTAATTAGAAGTAGTACTAAATACTAAGCAACTTTAAATTATATATATATATATATATATATATATATATATATATATATATATATATATATATATATATATATATATATATATATATATATATATATATATATATATATATATATATATATATATATATATATATATATATATATATATATATGCATTATATCAATTATTAACTAACTGTATTTTTTAAGAAATAAAAGTAAATAAAATCTATAAAATCGTAAAAATCAAAAAATAATAGCAAATATCATAAAAGCAATCGCAATGGCTCGTTCAGTAAGAGTTAGAATTTGTGGTACAAAATACTTAACGGAAGTTTTCACGTTTTCTTCTAAAGTCTTTTATTGAAGAAAATAAAGAACTTCACGATAAAATTATTTATTATCACATAGTTCATTTGACTCGTTTTACTTGTGAATGACTACATTAAATGAGTTGGAATATTAGTACTTGAAACGAAAGGGGTAATTCAGCAGAATGCCATATGAATTTTAAGTGCAAATATAGTATATCAAAATACTATAAACACATTAAATGTGAAAAAGAATGGAAAATAATTTCTATTTTAATATCAATTTCATTGCACATGATTTGAATAATAGTCTGATAAGGAAAATCCTGGAAATGATCCAAAACTCTGAAGCAAAAAGCCTTGAAACCCAGCTCGGAAGTATTGGGCATCTTTAACGTCCACATTTCTATCCTGAGAAATATACTCAAACAAACATAATAAGAAATTAAACATTTTCTATTTGATATATACAATATTAAAACTAACTGGAATATAATAATAACATGCATGTAGGCAAAATATATTTTCAAAACTTTAGAGAAACAACTATATCCTCATTGGTTAAAAATCGTTTATCGCTTAAATGTTTCAAAGTTATGCATTAATATTAAAACAGGACCCTTCGTTGAGAATTAAGAGGCATGAGATTCTGTGGTTAAATTCTGTAAAGCCGAATATCAGTCCTTAGACTGCGAAATGTCAATTGCAATAGTAATCACATCAACATTAGATGGTGCACATATTGAAAAATGCTCCTATGTGAATCTCGCTTCAAAATATATAACATCACGATGGTTAAATTTGTATTTTGCATGACCATTTGCTGCATGACTGGAAACGCTTACGAAATAAATCATAGCGCCAACTGAAAAGTTTGGTGTTAGCAGCAGCATGGTGTGGGAGGAATTTTCATGGTTTGAATCTTTAATCCTTTCATTCTTGACGTTGGAAAGAGATTTGAGGTGGATGTGAAATTGTTTTTCTTCATTATATATTGAATACCTTCATTGAATTAGGCGGACAGCACTCTGTCATCTTAAGCAGTGACAAGATTTCAAAGACAAGACTCAGAAAGTCCACTTTAATTCGAGGAGGAAAACTTTTCATTTACATATCGAGATTAAGGTACTCGTGATTTGAGGAAGTGGGTGTTTAAAATTGTACTGGCCTTCACAATTCTTCTAATTCCCCTAGAACGTTTTTAGTATGAATTAAAAGCAGATTACAAGGAAAACCAACTCATTTATTATCAATGGCAGCTTTTACTTCTGTTGTGAAGATGCTTAGACTCGAATCCCATGACTATCTGCTTAAAACATGTGGGAAACGTGCCCAGACTTGTGCCGGCTACCATAGATGTAAAAAAGGACCAATATTAAATTATTATATGACTCAAGACTTTCTGAGTTTAACTGCTATATGTTCGAATACCTTTGACTGAATAGTATGTTAATAATATAAAAAACTTTTTAACTGAAGTTTTCCTTGATATTGACGAATGCATCATTCTGATGGCACGAAGAGACCGAATTTCCAATAAGATTCTTCGAAAAAATGTCTTGTT
The DNA here is from genome assembly GCA_037975125.1 of Latrodectus hesperus. Taxonomy (NCBI): domain Eukaryota; kingdom Metazoa; phylum Arthropoda; class Arachnida; order Araneae; family Theridiidae; genus Latrodectus; species Latrodectus hesperus. The sequence continues at coordinate 54,363,060 of CM075850.1, read as the reverse complement.
TATACACCAGGACTATTAAACATAATCTAATGACATCCTACTAATTGATGTATATTTTCAGATTAGTGGTTGTAATTTAATTTCTAAATTATAAATTGAATTTAATGAAAAAATTATAATAAACTGCATCAGAATGTATGTCAAACTTGCATAATAAATTTCCAAGTTTTACGAAGCATGGAAGGGATGTAAATTCAAAAATAAAAAGTTATTTTTCAAAATCAAAAAATTTACGTAATCTTTATATTTTACAGAAACAATAAGGCTTTTCAAATCTATTTTCCTAATAAATTGCATCTAATCATTAACAATCCAAAAGCAAAATGCATATTATTTTTGCCGTTTAGAAAATTAAATGAGTTTGAATAAAATTAATAAATTCAACGACATATAATTCTGAAAACTTATGCAAACCTCACTCGATATTGCTTAGAGAGCATTTTTGAAAGTTTGATTGAATTCAAATATTTTAGTATAAATTTGATATTGATGTTTCAGTAAAAAGTTCTTCGTTTCAAGCTTGTGATAATTGTACATTTTACAGACTATTTGTGTTCCAAATAGTAAACTCCTAAAAAATAGTATTCAGCAAAACGTATTTCCTACGCTTTGCAGCCATTAAACATTATTTCGTAATCGAAATGGTTTCTGCTAAAAAAAAAAACCATTTATTTTTTTGAAAAGTACTTTCTCAAGCGAAAGTAATTTGTTTATTCAAGAATCTAAAATATGGTTCTTTTCTAATTTTATTACTGAATGCATATTTCAATCTTGTACTGAATTTTTGATGTATAAATCGAATGAGATTTCAAAATATTAATCACAAAACTTTTTTCTTAGCTTTTAAAATCCGGTGAGTTACAGGATAATTTTTCTTCCTCCCACACATTTCTACATTTACAAGTTACTTTCTTTTTCGAATATGAATGTTTAAAAGAAATATTATCTATTAACAAATAAACACAGTAATTGAAGTACTTTTAGTTTTTTAATTCAATATAAACAAAAATGCTTCAATATTTTCCATCAAACTGTATTCAGAACATTTTCTTCTCTGGAAATTAAAATATTGTTATGTAAAATATAATGAATGATATTTATAAAATAAAAGGAAAAGTATATTTTTTAATGAAAACATATATAATAAAGTTCATAATATGTATCATGAAATGTAGCAGAGTGAATAAGCAACAAACTTAAAAAAACAATAAATAATTAAAAAGAAATTAAATGTTTCATGTAATCTAATGTAATAAAGCATTTTGAAAAGAAGTTAAATCTAAAATCTATATGATTTTGCAAACATAACAGAATTCGACAATATAATGATAGTTGTATAAATATTAAACTAAGAAATTGTTAAAAAAATTATCTGTAACTTTAGGAAACTACCAAAATATGTACTTCTTGTTTGAAATCTTTAATTTTTGAACTATAAAGTGAAGAACTAAACAATTAAAGCTAACTATTTAGTGTTATTTCTTATTATAAAGTAATGTGTAATACATATTATTTATAAATAAAATCAATATTAATTATTTTTAAGATATTGTTAAAAGATCTAATTATGTAGAAAACTTTTACCACGAGGAGAAGCAAACTACAAAGAAATAATAACTTAAATCCATAAAAACTTCTTATAAAATGTTATTAAGAATATGTGACGCAAATCAATTTGAACAACTTCTGTCATTAAAGCAAACTATCAAGTATGATATAAGCAATACGATGATGTACAATCAGTATAATTGATAAAACTTCTCCTCAATAGTTTTCAATATGACATTAGAAAATATAATATTTAGTCATTATTCGTGTCTACTCACATAGTGGACCCAATTAATAATTTAACTGTTCAATAAGTAATACTGTCAATAAGTAAATATTTGTTTTTGACTGTATAAAAACCTTGTTAATTTTTAATTTCATGGGTTTTGAAAACAAGATTTGAAAACAAGTTAAATATTTTATAAAAGAAAAAATTTAAATTTTTAATTTCGTTCATGTCAGAATTGCACAGTAATGTAATTCAAATTAACTTCATAACCTTAAAAAGAATAATAAAATATATAGAGTAAATAAAAACAGTGACTTGTTTCAAGTATTATATCAGCAAGTTATTTTAGTATCAAAATGTCTCTGAAAATTTCTTTCGACATCAATTGAGCCTAGTTGTTTTGATAAATAGTATCACAGGTAAAATTTGTAAGCTTTAAATTAAGAAGTAGGAGTTTATATGCTGTTGGGGTGGTATTGGGTTAAAACTTATCTCAAACACTTAATGCAATTACATCCTTCAAAATGCTTGAAAGGTATTTCAATTAAACATTGCGGGAAATTAATAATGTACGATAAAATGTATATAGATTTTAAAAGTAGTTTTCACATGAGAATGTTTATTATAGGAAACTTATAATTACAACATGAAACTTATTTATTCATAAAAATGCAACTTCCAAAACTTTTCATGGTGAAAAGCTTTTGAGCATGAAATTTAATACCCTAACTATAGCATTTTATAAACTTAACACTGAGATACATGAATACATAAGAGATGGGAGTGAACCCCGTTCTGTACCAATCGGTTATCCGGCTTAGACTACTCATCACCATCGTGAGCAAGCAGCACCTTCCAGGGGTTAAAAGGTTATCCCCAAACTGTGCCGTCACCCAGCATGCTGTTAAAAATGAAGGATTTACAATGGTGGTGCCTTAAAGCCTTGTATTGGGTCTTGCAGTATCCAAAACATTACAGTTCTATATCAGGCAGGGATGACAACATAAGGATGAATGATTGAAAAAAATGAAGAATGAAACTATTGTGTGGCTGCAAAGTCCTTGATTCTGTGATTGGTTGGGGAAAAACAGTCATTTCAATTTTGAAGTCTCTAACTAAAAGTTCAAGTTTGCTTAAACTTAGGAGGTTAAAAGTCTGAGTCTGATGAATCGTCTGGCGAGCTGATAGAAGGAGGATTCCTGTCCTTGCACAGATCGAGACCTTTTTCTGTGAGGAGCTTAGCGATTAGTGTTAATTTTTTCTTATGGTGAGCTGAACGAAGACAGAATCGAAGAAAATCGGTGTAGTTAAGGTTTTGAGGGCATTTGAAATGTTGCTGTGCGGTGTAGCTACATTCCTTAATGTAGTGGAAAGGATTGCCTTCTTTGACACAGAGACAGAGAGATGAAGATGTTCTATTTATTTTTTTAAAGTTAGTTGGAAATGGACCATGATCTGTTGCGAAGTAATTTACATACGGGTTATCCAGTAGGTGTGGCTCGGAGACTTTTAGAATTAATTTGTTAGTTCTTCTTCCTTGGTGTGCTATTGTCCATGCGGTTTGCCATGAGGCTAATTTTTGAGATTTAAGGTTGTGTTTTATGGATGCTTGGGACCATGCGGAGTGATATTGTTCATCTTTTGGAAGTTTGGTTGACTCTTTCACAGCTGCGTCAGCAAACTCATTGCCTTGGATGCCTATGTGAGCTCTGGTCCAGATGAGGGTGAATTTACATGAATTTGCTGCATCGGTTATCAGTGATTGAATTAGTTGAATAAGGGGGGAGCGATGTAAGGGGTTGTTGGTGGCTAGAAAGGTAGATTTGCTGTTTGACCAGATTGTTGATTTTGGGTATTTGGAGTTTAAGGCGTGCTTTATGGCTTCAAGGATGGCGAGAGCCTCAGCTTGGAATACTGTATTCCTTGGGTTTAGTAAGAATTTACTTGTCGTGATGATGCTGTCATTGATTAGTAAAACAAAAGCTGCTCCAGTTGATACTTTACGAAATACCTATGTCTCATTAATTATGCCAGATCTGGAATACGCCATTCCAATGTATTGTTGAGTTTCTGATACTAATCTCCAGAAACTAGAAAAGGTTCAGCTCAGCGCAGCTTGGATCATCACCGGTTTAAGAAATTCCTGTCCCAGAGATATAGTAATTTTTGAGGCAGGTCTTTAGCCGCTTAGCCTTAGAAGACACGCATATCTAACCAAATATTACAATAAACTTTGTGCTTTGTGCTCTCATAATAGCACCTCAACCTATTTTAGAGGTTGGCGTTATAGTCAGAGACTCAAGAGAAATAGCCCCTTCAGCCAAATAGCCAATCTGAACATAGCTAAAGATGCCATGGAACCATATCACCTGAAACAATGTCTTGACCTATCGGATGATCTAGATGGTGTCATTTTCCATCCGGATTTGCCGGTTCATGTAAATAAACGATCTGATATTCCTAACTATCTGAAACAAGTGGTCCTTAAGAGAATTGGAAAAATACCGAGCGATGCCATACAGATTTATACGGAAGACAGTAAAGATGAATTTTCAATCGTACTGGCAGCGGGGTTTACATCAAGCAGCAATATAGTGTCTTAAGGCTGAAAAAGAGAAATCCTGATTACTGCTCAGTGTATCGTAGTGAGCTTATTGCCATAGAGGTAGCCCTGGACTCCCTGAATTCACTTCCACATGGAGCTAAGATTTGGGTTTTGTCTGATAGTAAAAGTGCAATACAGCATTTGGCCTGATGGCAACAAGAGAGATGCAGAACTGGGGTTTCAATGCTTCAAATATTAAAACGGATATCCGTATCACATCATATTCACCTACAATGGATTCTTTCCCTCGTGGATCTCGAGGGGAATGAGATTGCGAACACTTTGGCAAAAGCTGGTGTGTCTGAGGACGATGTGCCATCGGCACCTCTCACATTTCAAGATATTCATTCAAAGATTAAACACGAGAATAAAACCACTTGGATTGTCCCTCCTGAGCATCATTGGTACAGCTGCAAACGTCCATGTGCTTCCTTGGCTACTGGTCTTAATAGACAAGAATAAACGGCTATTGCCCGTTTCAGAAGTGGTCATCTTAGTAACTTGAAATTCGTCGAGCGTACAAAGAAATTCGAAATTTGCTCTAAGTGCTTAAATGAACTAGCCTCTCCTGAACATATTCTTCAATGCCTCGGTCTCTCTGGGAGAGATCTGAGGAAGAATCCACTTATGGTACTGAACTTTTAAAGGTGTACGCGCTGATGGACCTGGTCTAGCACTGCTGACCTCGGAGGGCATGCAACAACAACAACGATTCGAGTGTTGTGGAAGACGGAGTGGCACAGGAAAGTCGTTTCTGATGAGTCACGCTTATGTTTTTTCAGTGATAGTCATCGCGTACAAGAGCGGAGTCAACGTGGAGACAGGTTCAATGCTGCAGCAATTGTGGAATGTCCCATCACGCGGCAACGTGGCATCGTTGTTTTATTTGGTGTCATTGCGTACGATTCCAGGTTAACTCTAATTCGTATTCATTGCGCTATGACAACCTAACAATGCGTGAATGATGTGCTACGGCCTGTGACAATCCCCTACAATCAGGGGATATCTAATGACCAGCGAGATAAAGCTGCGTATTGGTCGAATCAGTCAACATACCCTGAAAAGTGTACAGCTGCTTCTCTGCCCACCCTGGTCACCGGATCTCCCACCAATCAAACACATTTGGGATATGATTTGATGCCATTTGCAGACTTTGCCATCGCCACCTTCAAAACATGCACTTTGACAAATGCTGTACAGGGAATGGATAGCCATTCCTCAGGATGCCACCCATATTCTCATAGACTCTGTGCCTCGAAGTGTTGCTTCGTGTATCGCCAACCACTGTGTTCTACCACCTACTGACTCGACCGTATTTTCGTTCTGTATTACGAATTTCATTTCAAATACAGAACACTTATTGTTCGTTGCTGTCTCTCTTTGTTTGCCGAGTTTCATAACTTTTTAATAACTCCACTTTGATGCTGACTTTTAATGCCAGGCAATGTATATATAGCAAAATAATGTAAACATGTGCGAAATTATATTAATAATGGAGCAACCCTTCTAAGCGTTGAGGGAAGTACTGTGTCGATTGTTTTGTCAGCATATTAAAACATGAGAAAGCCTCATCTAAAAAGAACAACAATGTTCGAAAGTTGGAGTTGAAAGACAGGGACAAAACAATTTTTAACTTGAATGTGGTAAAAAAAAACACAAAACAACAGCATACCCGGTTACATCGGCGATGAATACAAGCCTACATGAGGCAGTTTCATGAAAAACTACAGAAGAGTTTTGAAGCAGATTGTAGTAAAAAAACATCAAACAATAACACTCCAGATAACATTTGATATGAATATACAATAACATGAAACAGCTTCATCAAAAACTATCCAAAACTTTGTTTCGTTGCCTCAGGCATGCAATGGCTTGAGACGCCAAACATGGTGTCATGAATATGAAAATTAAATACGAAAATAATGGGGAATGAAAAATTGTGATATTTTTTCCGACAAAGTGCTGTTTGAAAAGTGTCCATAGAAGCCTGAGAAGTTGATTGTCTTCGGGCTTCAATTAAATATGGTGGAAGATCTTTAATGGTCTGGAGTGTGATATCACATTGTGGCTTATCCCACTTCAAGTTCTATCTGGTTGTGTTATAAGAGAAGGTTATTTCAGTATTCTTCACTCAAGGGTGCAAGTTCTTTCTTAAAAAACTGGCCAGTCTTCCAAGATAATTATGCCGCCATCTGCATTTGTGGAATTGTCCAAGACTGCTCTTATAAACACGAGATTAATTAGAGTAGCTCATGTCACCTCTTTAATTCTCTGATCTCAATATAATTATATCTTAGTGGGGTATTTTGGAAAATAAGTTGCTAAGTTAATACCGCCTTCAAGAAGAACTTCTGAATAAGGAACTTTTTTTTCAATTAGTGTGGGAATTTATTTTTCAGAATTTTTAATGTGACTTCTATTCGACAATTCAAATTAGTGATACTTATGAGAATTGAAGAAATAAATTATATGCATTTCAGTTACATGCATATATTTTCTGCATTTACTTCACTTCCAGATCTACTAAAGTATATACTTCTAATTTGAATTATATATATATAAACATATGTAGATATAGATATAAAAAAATTAATTTAGACAATGTAAGCATTTTTACTCAGAATATAATGATGTAAACTTGTTTCAAAGGGAAAATTAATTACCGCCCAGGATAGTTAATTTTCCATATGAAACAAGTTTACTTTGTGCATTTGGCTCACTATGAGGATTTCACTGTAATTTTTTAAATTATTTTAATAATTTAAAATAGTATAAAGTGTATCAATCTCATTTAAATTAATAAAAACCGGGAATTATTATTTAATAATTTCCAAAAATATGTTTAGTACTTCTGAATTTCTATAGTTTTGCGAAAAATTTAAAATTATCAATAGAAGTACACAGTTTTTAGCTCTGATAGTAAATGCACAATATGATTGCATAAAACTTAGATATTTATAATTTACTTATGCAATTATTATGTTTCACTTATTATTTAAATATAAAGGGTGTTCTAGAGTTTTGGAACAAATATAAGAACTAATAACTGAAAAGCAAATAATATGGTAATGATGATCAAAGCTGTATTTTTAGAAATGTTGCCATTGATGAGAAAAACTTCTCTTTTTTAAATTCCATTTCAAAAATATAAAACGTGCGAATTTCGTATAATGAGCATATTGCTATGCTTAGATACTGCAAATTGGGTAGTTTAACACCCAAACATCTTGTACAGTTTGTGTAAACACTCGTCAAATCTTAACAAATTTTTTATGCAATATTTTCTCTTACCTTCAATACTGAATTCAGCATTCCCGAAATATTGATATAGTTCTTTCAATAATACCAATTACAACTTTACTATTATTTCTTTGATTAGTAAGCGCATTTTTGACAATAAATCTTTAAGTTTCGTAAAGGTTTCATATGAATGCACAAAAAATTAATTGAAAATTTGAGATTTGATGCTTTAATTGATTAACAATTTCATAGAATACCTCAGTATTACTGATATAGTTTCCATCTTGCGAATGAAAACGCTTATTCAAAATTCAAATACCTTACTCCATAAATTGAGAAGTTATTTCGTCACCTTACAGCTAATGAAACTTAACTTAATCGGGACTTAGCATTGAGATTTCTGAAACTTTTAAAGTACATGTTTCTATTAAATATAATTTGTGCATTATAAAACTTTTTTATAATGAATTTAAATAAGTATTTTATCTTATTTTTATATATTTTTTGAAAAATATAATACCTGTTAATGTTTTAGTAATATTTCTAAATTTTGTGATAACATTTTATTTCAAAACATTGCTATGATTTATTGATAATTTTTATATTGAAGCAACTTTACACTATGCTGTCAATTCCACATCAATACATCTTTAACTTTTTTTAACTCTACCTTTTATAAATAATTCGTCCTAAGAAAGAAAGAAAACTATATTATTCATGCCTATCAATAAAAGGTACGAAAATAAAAAACACAAATAAAATAGTTTTAATGAAAATTTATTTAACCAATTTAATTAAGATTAAACTTTATATTATATTTTTTAAATTATATTTAAATTTTTGAAAGATATCCAATTAATTTTACGTTAATGCTTTAATATCACGAGATAATCAATTTAATCTAGATTCCTTTAAATTATATAACTAAAAACACAAATTGAATTCAATACATTTAATTAGTTTAAAATATTTAATTGAAGTAAAATAAAAAATATCATTTGCTTTAGCATTTTGAAGCCCAATAATAAATATATAGTTTCTATAAAAAACAAGAGAAATCAAAAGACAAGAGTCTATTAACGAAATAATTGGAAAAAAAACTAGATTAATTCAATTTATACCACAGTTAAAAATTTTTCAAATTTTAAATAAATAAAATATTTTTTATTGACTTATAGATCAAAACACTCTTTATTGAAAAAAGTTTATACAACGCTTATAATTTTAAATCACATTTCATTTAATGATATGATTCACAGTTGAAGAAATTAAATAAGGATTTCATAATTTTTCCAAAATCATTTGAACAAATTATGGTCTCTTCTAGTAAATTGCTCTCAACACATCATAAAACAGTTTTCCAATAATCCTAATAAAATGAAACATTATTTTTACTCATAGAAAACTTAAACTTCTACATTATATTTTCATGTAAATCAGTTTAGCATTTACAACATATTTGATTGTCTTAAGTTTTTACATATTACTTTTCAAATTTTATTTGATTATATTCTGGGCTAGGAATCGAAAACTAGTTATGAAAAAAGTAGTCTATAAGGCCTTCAAAAAACAATCATGTAAACTACATTAAGAACTTATAATTATTTCTTTCATAAATTGATTATTTATGTCTGTCATATTAACTATAAATATTTTCACTATCAACTGTACAACAGTTTCTTTCCTAGAAAGGACGTAAATTTATTTTCAAAATAAACTGTGAACTGCTTGCTTAAGTGAAATATAGATGACCACTAACACTTAAAATAACATGTTGATAAATGATAAAATCTACTCATAAATTGCCAGGTTTGCTAAGTCAAAGAACTTTAACTTGCAGTATGGACAATTTCATTTCATTAAACAGAGAAAAAGGCCTTGTCTGAACTTACAAGATTTATTGCTTCAAGCAAGTTCAGAATTTCCAAAGTAAAGTGAATAGGCAATTTGTTATTTTGTGCAATTTGTTATAGTACTGTTATTTTCTCATTCAAAACATTCAACAAGTATTTCCTTCTAAATAATGCCTCCTTTTATCTTCACTGTAGAAATCGAAAAGTGAGGAAAATAGTAAACGTTTTTCAACTCAATTACGTTTCATTTCATTTGTTTCAAAGATATAATGCAATGGTTCACATTTAGGTTTATTACTACATTAATGAGATGAAAATTACTTAATTTTATGCAAGGATAATGATATATAATGATGTAAATGATATATATGAAAAATTTAGACATTATTTTCATGTATTTTAATAATTTTAGAGCTTGCTCTTAAATTGTTATGAAAGAAGTGCAGGTCATTTTCTTCAGAAAAAATTCAGATAATCTGATAATTTTAAATTAAAGTTAAAAACAAATTTAAAAATTGAAACACTAACTGATTTTTCAAACTTCTAACATGCGTTTTATGCCTCTGGATAATACATTTATTATACTGGTGTAGCACACATTAGACTATTTACTATTTTAAAAATGTACCGCTCAATGATTATGATAAAAATAAAAACAATAGTATATCAATACAATTCTCAGTTTCTTAAAAATATATTTACTGTAACATTCTTTCTAGTGACATTGAATGTAACAATAAAATATTTATGCAATGTTTCCATTATATAGCTTCTTGAAAACTGTTAAAGAATCCTTCATTTTGGAAATGAAACAAAAATCATTCTTATGTTCAGAATAGATTAAACCAGTTTTCCTCTTTAAATAAAATGCAAAAATATTATACTATTGTTATAATAATATATTATCACTTTTTCAAAGTGGAAAAATATATAAGCGTTTCAGATTTCATCCTCAATAACTTTTATACCAAGAAGTGAACAGTTTAAAGGATGAAGGTTGTTGTCAAATATTTTAGTATCTACCACATATTATTGCTTTCTGTGAGGAATTTTTATAAATTGTTTATACTGTATTCAAGTATTACCTGAATATAAATCTGAAAAACTCAAATGCGCTCACTAACACCATATTAGATGCTGCAAAATAATTAACTATCTCCTGTTGTTCAATAGCGTAACTATGCCCAGTTGTTGAATAACTAAACTATCTCCTATTGCTCAGTAGCATCTGTAATCGATCATGGAAATTCATCCGAAGAGCACAATGTTACTACTATGAAAATGTAAACTGCATCATTAATAGTTGGATACTATAGTTCAACAAAATCATCTTTGAATCTCATTTGTCGCATTCAATAAGAAAATTTAGTTCTTTGGTGTTGCTTTCATAATTAGTGACTAAATGATAAAATTCCACCGAAATAAATTTTTTTTATAAATCCACAAATATCAAACTTGTAAATTTAGATTTTCCCTATTCTTATGATATAAGAGCTTCGAGAGATACATTAAAAGTAATTCCAGCTCTGTAGTCGTTGTGACTTGACTTGATTGAAAGTTACGAGGTAGTTGACAATGTTTCACAACTTCTAATAAACAAAATTAAAGAGCTGTAAACATAACACAAGTCTATAAATTGTCACTTTAAATAAAATTCACATACAATAAACAAAAAGAAGTTTTGATAGTTAAAGATTAGCCTTAAAGAAAAAAAGATACCGCTAGCATTTCTCTGCGTATAAATTTTGAAGCATCTAGATACTTTCTTCAATGAGAAAATCAAAAGAAATGAATTTTATTACATATGCTATTAGCTTATTAGTTTTACCCATATGCAAATATATCATGTAGTAACACTACATTGAAGAATATAATGTCCCTTTTGTTCAGTCTTCATGCTAGATTATAACAATTGTACTCAGAAGAAATCAATATATAATCTAAATTGTATTCATATAAAGGAAACATGAAATAAGAATTTCTTCTGGGAAATCTAAAGTTGAAACAAAAAAGTGGATAAAATTAACACATTAAAAAAAGGGCACAGGTGCCGTATAATCCATGATTCCAAATTTTCAATTTTTTGGCGTTGAAGAAATGCTGCCAAGATGACGTATCGTGATGTGCGCGATGACGTAAATACAATGGTTACCAAAATAGAATTTTCTGCATAATTCTTATAGGTCTCCATATGTATGACGCTATAAAAACGAGGTTGCAAGATACATAAGAAAATCCACCAAAAAACCGCCAATCTTAGAATTTGGCATCATGCGACACCTGTGCCATAAAAAGTTGTAAAAGATTAAAAAATAATTGATGATGAACATTTTAAGATCAAGAAATTAACTTTTTCTTTTCACTATTAAATTAGCAGCTAGATTTCCCAATCTATATATTATTATTAGTTTTCATTAAGAATCCACATTTGCTGATAAGTAGCTTTAGATTTTCTTATTATTTGATTCATGTTTTCTTATAGTTCTTAGCCGAGAATAATTAAATATATATTTGCTTCACTGTAAAAAATATTCAGCAAATATTGATATTTGATTTGCTTATTCACATTTTGTAAATAAAAATTCTCATAAAAATTACCATATTATCGCTTAAAATTATATTTTTGTTTTAGAAATGGATAATATTCAATAAAATAATGAGACAGAAGTGTCTATCATTTATTACACCATTTTTAAAGTAAATATTACTATTAAATGATAAATATAAATTTTAAGCTAATATTTTTTTTCTTTCAATCACTTCAATTGTGTTTCTCATTTTTTGACTTTAAATATTGTGATGATATATCATATATTATTATTATTACATTCAATAATTTTTCTTATATTGCAGTTCACTCCCAATTAACTTCAAATATTTTTTATCCAACCTGTTTTGTTTCTGACTTAAATTTAAAATTCTTTTTTTACCCTTTTGGAGCTTCATACAAAGCTCAAAGCTAAACACATTTCCAACAAATTTTGAATCTCATTCATTGGAATTAGATTTCAAATTTTCAACAGCTAATAACTTGTCTGACTGGATATCGTGAATGATCTATCTTTCATTTCGTAATATGATATAGTTATCTAATTTTCTACGTTTAATTTTTTTATGCAATTTACATTTATCTTTAGTTTATATTCTAACTGTGAATTTTTTTTTATTTACACTCCTCTATACCTTCATTACGTTTTTTACATTTCATTTTTATATCCCTTATTAATGCATTTCTGAGCAGAATATTTTTCATTATAATCTTTTTATTTAAGGTGGGGTGTTTTTTAAATTAGACTACTTTGCCTTGAAGATAATGGATTGAGTAGGAGAATTTTTAAAGCTTATTATAAACACCATCTTCTTTTTGTTAAACATGAAAAATGTGTATTTCAGCAAAATAAAATATTTTTGCTGACGCATTGCATTTGTATTTATTTTAACCTTTATATTTATACATACCTTATGCTTTAGATGTTTGAAAATACTCTTAGATAAGTTTTGTACTATTTCATTTAATTTCTCACATATTACTTCCTTTCTAAAATTACACACTATATAAATTAATTTAATATAGTGCGGAATTTTGGAAAAAAAAATGCAAGTAAATTTCATCCGTCACTAAAAATGATGAGACCAATACCCAGATATAAAGCAGGCAATAACTAATGATATCTGGTAAAGCTTAAATACCCGAAAAAATTGAATGAAATAAAAAATACACTTATTTTGAAGGTTACATTTCATTTATATCACAAACATAGCACATTATATTCAAAATATATACAATCCTCTCAAAATCTTTAAATTTACGATTAAAAAAATTTGTGCTAAAATGTTTTCAGAAAAATTTAAATAATTTTATAAAATAATTTCCTACTCAAGTTATAAAATATTTTGTAGTTATGTTTTTTATATAAACGTTACAAACAAAGTTTTATAAAAAAAAAATTTCTGTAGCAAATCAAATAAGTAAAAAATTCAAATTAGCTATGCTATGAAAAATTAAAAATTATTTCTTTTTACAATAGTATTTCTAAATCACATTTTTGCATCTCCTTTAATTTTTAGGCAATAAATTATCATAATAATGATCAATGCAATAAAAAATCATATATTCCGAATCTTGGAGTATATATCAATAAGAATGAACTATTCCTATCTTAAAGTAATACAAGTCAATGAGTTAATATTTCATTGAGTTTGATTAAAGCGAAATGTTTATAAATTAAAACGATACAACATACCAAATATTTTTTTTTCAATTTTAGTTTAATTTTTCGTAGCAGATATAGCTTATACTTTCTCTTTTGTAAGTGCATAAAATTGAAATTCCTGAAAAATTATAGAGGCAAATATTTTGAACTTGCATTTAATTACACTTTACAAACGAAAAAATTCAAATTTTTAGTTACAATAAATATTGATATACTTGAATGACTCTAAAAGATTATTAAGAACTTCTTAATTTACTAAGCACTCTTAAACATATTTGATAAATAAACTTATATACGTAATTATATGCTAACATTGCCCCGTGTGGTGACCGGGGAGTAAGAATAATACCAACGTAGCCTATAGGGTGTCGTAAAAGGCGACAAAAATAGGTGCCCAGTGCCTGGGGGGATAGCCGAGTACCCTGTCACTGGGGATTAGGCCCGGCGCAAACTACAGCAGAATTCCCCGGTGAAATTCCGAGAATTCAGTGCTAGGAGAATTCCTCGTGAACTCACAGAGAGAGCAATGACGTCATGTCATGTGACTATGTGACGTTATTTTTCTATTGAATTTGTGACGTTATTTTTCTATTTGACATATTTCTGTAATTACATTTGTATTGAAAGATTAAAAAAACTTTTTTGAAGCAGAATATAAGTTTTGTGAAATTATAACTGCTTATTTATGTATATATTTCTTAATTTATTTGTATAAAATTTCAAAATACGTAATAGCATGTAATTTTCTCAACTTTGATAATTTTTTAATAATTTTAATTTAATTAATTTATAATTATCTAACTAAACTAGCTTAAATTTCATAAAAAATTTATGTATCAAATTTGGTCAAACTCATTGAATTGTAACATTACTTTTAACGTAATGTATTTTAAATAATACTTCAGTATAATTCCACAAGTAATAGTATAATTTATTGCTTGAAATAACTGAAAATTGTAGGGCATTCCAGAATATTTAAAAATTTAATTATTTAAAATTTGTTTTGCACACACAAAAAATTGAATTATTCCATTCCACTCATTGAATTTTACCATTAGTTTGAATGTAATGTATTCTAAATAATACTTCAGTATAATTCCACAAGTAGTTGTATAATTTATTTCTAGGAATAAGTGAAAATTGTAATGCATTCCAGAATTTTTAAAATTTTAATTATTTAAAATTTGTTTTGCATACACAAATAATTAAATAATTATACAATTTCTTTTATTAATACATTTCAGTGTATTCCATAAATTAAATTTAAAATATTCATGTTTTACCGAAGAGAATGATTTAACAATTATATGCAATTAAACAGGCTTCATACAGATTTCTAAGAATAAAATAAAAAATTTCCAGGAAATATTGACATTCATATTTTATTATATATGTAAAATATATTATTTAGTAATATAATTTTAATAGAATAATTCAATAATGTTTCTTTAATAAAATATTAAAATTTTTTATAAAATATCATAATACCTAAACAACATCAACAGTATAATTTTGTAACAAAAATATAAGAATTTCTTGATTATATAAAAATCAAGTTCTATTTAATTTAAGTAAAAGAATAAATTATTTTAATTACATTAGATAAAATATATTTAATTTTGGAATTAGTTTTGCTTAGCATTATATCTAAATCAATATAAAGGCATATTAAGTATAAGAAAATAAGCGTGATTTTAATTTATTTCATTTGCATAAAAATTCAATTTTTAATAATCAATATAATTACCTGTTACAGATTTTTCATATGTTTCATAAAACAAATGTTGAATATCTTTCATGATGGTGCTTTTTTATGCTTATCAAAATAATTGTTATATTTTGTGTCCCATAGACATCTTTGCATGATTTAAAAAATTAGTTAATAAATTAAAATTAATTAATTTAGAAAAAGATTTTATATCCTTTAAAATTTATTAAATATACTTACTCCTGTATTGATCGATTAAAAATATTCCTCTTCATCAAATGAAAATTTAATAAATTTATTTGAAGCCATTTACACGAGGTACGCACAAAAACAAGGTAAAAACACAAATGAAATTCGCGGTGCCACCGGTGCCCTGCCAGATATTTCTAACTCGCTGGAAAACTTAAAAGTTCTCTCGAACGCCCATTTTGTGACTGTTTCTGACGTCACGTGTTCTCTGGAGTTTTGCCTTATATCAGGGAACTGGTCCTCCAGGTTGGGGGTTGGATGTGAGGTTAAACGCCTCACCCCGGAAAAAACCTTCGGTTTCGAAGTCTGAACAGGAAATTAACCGGTGACTAACTCGTAGGCGATCTCGGAAAAGGTATAAGGACTTGATTTTCGGTTCTTGGAATGTGCGTTCTCTTTATCATGCTGGAGCCCTGCAGGAGCTTATACAGCAATTCGATAGTGACAAGGTGGATGTTGCTGCGGTCCAGGAGATGAGGTGGGCTGGGCAGGGTTCACAAGACAAGAGAACTCATCTATTGTTTTACAGTTGCCACGACAAAAAGCACATAAAGGGAACTGGTTTCTTAGTTAATAAGAGGTTGAAACATCTTATTATGGATTTTAAGGCTATTACGCCAAGATCATGCAAGTTATGTTTTAGGGGGAGGTTTGTGAATTATAGTATTATTAAGGTACATGCCCCTACAGAGGACAAAGGGGACGAAGAGAAGAAAATGTTTTATGAAAAGCTCTCTGAGTGCTTAAGGAGCTGCCCGCATAATGATATAAAACTTGTTTTGGGTGATTTGAACGCTAAAATGGGTAAAGAGAAAGAGTTCAGGCCCATTATTGATGGCCATAGTGCTCATGAAGAATCAAATGATAATGGTATACGCGTCATTAAATATCCTGTTGCACATGACCTAATGGTTGGTAGTACCAATTTTGAGCATAAAAACATTCATAAATACACTTGAAAATCACCGGATGGTGTAACACTTAACCAGATTGATCATGTTCT
The DNA here is from genome assembly GCA_037975125.1 of Latrodectus hesperus. Classification (NCBI taxonomy): domain Eukaryota; kingdom Metazoa; phylum Arthropoda; class Arachnida; order Araneae; family Theridiidae; genus Latrodectus; species Latrodectus hesperus. Next base: position 54,346,411 of record CM075850.1, on the reverse strand, counting down.
TGTTGATGTTAGGCATTTTACAAACTTGATTAATGTTAGAACTTTTAGAGGAGCTAAAGAGTGATCACTATTTAATGTTAACTAGGCTAAGAGGTAAAGTCTCCAATGCCAATAAAGAACGAAATAAAAAGATAAAAAGGTTTAATTGTGACAAACTTAAAGAGGATACAGTGATCAATAACTATAGAGAGACTTTAGAAAGGAGAATTTCGGAAGAGAAATTGGATATCTCCAATGTGGCCGATCTTGAAGAATTATGGTGCCATTTTAAGAGGACCATTTCTGATACAGCAGCTGAAATTTTGAGCCAGAAGACTAGAGAGAAAAGTATGGATTGGTTTGATGAAGAATGTAAAGATGCAAATGAGCAAAAACGTATTGCATATGAAAGATCTATGTTTGTTGGAGGAGCACCATAAGGCACGAAGATATGAGAAGAAGGTTTTCAGAACTAAGAAAAGGGCGTTTGAGGAAGATAGATTCAAGGATGTGGAACACCTCAAGAAGAACAATGAATGCCGTGCATTCTTTCAAGAAGTCAGTTATTATCGACATAGTCAGTTATTGTCGACCGTCTCGTTTTGACCTATGCCTCAGAAACTTGAACTTTGGCTGTAAGAGAGGAGAGACTGTTTGGGCCTGCTTAAACACAGGATTTTAAGAAGTATCTTTGGAGGTACGAAAGAAAACGGTGCCTGGCGCAGAAAATACAATACAGAAATCTACCAAATGTACAAGAAGCCAGACATTGTACATCAGAAGGTTTTCAGAACTAAGAAAAGGGCGTTTGAGGAAGAAAGATTCAAGGATGTGGAACACCTCAAGAAGAACAATGAATGCCGTGCATTCTTTCAAGAAGTCAGTTATTATCGACATAGTCAGTTATTGTCGACCGTCTCGTTTTGACCTATGCCTCAGAAACTTGAACTTTGGCTGTAAGAGAGGAGAGACTGTTTGGGCCTGCTTAAACACAGGATTTTAAGAAGTATCTTTGGAGGTACGAAAGAAAACGGTGCCTGGCGCAGAAAATACAATACAGAAATCTACCAAATGTACAAGAAGCCAGACATTGTACATCACATTAAAGTAAGCCATCTTAATTGGATTGGATATGTTATTAGAATGAAGGGCAATAAAACACTAAGGGAATTTTTTTTTTTTTTTTGCAAAACCCATCAGCGTAAGAAGAAGACGGAAACCAGATAAGATGGGTGAATGCAGTCGAAGAAGACTGTAAGGTCTTTGGAACAAAAAATTGGAGGAGTTTGGCTGCCAGTAGAGGTGGCTGGATGAAACTTATTCAGAAAGCCTTGGCCCATCATGGGCTGGCACACCATAAATTGTGATGGTGACATGCCAACATTAAGGAAAAACAGAAAATTCACATTCCTATGCAACTTTAATTTATAATAAAAATTTATAATAAGTTTTACCACCTGTAAAGAATTATTTTTCAATTATAAAAATGTTTCTTAATTTTATAAAATTACCTACGCCTACCTATTTATCAAAAAACACCACTTATTTTAAAAAAAGTTGATTTCATACTGGTGGAAAAAATTAATTATTTAGAAATGTCAAACGGTCAAAACTTAAATCAGTATCAACTCCTATAAGCAAATAAAGTAGTTTTATTCTTCAAAATAAAGTATGTTTGTTACAATAGATGTAATTTATGATAGATGCTTAACTTAGAAAAGAATCATATTTTCGATGGAATAAATTTTAAGTTAATCAAATATATCAGTTCTTAATTTAAATGTTCTCCACAAATCCCACAGGGACGTTAAACTGAAATTCATGGTTTAAATGGAATAATTCAATATCAGCAAATTAAGTATTTACATTTTTCCTCTCTAATCTGTTTTACAGAGGATAATCAAGAAACTATCAGTTTATTGGAAACATTTTTGAGTAAAAATATCACCTAAACCATTCGCCAAATATTTCGATGTAAATTAATCCATATAACTCAAAGTCAATAACACGTCAAAAATCATTAAACTGGACTGAATTAGTAAAGCTAAAATAACACTCTGTTTCATTGATAATAAATCAGTTTTGTGATTTTATTGAAAAAACATGTGTGAAAAACATGTATGAAAAACATATTTCTAAATTGAAGAAGAAAGGAAAAAAACAAATTTGAATCACCACTGTAGAAAAATATACAAACTGAAATAGAATAGAATGTTTTAACTCCTACTTTTATCTTTAAATGAATCTAAAATTAATAAAATAAATAGTAATTTACAATTAAAAATTAATAGTATGAATAAAAGTACCATCAATCAGAACATCATCATTCATTTAAAAAAATATCGTACAGTGATTTTTTTTTACAGTTTGTACCATTTTTTATTTTTATTTTATGAGAAAATTTTTTTCTGGAAGAGAAATATATATAATCCCCACATTTTAATCCCTTAAATAAATGCATTACAAACTATAAATGTTCAAGAAATTTTAGAAACTTTAAAAAAGAAGTTAGGAAACAAAAATTACTTAGATGATAATATAAAAATATGTGACATTATAACATAACAAATGAATTAATTTTTAAATTTTTAAAATTGTAGTTAAGCTAAAAAAAGTTATTGCTGATACTCAATGACAAAATTATAATGTTCACATAAAATTAAAAATCTAAATTCTTCATAAAATATCTTATTGGCTAATATCGTATAAAATATCGTATTTTATCTCTATTTAAATGAAAGTAATTGAAGTCGACTTTGCAAAAAGTATTTCGCATATAAAGTTTAAAAATTTTGTTAAAATAAATCTAAATTTTTTAAAAACGGAATCACACACACCGCACATGCGTGATTTTTAGAAGTAATTTTAATTTTATTCCTTTTCCTAACTTATTATCTACTTCTAAGCCAAATTTAGTTTTTCTTCTTATAAATCACGGGCAAACAGATTCAAATAATTTAAGTTAAAAAATATCTTATAGGTATTAGAGGAACTCTTTATCTACCGGTACTGAGACTCTCATTAAATAGTTGAAAAAACTAATCGACAGACCTAATTAGAATATAAAGAACGAATTAATCATCAAAGCAAGTAAAGAAATTATTTATAGAAATCGACTTAGAATCTTAGTTTATTACGGATTAAGGAAGTGAAAAATTCTCATAATTTTCATGGATAAGTTATTACTGTAAAATTCGCTGCTATAATAATATACACAAAAAATTTTCACCATATCTATGTTAAATGCCCTTGTTCAAGAATATATTTTCATATTTTTTTTAAAATATTCCAAAATATTTAAAAATATTAATTTATAAATAATACTAATTAAAATAATAATTATACTGAACAGTATTATTATTTTAATACAACACGTACTAATATTTATCAGAAATCATTAACAAACTTTAAATTAATATAAAAATTTATCTATTGTTTTTAAAAAAAATATGTCTTATTTATTTTGAATTAATTATGTCTTAATTTGCTTAAAACAAATAAAGTTTTATTACATTGTTTGTGCTAGAAAAATGTCTAACCACATACATTCGTCATTAGAGCATTATTTGTTCTGCCATATCATACCTATTCTTTGGAAAAATACTTTCGGTAAAATGAAATGCTCTGTAAATATTTAAAATAAATTTTAATTTTCTTAAATCAGAAGTGTTTTTTTTTTTTTTTTTTTGACATTTTTTCTATAAAAAGAATTATATAACGTCTCAAATTCCATTTATTTATGATACTGTTTTGTCCAGTTAAATCAAATATATTCATTTTAATGCATTTAATCCTTTCAAAATCCTAAAATAAATTAAATAATTGTAACTATAACCAAATGATTAAAATTCAGAAAAACAACCTTAAGAGAGTTTTAAGTTTGAGCATATTTAATAAACAAAAAATTTTTTAAATTATTTTAGCTGAAGAATATAATTTAAAAGTATCTTATTTACGACGACATTGATGATAATATAAAGCTTCAAAACGATATAAAATTTTGCTTTTTCTATTTATGAATTATTATGGTTTCATTATTAACAATAATTGTTGTTATTATTAACAAATCTTAAGTAATAATTTATGAAAAATTTATAAACATTTGTAACTATATAAATGTCCCACATTTAACTCTAGAAGATTTTTCTCAAAATTTGAGAAATATTCTGCACATCGATGATTGCTTAAACTGTATTTTACGCTGAAAAGGAATTTTAACTATCTCCTTTAGTTTTTTTCCATCAATATCCTAATTATTTTACTTTTATTATGTTGATTTATAAATAAATAGTATATTATACAGCTGAATAATTAATTAAATAAAAATACTTACGACCAAACAGATTTCCCAGAAGTGTAACGGGTAAGCAGAAAAGCAGCACCAAAAGGTCTGCGATTGCCAGATTTGCCATGAATCTATAATAAACGGAATGCAATGTCCTGTCCCTCATCACAACTACAAAAGCACAAACATTTCCTATAATCCCTACAATTAATACCACACCATATGCAACACAGTAAGCCACTGTTAATGGTACAGAGTACCTTAAGAAGCAGCCAATGGGAAACGAGCACTGAACAGTATTATTTGTGTTTGAAAAGTTTCCCAACAGGTCTTTCGATGGGCCTGCGACAGGCCATTGCACGGAACTTAATTCTAAAGGATCTAAACTGGAATCTACCATGGTTGGAAAACTTCTACGATCAAATTCGCTTATACTGACTATGTGTTTTTAATTTACTTTCTCATTCAGGAGAAACTGGAATCGGAAACAGGAGAGAGATATCATCTTTCGCGATGCTGCGTTCGTTTCCCTGGAACTTCAAATGATGGGAGTTTCTCCGGAAAAGCGACATCTGGCGAACTTATCACTCCTTGAGAAGATTCAGAGAGGCGATTCGAGTAGGAATAACGAGCTGATTTCAAATTTGAATTTTAAATTTGTAAGTCTAGATTTGGGCATTACAGATTTCATTATATAATCAATATTTTTTATTTCGTAATATTTTTGTCTCTTTTATACTAAAAATAATCGAATGTAAAAAATAAATAATTTAAAAATTAGATAAAAATACTAAAAGTAAGCTTTTAGTAAATTTAGTAATGTATCTTTCTCTGTATGAACATAAATATATAATTAATTTTTAAAAACGCTCATTATCTAATAATGGTTAGAAAATCGAAAAAAAAACTATAACTTAATTCATCTTTTTTGTTAATAAAATTTAATTCTTAAATTTTAAGATTATCCAATTTGAAGAATAATCGAATATTTAAACATTTTTGTTATGTACATACTAGTGTTTGAAATATTATTTAGGAAGTTTAATTAACAAGTTTTGAATTACAATTCTCTCTCTCTCTATATATATATATATATAATTTTGGTCTTATTTAAATCAGAAGTAGTTTTAGTTAGTATTGATTGGTTCAATATATGCTACAAGAACATTACATTAAATAAGGATAGAAATCGAAGATTTACAGAAGATAGATACATTTAAGAAGATATATATATTTAAGACCTCGATTTTGATCCTCATTTAAAAATTTAATAAATAGTTATTTATTAACTCCATAGTGTTTAACTTAATATCTAAACACGCATGTTTATTATGCGCAATATTTTGTAAATGAAATAAATATCAAAATAAAAGAAAATAAGTAAAACGTTCATCTGCAAACTACTCAATTTTGTAAGTCAAATTTAACAATTGAAAATTTCTCCAAATTTAATTTTAAACAGTTTTTTTCAAATCTATCTTATGATTGCCCTTTTTTCTTTCTTGTTCTGAAATATAAATTTATTTTTGCTGAACATAAATATTTAGAATATATTTAGAAATATTCAGAATTTAATATTATATGTATAATCATAATTTCCCAGCCTTAAAAGTATTTTTATTTACATGATTCTAATAAATATTTAAGTTGTCAGTACATGCATTTCGTAAGTTTTCAAGTAATCATAATTTTAATAAAAATCACGAATCTTTTAAATTTTTTCATGGAGTTAAAATAGAAATAAGTAAAACACAATTATTTATTAATCTGTAAATTGTTTTCTTAAAATTATATATGCATACATTTTCTTGTGCTAAAAGTATTTTTCTTTACATGTTCTTAACAAATGATTACTTAATTTGTCAGCACATGAAATTTTCGAGTAACTAATATTTCAATAATTTACGAATCCTCGAAATAACTTTTAATCAAACTAAAATATAAACTAATAAATTAAAAAAAAGTGCTCAATAAACCATAGCTATTGAATGATCACTTAATATTTTTCATGAAACTGTCCCAACACTTCTAATCAAAATTAAACTTATTAATTTAATAAAAGTTGTATGCTGTTAAATAATATAAAAAATTAACTAATCTAAAATAATTAACGATTAATGATAAACTTGTCTTCTTAAGATTGAAACTTTAATAAAACAAAAATTCATGATAGATTTGTAACACTTTTACTTTTTGTTTAATTTTATCTCTAAAGTGATTTATTAACATTGAAAAATCACAAAAACTGTGAATGAAGTAGTGCTGCAATATTAACGTTTCTTATCTTCTAGATATCATAAGCCGAAATTAACCGCTTAAGCACTCAATAGCAGATGGTTTTTACATAAATAGTGATTCTTCTCGGCGATAACGATTCTTTCAGTTGATGTGCTGAAGAATTCATCGATATAAACATACAGGTGAGAACAAATATATTTGACTTCGAATTAGTTTCACTTTATGCTCATAGATGTCGCTATATCTAGTAAGTTGTATTAAGACATTCTCCTTTTCATCTTTTATTCAAACATGCCATAAATTTAAACTTACATATAACCTCAAAAACCTCATATAACCTCAAGAACTGTTACAAGCTAAGAATAAAAATATCTCTCCGTTGTGAATCTAATATGAAATGAAAATTATAAATTCTCACCTTTCAAAAATTAGTAAAATTAATTAATTAAATTAAACAATTTCAATAGAATACAAAGTAAGCATTTCAAAAAATTTGAATAACCAACTACTAACACTTAATAAAATAATTATTGATAGATACATTATATGCTAAAATTGTAGTTCAAAATTTTTCAAAATTTCGCAGAGAAATATATAGCATCTTGAATATTAGATTATAAATGGTAATTATCAATTTTTACTAATTAAATTAGATTTAGATTAAGCTTCTGTTATGGATAAAGAGCGAGATTATATTACGTATATTTTATTCATTAAATTACTTATATATATATATATATATATATATATATATATATATATATATATATATATATATATATATATATATATAAATTTTCTTTCTTAACATTCATGCCAGATAAACAGATAAATCTGTGTAACAAAAAATAATTTTCACAGAAATCAAATAATTTTTATTAAATTCTTTTTTTATGAAATCTTCAGAAGCAAATTTTCATGAAAAGAATATTGATTGTAAAAAAGAAAAACTGAAAGCTCACAATTATTGCACTCCTTTAATATGGTAAAAGTAGAAATTATCATCTATCTTTCACTGTCAAAATATTAATATGAATAAGCCTGGATTTTTATGAGATAGATTTATATCGGTTTGACTATTATTCTATTGGATAAATTTATTTCAAAAAATAATGTTCATCATAAATAAATAAAAAATACAGAATTATATCTGCAATGAATTCAAATAAGCTAATTAAAAATAATAATTTGTTAGCTATTAATTTTACAAAAGTAAAATGCAGTGATAGTATTGATTAAAAGTAATTTACTTTAAATGAAAATATTTTGATTTATATCTGGTTTCGAAATTTAGAAAATGTAAATAAAAATAAAATTTTAGCATTTAATTTTAAAAAATTATCATCCTCGGAACATTTAATCGTGCTTTAAGTAGAAAAATGCACTTTACACATTTTTGATGAAAGCTACAGCTCTTCATTTAATAACATGTTTGTTCTAGATGGCTGGTGGATGAGTGGTTAGCGTTCGTAACTCCTAAGATGTTGGTTCCTGGTTCGAATTCCATTTCAGACAAATACATTCCTTTTTCTCTGTTTCCTTGTCCTTCCTGCTGTTATGATGACTAAATATAGCTCACACTACTATAAACAGGCTTTTAGTAGAGTGACGAGGGTAATGCTACTCGCCTTCGTCACTCTACTAAAAGCTTATAAACAATTAAAAAATTTGTTTATATATATATATATATATATATATATATATATATATATATATATATATATATATATATATATATATATATATATATATATATATATATATATATATATATACATAAAAATCAAATTGCTTAAAAATGTAGCACCATAAAATTTTCTTAGCCCTAACTATAGTTTTTGTGTATGCATATACATATTTCTTGCTGATTATAAAATTGCATTTTCTGCTAATTATAATTTATGAGGATAAAATTGAATTCTACGGCGTTAATATTTTCGCTGAGCAATTAAAATAAAATATTACTAAATTATTTCGATATAATTATAAAATTAATGTAATATTATTATTCTACTATAAAAAGAATTATGAGATTTATTTAAGAACTAGTAAATAACTGATGAGCTACATGTTGCCTATTAAGATGTGGAACAAACTACGAGAAGCACAAATGTGGAATGGAATTGTCATTTGGAAACATTCAAAGAATTCTTACTTAAAAATTAAAGGACATGTTTAGTTAGTGAATGTGATTGTCTTAACTAAAAGATCTTCATTTTTTAACTTTACCATAAATTATTTTTATGCTGATATTTTCAATCATAATATCCTTAGTTGTTCAAATCCTTCAGGTGCTTATATCAGTTATGATGGTTATCTATTTTACTGTCATACAAATTTACAAGTTCAAAATCTACTTACACTTTCAGAATAAATTGCACTTTTTTACCACAGTTTTTAATATTGTAGCTAATCAGATAATGCTTTGCTAATAAGTTTTCAAAAATCTAAAATTTATTTCTGAATCTGAATAAACTAATATTTAAAAAACTATGGTAATTTCACTTAAAAGAGAAACATATTACCAAACACATTTAATTCGTTTAAAATAATTTGATAACGTAGTGACAAAAATTGCACTTCAAGTTTCAGTAAATTTTTGCTGAAACTGAAATTAAAAATAATTAAAAATTTGTTCTTGCATAAAGATTAATTTTTCAACCTTAATTTAAATATTGGTACTGCTGAAAAATAAAATGTGTTTAATTTCTTCTTTGATGTTATAAGTTTGTCAGTAAAAAAGTCAAAAATTTTAGTTTTAGCCTCATTACATTTCACAATAATGTATTGCTCTGATATTTCATTTTTACTTGCTATAAAAAGTCCACAATTTAAAACAACATATATAAAGATGCAAAATTCGAAATTAAGATGTAAAATAATCAGATTCATAATTCTGAATTTCTTATATTTACAAAGTTTTCTGTTATAGACTTATATTTGCTAATATAATATGGAAAATAATTTCCTCTGGTTTTTATCATCCACTAAAATCCATACATAAATATATGGATTTTTAATACATAGTTTTATTTCCACAAAAAAGATGGTGTTTATTTTCAATGACCAAAGAGAAGTAAATAAATTAGGCAGGTATAGCCGCCGAAATCAAAACATCCCCCAGCTATGTTGACCTTGTGTCTCACGCTGACCCGCATTTTGATTCCTCCGTCGCACCTCCTGGACTGAACTTGTGACCAGATCCTCAAGCCCTCCGGATGGAAGATGGCCCGAGATGTTGGCGAAAGGTCACAAAGAAATTTCTCTTTTTTAATACTACTAATGGAAAGCGATGGCTATGAAGACAGCTGAGATTATCGTGAGAAAAATAGCGGACATTCATTAAAAGTGACAAATCAATTACTTACATAAACAGGTCCTAAGTGTAAGAAAATTTCACGAAAAATCCTTAATGTTGTTTTGTGTGATGACTATCAAATAGCAAACTATACAAAATTCACCAGCTAGCTGTGATTGTTTTTAAATTATTTGCTTTGTATCGCGATATGACTTTTTTAATAGATAGATTTAAATATTTTACACTTCCAACAAGTTTAATTTATATATTTAAAATTTGAAAACAAGATATAATATAACAGATACAAAATATGTAATATTAATCCAATTTTTAAGAATTTTGATTTTTGCACGCATTTTATATATTTATATTACATAATTGTTAAAACAAGCATATAATTCATAGTATAATTTTCAGTATACAAATTTGAAGTTTAATAGGCTAGCAATATAATTCATAAAAGATGAAAAAATATTTTTGGTCCGTTGGGTTTGGCAACCCTGTTCATCAGAATTCGTTTTAGTTCGTTAGCTGAATGTGTTCTTTGTCCGAACCCAAAAAATCTTTTGTGAAAGTATTCGTTGTCCAATTCGTTCGCGCAGTCCGAACTGTTCGTTAACCAATGACCCATTATATGTCGATACTCCGAATTTTCTACTGAAATGAATCAGCATTGAGATTTGCCAATTTTTATGATTTCTAAGAGTGTGCAGGAACAAATGTAAAAACATCTGTATATATGTTTATTTACTTTGTTAACAAGAAAATAGCTTAATTTCTTTAAAAATTAATTTCTTAACTGTCAATTTAATATATCATTGAAACATCGTTCTACTTTTAGATTTAAAAATATCATACTCATAGATTGAATCCCTTAAAGGTACATATTTTCCAAAATTTTGTCAATACATATTCAACAAGAATGCGATAAAATGAACTTTTTTATTTCCTGCATGCTTTTATTTAAACTATTTCATTCAATGATAAATATCTAAACTAATTCTCAAAAAAATAACTGAACTTTATTTTAAAATTATAAGTATAGATACCTCTTCATAGATTATATAACATACATCCATGTATAATAAAAAAAAAACCTGGTTACTCGAATCTGTGTTAGAGGATTCTGATTTGGATCCTTTTAACGTACTTCTAAGTATATTACATTTATGTGAGAGAGCTGGTATTAAACAGGAAATATGTTAACTCAATAATCTGTATGCAGATATTATATAGATTACAATGCACGAGGAAATTAATATTTAAGGAAACTTACAAAGATATGAAGACATAAATTTACCAACCAAAAGATAGAAATCGGAAACGTAGTTGAGCATTAAAAAAATGAAAGCATTATTAAAAATAAATAATGCTTTAGTAGATATTGATTTGTCATTATTTACACAAAAATGCAAATAGTTAAATAAGCCTATATTTTTCTTTTTACCTCGATCTATCTTCCAGTCCATCTATTATTTATCTATTTATTGATGCTTATATATATACATAAGCATTTGCCTAGTTTTAATGGAGAACTATAAATACTTGCTGTAAATTTTTAAAAAAAATTTAACAATACTGCAAATACATTTTAATTTTCAAGCTATACATTAAGCATTTACTTAGAATTAAGAATATTTGTAAAGTATGTTGCATAAGATATTTTTATTTCACTTTTAACGTAACATATGCATTCAGCATGTTACATAAGAAATGCAAATGGAAGAATTTAAGAAATATTTTATCATACAAAATTATATATATAAGCTTTTGCGCATTAAATATTTGCTTCTTTTTGTATTCAAAGAATAAAGTATATCAAGTATGCCCTTGTCAAGTTTTTTTTAGTTTAACGTTAAGAAAAAAATAATTCCTTAAAAAATTTGAAATTTATAAGTGTTGAATCACCATAACAGAATCACGAGGAATTTCTAATCGATAAAACTCAATTCCATACATTTCCTTTCATGAATGTTGTTACAAGATAAATTATTACAGCCATTCTTGTTTTTCTTTGCTTTCGCAAAATTTTTGTTGTAGTGGAAAACGTTTGTTTCATTTTTAAATGTAAAAGAGTTAAACAAGTACATCTTTTTTTAATAAATGATAAGAATGAGATTGCTCTGCTGCAAAATCACCGTTTATTTAAATAGCACAATTATATTTTTATTTAAAATAACTTATAATTAAATTTACGAGTACAACTATGATATTTCTTTTTAACAGCAATAAGAGCAGTCATTTTTCCTGTACAGAAATTGTAGAATTTACCACAAAAAAATAAAGAACTTATGAATTTTACAATTGCCAGTATTAATAAAAGATTATACATTTACATATATAATAAATAAGTAATTGCCTTTCGAAGCTTCAACTTTTGTTTGGAAATAACCAGTTTAGTCATCATTCTTCTGTGAAAAAATTTTACAATAAAACAATTTATGTACTTTAAAATAATTCATTTGTCAATTAATTTTCAAACTAAATTCATCCAATGGTTAATACATTAAAGAATTTAAAACAAAATTAGCAGAAAAGTAATACCATAGCATTTTAGTTCTCAAATGTGATTTTTTCCTTGTTTTTTTATCAACCTTAACATCAGTTTTCATCGATTCTTTTAACAATCAATGGGTACATAATTAACACCTATTTTATGAAAATGATTCATAGAAACTTTGCACACATAAAGAAAGTAATATCACGGTAAGTTGAAAAAATATATAATTTTTATCTACATTTACGTACTTATTGTATATATGTATGCATTTACGTTGAGGCTCTTCATAAATTTAAATAACAAATTAAATCAATTGCCTTTTCATTTTTACATGCTATTCTTATATGTTTGATTTGAAAAATTAATTTAATGATAATATTACTGTCTCACTTCAATTAATATCATTTTATGATATTAATGCTATCGGAAGAATATTCTTACAAAATACAGCATATAAGATAGCCGCTGAGATTTGTTAAAATGCACCTGAATTTGAACATGCTCTTTACACTGTTTTAAAGAAAAATATTTCACAGACACTGTACCACATTCATGCATTCCGTTAAAGGAAAATACCAATTATCTCACCAAGAAGTGTACATACGCTAAGAATTACAATATCCATTTTCGTCATTCAACAGTTAACTGGTTTATAACCTATGCTCCTTCCCAAAGAAGAAAATTCATATTACTTGACAACCGTTCATTTTGAAATAAAATTGTATTTTGAAAGAAAACAGGAATATTTATCTTCCAAATTAAAGATTTTCCCTTCATCTCAAGAATATAGTACTGTAGAGACACACTCCAGTGTGTTAAAAAATCTTCACCATATAAATATTTACTTAAAGGTTATGCAAAAATATAAAACGTAGAAATTCTTTGTCATAAAATTTTAGAGTAAAAATTTGAGTAAAAATCTACTTCAATGGAATGAAACTAGTAATTTTTTACAAATTTCCAAAAGTAAAGTATTTTATTTCTGTTTTTGAGACTTATATTACATGATTGTTATTTGTGAAGAAATACATTATATGTTACTAACTATATCATTTTATATGGCTTTTAAACTCATTTGTATTCATCTCGGAAAATAATCTAAAAGCAATATTACGTTTGTATAATTAACTATGAATTTTTATTGAGTTCCAGCGGAAATTAATTTTAAAATTTTTTTAAACTTCATTCTATTTTTGTCAGAAATACAGAGTAAAATTAGTCTTAGGAACAAATTATTTTATTGAAATTATTAACAGTAAAGCATACATATTATAAATTGTTTATGTGTATAAATTATTTAATAAAATGTGTCATCAAACTACAGTACTATAAAATCCTTTATACTAATTAGAATTTACAGAAAAATATTAAATATCTGATTTCAACTTTGCTTCTAAATGACTCTAAGTCAGCTTATTAGATCATAAAACTTTTTGATCCAAGAACAATTTCATTACTAATTCTTAGAAAGATTAAAACAAGGTAGACTTATTTCGTAAATGGTTAATTAAATCATGTTAATGATTAATTTGAGACAACAAAGTAAGAAGTTTTATCAATTAAATAAAAATTATAAGCCTATAAAACGCCGAGTTGAATTTTTTTTTTTAGAATTCAGTGTATTTGACTTAAAAATTTTGCTTAAAATATTTACATTAATTTGCTTCAATTTATCTTAAACAATTACAAATCAAGCAACTGTGATACAAATCTGTAGGATTCTGGAGTAAATGGCAGAATGACATGATCGATAACAGCCTTCTCGTTGACCATGGTACATGATGACAGGCCTATCATTCAGCAATATGACGAACCATAACACAACAGACTTATTATGCGTCATTCAGTGTCTGCTCCTTACATTCAACACCGTCTGTAGCTAAATGAAAAGCCGTCAAGGCACGCACTGCATTGTTTACCTTTGACTCAAAACTAAAGACATTTGTGATGACAATGGTGCTATGAATGACTGACTTTTACCTGAAAATATCAAAGTTCCATAGTAAAAGTTTAAGAAATGGTGGAAGATTTTATAAGGAGTCTTATTACATTTGCAAAAGTTCAGAGCCTTGTCCAAGGCTTCAAAAAGAAATACCTAAATAACAGAACGTTCTTACGATCATGCTTCTAATGGATGTATATTCTTGGTCATGCGCCACAGCTAGCTTTATCACAGAGAATAATAGAAATCAACCATACTGATATGTACTGATAATAACTATTACAAAGAAATTATAAAATTATTCAAAAATCTATTTCAGCACTTCGCCGTTTTTTACGATATTTCGCAATTATATTTATAGAAATTTACAATCGTAGCGTAATTAAACTATGTAATGGCTAACTGTTAAACTAGAAAAATGCTAAATAGGGATTATTTTTCATGTTCGATAATAATTCCCATTTTGAAGAGTAGGTAAAATTCTCTTCGCACAAAGTGAGGACATGAAAGTACAAATCTTTGTCAAACGCCAAAATGATTAGTGATTGTGATCCTAATGAAATAGAGACAAAAGAGCATAACATGCAAATATTATAGCTCAGGCCACATACTATAAATCAAAAATCTCCAAACCTATGTTTGCAGGCACCCACCACACAACGATCGTCTCACGTATAACCACCGCTGTACAATCAAAATAATATATTTCAATTTTTAATAAAATGATAAATAAAATCAACATTTTTATCAATTAACTACATAAAGTTAGGAATAGCGTATGATATAAATAAATATACAAAGCAAACTACGATTGATCTCTTTTACTACTCATACCAAATATTCTATCTATTTCCTCATACCTAAAAATAAAAGTATCGTTATATTTCTGTGATTGTTGTCCCAATATAGATATTCTTACTAGAGCTTATCTCATAAGATACAAGCTGTAGTGTGGTTTCTGCAGTAAAATAATTATTCATGTGTCGTATCTACTACATTATTCAGACATTATTAGGTGTCGTTTCGATTTCTGTGTTATTGTGTTTCCTCCTTCTTTGCTTATGGATATATCACGTTTGTTTCAGATTATTTGCAAAATGAGTTGATCAAAAACAGCAAATTGAATGGAAAGGTTAATGCAGTTTTACCAGTTAGATAAATTTACTTGTAATCTAGGAATACCGTCATTGTGTAATGAAAACATAATGTTGAAGGTCATTTTTTGATATTCAAGCAATTTTTAATATGAACTATCAAAATTATATTTGAAATATGTGTACATTCAAATTTCATTTCAATAGTTAGAAAAAATTAGATCAGCTAAAATCAACTATTACCATTACACCATTAGTTTTATGAGAATCCTACTAGGATCTTAATGTATCTTTTTATTTCTGTAAAATTGATTCACAAATTTGCAAAGAAGTAAGTATCTCCTGGATAAGTTATTAAGAGAAGCATTTGTTAAATTATTATTTGAACTATTTTAAGATAAATGGAGATGATGCAGCTATATAAGACCTATGATTATTAGATAACACCATTACTAATGGGAAAAAATCCATTTCTAAAGAGAGCAAACACAGTTAATGAGAAAGGATAAAATATGGAAGTTGTTCTTATTACAGTTAAGAGAATCCACACATGTATCAGATACATCATAGTTAACAGTTTATGGTCAGATTAAAATTTAGTGCTTTATTGTAAAAGAAGATCTAAATTATTTTTGAGATTACTTTAAGCAGATAAGGATATGTATAAAATATATATTACATGTTGCTTTAGTCTTTCTTAATGTCTTTTTTTAAGTTTTTTGTGTAAGAATCAGAAGATGCACAAGTAATGATTTTCTTTTATTGATCACCATATAAAACTGAATCATTTCCAAGTTTTATGTTGTATTATTGCATAATCCCATTTGGTTAAATACTAACCATCATAAATATCATGGAAATAATTTCAAAAATGGTAAATTTAATTTGCGTAACTGTTATTAATTACTTTTTAAATGCCGTATCAGAATTTTTTCTGAAGATTCTAACCTCATTCTAGACAATTAGACACCTCAATTTAGTGAAGACAAAATACGCATTAAGTTTAAAAACTTAATTGAAAAAACAAAAAATTGCCTCACACAAACCATAATCTATTTTTTAACTATCAACATTAAAATTTTGACTTTGTTTAATTAGTAGCTTTTTCTTTACACGCAATGAAAAAGCAATAATTTGCACTTAGAACTGAAAGAAAAGGAAATCCATATCACAACAAAATGAATGGTATAATCAACGTATAATAAAATGCAATGTCAAAAGTCTCATTGTTTTACAGATGAATACTTCGTAAAATATATTAAGGCTTTATAGATTTTGTATACATCATTTAGTAATTTTCACTTTAGATAAGTACATTAATAATAATTTCCATATTTTAAATTATATTTTTGAAATTAATTATTTTTTAATAAATATACAAGTCTTACCATTAATTCTCCTCGAAAAATCAATGCTCCACCACTCCCAATAGATCCTCCAGAATGAGCTCTTAATTACAGAAAGAATAGGGATCCCTGCAAAAAATGTTTTAATTTTTGTAACTTAATGCTTTTTATTTTTAGAAGAGAGAATCTCATGTGTATAACAGGTTATGGTAAATAAAAATAGATTTTCCAATTTAATTAAATGATTTCAAAAACCCGTATTAACTTACATATGCATTATCTTTTTGTAATCATTTTTGAAATAACATATTGAACTTGAATTTGGACAGATAAATTTTCTGACTTTACTGTTGATTACTAATGTAAGTTGACGGCCACATTATTAGCACGTTTTCATTCGGTTGTCTATTCCTTGCAATTTGATTCCCATTACGGGTTTTGATGTTCTTAAAAATTCACGTTTAAGTATGGGTTCCCATCTAACGAGCCATTATGTGCAAAAAAAGAACTTATCAGCAGTAACACACCAATCCTTTATGATTAATAGGAAATTCTCAATAATGGGCACTCTAATCTATACTTTTTAAAGTTAAATTTAATGTACATACTATTATATAATTAAATTTAATTCAATCAATCTGATTAACATAAATAAGCAATCTATTAATAAATTTTAGTTACTTAATCTCTGATACTTATAGCAAATGAGTTGTCCTATGCTTCTCCTCAGTTAAATAATGTCTACTCTCCTTTAAGCAATTGATTTAATTATTGAAGATTACAACCAAGATTATAATTTTTCTAATTTATTCAAAAATATGTTTAAAATTGTTTAATTAGCTAATAAATTTCAATACTTCTGATGAAGATTACAGAATTTATTTTAATATCTCTATTTAAAGAGCAAAATGAAGAGACGTTTGTTTCAATAGAATTTATTGTTGAACTTTGATTTCCCATTACATCAGGGATTGAAAATTAAAAATATCATCAATAATTAAGGCAAGTTAAAATGCAAAATAATCAAGAAAAAATAAAGTTAATCTGTTCAATCCTGAAAATAATAATTAAAGATTTATAATAAAATGTCCGATAAAATATTAAAATGAATTGTCATATATCATTAAATATTAAATAAGAACACAAAAATAAATAAGTTATACTTATTTATTTGTGTGTTTTTAGTTTTATTTTGTGTTTCTCACTTATTTATTGTTTGTAACAAATTGTGGTTGTAACTTCTCATCTTCAAGTCTTACTTTAATATGAGTGTAGTTACTACCACAATATTATATTTTAATTACGAGAAATTAAATATCAACATATTTAAAAATTCATACTTTATATATCTTTGAAAAAGCATGTAAAAATGCATTCTACAATTCTACCTTTTTAACGTCAATCTCAATTTCCTTTTAATGTATTGTAAGAAATGTGTAATAATGTTTTCGATATTATCATAAAACTTAAACACTCTTTTTATACCATTTACGCTTTGATATTTTACATTTATTTCTTATTATTTTCTTATTGATATTTTGCATTTATTATTATTAGATTCACAGAAAAATAATTTTTATATTTTGCATGCTAATTTTCGATTAAACGTTAATATTATTTATTATGAAGAGCTACTTTATTTCTCAATTTTGCTAATATTAGTGCACTCGTTATATACAAGAATTACTAAAGGTAATTAATTAATTAAAAGTTCGAAATAAATTACTTACGTTTGCTTGAATAATTGATGTGTGTGTTTGTGCGTGCGTGTGTGTGTGTATGTGTATGTGTGTGTATAATTAGACATTTAAAAGATAAGTTTCAAAGATGAGTCCAGAACCATTTGGCAAAATGTGACGCTTCTATTGTTTTATTTATACATGATACAGCTTAAAAGCAGTCATTTATAAGTTATCACAAATCAAAGATTAAAAATATATTTAATGATAGTGAGATATAAAAGCGTAAAAAAGAATTTAGAACAACATTTAAAATTTTCTCTTCGTATATTATTAAAATCCGTAAGCTAGAAATTGCTTCAAAACGTAATTACTGTTTTTAAGTTACTAGTTTTAAACTTTTTGTAACCATAGTTTGTTATAAAATAAAAGTAAAATCAATAAATACAAATATTAATATATTAAATATTTATACTCATTTTATGCTAAATATCCAAGCATACGATAAAAATTGTGTAAAATATTTCATGTAAAACATGATATATATATATATATATATACATATATATATATATATATACACACACACACACATATATATATATATATATATATATATATATATATATATATATATATATATATATATATATATATATATATATATATATATATATATATATATATATATATATATATATATATATTCAAATAAAAGGATTTTTAATGTTCTTTCTACTCTTATAACATTTAGAAAGTTTAGTTCGAAGTTATTTAAAAATACTATTAAAAACCGATTATTGTTTCTTCATTAGAAAGATAAATTTGAATACAAAAGAACTGTAAAGACACATTTCACGGCAGTCAAGTAAAATCATGCATTGATTCAACAATATACATTGTTGTATGCATACCTAATGAAAAGCAAGTCCCATGCTACTTGCTTTTAAATAGGTATGCATACAATGTGTGTTACAATGTTCTTGTTTTTTTATACTCACTTTTCAAATACTATCGTCCTTTGCATTACTTTTCTTTTATAGTTCATATTTTATATTTCATGCTCCAAATAAATACCATAAATTCGTAAAATTCCTAATGAAAGTTTGAATGACTTTAAAAAAAGATATTGGGTATGAATGCATCGTTTTATTTAAAAATAAGTCGGAATAATTTCTTAGTTTATTTTATTTGTGCATAGAGCATATTTTAATATCAAGGTAAAGCTATCGATGCATTTCAAGGCATAGAAAGTTTCAAATAAAATATAATGAAAAGCGTTACTGCTCCCATTGGTGAAATATCTTTTGTTACGTAGGTATTTAAAAGAAAATACATAGCATTTTATATAAGTCTAGAAAATACATCTTTATTCAAAGAAACATATTTACAATTAGAATAGAGAAATATTTACGAGTAAAAAAGAAAATATTTTTCCTTTTTTTCTAAATTCATTTCATTGTAATGTTTATGAATCCAAAAAAAATCATTGTAGAAATTCTTTATCATCATATTTTTTCCAATCTTACTTTATATTGAATGAAAAACAATGTACAATTTTTTGTTATAATTTGAGCTCTGATTTTAATAAATAGTTATTATTCCTAACACTTTCTTTTTTTTTCCAGGAGAAATATTTTCAAACACTGGCAGTAACACTGATGTAATTTAAGAAACTTAATTGTGTGTATAATAGTCTGAAATATATTCTCATATACACATTTCTCATAAATGAATATAATAAGAAAGAAATCCTATGAATTCAAGATTTAGAGAATTTTTAAAAAGCAACCACACACACACACACATTTTTTGTAAATTGGAATTGTAAAATTCTTCCTCAAATTTTAATATTAAGATTGATTACTCAAAAAATTAACACTTTAAGAATTTCAAATCAATTATGGAAATTAATAAACTATATTTTATTTTAATTTAATTCTTTGATGAACAGTTTGGATAGCAAATATTTTTTTGTCCAAATGATATTCTCTTGAATTAGAGGAGTGATGCCTGATTTAAATATTAAATCTAAAATAGCTACATTAAAGCACTGTAATAAATTAAATGACATCATTTCATGAAATAAATACAATACCTCTATTATCCTAGCATAAAATTAATTAGAAATCAAAACTGACACAAAATTAGCTCCCACGAGAAAAGCTATGAACTTTATTTATCGAAACAAAAAATTTGTTCATCCTACAAGAAATGAAATTTTTCAAACTTTTTAATTATTAAAATATTTTATAAATTTATTTTTCATATGATCAGCAGTACAATTTTTAAATATGATTCAAGTTGTTCATTTTTAATATTTATACAAAGTGAAAGGCTTCCGCGTGTGTTAATAACTAATTTCATTATTTTATTATTGTTTTCAGGAAGATAATTTTAGTAATTTGAATAATTTTTGTGGACCCACATTTTTATATAATTGAAATGGCACAAATTAGAAAATTTAAAACTCATTTTATCTTGAATTTAGAATATTATTTTCAATCTTAAAATTTTACACTTAGATACAAGTCACTCTCTAATTTGAAATAAATTTTCTTGAATATTTTTCAAACAATGTACTAAAATATTATTTGATTATTAAAAATTTCTTTATATAGTAAATAATCTCCCTTTTTTTGTAAGAGTCTTAGATATCAAATTTTATAGTCTATTTTAAGGCATTGAATTAATTTGTGGTGAGAAAGTACGTTATTTCTCGTTAAGTTATTTTTTGTGGCTGGTAAATATTTTGTTTTGATAAAAAAAGACTTGATTATTTGCAAAAAAAAGTCAAGATTTAAAAACTGATTTTAATTAAGAAAGACTTTTACGAAAGCAAATATTTTTTAATATATTTACTTATTTATTTACTTTTTTTTGTTAAAAGGTATCTGTACTAATTTCTTAAAAGCATTCATTTCTTTTAAAATTAATTTTTTAGTTTCAATATCATAAAAAAATTATGTACAATAATTTTATCTCTTTAATATTTAACTATCATGCTTTTTATTTATCTTACACACAAATATTAACTATATAAAATATATAAATATGTGTATCCTTATTTAGTATAAATATTCCCATAAAAAATCTGATACAAATTTTATTGTCAGATATTTTACTATCGTAGCTAAATTTTAGTATGTAATAAAATTTTAGTTTAGTATTAAACCCTTTATTAATAATTTCACTTTTTACATTATATAATAGGCTAATTATATTGAAGCAGTATATTTTAATAAAATTTAAAATATGCAATTTTAGAAATTCTTCTTTTTCTCATTAATAAATTCCGAAAAAAGTGATTTTACAGGATTCATAAAGATCAAAATTTGAAAATAGCTAACTTATTCATATTTTATTTTTAAATATGAGCTTACACAGTTTTAAAATTTTTCTAATGAAATATTTTTGTGAGTAAAAATTGTTTCATCTTAATAAATCAATAATTAATAATAAAAATCATTTAATATTTAAATGAAATGATATTTATCCTGTAATATTAGATCATATAAATGTTAATTTCCCTTTAAACTTACAGCAAGGTAACAAATACAGCAAATAAATCGTTAAATATTGTTAAATATCACTCAAAAAATTAATAAAATCATGAGAAATGTACCATCCAAAATTACAATCAATATGACAGCCGTCATTTAGTAGCCATTGCAATTAAAAAACAGAGCTTATATTCTGTAATCCTTTAAGATTTTCTATGCCAAATCGTAATTTAAAAAAAAACATTTTGAAAGTTAAAAATTACTATTTAGTAATGTAGTGAATAACTCTTCCCAAAGTTTCATGAAAGAAAAATTTTAATGTTCTAATCACACATAAAGGAAAAATATTACAAACATAAAACAATTCTTCCTGATAATGTAATATATGATCAGTTGAATTACGTAAATGGTAATTAAAATTATTTCATCACAAGAAAACTTAGCATTTTTCAATAAAATTGTATTTACAAGAATATCTCATGAGTAAATAGCTCCTTAAGAATTTCATTTTTATAAATTTCTCCTCATAAAAAATAGTATAGAATATGGAATGTTCATTTTAAGCATTATTTGTAAGCTTTTAATGTTACAGAAATAATATATAAAAAAACTAACACCTTAAATTATCAGTTCAAACATTGAAATATTTTGGCTTTTCAGAAAATATTCTGAATTAAACAATGAATATTGTTTAATATTAACATGCTCATAACGTTCATCATAAAAGTAGTAATATAGTAGAAATAATTCATTTAATGTGAAATAGATTAATTTGACAACATGAACTCATTCACCTGTTCACATCTTTTATGAACATCGCTGTAACATATTACGTATAGATGCTCTAAAATTCCAGTGCAGTCTGAACATTTTAATATTTATTGCACATTAGTGCTTATCACAGGGACTTTTAGGTGAATATTAAGCTATAAACTTATCGCAGAGATGGAAACTTGAAAAAATCCTAATTACTCACACCGAATGACTTAAAGCCAAAAAGTAAAAATTCGAAACCAGTCACAAAATGTTCGTCAATGTCCAGGAATGAGCTTTGTAACTTTCTCTCCAGTGAACATAGTCCAATCACCAAATAAAGTAACCAATGTCGACCTTTGGTGTTAGTATTTTATCTGATTATAAGAATAAGTTATTTCACAAATGGGCCGCGGTAGCCTAGTGGTTAGGGCATCCACCCGGAAGGACGGGCTTCAATTCCCAATGCCGCCAAAGACCCACCGTGTACATGCGATATACGTGCTCGTTAAATCTGTGAAATCAAACGCTCTGTGATTGGTCATTGAGCAGTTACCATGGGTGCAATGGTCTGGAGAACATTTCCTCCCCCTTCAGATCAATGTCAAAATTAAGGGAGTAGATCCTCTGGTAGAGCCATCTATCGGCGGATTTAAAGAGCAGAGACCAACTTTCACCTTCGTGGTGCACTGATTAAAACGAAAGATGCTCCCTATTGACTTAAATTCGTATAGCCAAGGCATAGCGAGCTTGGCTTGTCCAAGTGCCATAATAACAACAACAACACAAACGATTTACATGACTCAATGAAATTTAATAAAAAAATTCTAACTTTTTATCTCATTCACAATCTACCAATACACAAATAAAACTCCTAAAATATCATGTTATGCTACTTAAATTTTCTCATTTTTCTACAATGCAAATAACTTTAAACACTCATATGTTGTTACTATTATTAGATAAATATTTAAAATGCTATCATAATACCTATTTCTTTCCAAAAAACAAGTTCTTACAATCTTGCTAAAATGAATATGTTTTATTTATTATATTAAATTAAATTATTTAAAGTGATTTAATTTAATAGTTTAAAGATTTCAAAATTAATTTCTTTTGCAGAGTGCGAGTTATTTTTTTATTCGAACATATCTTTAGAAATTTCATTGAAATAATTTTTGCACATTGTAAATATTTTATCGAAAATTATGATTTTAAAATATATTCCTGAAAATATACACATAATATCCTTAAAATAGTTTGTCAACATAATAATACTGCGTTGAAAAAAACAATGTATTTGGCAACGCGCACACAAGTACAAGATTTAAAAATTTTAAATTTCAAAAAATTCATTTTATAATATTCTTAATTTATCTAATTAAATTAAAATTAATTTATGCAAGTTTACTAATAAATTAATTATAAATAAAATAAATAAATCATAATAAAGTTAAGGAAAATCGGGACTTTGAGTTTGAGTGAACATATTATGTGTAGGCATGCACAAATCTTGTAAATAATCATACTAAAATCTTATTTTAATTGTTAAACTAATACAGTTCTTACAAGAAAAATAAATCCAATAAAATTAGGTATATTAATTGAATTATGGCATTTATTTACTACCAGAGTAAAACCATTTACTCTCTATGCTTGTTGGAATTTCATTAAGTTAAATCCAACATCAAATGTCTTTAAATTAATTTGCTAATTTATAGACTGTAAATAAAGTTTTCGTTTTATTGTATTAGAAACTCTTTTGTATTTACATTAAATTAGCTGTTTAAATTTTTCTCTCTTACCCTTATGTGTATCTTTACATATTTATTAAACGCTAATTAAATTTAAGAAAATAACTTCTGCAAATAAACTAGCCCACTCTAGATAAAATGCTTTAAGTATATCAAAATGATGAGTGAATAAAATAAACTATTAAATGTATTATCAAAATTAAAGGTTTTGAATAAAATCATATGGTCATATATTTATATGTTAGATATTTGAATGTGTGTAATAATAAATAATGATACGAGGATCACTTTGAAATTTTGGAAGTACGGGCAGATAAGAAAGGCTTGATAAGAATAATTGGCAATATTTGAAAATATAAACTAATTTACTCAAAAACGATTTTTTCAATGCCAAAATTCAAATACACTGGCCATAAAAAATTAAGAAACAACTTTTTTCAGAAGTTCACCATAAAAACTGACAATAATCATAAAATTTATATTTTATACAAATGATAAAGTAAACTTATGTAAATTTATACAAAAACACTAGCTATATTTATAGAAAAGAGCATATATATACATACATATATATATATATATATATATATATATATATATATATATATATATATATATATATATATATATATATATATATATATATATATATATATATACGGGAGAAAAATATACAAACATCAGGCTTTCGTTTAAATTAGATGTAACTTTTCTTCACATTGACAATAGACAGTGGGTCTCACAATGTCTGAGAGAAGCCGTTTGTCTGGTTCGTTAAGTTAGCGAATGGTCGGCTCGATGGAAATGGAGATGTTACAGACTGGTGATGCTAGACGCCTTAATGCCTCTCGCAGTGTGGTTCACCATCTCTGGAGTCAATATCGAAACGAAGATAATGTGTCCAGAATATAGGTCGAAATGAGCTGCAACACTTGCAAAAGACTTTTTATAGCTTTTTCAGTCCAAATAAGTGGAAGGATTTCTATGCTACAACTTGTTTCAGACCACTGTGTAGCATCAGGAAGAATATCATCTAGTATTGTGCTAAGGAGTTTCAGTTATCTACGCAAGGTGACTAATTGTATGTGTCTTCCTCACCCGACGACAGAGAAGCCTAACCTTGGTAAGAAAACACGTTTCGTGGACCAGACCTGCTTTTGTACTTTTTACAGATGAGTCCAGATTCACATGGTAGAATGATTCAGGATGCGTACTGATATGGAAGGAACAAAGCACCGAATACCATCAATTCAGCTTCGTGGAAAGACAGAGTTACCGTGGTGATGTAATAATGATTTGGCACGCATCTCTTTCGGTAGTCACACTTACCTGTATTGTTAAAAGGAAGAACTGTGATATCGCGATAGATTTTTGATTCAAATGTCTGCATATGCCGGTGCAATTGGCTATTAATTTTTTTCTGTTGGATAATAACTCATGAGCTCGTTGAGCTGCAGTTGTTAAGGAAAAACTTGAAGGTATTGTTTCGAAGGTGCCTGGTCTTCGTTTCCAATTTCGAAAACAGACAACTTAATTGACAGCAGAAACTCGATGCCACTAATACATTCCAGCTAATAATAGGCATACCCCATATTAAAACTCCTTGTTATTAAAATTCTATGACATTTTACGATATAAAACTGTGATTATTCTTTTTTTCTAAGAATGCATCTTTCCAGTGAGATCTTTTTTGTTAACCATTTATGCCTTTTTATGTGAACTTCTATGTTACAATCATTACAATCAATAGATACATGTTTTGTGCGCAAGTCATCCAAATTTGTTTTTCCTACATTCATTTATTTGTAAATTAGGCTTAAAAAATCAGTTGTTCCTTAACTTTTAGAAACCAATGTAGTTTAGAATAAATAAATTCTAGGTAAAAGAGAAAATCTAATAGATGTGAGGGAATACTAATGAACATTTTTTGATTTTTAAGATGAGATAAAATTGAAAATAAAGTGCTAAACTTCAAAAACTAATGTTTTGAAATGAAACGAATCTTATATTCAGATAATTTACAGAAATTTGCAGATATCACATTTCTCTTCTGCATGAGAAATTTATGGGAAATATCCGTTGTCAGTTACAGTTCCAGATAATGCATGCTCATCATAAAAAATTTAATAATAGCTATGTATTGTACTTTCCAATTATCACAAAAAAACTTATTAGATCCGCCACAATATACAAAATTATTCTTACATAGCTCCGAATAAAACATGTTTTTGTTTTATTGCCCATAGTTTAACTGAGAACTATAATGAGGATCCTGTCAGAAAACGAAAGAAAATCCTGACAAATGATGACCACTGCGTAATTTCTAAAATCGTAATTGGAGAAATGAAATGTAGAAATCTAATTTTCAACGTGTCATAACTTTTAAAAATAAAATAAAGGCATTTAAAATCCATTCTATGTCCACATTGGTGAAAAGAACGTGCCGTGAAAAAAAGTAATGTATGCCGTTTTCTGAAGAATAACAACTTTATTCTATTTTCATTGGACTAGTCAAAGCTATCAAGCTGGAAGTGCAAAAGATAATAATACAACTGATTGATACACTAATAAATGTTCCTAAAACTCTACGAGAAGAGAATGTAAAAAACGCGTATGCAATGCCATGACAATAAATCTTCTTTCAGTAATATTGACAGTTGAATTTCTTGATCAAAAACACTCCAATGTGATATAACATTCAACATAAATAGAGTATTTAGCTTCGTGTAAGTTTTAGCTACATTTTTAATTTAGGAATAGTATAAATACGTGATGAGAGTATAGATGCACTTTTCATTAGACATTCATTTCTTTAAATAAATGAAAAGTGCGCTATAGATGCACTTTTCATTGATTTAAAGAAATGAATGTCTTGAAACATTCAATCTTTGGAAAATATTACCAACAGAGATGGATTTCTGAAAGAGAAGTTGTTTTAAACATTCCTAAAATTTTGCTAATTTAAAAAAAATTATGTATTTTAAGCATTTTAGAGTAATCACTGTTAGCTAGTTAACTTTAAATAAAAATATTTAAATCAAAACCTAAAAAAGAAAAGTGAGTTCAAATCCTCAAACTCAATAAACGAATTTAAAAACTAAATGACATTAACAATATGGACAACTTTATGAGCAATAATGATTTTATTTTTACTAACTAAACTTATCAATATGCTGTAAAAGCTCATTTAGCAGAGTTTTCACTACTTTGTGAATTATCTAATGTCTTAAGGCATAAAAATGTCTGCCTCGTATTGATTCATAAAAGGACATTTCATAAATAGCAGGTCATACTATTTATGAAATGACGATTACTATTTATGAAATAGCAGGTCATACTATTTATGAAACTATTTATGAAATTATCGCAAAAATGGAAACTGATGAAAACTTCTACGCATTAATTCAAATGAATGTATTAGCACAAAGTTAAAATATAATATCAATGACTTGAAACAAAACCCCACTTTTTGTTCTACAAAGTAAATAATCCTAAATTATGTCTCCATTAATGAAGAGTGCTTACCATTACTTCAAGATCAACGCTTTAGATAGTGTTGAAAATATAAGAACAATACCAGAAGGAAGTGCGTGATTTAATTTATTTTATCAAATACAGAAGTAATTAGTCATTTTATGAACACCACTGATTTTTCTATACCACGATAAAAAATAAAATTTTCTTACGACCATCTGTTCCTCAGTAAATTAAATTACCGCTATTGTAAAATTCTATTTTCATATTAAAATACTATATAAAATATTTCACCATACTCTTTTTTAAGTATTTAAGGTTCTATTGATTTCAAAACCTATTCTTTTTATCATACCGTAATAAAATATCTTCGGCATTTAACAAAAGTCGATTATCCGTATAATCCTCCATAAAAGCATTAAATTTTTTCCTAAATTTGGACTGTTTGTTTCCTTAGAACCGGGCTGATTATACATAATACTGCTCGTTTACATTAATTCCATGCATGTATATTCACTGATTTCAATTATATGCAGTGGTTTTGAGATTATTAGCGTTTCTCGTTTTGCACCAACTTGTGCTAATCTTAGAATTATCATCCTTTTAAAATGAAAACGGAAACTTGCTTAATTTACTTGACTACCAACACTGCTTAATTTAAGAGAAATAATGTATGTGTGTGTTCTTCATTGACACATAGTTGTAGGTACAGAAAAAATGAAACAGTGTTAAAATGAATTTAAGTTTAAGTACGAGTCCTGCTCCTAAATATTATTAGAAACCAAAAAGGTGAATATGATATAAAACTGCTTTCATCTCTTAAAAGTTTTTGTACGCAGTTTAATTTCGTGATTGTTAAAATAAAAAAAGTAATTTGCTGAAAATTTTTTAAATATATTCATAATCAAAGCTCCTGAACACCGAATTTAGTTATTTCAATTTGTGAGAACTGAGTCCTCCATCCTAAACGCAGCTTTTCAACTTGTTATAAACTTACGTAGAGAAGTAAGAGTGATAACATAATTTCTCTATTTATTTTAATGTATTTTAAAATTGTGTATCAAATTCCTTGTATTTATAAAAATAGTGTAAATAACATGCTGTTTCATTTTATTCTAGGGTAATATCGAATTCTTTTTAAATGTGTCGATCGATTTAAATAAATTCATATAAAGTTTCAATTTAAAATACTTTTATATAAATGCAATTATCATGAAATGTCATTTCAATTAAATGTCTGAGAACGAAAACACTACACCTGTTTTTAAATTGAGATTATTTATATTTAGTTGGCAAATATACGAATTCTAAACAAGGTGTAACCTTCTCAAGGTAGTTCAACTGACTCAAATATTCCATTTCTATCATATGACTGTCACATACACCTCACCCGCATTCACTTGCCTGGCCTATATTTCAGAAGAAAACAATTTGACACACATAAATACCATCGTTAATTATATTCCAAACAGAATATTTTATTTTTTATTGCTTTAAGTATTCTCAAAATAACTCTACCTTTGGAAATGGTAAACACGTAAAAAATGCTTTGTGAAAAATTTGCTTGTGTTCAATTATTTTCTAACTTAGCGTATTTTCTTTATTTGGTTAAGATTCGGTTTCATTAATTTCGAATAAAAATGTGTGTTGCAATCGTATCCAGTAAAAGGTCGTAGAACTCTGGCGACTTGTGTGCCGGAGTGACGTCACAATATTCAGGTTCATGTGGGTCACGAAGATGCAGGAAGCAAATGAAGTTGCCCGACCAGGCGACACAGACCTTTCAGAAATCCCGTTTCTCGCATAACACTTTTTTCTCTTTGATGGTTCTTTTATTTTGTTCTTTCATCAATTTTATTATCTTCTGGTTCGTGTGAGAAGGAAGAGCCACAACCTTGTTCGCGGATTCCTTTTTCTCACTCATTCATTTCTTCTTATTGCCTTTCATTCATTGGCATGGTTGCCGACACTGAAAAGGTTTCTTAAATGGTACGCAGATTTGAAGACCGCAGGTTAAGAAGTTAACCAACCGTGTGGCAAAGTTCATATTTTTTAAGTTTTATTCATCTTTGCACCGCTTTTCCACTTTATTCAGTTTTTTCTCCTAGAATAAAGAAGTCATTTGGAAGCAATGTTTTGAAGTCATGATGATGCCGGAAATTATAACATTGTGCCTATAGTATTCCAACTCAGAAGTGGATGTGCAGATTTACCTCTATTTAAGAATCCCGTTAAAAGACATTTCTAGTTATTTCTTTACTACTTCAAAAGTGTTAAAATATAATATGGAATATTTCATTGAAATTGTTAAAAAAATTTATGTGTGATTTCTTGAAAATCTCAAAATTTTATACGAGATTAAATGGATTTCAAAGAAATAGTTACACTGAAAAGCGGCATTTAATTGGATCAAATCTTTCAACAATTCTGATTAAAAATACCTAAAAACTTTGATAAATACTTCAAGCAAATCAAATGTTGATAATATTATTGATTTGATATTTTAATAATTTTAACCTCTACTAGTAAATAAGAATCCTCTGAGAGTATTTTGAAATTGGTTTCAGTAATCACACTTGGATATTCATGATGTTTGTGAGTGATAGAAGAAAAAATACACAAAACTGAATATATCTTGAAAGTTATCTTTAAGATTCCTTCAAATATTGTTTTTCTTGAGAGTACCATAGTGGAGAAAGTAACTTCATTTGAAATTACACCGTGAATTAAAATTGCACTTACAGCTTGGTTTTATTATAAGTATATTTCCACCTAATAAACAATCTAATTGCATTCAGAAAATTACTTGAAAGCAGAGAAAACAATTAGGAAATCTTTGTAAAATGAATTTTTAACGACTGTTTACCGGTTACATAGAAGCTGTAATTATAAGACATTCTTCCTAAATTCCATTGAAAACGAGGAATTGCTGACTTAAGTGCTTTTAAGGTAACTGATTGTCTTTACGAGTCTACTAAAGTAGTTTTCATTCTATTCAGTGCACTAATTAAATTCCCTAGCTCAATGTATGCTTGAAAAGGATTGAAATATAATTTTGGTTTTTCGCGGGAGAAGAAATTTCTTCCGGTGTGTTTACTCACATGCTCACTTCTCCGCCAATCTTTTTCTGGAGGCCTTACTTAGGATAATTTAACCATGATAACAAGTCAGAGGATATTGAAACTTATTTGGAATGCTTTTATCCTCATTTTGGTAAGTGTTTATTTTTATTGTTTTCATACCTTTGATGAAAGGAAAGCAATTAACATTAGAATTAGGGTGTAATTTTTAAACTTGTATAAGTCCTATTTACAATTTTAAGCTTATATTCTATATACAAATTTAATCAAATGAATTAAAGTTTAAATTATAATACATATCTTAAATTTATTTTGTATAATTTAATCATGTAAATAAAAGGGAAGGAAAAAGCATTACTTTTGAGATTGAAATGTAAATTTTTCTTTGAAATATGGATTTTGAGTTTCCCAAATTCTGCAGTTTTGAATAAGAAATGTTTATTTGTTATGCTTTAAAAATGAAGCAATTAAAAATATTTTCCTAAGCATATTTTAAATGCAAAGTAAAAAGGGAAATAATGTATTTAAAATATTAAGTATTTAAAATTGCAGTTTAAAGTGTAATTGGATAAATTTGTAAAATATCAAGATAGAAATAATTTATCTTCTCCTAAAATATTTGTGTATCTTGAAACATTCCTATTTAATATGATAAAATTATCCTGAGTTGTAAAATAAGAAAAATAATTTATGAAGTTTATCCCATTGTCTTCTTACCTAAATTTAAAAAAATATTAGCCAAGAATATCGTCTCTAAATCCTTTTTCATTCTGCTTGGCAATGCTTCCTAAAATGATAAATTGTATTTTTAATTGGATGGTTTCCATAGCAATGAAACTCCAATTTATCCAAGTCTGAAAATGTTCAAAGATTGAATAATCATCAAATGATTTTTTTTAATTTACCCTTTTTAAATAAAATTATAAGATAAAACAATAAAACGTAATTTATATATTTTAAATTTCTGCTTTCAGTGTGGCGAAACAGAGTTGTCTTAATTACTAACTAAAACTAATTACTATAACGTTTGTGTTTTCGATTCAAATTTGTAATGAAATAGTATTTTTCCATCATTAATATAACTAAAACAAATAAGAAACAAAGTAGAAACAAATTTGAAATACAGACGATTTCGTTTTCATTTAATATATATATATATATATATATTATATATATATATATATATATATATATATATATATATATATATATATATATATATATATATATATATATATATATATATATATATATATATATATATATATATATATATATATATATATATATATATATATATATATATATATATATATATATATATATATATATATATATATATATATATATATATATATATATATATATATATATATATATATATATATATATATATATATATATATATATATATATATATATATATATATATATATATATATATATATATATATATATATATATATATATATATATATATATATGCCCTTTATCAAATGGTGACAAATAAAGACAAGAATTATTTAGTATTTTCGAGATATGATATTTGTTTTCAAAAGTTTTAATATAATATTTATACATCTTAAGAAATTATACTAATTATATTTAACGATAGGGATATCAAACAGTAATTTCTAAGATTCTAATTACTTCTGTAATTAATTTAACTTACTTGTGTTCTACTGAATAAAATGTGTTAATGACCTACTTATTTTCTTTACTTTTGTATCTCTGAGGATAATTTCGGAACGAAGCATTTCCTTGTTAGTTTTGAATCTTCCGTTTTTTTCCCCACTGAGAAAATACAGGAAGAAAACATAAAACTGTTATATTTCAAAATTTTAATAATAGTAAGTTATTTAAATTTCTGTTTTATATAAAAACAATATTGGCATAAAGTATTAAAGAATTTTAATGAAATATAGCCGCAAGATATTTATCAGCTCTTTTGCTTTTTGATGGAAATATTATAAATTTATACATTAGCATACCTGAAAACAAAGAAAAATTAAAAATCATTAATTAACATTTTTAAAAAATATTATTATATAATTCATTTCAAAGAAACCAAAAAAAATTAATCATTTCGTACCTTTATTAAATTTAATAATGTATATATGTCTTCATTCATGTGTGTATATATGTCTAACATACAAAATGCGTGTATTTAAATGTATATATACATGCACATATATATATATATATATATATATATATATATATATATATATATATATATATATATATATATATATATATATATATATATATATATATATATATATATATATATATACATACATAAATATAGATATATATATATATATATATATATATATATATATATATATATATACATAAATATAGATATAGATAGATATATATAGATATAACAGTCGAAGATTGATGTGGAGTTTTATCAATCCCCCTGTTAGTTGTTATATAATATCGTATCCAGAATCCTTCTTATGTGTTTCATAGGATAAAATCCAGGTGAATCCAAGGGATCTATACAGACAGAAAATCATGCTGAAAATTTAAACTGAATATGTGGTTACTATAATAGTCAATTTAGCAATATATTATTATTATGTTAATCCTATTCATAGTTAAATTAATAAAGCTTTTTATGATAACTTTACTCGCTTAAATAGATGAATGAAGCTTAAAAAAGCTATGATACCTTAATTCAAAATAACTACAAAGGAAAGCGAATTATTTAAAAAGTTCTTTATATATGAAAGATGAAAATTAAGTCAAATTGCATGCATATAATTAAATTAATTTTAAAAATATTAAAAATTATGTAAATGAATTATTTTTATTAAATAATAAATTTTGATACATAAATCGATTGCATTTTTCTCAATTCCATAAGTGCGTAAACTGATACTCACTCTTGAAATCTTTCGAGTGAATAAACTCTAACTCACTGAAAGAATTGAGCACTAGTTTATTTGATACTTTTTGCATATTATACGAATAGCATATAGTAAATTGATTAATACTATTTTTAATTTTCAAAGAAATTATATAGTTTAAATATTTATTTAATTTTTAAGTAATTTTTAAATAAGTTGAAAAATTATTTAGATTAAAAATTTTTAAAAAATTAATAAGAAACGATATTTTATTAAAAATTCTGAATAACATCAAAAATATTAAATAATGAATTATTACTGCTATAGACAAGAGTAAGTTAAGAAATGTTATATTAACTTATTTTGAAAACTAATGAATTTTGGGAAACATTAAATTTTATAGTTAATATAACCATAAACATTAACTTTTGTATGTAATTTTTTAAATTATTATAAATATAGAAATACATGTTTAGAAGTAATTTTATGCTTAACTTACATCGTTAATTATTGAGATACCTTAATGTTTAGGCTAAAAAAATCAAGAAAAATTACTTTCATTGAGTAAATTAGCTCCGTTTAATGTAAAATAAGTACTATATTAGTATAATTTTTTGAACCCACTAAGGAAATCAGCTTAAATTTCTACTCAAATAGGTAAACCATTATAATTTTAACGATAACATAATTCAACTAGTCTGTTATTTAAAAAATCTAACAGAATTTAAAGATGCAAATATTCCAATTATATATATATATATATATATATATATATATATATATATATATATATATATATATATATATATATATATATATATATATATATATATATATATATATATATATATATATATATATATATATATATATATATATATATATATATATATACATGTATATGTATGTATTCAGTATTTTGCCAAATGTAAATCTTTTTTGTTGTATATCTAAAATTTCTTGCCTTAATATTAAATTAAATCCGCAAAAACTTCTACAAATTATGTAATAGTATAACAAATTTTATAATTTTATAATTTTATAATAGTATAACAATTAATGTTTTTTAAATTATAAATATATGTTTTGTGTAATTTGAAATAAGTAAATTTAATGAAGTATTCCAAGTTCGATTTCAGAGTACAAGAAAACAATTTGTCATATTTGTTTTATCTGAAGACATTTTAATCCTTCATATGTAAATTAATCATTCGCTTTGTTAAATGGAAAAAATGAAAACAAATTAATCATCGTCTTTATCAGTGAAAAAATAGTAAATAAATCCCTATTGTGCAATTTATAAGTCTCAAGACAGAACGTCTTGAGTTTTATTTTCTTTAAAGCATCAAAATTCTTCCTGCTTAGTGGATCATATCAACAAAATTAATCTTAATATAAATTCAAATATTTTTTATATTACTAATGAATTTCCTCTTAATTGTGAATGATTATTAAGATATTATCAAAAGTAAAATTTATTCTTATATTTCTTAAAATACAATTTAAATTTACTTAAAATAAGAAAACAGTTTGTTATCATTTCATAAAGAAATTATAAAAATTCATGCTTTTACTTGAGGATTTTTTAACGAACAAATTATTTTATATTTAATATAACATCATTTACAACATGACATAAAAACGAAAACCAACGACTTTTTTATTATTATTATAAATTTTCAAGCATGTCTAAACAATGAAATATAAATTTCAATTTTTAGATCTAAAGTATCTTTTATATAAGAGAAAGAGGGTATTTATCATGTATTTAATTAAGATTTGTGATCAATTTAAATGTATAAATAATAGATATTTTTCTGTAAAAATCTGTAGCTACAAAACTTGTGAAATTAATATGAATTTAAATTATTTTACTTAGAAATCACGTAAAATTTTTAATATATAATTTTTTTTTGTACTGAAAGCAACTAACAATATTTAGAATATTTTATGAAATATAAGTAAAAACGTCAGTTATGGTATAAATGTAAATATTTTTTTTATTTTCGCAAAAACTGGTATTTTTTAATAACTTTAGAGATAATATTTGTGTTTCTTTTACTCTTTAGAACTTAAGTGACTATAATTTTCATATTCTTCAATGATTATTTTTTGAATTTATGTTTCCGAAAATAATCATTAAAGAGTATAAACATCGTTATAAATGAACATTCTTATATTCATTAAATTTTTGTGGGAATTTTTAATGTATAAAAAGAAATTTTAATAACATTTTCATTTCCTCTTGCATAGAATATTATATTGTATATTTCCTTCCAGCATCATTTTTATTTTGATGTGTATTATTAAAAATATTTAATAATTTAAATAATGCTTCCTAAAATAAAATTGTCAAATGATTAAAGAAAATACAAATAACTTTGAACAGATGGTTACAAGCTCAGCATAACAGAAATTTTATAGAAATCGACCGCAAACAAAATTATTCTCGATACAATCGAAGTATCATTTTAAAACTTTAATGATATAAAATGCATTTAGGCTGAGAAAAACACAATAATTGTGCAATTATTTCCTTTCTCCCACAGAGAAGAGCTATGTTTTGTATATAAAGCTTTGTAAATCTTCTTTAACAACTTTATTTAAGTATCTCATTTATCATTATAAATTGTTTATATAAAGAGCATGCGTTACAGTTTTAAAAAGTTAAAAATCACTCTTGGATTGTTAAAATATAATCTTGCAAAAGATCATTTAAAAATGTTTCTCAAGTGAGCGTTCTGTGCTTATTTCTTTAGTTTTATTTGAAATTAAATACATAATAGTAGCATATACAGCTCAAAAGTTACAAAACTATTTAATAATCCATGTAAGCTTTATTGATTTATGTGTCAAATACAATAAAACATACTTCTAGTTTTAATGTATTTGACTGTATTTATTTTAGCAACTTTACTATATTGTTATAAGTTTCTTCTTAAAATCTTGATAAAGGTCTTAGAGTTTAAATATTTAGTTATTTACAAATTCCTACTTTAAAATAAATTAATTAAAAGAATATTATGATGAAGTTAATAAAACGATAAAAATAATTTTTATGACAAAATTTAAGCTGTCGTTTTGGGAAATAAGGTAAGCAATTAGTAAAAAAACCATTTAAAAAATGAAAATTTAGGAAAATTAAGAAATGTTTCCATAATTATTAAATATATAATTATAACCGAAGTATGAAATCGATGTGGTCGTAATATAAAACGTAAATATCAAAATATATTCGCTTTTAATTGCATTTTTGTTAGTTAAAATAAGTTTAATGCAAATATAAAAAGACGTTCTTAAAGTTGTTTCATATGTGTGTGTAGGGGTTAAAATATCTTTAAAAAAAATTTTCTCTTTATTATAAAGGCTACCTTAACAGTTGCAATTTTTTTTCCAAAATACATGAAGTTATCAAGAATATTTCTTATAAAAGTAGTTAATTTTTTATCAGAAAAATTTCAGCCAAAAATATTTATGAATTATTATACTTTTAGTGCAGTAAAAGTGTCTCGCAGTTAATAAAATCAAAGCAAAACCTTTTCCTCAGCTGCTAAGGGATTCTCTTTGAAACTAAGAATTATTTTTTAATTCTTTATTTTTAAAAATTTTAAATGAAGATTTTATAAATCAATTAATTTTATTCGACTCTAATTTTTAATCTTAATTAACTCATTAAATTCTTAATTTCAACAATTTCATCAGACTGTATGATATCATGTAATGTTTAAAATAAACTTTCTTGAAATGTGACCCTTTAAAAACATATATAATAATTGTTACTTAAAAATTTTAATATAATTTCGAACAACATATCAAATGCATTAAAATCATTGAATTCCAGTGGTGATTAAATAGGATAAATAGCTAAAGGATACTTAGAAAAAATATTGCTGTTTGGATATCAAAATAAAAATAAACTAAATGAAAAAAAGCAAAAATATTTTCAAGGTACTTTATTCATTATATTACGGTAAATTAGACCTTACTTAAAAAATATTTATAAAAATAAGCAAAAATTCTTGAATCTGCATTAATAAATCATTTTAATTTTATACTTTTAAATTATGTATTTGTAAAAATTTTAGAAATATAGTAATCATAATGCTTTAAATTATTTTAAACTATAATTGTAAACATTTTTTATGAGTTTTATACAAATATCATTACGTTTCGAAGTAAATTTTTGTCCTATAAAAGACATAATTTTAAAATTTTTCACGAATTTACATTAATTTTCCACCACATTTAAATGAACATTTTTTACATAAATTTATTGTGTGAAGATAATTGAAAATTTTACTGGAAAACAACATTTACATCATATGTATACAATAAAATCAAAACTTGTAAATAAATCAAAATTTTTAAATAGAATATAGCTACTTACAAAAATCTTTAATTTCTATATAATAGTCAATGCTTTTAGTAAATACTTTACGCTGCTTATTTTAGATCGTTAAAAAATAAAAAAATATTTATATTGAAATTTGAGTTTAAATTTTTAAAGATCTTTTGAAATTATTAATTTTTCAAACCTGTTTTTAAATAAATAATAAAAAATATGTGTTAATATAATCTTTATTGAAAGATACATTATTTATCAACGTAAAATACAAAATCAGTACTCAATAAATATATAAAAATACATAAATCCAGTTAAGTTTAAGAAAAAAAACTTAGCCATCCTAAAATTCCATTTCAAATTTACGTATAAACAATAGAAGTTGCTTAATTGTAACAATAGAAGTTGATTAAATATTTTGTTCAAAGTTAGCTTTAACCGTCAGTTCAATAATTCTTGTGCTCAAATTCCACCTCGGTCATGGATGTATATAATGTTTAGGAATTCATTTTAAGCTATTTTCTGCCCCAATTTGCTTTCGTGTGTAAAAAATGATTGTTGAGTGATAAACTAACAAACCTCAAATATATAGAATAGAATTTCATTCAAATTTCCATTATTTTATTTCTTAAATTTTAACCAATCTCAAAGGATTAAAATTAACTCTCTAAAAGTGTTCAAATTAATGCAATCTGATAGAATTCAAATTTTTTTCTCATAAATGAATATTCAAAAAAATTATTTAAATCATAAAAAATGTATAATAAGTAATAAGGCAAATCTGACATTCACCAAATGCTAAAAAGAATTCGATTTTTTAACAGTGTAAATTTAATTTCATAACTTTACAAGAGTCCCATTACATTTTTAGCGCATAATTGTTTTCATTTAATATACTGTCAGATTACATAATACTTTTGAATTTTCAGAATAGATAACTTCTATAAAATATAGTCACATATTGCTATAAGTTTTGGTTAAGTCATATAAATGTATCAAAATTTGGAACTCTACTATTGATTTTCGAATTTTGAACTGGAAAATGCTTTAATTTGAACTCAAAAACGTTGATATTCTTATTCTTATTGTCATTCGAAAATTTTATGCATTTAATTGCTTTCTTCTGTAAGGTATTTAATAATTGAATATTTTTTTCACGTTTTATAGATTACTCATTCACTAGTGCAATATATTTATACATATTAATACGTACATAGGAATGGATTCCTGCAATTGTTTTCGCTGACATTAACAAAACGAACATTTACTTTAAATTTTGTTATATGGTGTTCCAAATTAAAGTTTTAATGATGGGAAGCTCGTAATTTCATTAAGTCACGTAAAAAATGAAGTGTTAATGAATTATGGGGAACAATATAAACATGTTTCTTCTATTACGAAAGAAAAATCACACAGGACGGAACATTTCCCATATTTCATAAACACTGAAATTTTCTTTTCCATAAAATTTTAGAAAATATTCACATTGAAATCAATGTCATAAAAGACCACGCTAGACTGCTTCCCCAGTCAAAAGAACGACAAAAGGAGGAGTCAAGTTTTTCCTTTTCTGCTTACTGGGGATTAAAGAATGGAATAACAATGCTTTGCATGTCTTTTACGTCTATTTATTTATACTGTACAATAAAGTTCACAATATTTCGGAAGTAGAAA
Organism: Latrodectus hesperus; assembly: GCA_037975125.1. Taxonomy (NCBI): domain Eukaryota; kingdom Metazoa; phylum Arthropoda; class Arachnida; order Araneae; family Theridiidae; genus Latrodectus; species Latrodectus hesperus. The sequence continues at coordinate 54,306,609 of CM075850.1, read as the reverse complement.
ATGCTGAGAATTTCCGTGGAAAATTCGTGGAACGTTTTCAAATCATAAATCTTGAAGTGGGAGAATGAGATATTTATGATAAAAATTATTGCACTTGCTGTGAAGTCGCTAAATATTGGATACTTTATGAAGCTAATTCTCTCCAGTTCTTGAACTCCGAGCATTTCTTCTGCAATGAAACATAAGATAAAATCAAGAATTTAAATATTATTACAAAATAATTCGCAAACAATAATTGTTAAGAAAAATAATAATACAGTAGAATCGTTCTGTCAATGTATATATATATATATATATATATATATATATATATATATATATATATATATATATATATATATATATATATATATATATATATATATATACATATATATGTATGTATGTATGTATAAATTTTTGTCAAACACTTTTCAATAAATCATGCAATAATATGTTTCCATATTATATTTCCTTATTTCCTTGGTTTTGAATTTATATACAAGTACCTGTGAAGTACATGCATATAAATTTAAAAAGTATTTAAATATTTTAATAAAAATAAAGATTCAGTTATTTATTTTTAACTAGAATCAAGAGCAAAATAAAACTACATGCAATAAGATAATTTAATAAAAAGAATACTTTTATTGAATATTAAAAATCAAGGTAGAAAAGGGAAAACTAAGAGCTAAAAAGAAAAACTTATGCAGTATTTCAAATGAAAACCTTTTCAATCAACATAGAAGAATAAAAAATGTATATTTCTAACTTACAAATAATTACTCACACATAATCTTTTCAAAATTTTATTGTTTATTAGACAATAGTTTTATTTAAAAAACTCGCATTAGTGGTTCATAGATCAAGTAACTTATTTCAATATGCATGTAAAGTATTGAGTTTCAAAACAAATTTAAATAGATATCATATATTGGTAGATATTCAAAATTATTAGTAAATACTGAAAACATGATGTGTACCCAAAGAATAAAATGTATATTTTTAAAGAGTATGAGATCAAATTATAAAGTTATCATTAATATAACATGGCAATATTAAATAAAACTGTAACATTTCATAATTTACTTAAAAAAATTATAAACAAAATTTTTCATCAAAACATTTTGTTCATTTTATTCGTATATGCTCACATTGAATTTCATATACATTTGGCAAATCGCTTAACTTAAAATCTCAGGGCATGATATTGGTATAATATTCTTAATTGCTTTTTGAGGAAATATATCTTAGCCTTGATTCAAAAGGTCACATAAAGCAGTACCTGTTTTCTATTTAATATCCCATTTAGCAAACATTTTTCTGTCTTGTTAATTCCAATATCTTTATGTCGATTATAAGTTGTACATTACAGAGGATTCAAAATGATGAAGAGTATTTGGTAATCTAGAAGTTAAATTACTATGGAATCTGGAAAATCAATAAAAACTGCTAAATTATCAATGTTATCATTGAATCTCTTCTTCTGCTATCAGAACAGAAATATACGACAACCAACAGAACAGCCAACTGAGATTAGCCAACAAAGAAACTCCTATTTTGTTATAGGATAGAGCTGGACCATATATTGCACAAATGACTGGGTCAAAATGACAAGAAATGGAGTTGAGACACTTATAATTCTCCTTCAATTTTACCTGATATTGTTCTCTTGATGACACTATTTCCCCATTTTTGAAAATGTTTGAATTTAATTCTTACACTGTTGTTTTTAAATTAACATTTAAATTTGTCTCTGCTGTACTTTTCTTTTAAAACCCTTTTAATGCAATATTATTAAATAAACTAGAGAGAAAAACTTATTAAAATTAATCACTGAAAACTTACAGAAAAATTGTTTTAAAATATTTCGATTAATTTTTAAACCAAATGTTACTATTTATATAATGTAATGATCCTGAGAAAAACTAAAGAAACTTTTTACTTCATAAGAGTTATTACAATTTTAATGTCGCGTATATTATAAAATTAAGAAATGTCTAAGATAATTTTTTACATAAAATCTTAAAATCGCAGAAATGATAGTATCTTTTTTGATAAATCCATAATTTTACTAATTTGTAAGCAAATGTTATTCTTTATCAATACCTCAAGTAGTTTCTGGGCTTGGATTTGGAAGAAAATTAAATTTTCCTTTTTCTGTTTGATTTTCCTTCAATATACAATCTTTCAGTTTTCAATTTGACTTAGGGAAAAGAAAATCTTATATTAAAATAAAATTTAAAAAAATATTTGAAGAAAGGTATTTTTTGAGATCTCAGTATGATTTAAATAATATTGATCATAATTTTCTAAGAAAAGTTACTTATTTTGCAATTTCACTTCCCTTTTAATTAAAAATTTAATCAATTTAATGTTTGCATTTTTATTAGCAAGCAGTTTTTCAAGTTCAAAAAAACCTCCGACATTTATATCAAAAATAGAATTGCAAAAAAAATAATTAATTTTTTCTGCTTTACTTTTTTGTAAGTATTATGTAATTGTGTTTGTATATTTATTTTTTAATATTCAAAATCTTGCACTTAAAATTTACCAATTGTTATTTCCTTCATGAATTCATAATTATTAATTTATAATTGTTTTGATTTTTGTATGAGCAAATATTTTAATATCATATTAAACGGTTTTTATAGATTGCATTCTTGTCCGTAAAAAATTATATATTATATATATAACATTATTGTTCAACATCTTTAGGCTCTATAATTAAAATTAAAATTATGCTTAATCAAGTCATTGTTGTTCTATATAAAAGAATTTTCCCATGCCTTATTTATTAAAAGCAGCCAAAAATTTAAATAAATATCTAAAGATTCTTATTTGGGGAGATTCTTGGATATTTTAACATAATAGTGTGTTCTATTTAAAAACGCTTGTTTAATTAAGAGCAAAAATAATGTTGATGTAAATTTCAGTTTTCTGTTAATGTGATCAGAATTTTTAATTGTATACAAATTAAGACTATTTTATTTTTCTAAAATACTTCTTTCTAGAATTTTAAAGGGTATGTAGTATGCTTGGAGAAATATTATGTGAAATATTTGTGTATATTTTAATTTATATATTCATTAAGCATATTTAAAAAAAAACATTTATTTTATCATAAATTGGCTAAAGCATTCCATTACCTAAAATATTTAATTTAAATATTTTTTATAATTAAAATTCTATAAATTCTATTTTTTACAAATGAAAATTTTAAAATCATAAATAAATATGTAAATATGTAAAATAACTATAAAAGAAATAATATTAAAAACTATAATGTATATATTGTATATAAGATAATATATATATATATATATATTATATATATATATATATATATATATATATATATATATATATATATATATATATATATATATATATATATATATATATATATATATATATATTAAATAAACTATTTCATAAGTATTATCAGTTATTATAAATTAAAAAATTGGCATTAAAAATGAATAATAGCATCAAATTTCTCCAATGAAAAATAATTTTTATATTGCGTTTCTCATCTGATTTACAATAAAAGATTTTTATCTGTTTTAATACTTTCATAAATTCCTAATCCATTACTAAATAAATTCATTTTTTAAAATATGAATTATATATAACGAATATACACTCGTGTCCATAAATTAAGGATAATGCAAGTTCAGGCAAAGAAAGAAACAAAAGCAAAACAAATGTGACTTATTTTTAAAGTCTTTTTATTAAACAAATGCTAAAGAGCAAAAAAGATAGGCCGTACAACGCCTAGGCATGCTGAGTATCAAATTATCGATTTAGCCTTGGAGAATATTACACCACTAATCAAGCAAAGCTCTCCGAAGTTCCGGTAGGCATGTATGGAGGTGGTTGAAGGGCTGCAATTCGTCGACCAAGCATGTCCCATACATGCTCTATTAGATTCAATTCCGGTGAGTACACTGGCCAGTCCATGCCGGTGATATCCTCCGATTGAAGGCATTCGTCTATAATAATTGCACAGTGAGAACGGGTGTTGTCATCCATAAACAGAAATTCTTAACTCATGGCGCCCCGAAACAAACGTACATGTTGTTCCAGAATGACATCCCGATAGATGTGGCCAATCATGGTTGCATTCTGAACAAGCAGGTTAGTTCTGGAATCCAGAATAATTACTCCCCAAACGAGCAATCCTGCACCACCGTAACCGTGTCGTTCAGTGGTGTTCTCTTGGTGGTAACGGGTACCTGGCCCTCTCTATATGAAAGTCCGACGAGAATCAGACTGAAAGCTAAATCTTGACTCGTCGGAAAACATCATACAAGACCACTGTTGCGATGTCCTCAATGCATGCTCTCTGCTCCAGGCTAACCGTAGGTGACAGTGAGTTGGGGTAAGTTTAACACATCTGACAGGCCTACGAGCTTGGTTGGTTGGTTGGGTTTTATGGCGCAAGGTCCAAAATTGGACATGCTGAGCCAAGAGTACATTTTTTGTAGCTTTATTTTTATTTTATCTTAAATTTATTTAGTTTTTTTTCAAAAAGCCTAGCAACATTAAAAATTTTAAAAACAAAAATCTGTGTATACATTATTTTAAAATCTATTTATAAAATATAAAAAAGAAAAATTAAATAAATAAATATATATATATATATATATATATATATATATATATATATATATATATATATATATATATATATATATATATATATATATATATATATATATATATATATATATATATATATATATATATATATATATATATATATATATATATATATATATATATATATATATATATATATATATATATATATATATATATATATATATACATATATATATATATATATATATATATATATATATATATATATATATATATATATATATATATATATATATATATATATACATATACATATATATATATATATATATATATATATATATATATATATATATATATATATATATATATATATATATATATATATATATATATACATACATAATTTTTTTTAAATTTAAAATATAAATTAAATGAAATGTATGAAACCTGTTGCCCTCAAGAAAGCGGATAGGTTCCCCCATTATTTCAAATAAAATTATAAAATAACTATTTAAAAAGTGTAAACTTTTTTGGTTAATTATGACACGAAATTAAAATATGATAAACAGTGAATGGTTCATGACACGTTTCACACCATGGATTTAGATCGCTTAAAAACAAATGTCTGTGTGTGGAACATGTGTGTCCGACACGAAGGCGAGTTAATCTAACACCAGCACTGCGTAAAGGTAAAACTGATAATGAGTTGAGGGATGAAAAGATGGTATGCAACTTGTTGCCGACCTGCAAATTCCATGATCCCTGCCAAAGATCATATATAAAACTTTTTATAACCTTTCTCACATCTGAGAGAGGAACCGATGGTAAAATTGATCTGATGCAGTCTTTGCCACTGCATCTGCTCCCTCATTATCTTCAAGAACCATGTGGCTTGGTATCCAACAAAATACAACAATTTCTTTTCCCTTGCCAGCAAGGGAATCCAATGCTTTGAAAATTCGCGACACAACAGGATGACAGGTAATGCTACCGTTTTTCAAGGCCTACGAGCATATGTGCCCTAAGCGTCTATACACGGTCTGCCTTGAAACAGTCGTACATAATAGTACATAATACATAATAGCTGAACAGAGCTGACGAGACAGGTCTGATGCTGTGCTCCATCTGTTTCTTTTGGCAGTAACAACCAAATATAGTCCTCATTCGGTGTTGTAACTCGGAGGGAGGTGACCTGTGCTGTAACCTTTACTCCCATTGCCATCATCTTGGAATGTTTCCAAAGCCTGGAGATGTCACTCTAAGAGATTCCAAGTTCCTGGGATATTTCAAGCTGGGTACGTCCACATTCCAGATGGCCGATAATTCTACCTCGTAATCATCCAAATGTTTCCTTCGTGTCGTAAGTATGTAGCTATTGCACTAAAAAGCTTTTAAAGTGCTTATGAACAATTTTACATCTTTGCAACTATTCCTTATATACCCCTTTCTTACACTCTCGTCATTGTGACGTACTATCGGCGCCATCTGGAGGTTTCTTGTAATTTGCATATTATTCTTCAGGATGTGTGTGATAATTCTACATGTGGAATTTTTATTTTAGAGTTAAATTTCTGTGTGATTCTGAATTATTCTTAATTTATGAACATGTGTGTATATAGTGACTATATACAGTAGGTTAATATACACTGCCAGACACTGAAAATGCAACACCAAGAAGAAATGAGCTAAATTATCCAAATTTCAGGGTAGATGCACCTTACTGATTCATGCAAATTTTCGAAATGCGCAGCTCTTCAATGCAGGTAGTATAAGATATAAGGTGAGGAACCGGAAGAGTAAGCAATATTCGCGCCGTTATTGCTGCTTAAAAATAATGCTAATGCTGATTATGATTATTGTTGCTTTGCAAGAAGAACAAACTTCTTTGCGACATATTTGTTCTTGTCGCAAAAAACGCCTTTATTTGCAGAGAATGCCAGGCCATCGTCGACATATACAGTTTCTGCAGACAAAAAGAGTTTACGAGGGACATGGTAATTGGACTGAGAAGAGCAGGTTGGTCCTAAAGACAAATCGCAACTGACAGGCACCTGGGTGCGTCGACATTGCACCAGCTGTAACGTACATGGTTGGAACAAAGAAATGCGAAAAGTTGGCGGGATGCTGGTGCAACTAGAGTGACGTCAGCATATGTGGATCGACGCGTCTGAGGAAGTGGTGGTAGCCCCACAAAACACATCTTATTAAATTAATCAGCATATGCAAGATGAAGCATGTGTCCTGTGTAATCATATATCGAGCAGAACCATTTGCCGTCGATTGGCTGCTAGTAGCCTGCGCTCATGAAGTTGGTTAAGAAGCCTGCCATTGAATTCACAATATAGACGCCAACGTCTGAAATGGTGCCAGATCAGAGCAATGTGAATGACGTAGTGGCAAAGGAACACCTTCTCAGTTGAGTCACGCTTCTGTTTCTTCAGTGATAATCGCCGCTTACGAGAGTGGCGTCGACGTTAAGACAGGTACATTCCTGTAACAATTGAGAAACGTTCCGTCGCCCGACAGTGCGACATTATGTTTTGAGGTGCCATTGCATATTATTCCAGGTCACTTCTAGTTCGTATTCACGGCCCTATGACAACCCAGCATTATGTGGGTAATGTGCTGCGGCCAGTGGCACTTACCTACCTTCTGGGGCCCTTTATCAGCAGAATAACACCCGACCGTAGATTCTCGCACGCATCAGCCAATATGCCCTACAAGGTGTATAGCTGCATCGCTGGCCACCGTGCTCGCCAGATCTCTCACTAATCGAACACGTTTGGGATATGATTGGATGCCATTTGCAGACCCTGTCACTGCCTTCTTCAGATGAGTTTGCGAATGGTTGACAGGAAATGAAGAGCCATTCCCTCAGTATGCCATCCTTGTATTGACTTTGTGCCTAGACATGTTACTTCTTGTATTACCGTCCACGATGGTCCAACAGTTTATTGACCCGACCTTGTTTTTGCGCTGTATTATGCATAACATTTCGAAATATAGATCACTTATTGCTCGGTTCTGTCTCTCTCTGTTTCGTCACTTTCTGTCAATTCTTTCTTGGTATTCATTTTCAATGTCAGACATATATATATAATATATATATATATATATATATATATATATATATATATATATATATATATATATATATATATATATATATATATATATATATATATATGGTTAATTAAATACACCTGTTTCAGTTTAAACTTTGATCAGAAAAAATACTATGTCCAAGTAAACTCAATAATTACATTTAGGAAATATAGAATATAATCATCAAATAAAATGAGAATTTTTTCAAAATGATCATTTCAGCATAAATACAAATTCCTCATTTTACACTGTTAAACATATTTTACACTTGAATATATTTATAATGGATTACCCATTAAATTGCGTTAGAAAATCAATTTTTGTTGGCTTAAATAGACTACTATGAATAGGTAAAAGTTAAAAAAAATGAAATGAATAGAATTAAATAATTTTCGTATTAAAAGAATCTATGTGTAGGTTTAAATTAACGAAAGGAAATAAGTGTTTTTTTAATATCTTCATTCAATTTGTATTTATATTCATTGAATATTTAAGAGAAGATAGTAATATTTTCTGTAAAATAACTGTAAAAAGATGTTGTATATAGTAAGTGTTTTATTTATAAAGCAAAAAAGTTTTTATTATTTTCTACCCAAGTATTTTTCATTTAATTAGTTATCTAATAACTGAGGTAATTATAACTTTTAAAATTACTATATAACACTCAAAACTTTTTGGGCTCAAAGTAAACCCTCTTTTCTCATACGAACGAAAAACGAACCCATGTTTTTTTTTCATACTTTTATATTTTTATTTTCTACATAAACATCCTGATCAATTTTTTAGTTCAAATTTGTAATTCAAAAATAATAAATGTATAAATTCTTTTGTATAACAAATATTTGAGAGTTGATTTCTAGAAAAATTATTGAAAAACCAAATGTAAAAGCATCAAAATTTAATAATATTAAAGTTTCAATTGCATTTCATTTATTTTAAAGAGGACATAATTATGTCTTTACTTATTATTTTTAAACTTCAATAATCAGTCTTCTTATACATCATCTAAGTTCTGCATCCAAAATTAGTTTATTTACTACGAATTATTTATTAAAATGTTAAAGATAAATTATATTCCGAAAAATTTGTAGAAAAATAATCATTTGATTGAATATTTTATAAAAATATTCAAATCACAAACTATTAAAAAACTAATATTTGCTATAAATTAACATGCAAAATCTCTTAAAACCATTATTACTGAAATAATCATTATCATTCTCCAGATAGTGAACTTTTAAATGACAAGTCAAAGCACTTTTAAAAATTCCTGGAACCATTTCTAATTGCTTTCTTTTTTTTATACGAAAAACCATTACGCATGTAATTCACCATTCATTTTTTATATGGTGTAAATACATAAAACAGAAAAAAAGCCTTATTTTTTCCGTTTTTGAAAAGTTTTAGATTAGATTATTAAAATAAATATATTAATCAACAAAGAATAAAATAAATTTTACCATTTTGTCTTAAAATACAAAAAATATTTATGCATAACATTTAATATTTTAAATTAATTGAAAATTCTTTAAAATTGCTAAAAAAGTTAAGAAATCATTAGAAAAATAGTAACAAACAATAAAAAATTACTGATTATTATTTATTGTTTTGTTGTTTTTATTACTATAAATTATTAAAACTACAATTAAAAGTAAAATGTATTTTTTAATTCTTCAACAAAATTCAAAAAAAAATTCTTTAAGCTTGTTTACTTAATGAAATTTTAAACTACGATCTATTTACGAAGGTAAGAATTCCCTAGACTTCTACATGAAATTAGAGAATGTGCATTCATTATTATTGGCATGATCATTATCAAATAATTTCCTTAATATAGGTCTTCAATTTTCAATGTATGAATATGGATTTATAATTAGGGTCACCTTTACAAATTCTTGCAATATCTCAATAATCTTCTGAATTCAAACCTCTATTTCTCCCAAGTTCTTCAAATGTAAGAAATATTTAACATAGTCAAGGAAAATAGTTCCGGTAATATGGTCAAATATGTATAAATATGTTAAATATATTGCTTATATTGCATAAATATATACTTGTATATATATATATTTAATAACGTATTAAAAACTTAATTTCCTATTTAAATTGAGGAAATGCGAAGTTCATTATATATATATATATATATATATATATATATATATATATATATATATATATATATATATATATATATATATATATATATATATATATATGCGTAAGTAATTTGGGATAGTTCAAATAACAAAAAGAAGATTTGTTTTCTGATTAAATATCTAAGTCCAAAAATAGAAGAATTGCGTGTTTCTGCTGGGAAATAAACAAGTAAACAAAGGATATGGTCTCAAAGATTTGCTAGGGCAAGGGTATTGAATTATTCAACAGGTACAATAAAGAGCGAATAGAAAGCGGGCACCTTTACAATTGAAGGACAGAAATTTTGACTGCATGTAAGTGAAGGATTTTTACATTTCAAAAGATTTGCTCAATGTAAGCACATTAATTTTGGTTTTCATCAATATTATTGGAGAATATTATCCTTAAAATTAATTAAATCAAGATTAAATTAATTTATTTCATTTACAAAAATTTATTACATAATTATGTGAATAATCATTTGAGATTGTATATATATATATATATATATATATATATATATATATATATATATATATATATATATATATATATATATATATATATATATATATATATATATATATATATATATATATATATATATATATATATATATATATATATATATGTTTATATTTCTGTAGAATTGTTCATTTTATATACTTAGACAATATATTGTCTTAAGTTGTGTTATTATAAATAAGCGCTATTTTTTAAAATTGTTACCTTAATACTTGTTAATAGGATTGTTAATAAGCTTTAGTATTCAAATTAAATGGAGTTTCAGTTATATCAATTTCAGTTAGACTGTATATCCAGTTAATTTTTTGAAGGATTGCTAATTCATATAAAATTTCTATAAAAACTATAAAATTTCAAATTGTAAATTTTGCACTATAAAATTTCATATTATGAATCATTTGGTATAATCATAATAAATAATTTGTTTTTACTTTGGAAATATCAAGAGGCTTAGTGAAATTTTATCTTTTAGAATTACATTTTTAAAGATGATGAAATAAATAAAAACATTTTTATCATAAATATTTTAGGCAATATCAAATATATATTACATTAATTAATAAACAAATAGTACGGAATAAAAGTAAAACTGGCTGCATTGATTGACCGAAGTGTAAAATATATGAAAACGTTAACTATCAATAGAAAAAATATTATATAAATTTCTCTCTATATGTGTTATTTACACTAAATGTTCATTTCAAAGTTTTTATGCAAATATAGACGTATAACAAAAAATGTCTGATTCAATTTAAATTTTTACATGTTTTATTAGATTAAACTATAAGTGATTATTAAATTACAATCACTTGTGATTGTTAATTGTTGATTAATGTGATTGTTAAATTACAATCACTTTAACATAATTGAATTAATTATTCAAAAATCAATATATCAATAAAAAAATCAATATATCTGGATACTGTTTGACAGTAGTACTTCAATCCAGCATCTTTGAAATTGAAGCACTGTTGGAGATCAAACTAGCCTGAACATACTAAATTGTTTTGAGAGACTGTCACCCGAACACACAGTGCATTTCCAATGAATTCCTTCTTTCGAGGGAGTAGACGGGAATGAGAAAGCAGATTTCTTGGCCAGATCAGTGTCAGAGGAGGGATTAAAGGAAGAAAGATCACACCTAGGAAGAAAGATCACATCTAGAGAAATTTCTTCGCTGGCAAAAACTGAATTCAATAAGCTTATGAAAATTCCACCCAGCCATCCATGGTACTTCACCAAAAGACCGGGTGAGACCTTCAATCTTAGACCAAGATCTTATCAAACTGCCTTTTCCCGCTATCTGAGTGGGCACACGAGAGGAATCACCTTTCAGTAGAGGCAAAGGACATTTCCAGACTGTCCTTGGTGTTCCGTCAATATGGCCTCCCCTGGACATATCTTAACCTGCCTAAATTTTAAAAAAGAAGATGTCCTTCGGGACCCATCACATTTTTTAGACATTTTGGATAATTTTGATTTTATAAGGGTATGTATCTATATACTTATATATATATATATAGATATATATATACATACATATATATAAATATATATAATTATATATATATATATATATATATATATATATATATATATATATATATATATATATATATATATATATATATATATATATATATATATATATATATATATATATATATATATATATATACATATATATACATATATACATATATATATACATATATATACATACATATATACATATATATACATACATACATACATATATATACATATATATATACATACATACATATATATACATATAGGAAGTTTTAAGTTTAGTAATTGTATTATGAATTATTATATAAAATACTAATGAAACTGCTCGAAAAGTAGTGCAAGTCATCAGTTTTTAAACGGAGTATGAACATTGAAATTATAAAATTCTTTCAAATTCAGTTAAAAATTTAAGCATTATTATCTTTACAAAAACTGATTGTTATTTATTAAAGCTTAAAAAAATTTTTCATTTTGATATATTTTTTATTTAAGATTATTTTGTTTAGTGAAACGAGAGAAAATAGTATGCTCTACTTCAACTTTTATCACTGACTTATTCCCCCTCTTTATTTTAAATTAGTAAATAATCACTTTTCTCAAAAATACGTAAATAATTACTAGAAAGAAAATAAATAATTAGTCCATTTATCTTCATTAAGCTGGTAAGAAATTCAATATTAATTGCTTATTTTAAATTGTGTATTGAAAGTAAATTTGAGAAAAACTAAATAAAGCTTTTAGCTTTCGTTTAATCTAATGAAATATTTAATTTGCATATTCAGTTATTTCAATTTGGCAATATGATTATCATCTTTATCATTATATCTAATTAAATAATTATTTCTTACCCAAATATGTAATTTTTCTTAATTTAAATCAAATTAATTAAAAATACGTTTCTAAAACAAAAGAAAAATGTTTCTCTTGTCAAAAACTAATTTAATATATTACGTGTCAATAAATAGAGTTATTAAATTATAAATGTATATTTACATGATTAATATTAATTAATATTTCTATTTAATTGAATTATAATAGGAATAAATTTTTATTTTGATTAATTCCCATTAACTTATTTAATTCAAATAATATAAATTTATTATCAAACAAATTGCAGGAAAATTGAAAACGTAATTGCAATGATAATGGTTATTAATAATAATATTAAATATAAAATTTTAAAAATTGTTAAGTTTAAAAATATTCTTTAAACATCAAAAACTTTTATAATTCACTTAAAAAAAATTTAAAACAATGTCACATTTTAACTCTATATTACGCATGAAATTTTAAAGTGATGGTTAAAAATTTTATGGCTTTGATTACCTCCATAAATCAAATTAGTGTGCTTTTGATTTTTGATGCACCGAGTTTATGCAATTTCTAAAGCGTTTCTAGCTTTCTTTCATCATTGAAACACAAAATTTCACAATTTAGTTTTTTTAAGTTTTTGAGCTGTACCGCTTTGGAAACGCATTTATTATTTATTTTAATAATAAGGAAGAATGACAAAACATTCTAATTACTTATATCATAATTAGAAAGTTGAAATTTTTTTAAGTTTGTTTTTCAAACATTTGTAATATAATTAAGTAATTACTGTTCTTAATTATTTACATAAATTAAAAAATTGTTAAAAAATTAAATAAATGTAATATTTAAAATCGAGAAATTTCATTTTGAAATTTTATTTTAATTAATTAGATTACCTTTAATTTTATAAGTAATAAATGAAAGTTACATTTTTTAATTTAATGATTTGAAATTTTATAACGCTTCCAAATTTATATTGTAATCATACCTTAAAACACTTAATTCACAATAGTTATTTTTTTTCTTTTAATATTCTCTTCTTTTCTTAAAATTTCTTATAAATATTATGAAGTTTTAAAATAAAACTGTTAGCTTTTTATCATCTAAAACGAAATCTGGCAAGAATTAATATTTTTAGTAATTAAAAATAATTCATTATTAAGTTAGAGATACTTATTACTTTTCTGAGCAAAATTATAACTCTTTGTTAAGGCATTGATATTTCTAATATAATTATTTTTATGAGAAAAAATTCTGTAACTATTGTTAAGTATGATTAATACAATAAATTTTATAAACAATGTATCATCTGCTTATAGTTAATTATCTTTGACTCTGAAGTTAAAAACATAATTATATACTGACATAATGAAGTGTTTATTTATCTTTAAGGATTTTATATTTAATTTATATGAAAATAAATAGTTAACAATAACATATATGTAGTATATGGGGATTTGTTTTTCATTGTGTACTAAAACTAATTTCAAATTTATAAGCAGTATTTTTTACTGTATTCACTTTTCTAAAGAAATTCAATGATTGATTCCTCTATTTCCTCTGATTCAGTGTCTGATAAATTTGTCCTGTGCATGGCCTCAAATCCTTGGCAAAGAACTTGAAAACATGTTTGCATAGTTGGAATGGGGGAAAACCCAACGCTTTGGGTCAAGTAAAGACTGCAAGCTTGGACTTACGACCGAATTCCCTTCAGGGGCCGCTCACACTTGGTGACGGGAATACGAAACAAATAAAATTAAAAAGAATAAGATATAAAAACGTGATCATTGTAATACCGGAATTGAATGGGCAGTTCCTTATGAAATAGCTCTTGATGAATAAAAATGAATATTATCGTTTCCTGAAATATTTTGCTTTATTTGTAGAATAGTATATTTTTTTATTAATCCTTTCAGTATGTGTTAATAAGCATTACCAAATACGTTTCTAAAAAAGAAATTTAATAATTACAAATATTAATATATCTAAAAATTATTTATTTTATTGAATAAACACTTTAATATTAGGTTGCTAAAAATGCAGTAAGTTTATGTTTGAAAATTATTTAAAAAAAATTAATTTAATTTTAGTGTTAATTTAGACATATTCTTTGAAAATGCAGGTACCCTTTAGCGAATTCATTAAATACGTAAACTTCTGTTAAATAACAATATGAGATTAAATTTACTTAATAATGTGTTATGCTGAACGTCTTATAAACTACATTAAAATGTCGAATTAACGTAATTTCATGAAATTCAACCTCAATCAAAATAATTAAACTAGATAATTTGTAATGAAAATTATGTTAAATAACAGTATAAATATTAAAATTTTTAAATAAAAATTTACATTTTTTTGCTCAATGAAGAATTAAAAGATTCAACTAAAAGAAAAGTTTTTAAGTTTGAAAGATCAATGGAATATGTTATTAATTTATACAATGTTACATTTAAGTTATTTCATTGCAAAAATTAAAGATTATAAAAGATTATTAATTATATTTCTGGATAACTCGAAATAATCCTTTATACATTAATATTAAATTTGCTTAATAATACATACTTTTTAAGAGAAATAAAATCGTTCAATGCATATTAATTTTCGAAACACCATTAATGAAAAACTAAAATGTTTGTAATGAAATTTTCATTGAATGACAATAAAGAAATTATTAAAATTTCAAAATAAATCATTTCTGATTGATTTTAAAGTGAATATGTCATTTGGGAAACAACTAATATGCATTTAATTATAGTTATCTTTGCAGATATACTTACATTTAGTGAACCGAAAATATTGTAAAATCTTTTAATATCCTAATTCATAAATTTTAAGAGCCTGGTTTGTAAATTGTTTCATAACAAGTGATACAAATATTTTTAAGAAAGAGCAGATAAATGATTACCTCATTTCCATATTACTTAACAACATCTTTATTTATGTTAAGCAAAGAAGTTGAAAACATAGTTTACATAAAGAAATCCTATTATTTAAAAATTAATTTTCAACTGAGTAATTTTGATTGTCTTACAACAGCTCAATGTTATATGGAAAATTGTGATAATAAAAAATAGGAAGTATTGAATAGGAAATACATGAAAAAATATATAATCTAGAAAATTTCAAAACATTAAAGACAAATCTTTAATAACATCAATTAAAATTTGCTCTTGCTATAATACTTAATTAGTTTTGTTGTTCTATACTTAATGTCGCGTTATGCAAGCAATGAATAATTAGATCAAAATGAATACTATAAATGGTATTTGAAACTTGATCAAACTTATACAACTATGGTCAATAGATGAATAAAATGAAGATTCAGATCTTTGATCATTAAGATTTCAGCAGAAATTATATGCGTGAAATTCTTTTAAATGAAATTTACGTTCATAATTACCTATATTGTTAAATTGATAATAATCAAATTTCGACAAAACAAATAATAAAATATCTAAAAAATAATTCAAGAAGTGAGTTTTCTGGCGATTCATATAAGATTAATATTTAAAAGCTCAGAATTTAATGCAAGATAATTTGCAGGTGCTGTATAATCCATGATCCCAAATACTGAATTTTTTTGACGATGAAAAAAATTTTACCAAGATGGCATATCGTGACGTGAGCGATGACGTACATACTAGGGTTATCAAAATAGAATTTTCTGCATAATTATTAAAAGTCTCTATATGTATAACGTAATAAAAAGAAGTTGCCAGATACATAAGAAAGTCCGCCAAAAAAATCGCCTAACTCTGAATTTGGAATCAGGTATTATACGGCACCTGTGACGATAATTTTTTTTTTTTAATTTTTCAAGAAATGCTTTAAAAAGAAAAGAAAGAATGAAAAGAAAATTTGAATGTTAAATGCTGCATAAATCTTCAAAATTTGAAAAAGAATCAATTTTTGAAAAATAAAAAAATAGTACCTTTGATTTCATTAAAATCTTTTTAAACTCTCGATCAATTAAATATCAATTCCCTTACAGCTTAAGAGCTAGTAGTCGAATGTTATATTTTTTTGCTTTCGGTTCAATAATTCGTGTTTTCAAATGCTTCTTACTTGTAATTGAAGTAGTGCAATGAAAAATGCACTGTTTTATTTAAAACATCATTGTTAAAGAAAATGATATGATCTTTTAATTTTTTTGATTCCTCTTATTTTACAGCATTAAAAAAAGCAAATTTATTTTCTCTCGAAATTCATAGCTTAATGATGATATAATATAAGCTAATAATGAAATACACTCACACATATCACTCTGTTAATCTAATTTATCTTTTACTATTGGTTCAAAACTGATGTAATAAAAAAGGAAAAAATATCAAATTATTCGTTTGTCGCTTAATCTTTATTAAATACTTCCCCGTGTATAACTGTTAAGAAAAATTGTAAATTTTATTTTGTGGCTACAGTTTGTACCCACAACAAATTAATCAGCATATTAGTATCATTCGTAAATAATGACGAATATATGAATAATAAAATATTGAGGCAATAATATGCCTCAATATTTTAGAACAATCAATTTTTCTTCATTTTAATCTATTTAAAGAAGTAGTTAATGCTTTATGATTCATTTATTTCGATTCAAGTAAATATGCTTATTTAAATTTTTAATGCATGCTAAATCCCTCCACAAATTGTCTTCCATATATTTACAATTTATACAGAGAAATATATATATAAGAGAGAGATACAGGTGAATTAGATGCATATAACATGAAAACAGCATTGAAAATAAAGTTTTGCAAAAGTAATAATAGGAAAAAAAAATTTTAAAAAAAGAGAGAATAGTTTACTTTTAAAAAGCAATGTGTGTGTGTGTGCATAATCTAAACTTGAAATGCCTCTGAGTACTCATCTCAAACAATGTGATTTCGTATTTTTCTTGATGTACTTTTCATATATTTAAATTTTCATTGTTTCAAATAGATTTTGAGAGACACATAAATAAGATTCAAAATAGCAATTCGAAAAGTACTCTGTCTTGGTGTATGCATCATATTTCATTATTTCAATATTTTTTGCATCCTTTTTTACTTATTACCCATATTATTAAATTTGGTCTCTTTTGAATCAATTTTGTGTTCACACTTAAGGCGTATTATATGTTTATAATATTGTTTTAATGTTCAAATGTAATTTTTCTGCATTTGAATCGTTATATATATTTTCGTGATGCATGATCTTTATGACAACATTTTTCAATATAATTTTTCAATACTTTTGCTTAGTGTAACTATCTTTTTTACCAATATTGCGCTTACAATCATTTTGTTTTTTTTTAAACATATGTATGATTTGATTGAACAAGGAAGTTTAGTTAGGGAGGAATATCAACATGATACATTTGAAGGGAAGATAGGATATAGCTAATAACATCTCTCATCTTAAACTTATCGAAGGTATTCTGTGCAAGAATCATTGTATATTATAATACACATAAGTCATAATTAAATGCATATAAGTACAATTTGTAAACTTTCTTACTAATATTTTTGAAAATTTTTAATAAAAAAAAACAGAAAAATATTTTGAAAATTTTATTAACAGTAATGATAATAAAATTACAAAAATATTATTCCTGTATGCTTCTTTTATTTTTATTGGGTATAAATAGTGCTTAGTAAATTTAAATATTTAAAAAATTGTATTTTTAAAAGTTACAGCAAAATAATTTAAATTTGAAAATTTTAAATTTGAGGAAAGACATAAAAAATTGCTGTCATCTCAACCGAAGATTAACCATTTCTTTGAAATTTAAAAATTAAGTCTCTTTATACTAAAATTAAGGCAATTATTGCAAGATTAACTAAAACACATTGATCAATTGTTTTTAATATCATTTATTTCAAATCAATTTATATTTATTCTTTAGTTTGCTAGATTACCCAATGGAATTAATGCATTTAGGTATTTTGAAACATTTATGAAATTCAGGAAGCTATAATATCTTTCTCATTATATGGAATTTATTAGTATATATATTTTCTTTCTAATTGAACAAATGAAAATTTCAACACAATAACGCTCGATGAGTTTTGTAGATAAAGCCAATTTTTTTTAATCTTTTTACATGCTATAGAAGTAAATTATCTTTCATAATATTTTTACGTAGAATATCATTTTTTATGCCATGAATAATGAAAAACCATTATTCTATGTCAAAATTTTCATAAAATTTCTTTTGAGATTACTTAGAATTAAATTATATCAAATGAACAATTTGTAGAAGTTACGTAGCTAATAACATTACACTTTATTCTCTTAGTTTAATTTTAATTAACTTTCGGTTCAAATATTGAATTTTTCATACACTTAAGGTTTTAATGGCAGTTTTGTGTATATCTTCAAATTTACTGTTTTACCTTTTTACACCAACTCTTATAATAATTCTTCAAATTTTTCACTTGATGCCTCATTTTGTACTGTAACATTTGGTTTAGCCATTGTAAAATATTAAGTTATTTCATGAAGATATTTTCCATAACTTAGTCACTTTTCAGATAATATTTTTGACTAAATTTTTTTTTGTATAAATTAAATTTTCTTCTGTAAAATTATCTTATGCATAAATAAAATAACTGAAAAATCTACTTATACTAGAAACTAATAAATAAAATGCAAAATTTTGGAATTAAAAGTTACTTTAATATAATTTTTAATCTAACAAAATCAAAGGATATTTTAAGAAATTTTGGGCAAGCTATAAATTTGCCTTTTTTCTTTCTATTATAAATATCAAATAGCAAATTTAAACTGCAGACATCATAAAAATCTTTCAAAGAATTATATACTTTTAATTGTCAAGTGAAACAAAAATAAATGTTTGTGAATTTAATTTTCCTTAAAATTGAAAATTTCTGGAAAATTAACCGGAAATTTATGAACATTAAAAATTTATTAGTTCTACAAATGTCATGCAACATACATATTTAAATTGAAATAAAAACTTTTTTTTATTTTTACGCATTTTGTTATTGTTTTTGCTTGAATGGTCAAAATTTTCAAAAACTTTTTGAATTTCAAAACATTTAGGATTTATCTCATATTTGCAAAACTTTGGTTTTGTCAATACGTGTAAGAAGAACCTTAAAATGTTCAAAGGTTTATAACTTATATTTTAACTATAAAAACCTAAAAATCTCCAAAAACATAATCTTTAAAATATTTTATTGACTTTGTATGTAATTAAAAAGAACATAAATTTTAAGATAAACATTTAATCTCAAAACTTTTGTGAATTAAATGCAAAATTTTGGTAACTAAATGCACATTTTTGAATAAAGTATAAAATGATTCCTGAAGTTATACAATATGAAATTAGTTTTTTTTTCTATTGTTCTTAAAACAAATGTTTACGTGTTTTTTTTTATTTTTATTGAAAAATATATTTCTTGGTGAAAGTAAACATTATGGTCAGAGTATCAACTTTTGGCAATTATTTTTCAGTCAAGTTCATGATAACGAAAGTTAAAAACACATTTAATTATTTCCGTTTTGAAATAAATAAAATAATAATTCATGATAATAAATGTTTGTAATTAGATATTTGTTTAGTAAAATCACTTTGATTCAACAATTGATGTTTAAGTAGAATTTAGCGCGTGCGCGCGCGAAAGAGAGTTACATCAATATATGATGTAAATATTCTAAATTTGATATTTATCCCAAATACCAAGTCTTGAAACGCCCTCTGGTGATGAATGTGAAACGCCCTCTGGTGATGAAAGTGACTTCACTAATATGAATCTACATTTGAGGATTAATTGCTTTTTGGTGAATTTGTTTGGTAAAGGGGGAAATCACTGAATTTCACCACATTTGGCTATTTTTTACCCTTGATGATTTGTGACATAATGTTTCTTTTTGCCTATTTGTAAATTCGTGTCACGTTAAAAAGTAGACTTATCTATAAGATACGGTGTTTACAGCATATTTAAATTATAGGAATTGTAACATATATTAAATACATATTCCTCAGCAAGATTTCTAGTTAATTTATCTAAAAATAATTAATGATTTACAAACATTTGTATATGTTGTTCACCTTAAACCCAACTTTCTTATACAAATTACTATTGGAAAAATTTTCTTTGTAATAGTCCTTCTCTCTCACTCTCTCTCCTCTCTTGTGTTATTTATGTTACATTTAATAAATAATCAATGAAAAAGGTAGATTATATTATGCAAATTTTAATTCCTATATAATATTAACTCATTTTAGATGGTTTCTTAGACACTTTTCCTTCGAATGGTAGATCTTCATGAGAGTGATTTAGTTCAGCTTGAAACTGTTTCTTGCACCGTATTCTCAAACGGTTTATAGAGTTTTCATACACCTCTGCGTCACACCAGAGTGTTTGAACAGGTTTTAGAACATCGTAATGCCCATGATCTGACGGTCCAGTATACAGCAAGAAACATAGTGTTCCAACCCTACCAAATATCATGGGATCTTGTTTTGGAGAATCTCTGAAGTAAATAACAGCTTGAGTTTGGAAGACTTCTGTAAAGGCGACAAGTTCCATCTCGCTTCCGTAACTTCCAAGACTGTTCATGCGAATCTCATAAGAGCTCTTATTTTCTTCAACATTGAAGTTATGGAACAATCTCCAGTTTTGAACAACATGCCTAACGACTTGTTGGCGTATGAACTGGTGTTGTCTCTGCGTACCAAATACGAAATATGACATGCAACGAAAGATACAATTGCCATCGCCAATGATCTTACGAATCTTAAATTGACATCCGGTAGAATGCCAAAAAGTTTGCGTTCGGGAACTCTGAGGCTTTTCACTTTCTAAAATGGGAGATATTTTTGATTTTTCCATTATTTACAGATTAAATTAACTTTCTATTGATAACTATTATTCTAAAAGTAAATTTAAAGAATGGAACATTGGAATGGAATTTTTTAAGGAAAATAATTACATGAACAAAAACATAGTAAACTTCTGATATTTATAAACTACTCTCACCAAAATGCTTAAAAATTTTGTTTCCTTGATTAATGTATAATTTTCAATGTTTTCTATTTAAAACAATGATATTTATTTTTATAACATTATAACAATCAATTTTCCTTATTTGTTTAATTTATTTGATAGATGCGGGAGAAAACACTCTTTAATAAAACGTGAAGTATTGTTGCATCTTTTATTATAAATAAATATTAGATTTTATATTTATTCATGATAAATTGCAATTATTAAAATAAAAATATATAAGTATAAAGATGAAACTTTTATTTATTGATAATAATTTGTGATCATTAAAATAATAAAAATATATGTGGTGCATGAATTTAATATCTTACCATGAAATATATAAAATTAAATCCTTCTTTCTGATTGCAATGGGTAAAATAAACCTTGAATATACTTCCTAATTATTAATCTATATAATATAATTTCTCGAAGTTCATTCAATGGTTAAATGGCAAGTGGTATCAAGGAATGAAAATTAATTTCATATCTCGAAAAGTAAAACGTAAATCTCTTTAAACACTTAAAATTATAACCATTTTGCAATATTAAGATTATAAATCAAAATTCAGCAGTCTGAATTTGGCTTCCGGAATTGGTCCAAACTATACAATCTCTCATTAAAATTATTTATAAAATCAAAATTAAATTCATAAAAAAATATTTCAAAATTCAAACAGTAAAAGATATGTGGCCTACAAGATTATGAATATTTAGAACAAATTGCAACTTTTGAGCCTTTTTCAAACTACCCATCTGGTAACTAAATAGATAAGAGTATCCAACTTCCACTCTAACATATAAATCTTGGCAATGAGACTTTTCTACTTTAAGCTATATCCAATCTAAAATTGAAATTGCACAGAATATAACTATAGTTTATTTAGATTATTCATTTATACAAACCAATACATATTTTTTAATCAAACATTATTTATATAAATATGATACTGTATCTGTAAGTTTAGTTTCTCTAACTAGTTTTATAAAAAAAGTTTGCAAAGATGAATTTTAATTCACAGCATTCAAAGAAAGTTACAAATTCGTCAGACTATACTTGTAACCCGAAATTGAAATCAAGATCAAAGATTTCATATTAAGCTCATTATAAAATACTCCAAAAGTTTACTTTAAAGAATCTCTTAAATTTAAATTAATATGCATAAATTTTAAAAGTTTAGAAAACAATACTTCATAATATGTTATAATCATACATGTAGTACGTTTTGAAAAGAAAACGCCATACTGTTTACATTGGGGGATTTTAGTTTCTTAAGCAATCTGACATACGTTGAGCAGTGACATAACATAATATATTCGCAATAAAAGCTCTCATAATTCTACTTTAAAAATGAAAAAAATAGTTAAAAATTACCTTTGCTTAGTAGAAGTTTTAAAAAATAGGACACTTGTGCTTGTGTGTGAAGAGTATAAACAACAATAAATCAGCTTTTAAAATTATTCCTTAAACGAAAAAATATTCTTACCAAAAGGATTATAAAGATATATTTGATACGGTTCAATCTAGCTTCTATTGTAAACTCAAAAGTAACGAAAACATTGAAACTTATCGAACGTCAGTATAATGAGAATTTAATGAGCTTAAAAAACTTTAATCAAAAGTAGATTATTTTTATGCTGTTGCTTTCAAAAGCCAGCTTAGAAAGAATAATGATTGAAAGAAACGCGAAAGATAATAAAAATTTAGAAACCATAAGCTGTTTAACATTAATTTTAAAAAATATCGTTAATTTTAGTTTTTATAGTCATGAATGTAAGAGTAGAATTTCTGTAAGATTAAAACATTAAAATAATTTTTGACAATATTTAGAAGAATATATTTAATTTATATTAATCTAGTAGATTTTTTATGTTAATTAGATAATTCTATGATCATCAAATTAACATGAAAGATCCAGGAGAAAATATATTACATTTTGTGTTTTTCCGTTAGTTTATCTTTATACTTATTAAATACATCACTTTTTTTGGTTCATAGTTATTGTTTCATAGTTCTCAAAACATACAATTTACAGAAATTTCCCAACAGAATAATTGCAATATTATTTTATTAAATTCATATAATATGTTTTCTTTTAAATAATGGCTGTAAATGTTTGAAAATTTAAATTTAAAATTTATCTATGCATATCAATTGTAATAAATTTATGTGTGCCAATTATATAATTTGTTTCAATGTGATTATTTGCAACAAAATGGCAAAAAACTTTTGCTTAAAATTATTTTATCACTAAAATTATGTGACACAATTAAAATTTCTTAAAGTTACATCGCAAACGAAAATTATAATCATAAATATACATTAAATTAGAAAATATAATTAAAAAATATTAAATGAAAAGCATTTTTAAACATTATTCAATCATAATTAAACCTCCAATTAAGGACTGTTTATATGTTTATATCGATCACAAACACTTATACGAAAACGTCATTTTATGGAAACATAACCTTTGATATAATGTCTTCTTCTTCTTCTTCATCCAACGCCCGCCCGTAGCCAATGGGCCATTTGTAGCCGTGTTTCCCAGTAGAGTCCAGCCCGCCCATGCAAGTCGTCGTTGGCCTGTTCCAGAGCATTACAGTAAGCCAGGTGTTCGGCTGTACCCTCGCCTGTAGAACACAGAGGGCAGAGGGGAGTATAGGCAAAGCCGATCCTGTGGAGATGCTTCTGAAGGTAGTCGTGACCCGTCGCCATCCTGAAGGTGGCAACCACCACTCCACGCGGCAGGCTGTTGGGGATGGTGTTGCATCTGACAACCGTCTTCCATCTTTTGCCAGCAGCAGCTGCCTCCCAGGCTGTCCTAATATATTTTTAATACGTAGATTAATAGTACTACGTGCAGCAGAAAAGCTTATAGGCCTGTCTTCTTGGGTCAAGTCACATCCAGATTTGGCAAGCCTATCTGCACGCTCTTTGCCATCAATATCACAATGCCCTGGCACCCATTACAAACAGATTTCAGTTCTTTCTTGCAGTTGCGAAAGGATTTCCCGGCAGGCCATAACAAGGGCATCATGTGGGAGCAATGAAGTTATGGCCTGAAGAGCTGCTGTTGAGTCAGAAAGGAAAACCACCTTTTTATGGCTAGGCAGTTGCATTAATCGTCTGGCAGCCTCACAAATAACAGCAACCTCCCCGTCAAAGTTTGTCATATGTTTGCCGACCGGAAAAGAACCCTCAGCAAGAGATGAATAAAAGCCAGCACCACAATTCTCGCCCATTGCCGAGTCGTCTGTGTATACATGGTACCATTCTGCCATTGGATATATAGATACAAGCATATCCAGTGTGGCGGCTTTTAAGATCTGTGGTAAGACATCCTCTTTGCGATCCTTTATGCCAGAGAGGTTTAAGCAAACAGGGATGTTGGGTATATCCTTCACAAGCATTGGCCGGGGAAAATGGAGTCGCTCACCGGAGTAAACCTTGTACTTTCTCTGAAGCAATAGTGATTTTTCCAGAGGGGTAAGCTGTGTCACTAAGCGCAATTTAGCAGTTTTGTAAGTCTCCCAAAAACCATCACCGACACGGCGAGATCTCTCAAAGAATCTCAGAAGGACTTTGTCACGACGAGCTTTAAGGGGCTCAATTTGCGTTTGGCTCTCAAGAGCAGTGATAGGAGTGGAAACAGCAGCACCGCAGACAGTTCGAAGGGCATTATTTTGGACGACGTTAAGTTTCTGTCTAGTAGTTTCGCTAGCTGTAGACAGCGCTTCACAGCTATATTCAAGAACAGGGCGAATGTATGATTTATAAGTAGTGGCAAGGATGTCTTGATTGGCACCCCAAGTGGAAGACGTCTCAGCCTGGAACCAGGGGGTACGTGTACCTTCCTGGGGCTTGAGCAGCCACCAGGCGCGTCGGCACGTGGTGGATAGCCGAATGTCCTGTAGGAATGACAGGATAGCCTTGAATATAGAATCAGAGGCCGCGAACCAGCTCCCGTAAACCCTGGTGTTATGCGATCCGTGCCTAGGGCTAATTGGCACCGCGGTATTGGTGTCTTAACGGAGCCTCTAGTTGCTTGGCGAACTTCTAGAGTAATTTGCCTTGCCCAGTAACTCAGGCAATGCTGGGTGGACTTATATTACCTGAGCTTTTTAATTGTTATCTTGTGGCTGAAAAGACACAAGAAGTAACAAACCTTTCTGCATTTGCAGGTGATGCCTCTAAAGTAGACCTTGCCGAAAAAGACAAGGGAACTCAGAGGCAATCTTGTAAAGGGGCAGCAATGAATCCTTCACTTGAGGTAGAAATGACCTCCAAATCATCTTCTTCTGGTGAAAGTCAGGAAGCTATTCCTAGCATGACTGACTTTCTGACCAGATGGTCAGCAATACCTTATTTGCTGGAAATGTCATATGCAAGAGAAAACGGCAGAGCATGTCATTTACGAATGTGAGGCTCTTGCCCTCCCTAGATTAACTCCTTTAGGCTTCATCCATACTAGAGAGTTACACCTAGACTCCATTAAAGGGTTATCGGACTTTATTAGTAAAGTGGGTGACCCGAACAACTGGAACTAGGAAACATTGGGTTTGGAGTTAACGGTACAAAATGCTGATAAAAGCAGAGGTGCCCAATGACATACAAACCCAATTTTAAGAAGAAGAAGAAGACGTCTCAGGATTCAAAGTCTATCAGTAGTTTTCTTTTAAATATTATCGATATGTGGAGCCCATCTAAGCCTTTTATCCATGGTCACACCAAAGTAGTTAGTAGCTTGTGTAATTTTTAGAGGCAGTGTGTCGTACACAAGATTCACAGAATGTTGTCTTGTAGACAAAGTAAAAAGTTGTGCGGTTGTTTTTTCTTCATTTACAATCATATCATTCTCATTGATATCATTTGATATAATATGAATAAAATATTTTCTTCTTTAATTTTAAAATATGGAAACAGTAGCATTTGTTAAGCAAATTATAAAGTAAATTGTTTGATCTTGTTTAGCAAATTATAAAGAAATTGGCTACACTTTTGGCTTTCCATCTCATTTGTAAATTTAAAATTTCAGAGTATTAATTTTTCACAGAATCAACAAAATATTAGATTAATGTATCCGGTATTTATATATTATATCCCCCAAGAGATTTCTCGCCAAATCTAGTATCCTTTGTTTTGATTATAATGTTGCCGATTTGAGTTTTTGTTGCTTTTCGGATTTTCTTTGCTAACAGGTTTGCTTTTTTCTCGTGTTTTACGTCAGTTTTGCATCATATATTTTGGGCAGAATTTGGGAAATTTCCCATTCCAAAAACATGCGTGAGGCTTAGCGGGAAAAAAGTCGTTAAGTCGCCAATTGAGTGATATATCCTAAGATTTCCATTCATTCTTATTGGTTGGTTCTAGAATTGAGGAAAGAATAACAATGAAGTAATACGAAATATTTATCCATATATCTTCGTAAGACAAAACAAATAGAGAACTAAATATATTAAACAAATTATTTTTATAACTTCATAAAACAACTAATATTTTGTAAAATATTTTGACACTAAATAGTCCACGGATTACCAGCTAAAGGCTTTTCATACATATACCGCTGAATTAATTCCAGGTTACTTTTTCACAGATATTCATTTTCCGTATTCACTTGTAGCAAGGATGGATACTATAAGTACTCCAAGGACTTAAACTGATAAAGGTGCTAGCTGCAAAGAGAAATCTCAAGTTTTTCAACATCTAACTTCTGTTGTTCAACAATGAATACGATTATATCCTTGAATCCTCCATTCTGGAATGGTGCTTCCACCACCGGATCACAGTACACTCAGAACTGAGTGTTCATGAAAGAAATATCTTTTGTAAAGATGAATTAATACACTTATATATGAGTTGAAAAAACAGTTAAGTAAGAAATGAATCAAAATATTGATTTATTTAAGCTGGAATTCTCCTCCTTAAGCAATATTCAGGACTGAACGGAAACTTCTTCTAAACTCTAATGGGTATAATGATACTGAAGATTTTATTCAATATTTTCTGAGAATATAAATTTCTAGAAGAAAAAAAAATTGGGAAGTTCTGTAGTAAAAAATGTCTCTGTATTAAATTAATTTGAAGTTCATTGTGATTAAAAGCAAATGAATTGCTACAATATTTTTTATTTGTTTCATTCGTGTATCGAATAAAATGCATTTTGAGTTCTACTGAAGAAAATTTTTGCTTACGAAAACGAGATTTATAAAAAAGAAAGATGTGTTACTTTAAAATCTCTGTGAAGTAGTTCGATACCAGAAGTTTTAAAAACAACGAGAGCCCGTAAATGGAGATTTAAATATGGAGGATTAATAAAGATTCTAATAAACGTTTACTATAAAAGGATGGATAAAAATGACACATTTATGCTTTTAGGACTAATTTAGAAAGAATTGGAATAAAATATAATCATAAATATTTCGATAATGTCTCTTCAAGACAATTTGTCGCGTCTTAACGTCCCTTCGGAAATCCGATACAGAAGTTTTAGGAGAAAGAGACTAATTCACAAGAAAAAGTCATTGAAAATCACATTATTCAGCCATAGTTTAAAGATACAAGGCATGTGTATAAATACTCCCGCAGTTTTGATTCTAAATTATAACTGATGGCCTAAAAAGAATATCTCATGCGTTGTAAGTTGACATACATTTAAAATAGGAATCTAAAACAAGTGAAAATTTGTTTTCAAAATAACTTAAAAATAGTTTTTTATATTGAAAACTACACTCTAAGAATTTAAGAGGAATGGTTTTTAATCGAATTTAAAATGTTTATTACTCTTACTCAGTTTTTTAATGTATTCCAATGAATAGAAATAAATGAAAATTTATAGTAAAAATAACTGTACAAATTATTTTCTACTTAGAAAGATAGCCTATTTCAGATGAAACAATTTTCAATAAAAGGTACTCCAATCTCGACATTTTTTTCAGCCAAAACTCTCAGTTATAATTTTAAAAAAAACAGGTTGCTTTACGTTTTATAATTGAAATACAATTATTATTTTGTTTTTAAAGTAATAAATTTATTTCAATTATTCAAATTAACAAAATATTATATGAATTATTAGTGTTAACAGAGAAAAGTTAAACTTATATGTAATTTTCGTATTTAAAAATTTATCAAAATATTCGTATGATAAATGGAATAACATGTATCAGAATCAGTTATGGAAGAAAATCTATCAAGCTAAACAAACATAAGAAACAACTTCAGAATATTCTAGCTATTTTCCCATATATTGTGAAGTTATTGTCAGTGCAAAAAATTGAAGAACGTTGTACTGCAATAATTAAAATAAATCAGAAGAAAGATATATAATAACTTTACCAGATATATTAAAAATATATATTTTGATAATATGTCAAATTATTATATATTAAAGTAATATAATGTCAATATATTAATGTTATAACAAAAATAAATTATTACATATTATATATGTGTTTCAAGATAAATGCTTAAAACATGAAAACTAAATATGAGAGGGAATAATTATGAAAATACCTATGGTTGCCAGATTCCTTTCAATAAATAAGAAGAGGCAAGATATAAATTAAACAGCAATTTAAATAAATGTAATTTGAAATCTAAAAATTCCTATGATATTCAAAAAAAATTTTCATTTAATTATGTACAGGACACGAAGTCAGCGAGAGTGTTATTTGAGACCATAAGTTTTATATTTATACCAATTTTCCTAAACAGATTAAATTTTTATAGTTAAACAAAATATTTCAATTGAGTTGCAGCCATTTGTTTCTCTTCACTGTAAAAATAGAGACACAAATTTTCGGCACTTTACATAGTATGGCATGACAGAATATGAACATGGTACATTGCTCCATGAGAAAAGGCTTATTTGCAGAGTTATCTCTTTTTTAATTATTAACATGATTTAATTTATAGGTGGCAAGGTCATTAGACGGCCAGAGCTGCGGACCACGTGTGAGTGCCCGACTTTTGGCTGAAATTCCATGTGACATGAGCAAATCCAGCTACTGCAGTGCCCCAGGAAGTGCATATCCCTGGTATCAATTTACGATTTTATTTCTTATTGAGAAATATGTGTATTATTTAATGTGATCCGGTAAAATTTAAATTATTTTTCACATAAGTGTCTAAAAATAAGTTATAATCTCAGTAAAAATAGCTATTTCAGCTGTATGTAAAAAGTATTTTCTCTTTTATTTCCACGTCAGAAATAAATGTTTACTGTTATTAAAGATTAAAATAAAATATGAAAAATGACTAAATCAAAATTATTTTCACAAAATGTGTACAGAATTAGAAGTAATTACTGCCAAGGAATGCATAATTTTTCAATATTAGTTACTAAAAAGTGTTCTTTTTCAAATTTTACTGTGCCAAATGAACCCAAAATATATTTTCGTTAATTTTTACTGCAACACATAAATTGTTGTTAGAATTTCACATCAAATAAAATTCAGAAATTTTTACCAGTTTGAATAAACATAAAATATTTTATACATTAGATTTTAGTCAAAGGTTGACAGTTAATGAAATTCATGTTTATTGTTCTGAACACTTTATAAGCAAAAAATCACTGTATGAAAAAGATTGCCAAATTGTGAATTCAATGAATTTAAAAAAAAAGATGATGATTCTCTTTTTTTTATAGGACAAAAAATAGTCTTACTTAAGCTATGAATTTAGATGCGGAAATAATTTGAGTTCATGTCCCATCATGTATAGGGAATCTTAAAGAAAGTATCATTTGAGCTCATCTATTTAAAAAAAATGGCATATCCTGAGATTTGAACCGGCAACATATTTCAGCAAAATGCTCATTTATATAAATTAAACAGATAAAAGAATGGTAAAATATATTTTTAAATAAAAAAAATTAGTAAAAACTTTTAAATCACAATGAAGAAATCACTTTTCCATGAAAATGATATTTGTACGTAATGAAATTATATTATCTTTCTCTAAAACCAGACACATTATTTTTCTAGGATTCAAATGCAACATAAATTAAAAAATAGAAATCCTCGTAAATTACTCAAGACTCTTCTTGTTTAGATACATTAAATGCCCCCCAATTTGTCTAGTGGTCAGCATGCCTGATTGCGGATAGGGAGGTCCTGGGTTCGAATCCCGGTTCGGACATGGATGTACTTTTTTCTCTTCCTATCTATCCTGTCTTTGTCCTTTCCTTGTATGAATGGGTTGTGATTGGTTGCCTACCCTATAAACGGGTACCTATGGCATGTGGGTATCGAGGAAGTCGGATTCCACACCAAAATATGGTTCAGTTGGAAAAGTGGAGCAGCGCACCCCATAATGTCAGCTTAACTGGCACACGACAACAACAGATACACTAAGTGGATATTTTATTAATTTATATAGAAATTTTAAAATTTTCCTTAAAACAAATTATTTTTTTCAAAAATCTTCAAACTCTTACAAATTAGTAAATACTTTACTTTTGGAAGAATTAACTCAAACTATACAAAGATTTTATCATCTTTTAACACTTTTCTCATAAGATTAATCCTAAAATAATCTTTTTATAATAATTTTTTAAAATTCTCCGTTGCTTTTAATTTTTAGGAGCTCAGTCAAACGTTATATCAATGACAATCAAGGACTTGTACGCCGCATGTATGGTGATGAAAAACATAGCTCCGTTCTTCTAAATGAAATCGATGGATTTAGAATCAAGTTTGATATGCTTAGACATGCTTATGAAGGATTCAACAGCAGAACTGTGTATGGACGCTCTGTTAAATCTGGACGAACCAATAAGCCAACGCGTAGACAACCACGTCCACAGATTTTTGCCGATGATTTAGAAACTGTTGAGATGAGTAATTCTGATTCTTCTGAACCAGCCACAATTTTTAGAGTAGTTACAGAGACATCAATTAAAGTTGGTGGCCCATCTGTTACGCAATCTATGAAGACAACAACAAAGCAGGAAACAACGACTGTTTCATATGAACCAGCTGCGGAATTTGAAACGACAACGACTAAAAACGCTGATAATATATCTGAGACCACTATCGAGACCATCAATGAAACAACAACAATGACTACTCCTGAAGCAACGACTCTCACAGAGACAATACCTTTCGAAATTTCATCAACCGAATCCTCCACCACTACAACTACTGCTCGAGTAGAAGAATTGCCGTCAGCAATGGAACGAATCGGATATGAGGACTTTGAAGAAGAATACGACTTAGATTCAAAAAGGAAAAGTGATCCATCTTTGATGCAAAATAGCGTCGAAGAAAAAATTCGATCCAAAGAAAATTTCAATCCAGAGTTAAAGATGTCAGATTCTAGTAGATTTAATAGTGCAGATAAAATTGATGAAGATATTGTAGCTGAAGCATCTGTAGAGGAGGAAGATGACGAAGAATATGCTACTACTGATACTCAAGAAAAGGAAGAAGTGCCTAGAAGAGGAATGTAAGTAAAAAACTAAACTCTTCACAGTCTTTATTAAAATGGCTTGAAAAATTACCACTTATGTCTTAAGATGAACTATAACGAAAATGAATCAGGAATACCAAAAATTTAAACAATTTACACAAGCTACATTACATACGGGAAGTATTATTATTAAAAATTAATTATTTAACTTACCATAATTCCATATTTGAAACTTTGAATCTTACTGCTTCATTTTAAATTTTCTTTTACCCTAAAATATTTATATTTAAATTTATTATACTCTTCCTTTGCTATAAATTTATTACAACAAAGAGAGAGTATTTAAGTATACTTTATACACATTGATTATGAAATAACGTTAATTCTATGTATGATGGCATTAGATTCCACTATTAGTGTATAAAATGTAGTTATATCTTCTATAATAAGCAATTCTTCAAATGCATTTTCTTAGTAACTCAAGAAACTAATAACACAATTGTAAAAGTAAATAAAAATAAGTCAACATTAAAAAAAAACATTTTTTAAAAACATGTAATATCACGTAATTTTAATTATTAAAAAGTATTCATATTTTATTGCAATTATTTTTAATTAGTTCAACATATTTTTAGGAAGTAGTAAACCCTTTTACTTTAATAAAATTTGTCTGACATGTGGAATTTGAATTTTTTTGTATTTAGACATAATTTAATTCGATAAATTTCATATTCAAATTTGAACTCACTTTCAAGGAAATATTAAAATTCTTATAAATTAATGATCATTTGAAATTATATATATAAGCGGTACTATGAAGAACTTACTATTACGCATAGTAATCAGTTTCCAGAAACAAAAATTGTAAATATTCTCAACAGATTTTTTTATTATATTTAAAAATAATGTACTTAGCAGTTTTAGTAAACTACACTACTGGCCATTAAAATTGCTACACCAAGAAGGAATGCAAATAACAGAACGATATTTATTGGACGCATACATTATAGTGGAAAGAACAAGTGATTAGATTTACAGGAAATTAGGATGTATAGATCTTGAGAAATCAATACCCAGAGCAGCCACCTCTGGCTGCGATAACAGCATTTATCCACCTAGGCATGAAGTCAAACAGAGATTGTATAGCATGTACGGGGATCTCAGTCCATGCAGCTTCAACACTATTCCACAGTTCATCGACAGTAATGGATGGTGAGTGATGGCGTGCCAATCGCTCTGCAACCATTGACCAAACGTTCTCAATTGGTGACAGATCAGGAGAACGTGCTGGCCAGGGTAACAGTCGAACCTGTTCTGGTATGAAGGAAGTTTAAAACAGTACGGGCAACATGCGGTAGTGCATTATCCTGTTGAAACAAAGCATTAGGGAGGCCTCGAAGATAGGGCAGAGCCACGGGCCTTAACACATCGGAAATATAACGGTTGCTGTTCAAAATGCCGGTAGTGCGAACAAGAGGTGATCAAGACGTGCATCCAATGGGACCCCATACCATCACTCCAGCAGATGGGCCAGTATGGCGATGTCCAATGCAAGCTGGCAATGCGCGTTCTCCACGATGCCTCCAAACACGGATGCGGCCATCTTCGTCCTGTATACAGAACTGAGATTCATTTGTAAAGATGACGTGATGCCATTCCCACGTTCAGGTTCGTCGCTGATCACACCATTGAAGGCGCTCCTGTCTGTGACGCAGCGTCAATGGTAGCCGAAGCCTTGGTCACCGTGCAAACAATACATGCTGCTGCAAACATCGTCGAACTGTTCGAGCAGAAACTTGCCATGCAAATGACTCCATTTCTCGACTCAGGGTTCGTGACGTGGCTGTACGATCCCTTGTGACCATGCGGATAAGATATTTGTCTTCTCTGCTGTTAGTGATGGGGGATCGCTGAGATCCTGCATGACGTTCCGTATGATTGTCCTGAACCCATCGATTCCATATTCTGCTAACAGTCATGGGGTCTCGACCAACGCGAGCAGCAATATGCGCACGATAAACCGCAATCCCTGTAGGCTATAATCCTTCCTCGATCAAAGTCAGACACGTGCTGATAGGCATTTCTTCTTCTTATACGAGGCATTACAACAACTTTCTTTGCCGAAAACAACGTTGAAACGGAAATTGAGTATGAGAAAACTGCTGTCAAATCTCTGGTTTTATACACATTGTAGATGTCGCTACTGTCGCCTGCTTTGTATGAATGCGCTGAAAATCTAATCATTTGCATATCACAGCAAGTTCTACCTGTCATGCAAATTTCACGTGTGTGGTGTGCCGCTTTCCTGGTGTAGCAATTTTAATGGCCAGTAGTGTAGAATTAGTTTCACAAGAAAATAATACGTTTTTCAAAACTGAGTAAATAACATTAAGAAAAAATACAATTATTATTAAAAATCAGAAAAAATATCTTCTCACATAATGACAGATATCAACTATATATCATAATAATTCCCCATTAAAAATTTATAAATAACACACAAATAAATACATTATGATTATAGCTAAAACCTCGAATATAATATTAAAAAAATATTAAGAATATCTGAATACAAATACAGGGTGATCATAATTAAACTGTAAATCTAAAAACGCTTTAAAAAAAAAAAACCACTGGTCAGAAAGAACCTGAAATTTCACCAGAATGTACTTCAAACAGGGGGATTTTGTTTGGGGTGGGGAAAAAGAGCACGTTAACAACATCAGCACTGATACACTCCAAGCTGCTGTGGAAAATACCGTTTTACGTTTACACCTCCTAACAAATAATGGTGGACACCATATTGAAAATTTCCTGAAGAAGACTAAGGACAGTTAAAAACTGAATTATTGTTGTCTTTTTCTACGGTTTTTGGCCGCAGGGCAATTAAAAACCGAATTTTTCCTATTCGATGTGGCACCACCTTGTCGCTTTGAATAGGCTTTACACCAAAAGTGCCACAACATCTGCCTGACTTACAATAGCACAACTGGTTTCACATTCAGCTTACACCCACAATTGATTATCGCTCATGCCAGAATTCATGTAATTAACCAACAGCAGCCTATGCAGCTCCATCTATTGGCCATTTTTTTCCTAATTTTTTTCCACCCACGCCAAGCAAAATCCCCCTGCTTGAAGTACATTCTAGTGAAATTTCAGGTCTTTCTGACCAGTGATTCTTTTTTTTACAGCGTTTTTAAATTTGCAGTTTAATTATGATCACCCTGTATTTATATTGGAGTAATTTCCACTAAGATATTCATCTACATACAACTAATAGTACTCAACTATATATACTGTCAAAATAATGCGATTAATATAAATAATTGTACTATCTTGTCTATAAGGCAGTATTTACCACTACATTAAAGTGTAATTATAAAAACAAATACTTAAAAGAAGTTTCGATAAACTTTTCTTTTTTAATATAACAATTTACTTAAAAATAATGCATATTTATTACATAAAAAATTTTAAAATTTTGAGTAAAATATAGGACATCAATTTTTTTCCTTTAAACGAAGTATATACAAAGATATATAAAACACTTTAATTCATAATCATAAATACAAGAAAACGAATAATTTCTTTAGAAAAAATTCTACCATAGCTAAATATAAATTTTCAGCTTTTTTTTCCACTGAAACTGTATTCTTATTGGGTATGTTTTTATAAAGTTTTACTGGTAGTTTATGTGAAAATCTTGCCAAGCATCAAATAAAATTTACAAGGTCTGTTAACAATGAAGGCTGCTTCAGGGGAGAGTAGTCATTAGATATTTTAAATGAACATTTAAAATCACTGAGACTTTATGGCAGTCACGAAACTATTACTACTAACAGTTTAAAACAAGTCGAGTATTATTTTCTTGCTTAAATATACAATTTAAATCCAAAGAGATGATAAACATGATAAACGCATTTGATATACCTAAATTCTATTCACAATTTAAAATTCAAAATTGAAGTGAATATAAATATTAAATTTCCGTTCTTCAGGAATATCATTAAGACACATTGCAAAATTCTTTTGGAAGAGATTATTCTAGTTACTACAATTTTTTCCATAAATTATACTAATCATAAGGGTCATTATGAATTTGATAAATCTGTCTGAACTGAAATAATTTTTCAGTCTGAAAATATAGACTTTTTCTAATTTGCAAAATCTTTCTACGAACAAATTATAATGTTCGTAGAAAGTATAAAAATGATAATCGCTTAATTTTTATAATTTACGCATATTCAAACATATATACAATATATGTACATTATAAAAATTAAGGAAAAATTACCTTTCATATAAATAAAAGTTATCCTACCGAAATTAATTTAGATTTAATGGACACTTTTAAAAGTTCAATTTTATTTTTTAATATATTTTTATTGGATTTTTATAATTAATATTTACAGGAGGGAACACTTTTTCCCTGCCAAAACTTACTTATATATATGTATGTATATTTCTTCCCATTTTATTAAACTAAGTTCCAACTAATCTTTGCAAAAACTAAAAGAGGAAAACATTTGCGACAATAATTAATCAAAATAATAATTTTTACGAAA
The DNA here is from genome assembly GCA_037975125.1 of Latrodectus hesperus. Lineage (NCBI taxonomy): Eukaryota > Metazoa > Arthropoda > Arachnida > Araneae > Theridiidae > Latrodectus > Latrodectus hesperus. Next base: position 54,269,932 of record CM075850.1, on the reverse strand, counting down.
ATTGAACTTTGCTCAGAAGATATTTAAATCATTTGAGCGAAATATTTGTGTATAGAAAATGTTTTATATTTGAGTAAAAATATGCGCTTAATAATTTGAAAATAACTAGCACATTAAATATTTTAAAATTAATAGTCTAGTTTATTATATATGAATTATTTTATATGCACACACACAAATATTCAAATACATTTTTACAAAATATGCTCTGTACCTATACTTAATCATCCTGATATTAAAAGCATAATACTATATATAAAAAATTAAATTAAAAGTATATAGTTTTGAAAAATACTTTTGCCTTCATATTTGTGACTACAATAATTTTCTAAGAGCGTCAGATGTTAAACGTATTTAAAAGTTTTTGCTACATTTTTAGTATTTTGAATGTATCTATCAAACAATGTATTTTACAAATATGACATTTATTTTTACAGAAATGCTTGTCCAGTGAAAAATGAAGTAATTGCTCCCTACTGGGCTAATAACACAAGGGGAGAGACTTTGGCACTTCTCAACGTGCACCCGTTTGAGCAGTACGTGCATTTCGAAAAATGCGCGTAAGTTCAGTCTCTTTTTTTACATTCAAAATAATGTATATATATATATATATATATATATATATATATATATATATATATATATATATATATATATATATATATATATATATATAAACAAGTAATAATTATTTACATAAAAGTTATTATTTCGTCTATATTTTAGTTAATCCAGTGTCACTTATATTTTTCCTCCTATAGTTATCTTAATTTCAGTAAAAGTGAAATTATTAATCAACATATCAATTATCAAAATTTTACGATTTTAATTGCGTATTTAATTACTTATCCAATTATATGTCAGGATACATATGTAATTTTAAGAACAAATTTGGAATGTTATATTTATGTTTATTTCAAAAGAACATTCTTTATCGGGTATTTTGCTTTTGAGAAGTACAATGATATCCAGAATTAAAGTTAAAAATATTTTTTTTTCTTGCAAATGATTAATAACATGTAGCGATATTATTTTAGAAACTGATGCTGTATATGTATTGTAATTTAGAAAACACTTTGTGAGTCTAATGACAATAGTAAAAATATCACTTCTTATATAAAGGAATAAAAATAACAGTAATATTTGAAATTCAAAATTTTAAATTTTCCGGAACTATTACATCTGTGTTTTGAATTCTTTCTCTGAAAAAAGAACTCTATCAGAGATGAAGTCAATATGATTACATGGAATTATTTAATCCAGGGATCTCCCAAATACGACCTGTGGACCGAATTCTGACTGCCATTTCAACAATCCAGTCCGCGACTGCTAATGATTTTTTGTTTCCATGATAATTTGGATGGAAAAAAAAAATAACTCGGATTATTTACTTGGTGGGTAAAGTTTCGTGATAAATATCCTCTTTTAAAATATACCAATGAGATTTATATGTACTTGGGATTTCCAATAGGCAATATTTAGCTGGACTTATTTTTTTGTCCCAGTTATTAAAAAAATTAAGATGCTCATTGATTGACTAAGATCTGTAAAAATATTCTTTATGTACTTCATTCCATAGAATTTTTCTCATACAAGTAAGTAGTACTAAAATCAGGACAACAAATTTATACAAATATGACTGCAGTAACAAAAGCCTTGTAAAATTCCACCAAACTGGTCTAGAAATTAATGATTTTTATTTGAGATTTCGACTCTAAGGTTGCAATGTCAGAATCAAAAAGATTTTGAAAATTTCATTTGCAATTATATTAGTCTGATAAACGAGTGTCAAAATTTATTTTCAACACGCTCAAAGATTCGATTGTTATTGATATTTATTACATTACATATATTCAGACTTGTATGCTTGATTCTTGAGATCCGCTTGTAAGTCTTCGTCGATAATAGACAAATAGCACAATGACAGATGTACAACCACAGAAGGATAACGAAGAAAACACCCAGGGACACGGTGGGAATCGAACCCACACTCCTACGCTCTCAAGATTCAATTGTAAAATTGATGGAAAATTCAGTCTCAGAAGTAACAAAATATTTCAAATATTTTAAAATAAGTAGAACATTTTTTACACAATTGTTATTAAGATCGTATTATTTTCTGCTTGATCAATTAAATCTAAAATTATAAATTAGAGGGAAACTCATTTTCTACTTGCAATCACAAATTCAAATCGCTTAAATCAACCAGAATGTTAACTTAAACTATCATTAGATGTTTTTAATTCAATAAGACGATGCCTTTTATTCAAAAATTTTGATCATAGCTCGAAATTCAAAAAAATGCCAAAAGACTTTCCACAACGAAGCTACGGTAGTATTATATAGCCCCATTTTTTTCAATCTCTTCAATAAACTCGCAAATAGTCAGAAATTCAGCTCAGTGGATCTCATGAAATTAACAATCAATATGTGAGACTGATTTCAAAATTTCAGACATTTCCAAAAATTTTCCGCACAAGTAACTGTTGATGAATGATACACACACACACACAATGTAAGACTAATGGTTTTGAACAATTATCATTTTCTACAGTCTTTGGTACAAAAGCAATTACTCTTTTATTTTCACCGTACGTTTTTATCTCCATCAGTTGTAATAGACTAAATTTTTGCACGAATGTTCTTTTTATTAACATCACATTTTTAACTTCATTAAAAATATCTTCGCCATTTGTCGTGCCGTGATTATCAATACCCCAGGAAGTTCATCATACACACTTCATAGTTTTTCTCTACTTCTTGAAAAGGAATCAATACCTGAGCAGTATCTGATGCATACGTTGACTCCTCCAAGGCTATGGAAAGACTCAATATGTCAATTTTTGTCAGACGATTGAACTGATATATTTTCTGCCATGTCTTTTACCCCCAAGCCATTGTGTTTGTCGAAGAGCAGACATTTTTTAATAAATTTAACTTTTTGTGCTACATTTCTTAATCTACTGTAATTACGCATTTTTAATGATTTCTTTATTGGTGAATAGTTTTCCACGCTTTGCGATTTCATCAAGAACGATGTGAAAACTGACACAAGTTGCAACTTCTTGTAGACTTTCATAAGCATAATGCTGCAAGATTACAAGAATAGACTTTCATAAGCATAATGCTGCAAGATTACATTCGTGCTTTAAATTTTTCTGTACGTAAACTTCCTGTATATTTTTTGGAAATGTTTCATTTCCTAAAGACCTTTAACGCTATGTTCTTTGAGAAAGACTGGTTTTACTGGAGTTTAAATATAGCATTTTATTACTGGACTGAATAATGAAATATTGGGAGTTACATGGAACTTTTTATTTTAAATGTTCTGCCCTAAATGTCTATTTTTCGCTTCTTTTCCATCTTAACAAATCACGGCAAAGAATAACGAGTCAAATCAAAATTATGTTACGTTTGAGCATTAGCATTTCAGACTTCATCTTTTAAATAAAGTGAGACTTCATTCCCCACAAGTTTCATTTTTTTCGTATTCTTTAATATATTTACTTATTTCGAAAGGATTATAAGTTAACTTATTGAAGGTACTACTTTTTCTCACTTTTGACCGCCAGATGTACTTAAAATTAAAATAGTTAGTCTCTTCGAACTTATTCAAGTAATCAGTAAGGTCCAAAGGCTGGGAAGTTTGAAAGCCTTTGATATAATTAATAAATTGGAATAGTTAGGTTATACAGCGACGAGTTGAACTCGCTCGTTACCTACAAATGTCGAGCAAAAGGGTTTCCAAATTATACACGCTTTCAGACACTAAGATAATTGAATAAGATCTTTCAAGTGTCTCACAACACTTTCGAAAAACCACTACGTGGTTTTATATGCAAAGCAATTTAGCGAAATCACTGCTTGAGAAATATATTAAGATTTCGTCAAGAAAAACGATATCAAGACAAACTATACAGGTATCTCTCTAGTTAGGAGAATACTTTTCAGATTCCAGTGGTATGTCTGTCTTGCACAATATTTCCCAAGAGAAATCCCATCCGTTTTGATTTAAGAACTTATTACTACTGTGCAAATCAAGAGCTGCACCGTATCTTCTCAAGTGAAGAATCAAGATTTAGCATACAAAATAATTCTCGATAATCTAGAGAAACTATCGATTATATCCGACAAACATTAGAAAAACCGGTCACTTTTGTGGTGCTGGCATTCTTGTTGGAGAGATCATGTTGAGCAGGTGTGGAGCCAAGCAACTACTTCAGATTCTTAGCCTTACAGACGACTTTTTTAAAAAAGTTGTACGAAAGCAATTCGTTTTTATGGACGATAACACTCCGAATTGCACTTGTGTACTATAATTTGGAAAAAGAAGGTATTCATTGTAAAATATGGCTAGTGAGATCATCTAATTCAATTATTAAATTCTATAAAATGCTTATTGGATACTCTAGAATTAATGATTGCATTTCAACAGCATCTTTCCAAGACCCTCCAATTTGTTAAAATCGGTGCTTTTGAAAGAATAAGGAATTACTAACGAAATGATTAATTAAGAGTATGCGTTCGCTTTAATGTTGCATAACGAGACAAAATTTATTTTAAAAAAATGCTTAAGAAAAGCAATAAAAATGACTCGTATAAATATTATTTCTCCCACTCTTGATTTCATTTCCAGTCATTCTACCTTCTTTTATTACGTTTCCTGCATTATGGAATTTTTGTTTTCATCCATAATTTTGAACATCAAGTGATCATGATTCTCAAAACCTTCATATTATAGATTACTACAGTTTAACAGTATCACTGTAACCTAAGTACCTTTATAAATATATTATTAAGTGTTGTAACTTATTGCAAAATAGTGTGATATAATTTGTCATGTAGATATAGAAAAAATCTCTCTTTCAGTTATAATACTGATCAAAAGAATGAAATATAAGATTTCTCTAATATATAGATATAAATGTACTATTATGAATACATTATATGTTTAAGTATTAAACTCAAATATACTATAAACTGAATCGTTTTCAAATTAAATATAATTTCGTGGTTGTATAATTCATATTTATTGCCTCATTTTTCACGATCAATTTGAGAGGCATCCAGACAGTCTTCAATTGTCCGAAATGCTATTTTAAGGAGATAAAAATAAGACTGAGTGATCTTCATTTTAAAAATAATATGGATTTTTTGTTGGATTTATTTGGAAAGAAAGAAAAGGATCTTTATTCGTTTTATTTATTTATGAAGAGTTCATTTCGATGCCTTTTTCTTGATTTGACTTAACAAATTACTGTCTTTATTATATTACTTATCTTAAAGTCCACGTAAAATATCGTTTACACCTTCATTACTGTGATTTCTCTCGATTGATTTCTTTTACAGGTTTGAAAATCATCAGATGTTATGCAGAGATGGTTGCAGATGTGAGCAACAGTATCGGTTGCACAGACTACTAGCTTTCGACCCAAAGAACGAATGTAGAGGAATATTTTCCGATTGGTTCCGGTTTCCTTCGTGTTGCGTGTGCATCTGTTACGATCTTACACCAGACATTCCTCGAACACGAAGACGAAAGGGCCGAATGTAATTGACATTTGACACTGCATCAAAGGAATTAACTACTTTACCGAAACAAAGGAAAATGAAATATTACATTCACAACTGAATCTAGCAACAAGATTAGGGATAAATAAGGAAAATATATTTTGTGAAGATTCTTTCCTATTCTCAGACATTGGTGTTTCTCGGCACTTTAATAGTAAACTTTTCTTTCGAATCAGTCCACAATTGATTTGGAATAATTGAAGTCGTTTAATGAAAACAATGAGCTAATTTATATTCTTCATTCGAAATTGTGGTCATTAATTTTCAAATATAAAATGTATAAAATTTACAAAATACACCAATACCACTAAACCAAAATAAAAAATTAATATATTAAAACTGTACTAAGTGTAGTTTAAGTCAACATATAGAAGTTATTTTTTTCTTTTTATGAAGCTCATTAAAAAAAAAACTAAAATAACTCACATAGTTCATGTCCAATCAATAGATTAGTTAAATCATGAGATTACAAGATTATATAAAGGGGTTTGAAAATTGACATATTTTTTATTTAATTAACATATACCAAAAATACACTTCATGAATTCAATAGTACAGATGTTATGTATAAAATCAAAGTTATATTTATTTAGGAAATATACGAAGGTTATGTTATGTTTATTTATGCAATTTAGCAATACATTTTTATATATTTATAATTCACACACCAATTCGTATTTTTTATGTACAGGGTGATCTTTTTTAAAGTGACAGTGTTTGGAGCGCGCTGTAGCGCGGTCTAATATAGCCAAAATGGCACCAAACTTGGTATTTAGACTAATCAAGACATAGGGAAAAGAATTCCGTAAAAAAATAGTTCCAAAAACCACCGTTAGGGCATTTTGTGGCACTTTGCAATGTAGAAAATGTGAGAAAAGAAAATTGCTAACACATACAATCGTACAGTTAAATTATTAATGTTTAATTACTACATTAACTTCCCTGGTGAGGAATTAGACAGCATTCAATGTGAACACCGTTCTCAAAAATAACACTGTGCATTCTGTGTACAACGTTCTCCACAGCCATACGTAGGATATCCACGAGGAATATTCCGCACTGTCTTTGTTATATTGTCCTTTAGAATAGACAAATTTGGTACTCCACCAACATAAACTTGAGATTTCAAATAACCCCAGAGCCGAAAATCGCATGGCGTGAGATCAGGAGAACAAGGCTGGAAAACTGCGACGTATGACTATATCAACTATTTTGGCGTAACAGCTGCTTTACCTTATTATAATGTGTGGCGGAGCATCATCCTGCATAAAGATTGTCAGTAGGAAACGATTTCTTTGCTGAAATTGTGAAAAAACGACATTTGCAGCATTTTGTGGTATTTTTCCGCATTTATGGAGCACGTATCGGGTTCTGTCGGAGTGATGGTCTTAAACAAATGTCCCAATTATGAATTCGGTTGTGAAACCATACTAAACAGTCACTTTAGGGGAATTTAATTTCGTGTACGGTGTGTGGCCGCACAGAAGCCAAAATTCGGTTATTTTGTGTGTGTACGGACCCTTGAGATAAAAATGGCACTCATCTCCCCACAGAAAGTATCATGGGAAAGGATCGCATCATCAATTTTTACACTGGCAAGAAACGATAGAGTGAATGTCACTCGCTTATCATAATCACTTGGCTTCAGTTCGTGCATGCGGCTGATTTTGTAGGGGTAAAATCCAATAATGCAACCCTATTACTGGCGCTGTCATTGCACAACATTTGCATTTTTCTTTGATATCCGTGTTTTATGCAAATTCTCGTTATTGTAAGCTACAGCAGCGCCACAAAATGCCCTAACGGTGGTTTTTAAAACTAAAAGTACGGAAAGTTTTTTTACGGTATCTTTTTTCCCATATTTTGATTAGTCTAAATACCAACTTTGGTGTCTTTTCGGTTATTAGATTGCGCTACAGGGCGCTCCAAACACTGTCACTTTAAAAAAGATCACCCTGTATTTCTTCTTAGTCTCATAACATACTCAAATACTTAAATAAAGATTTTTACCATTTATTTTGCTTTATTTACTTGATATTTAAAATTAAAAATAACTTCTAACATCGGTAAAATGAAAAACTAGTACACGTTAAAATGCCTTTTATATTTTAACAACATAATCACAATTTTTTTACATGCACTGTAACCCCACAAACTATAAAATTTCAATTAAAACACACATATTATTTATCAGGATTATTAGATTAAAAACACGGAGACAGTACAGTTTACTATGATTAAATTATAAAATATTTAAAAAATACTAAATATGACAATTTCCAAGTAGATATTTCAAAACTTTGTCATTCAATATATTAAAAACTTACTATAGGAGCAATTCAATTTTCAGTAAATATTTAAAAAATTACAATGAGCATTTTTTGAGTGATTAATATGCTAATAAGGAAATATTTAAAAATCAAGTTTGTTTTCATTGTAATCTGAGATTATATATAAAGATTTTATATTTAAATAAACTCTTTCTAATATCATTGGGAAATGTTTAAATTACCAGAATTTTTAATGATGAATAATATTTTCAATTACATTGCTTACAACAGAAAGTAATTATTTTCTTTTGCTGGATTCAGATTGAGAAATGAAAATGTATAATTACTTAACCAAAGAATATTTTCCTAACATGATTTAAGATAAGTTACTAATTTAACTTTTAATTCAAAATGCAAGTATAAAAATTAGTAAATGATTAAAAAGAGGGATTAATATGAATGATATGGTGAATTATTAAAGGAATACAAAGTAAACTAAATAAAATTATTCTTACCAGTGATAATCTCTCAACAGCAAAAAAAAAAAAAAAAAAGTTTGAGGAATTTCATTATGTGAAATTATTCATCATAATTAACTCCTCATGTTAAATTTCATAGCTTAAATTCTAGTCAAAAATGAAAATATGAATTCATGGAACATTAAATAATTGAAACTGCCAAAAAAAATTACACTCTAAGTGACCTTAAATGTTTATTTTCCTACAGATAAATAAACATTTAAGGAAAGAAATATGTAATAATTAATGCACACACACAAATTATTTATTTCATAATTTATACCTCTTCTCAATACTCAAATAAATATTGGACAGGTACTTATTTGAATAATATAAACATACAAATTATCTTACAACATAAATATTGAGTACCAGTTTTTTGAAAAGCATCTACAGAAGAAAAATTTTATGAACTATACCAATTTACAAGTGATACACCAAAATTGATGAATATTTTTCCATCAGTATACTTAATTACTAAAAACTTCAAATTTTAAATTTTCATTTTAGAAAGCTAATTTTAATTTTCCAAGGAATTTTATTATTTATGAAGAATGAATTATGTACATATTTTTGATGTTGAATAATTATCATTTCGATGCAAAGATGAAAATTAATTACCAACTATTTATATATTATAACAATAGATGTGGAGACCATCATAATGTACGACAGAGTTATAAAAACAATACAGATCAATTCAGAAAATGTCACTCAAAGCTAAATATTTTTATTATAAAATATTTTAACTAAAGGCTAGAGACTTCTAGTTGGTAAAAAATAATACTGAATAACAGAATTCATGAAAGAAATTGACTCATTTAACAAAGTGGATTATTATTTCTCACATATTTAAATTAATATCAAAAATGTAAACTAAAATTGCAGAATACAGTATATGAAAGATGTTTTAAGTAACCTATCTTAAAATTATGCATTTTTAATAAAATAATGTAAATATAAAAACAATTATTTTGTAACTTAAAGTAACATTTGCTCTTACTTGCTTCAAATACTTTTGAATTTAGTACAATACAAGCTTAAAAGATAATATTTTTTAACTGCTTTCTACACAAAAGTATATGAAAAGATTGGAAGGAATTTTTTGATTTATTTAATAGAAGTGTTTTCACACACAGTAATATATTAATAGTAATATATTTCCTATTTGTTATTATAACTACAGTTTTCTCCTAATCTGGCATTATATAATATTCTGATAGAATAATTTAATATTTTATAAACACAAACACAAAATTAGAAAGCATGAAAATATTTTATTTACTTAATATATACATTAATACCATATGAAATGTAGACACAGCACCTTTTTCACAGAAATATAAACATGAGCATTTTTAAATTTGGAAGGAGTATCAAATAACAGTAGAGTATTAAAAAGAAATGAATAAAAAAGTGAACATCTATAAATAATCAGAATAAAAAAAATGACACCTGAATTCTGCAATATACTAATACAATAGATATTTATAACTATTAGAATAAAAATTTATAATCTTAAATACTTTTTATGAAATTAACAAAGTAATTTCCTCTGAAACATTAAAATTAATTTAAAAATTTTCACTCATGGAATACATTAAATAAAGCAACTTTAATTACTTAAAATTATTAACCAAGAAAAACTATTATACCAAAAATGAAAGCAACATTTAAAATACAATACATAAATGCTTATAAAAAATTCCAAAATTTGCTATTAAATGCAATAATTTTTAAAACAAATACAAATTAAAATGGAAATAGTTTCAATCTACATACATTTAAGTTGATGAACATATTTTAGAAAAAAATTTATTTTACATTTTACTAGATCAAATTGCATGAAAATTCATAACAATGAATATTTTTGGAAAACTATACACAATACTCATAATTTTGATCTTATTTATATATACTGTCTCATTGAAATTATCACAGACTTAGATAAGCACAAAAAGTTATATACATTTTTACAATCACTGTATTTTTAGTTTTAAGTCCTGAGAATATGAAAAGAAAAATTATGACTGCAATAAATTAAAATATATTTATACTCATCTTAATTAAAATAATACAAAACTCTTTCATATGTTAATAAATAGAAGGACATAAAAAAAGAATAAAAATGCTAAAATTCATATTGGTATACTGTACAGTTTAAATAAACAATTCAAAAAGTGCTTTTAAGTATTAAGAATCTTCAGAAAACATATAATTTCATTTTACAGTAAATAAGAATGGAATACTACAAAATGAATATGAACTGACTACAATAATCTTATGTAAGTTTTGCATAGCTAGGAGGAGCTACTTTTCGATGCAAATATTTTAAAATATATAAAGGCACACAGCTCACTAGTGTTAAAACAGTGACTTTCCAAAGAAATGTGAAAGTCCATATGAAATCTGCATCTGTGAAATAAAAATTAAGTAAATGAATTTTCACAGTACTATAATGTATTCAATAATATATTTTGTCAACTGCATTAAATAAATCCAATGATGTAAATGTTGCATATAAAAACAGAAAGAATGAATTTAGCAAGTATTTTACATCAGTAAAAATAAAACATAACAGTAAATTTAATTTAATTAACTAAATAACTTAATGCACAGATGCATACACAAAAACACAAATATAAGTACATTTATTTCTACTGGCAATCATAAATATTCTTTTTTAGTTAAATAAATAATACTTTCTTGAAGTAATGAAGTACAAGTTTGATGAAAGCATACAAAATATGAAGATAAAAGAGATCTTACAATTACACATCTCATGTTTACAAGGATCAAATACTTTTAATAATATTTATAATAAAAATCAATTATTAATCATTAAACAGGTCAAAACTAAAAAACTCAAATGCATCTTTTAGATTTTGTAACTGTAAAATGTTTAGTCTTATTTATATGGCAAACTATCTTCAATATACTAACTAATATTTAAAACTGAAAAAAAATGCATGTTAAAAGAAATTACGTGAAGGGAATGCCATTACGAAGCTAAGAATATTTATTTCATATATTTGAAGATAATAAACATAGCAAGTTTTAAAACTACGAAAAAAGTTTCATGCGGAAAATCCCTAATTATTCAAGTTGACCACATTCATTGTTTGAAATGAATTTATGTATTATTATATTTAATAGCTCAGACAAACACTTATTGAGACAAAATAAATTTCAAATATTTCTAAATAATGCTTACCAAAAAATTGCTTCATAAAAAATAAGGAAAGAAGATAAATAGCCAAACTAAAAAATTCAGCTACAACCATTAACCAGTGCCAAGTCCTGACAGTCAATGCAACCATTAAAAGTTCTGTGAATATAAGAGCCGTGAAACTAATAGACACAATATGAATTAATTCAGTTTTATATAAGAGTGTTGCTCCAAACATAATGATGCCACCTAAAAATAATTTAAAAACACACAAAGATGACAATTTATAAGCAATAACAAAATACAACAATTTTACAGATAACTCATTCAATGTCAGTGAAAAAGAAAGAAACTTTTACCATACATTATGAAACTTGTAAAAATTTGTACTTGCAAACTTAAAAAAATTTTAAATATTAATTTATATCATCAAAATGCATAGATAATTCACAAACACATGCAAATTCAAAATTATGTAATAAAAATAGCCCTGATTTCTATTTTTCATACAAGACTGGTAAAACCATCAGTTTTGATTTAAATTTCACAAACATTATTTGTGATTTCATACAGAAAACAAAGTTGAGAAAAGAACCAGTAATTAGCCAATTAGCTATTTTTTTAATATTTCTTGTTTAATGGTTTACATTTTATATTTTCATTTATTTTCAAGGATTTCTATATTTCATAAAAAAATATTGTAAATATAGTATCAATGAGAAAGAAATTTAAGTTTCTGAGTATTGCTTTGAATATAAATAAATGCATGTAAATATTTCAGTAATTCAAAAAATTAAGCACATATCTTTGATATGAGAAATATTTTTATTAAAAAATTCAAATGTGTTTCATTTTGTAATACATATGATAAATTTTTTTGGGTATTTTTAAATAATTATTAATTTTTACTAATTACAATAAAAATGATATTTTCTTTTATATTTTCAAAAATATTTTATTTTCAAAGATCATTTTTAACATATAAATACTTTTTATCAATGTGGATAATTGGAAATACTATTTTTAATTTTATAAAATGCCAATCAGTTAAAAGAAAACTGAACTCAATGCAATAAAGTTGAGTTGTTAATAATTTTAAATTATAAAGGTATACTTTTTATAAAAATTCTAAGTGTTCAAAAATGAAAATTAGATCTCTGAGGTCATTTTCAATAATATTTAACTCTTATACTGTTATAATGACCACATTTAAAATAATGTGACTTTACTATTTAATAATAAGATTTTGATTCTTGCATATTTTATTTCTTCAAATTAGTAATTCTTCAAAATAGTAATTTACAAGAGCACAATCTCTTGTAAATCTCTTATAAAACTAGAAAAAGTGCTTTTTTCAAGCTGAAAAAATATTATAATAAAAATTAATTAATTTAAATAATAACCTCATGGATTCAGTTAAAATCTATTAGACATTATTTTTAGTACTGAAAATATTTTAGAAAATAACAATTTTGATAAATGTGAAATAAATAATTCATTTTCTTAAATATATATTTGCTCTTCATGATCAAATATTACAATCACTTCCAAAAGTTAAGCACGGAGAGGAAAATGCTAATTTCCTGAAGCTAATCAGAATTGAAGAGGATGCAAATCACTGCAGATATAGATGGAAGTATGCAAATAAATTAGGTAACAGCCAATTGCGTTTTCATGGCAAGAAATATGCAAAAAGGGCAGTCTCATAAGATACCAGCTTTATGAAGGGTAACAGAAGTTGAGTGTAAGTGCTGATAGAAGGTGTTTAAAACTTTCGAACAATTTGTTTTCAAGACAAACGTCTTTCTATGACTTCCAGAAGATGAATGGAAGATTCTGAGCATTGGCATGCTGTGGGGCGGGGCGCATTTGAAGCAGGACAGTCAATCCAACATGTTGCTCTTTTCTTTGGCATTCATCATTCTGTAATTTTACGTTTATGGAAACAATTCCAAACCACACAAACAGTTGTTCGAAGGCCTATAGCAGGCCACCCAAGAGTTACAAACCCTGCGGAAGATCGATATATTGCGATTTTAGCCAAGCGGAATTGCAGAGCGACCACCACACGTGTGACATATATGACTATAACGTCCATTGGTAAAGAGATATCCGCAGCTACTATACACCAAAGATTACATATGAGTGGACTGTATGTCCGGGTACCTCGAGTTTGTGTTTGTCTATTTGTCCAATCAAGAGGGGAACGATTAAAGTGCGTGCTGGAAACATGTCAATTGGGCTGTGTTTCACTGGGGCAATGTCATGTTTATTGCAGAGTCAAGATTTGCTCTGGTGCCAGATGACAAGCGTATAAGGATATGGTGTGAACAAGGAACACGCAATCACCTCCAAAACATCACCGAACATCACACATTCCAAGGCAGAAGTATTATGGTGTGGGCAGGGATTTCATTAGAATACAGCACTGACTATGATGGCTGTTCAGTATCGAGATGAAGTCCTAGAACCAATTGTGAGATTGTATGCTGCAGCAGTTGGCCCTACTTTTGTTTTAGTGGACAATGACGCACGTCCCCATAGAGCTGACAACGTCGATGACTACCTGCAGAGTGAAGGGATTATGCGTATGTCAAGGTTAGCTTATTCGCCCGACCTTAATCCCATTGAAAATATTTGGGATAGCCTTGACCGTGCTGTATCTTCACCTTTCTGTCCTCCAGCCACTCTTATTGAGCTGGAAACTGCTCTACAAGATGAATGGCTATTGCTTAATTCTGTGGTGGTTGACCACCTAATTGAAAGCATGATCACACTGTGTAAACTTTGTATACAGATAAAGGGGGATCACATACCCTATTAATGTCCATTTTTTTCATTTTATGCTGTTCATTTTCACTTCATATATAATTGTGTTTAAATTTCCAGTACGCCATTATCTGATAACCTACAAAAATTTAATATTGTTTTCATTTCTATATATAATAATTGATTTTATTTTATGCATAAATATATACTACTTTCCTGAAAATTTTGTGTCATTCAAAGCTGTATTTGTTTTTTTTTTTTTTTATCTTACATCTTTATGCTTAACTTTTGGAAGTGAGTGCATATATTATGTGATGAGAAAAGACATATTTTATTCAATGTATCATGATCTTTAAATTTAATTAAAATATCTTAAAACATAATAGATTTATTTTATAAATAAGATAATGAAAACTAAACAATATTTACACAAATAAAAATCGTAAAACATTTTTAAAATTGGATATTAGTTTGTAAAAATTCATAAAAATAATATAGAAAAGATTAATTGTTTCCAAATGACTTACAAAAATTTTTTGAAATAATTTGCATATTTTTAATAAAAGCTTAGTAAAATTTAAGAAACTAACATTTTCAATACAAAAAATAAAATTTCACTTCAAATAATCAAAATAAATTTTACCTTGGTAAATACTTATAATAACCCAGATGAAAAATGTCTTGAAAGACAGAGATCGTCCCTAAAAATAATAAAATTTATCTAGTGCATATATTTTTGAAATATTATAAAACAAAATATGATCTACACAGTCATAAAGACAAAACAGAACAACAAATGCAACAAGAAAAATAATTTTTAATGATATATTTCTTGATCAATTTAATACTCTCCTCTTAAAAATATTTTTACTACTTAGTAATTAATGTTATTATCATTCATTATTTATAAAATAAAATTGCAAAAAAAGTATATCTAACAAAATTTTACAATATCAATATGTAAATTGTAATGAATTGTATTCATACATTTTGATTAAAATGTTTAAAAATTTCCCATTGTATATATGTTTACAGAGGAAGTCATAAAAATTATTTCGCTATTTTCAAAGTTAAATATTCAAAACCCACAACAGTTTCAATTTACGATAAAGTTATTCTTCCTACAAACATTAAGATCCTTTGCCTATAAAAATAGATGTATTATCAAAATGATAGTTCACACACAGTTTCCTTGAAAATGTTCCTTTGTGTTACGATTATACTTTTGATATTAGTAAACTTAAAATATAAATAATTAAATCCAAACTCAGAATTGTTAACACTACCAACATTTTTTGCTTTTAAATTTTTCATATTTATTTTTCATAAGTAACATTAAAAAACAATAACATTTTAAATTTATTATTAAAACACTTTTCAAAAAAATTACGCCTGTCATGATCTTTTCAGACATGAAGCATCTTGCCATCCAGTAGAATAATGAAGTAGCTCCTGAAAGCAAGAGAGTTCAAACATCATCACTGGAATGAACATCAGAAACAGAGAGGCAACTAAAGAAATGCTCTCCAGTCATAGGTGAGATGCCACAGAGCACACAGAGGTGAAATGGCCAGTAATTTTATATAAATGAGCCTGCAAATAGTCGTGTTTAGAAATAATTCTAAAATAAGTAACAACCACTCCCATAGGAAGGAGGGAAAGACAAAAACACTGCTGGCCAACCAGAAGGCAAGCCCAGAATTTTCCGTCAGCCAAGTTCCTAAAAGCAGAAATTGTCTCATGTCTTAATTTACTCACAAGAAATCTCCTAGCATTTTGAAGGAGAATGGACAAGAAGGTGGATGTAAAGCTGAAGCTTCCCCAGCCAAGAGGTCAGCCCATTTATTCCTATAAATGTTCCAATGCCTTGGGATCCACAGAAGGACAACCTCTCTTCCAAAACAAAGGTAGTTGATATGTTGTTTACATTCAAATTCTATTTCAGAGGGGTATAAATTATAATCAGATATGATCTAGATTGCAACCTAAGAATGACAAAGATGGAGATAACAATGTTTTGTTCAACTGTTTCACCAGTAGCCATAAATATTGGAAACATTTCTCCATCAAAATTATCTGCCCCAAGTGTCGAGAGGCTCTCAATTATAAAAACTGACATTGGCTACTTTAAATGTTTACAATTAATTCAAAATTCACACAAAAATGAAATAAGTAAAACAACTGTGAAAAATATGTGCTTTGAAATTCAATCATAACTAATTGTTAGGAGATTGGTTTTATTTGAAAGTGGAATGATTTTGCAAGTTTGAAAAAGATGATCCCACTGACAATTTAATCATACCTTACCTGAGCTATTTGATGAAGGTGATGAAAATCTTAAATGGATAGTTTAGGTATGATCTACAGTCACTTTTTGCATACAGTTCAATATAAAAGAAATTGCTTAGAAAGGAATCTGAACTATACACTTCTCCAAACCAGGATTTGAACACATGAATAGTTAAAGTGAAAATCAAATTGCTCATTATTTATCTGTCATCTTGAAATTCTACTCAATATGTCACGTAGGTTGACTTTTGATTTTAAGTGAATTTTGATTGGAGAGGAATTATTTTTAATGATTGTTGGTTGCAAGAAATCAGGTTTCAACATTTGTGCTTTGAAAATTATTATAAAAGCTTAAGAGTTCTTACATTGATGCACTAAATTAAAATTTTTGGATTAGAGTATTTACTGTTAAAAATTTCAGAAAATAGAAATTGGTTACCATGAAGGAAAAGTGGCATCAATGGTTCATGTGGTTAAAAGCTAAATTTTTAGCAATATAAAAGTCCTAGTGATGTAGCATTTAAGTGCGCTTAAGAGAATACAAGTATTCACTAGTAGATTACAAAATACTTTGGTCAATAATGTTAGAATTCAAAGACGATAATAATTATCTTTCCCAATAAAGAAGTTGTACATGAAAAATACACATATGATAACTTAGCAGGCTTAGATTGGTTAAATTCTTATTTAGATCAGGACTTGCAATATTTTTGATTCAGTTAATGAAGAATTGGATTTTGGAAACTTCATGAGATTTATAATTGAATGAAACTATTTTGTCCACAAAATTAAAAATTTAATTTTTTTTTTTTGGTTAAATTAATACTTGGTTGTTTCACTATTCTTCATAACATAATGTATTATGCAAATGAATCTCTTTTAAAGTTAATGAAAATAACATCTGTAGATGCAAGTGTGTTTTCAACATTTCTCACCTTTAATTTATTTCAGCTATTTTAATGTAATTTTTCTTAAATGATATGCCATATATCATAAGAAATAAGTAAAAATTTAACTACACTGATACTTATGTCATTTATCATTCTCTATTTAGTTTAGTGTGAGATCAACAAAGATATTACATTTCCACATATTTTAAGACTTCTTTAAGTGATTTTTCTACAAGTGCAGTTTTTATACTGTTGCAGCCCTTCTACACATTATGATAAATATATACATATATGCAATATATGTGTATGCACACTATATATTGAAACAAAAAAATTTTAAACAAATCATTTTATTCCAGATATGATAAATAAATTGAAAAACTGATTAGTAATTTATAAAATATTCCATTGTGAACATTGAAAATAATTTTCATTTTAGTAGTTTAACTTTTGTTAGGAACATTAAAAAATAAAATTAACAGATAAAAAATTACTTTAATGAAAGTTTATAACACAAAAATTGATAAATAATGTAATTTATAAAAATTTATAAACAATGAAAATTTATATTAGAAGATGAACAAAAAACAGGAATGTTTATAGAGTGATTCATGATTTCCTAAGAACTACTTGAATGATGTTTATGATTTTTGGTAAAAAAATTCAGATGCCAAGAATTTTCAAGATAATTTCGAACTACATAAACCTCACACATTACATCAATAGGAATATGCTAGAAATTCACTGAAAAATACATAAAAATGTTAAAACAAATAAATTTATTATAAATTTTTCTACCCTAATAAGTATGAATAATGTTACTGACGATATTTTAAGTAATATAAGAGCCTTTTCACTTTCATGTTTTAAAATTATTTATATTATTAACAGAAATATTTTATCATAATTAATAGTAGCACTTACCTTACATAATTCCTTATATAATTCAGGATATGTCAGTGCAATATCAGGTGAAACATCTTTATCAAGTACCAAAGAAAATACAGGAAACATAGTATAAATGGTAGCATAACTAGAGAAAAATTAAAGCATGTAAATAGAAAAGAAGAACAAACAAGTACCTTAATCAAGTAAGCAAATAGTACTGAAATAATTTTAATGTACTGATTGATTAACTTTGCTTTTTCAGTCAGAATTTGTCTCTCTCTTTAAGTTTTCCCTGCCCCTTAAAAAAAGAGCTCATTATCATGTATAATTTTAAAAGCTTCAGAATGCTTTCAGAGAAATTTCATTTAAAAAGGCTTCATGAAAAAATGTTTTAAAAAATAATTAAAAAGTGAAGTGCTGATGTAAATAAAAGGAACAGTGACATTAAAATAGAAAAAAAGAATTTCAATAGAATTGGGTAGATATAACATACTAGTTTAAAATACTTCCAATAATATGTAGAAACTGAAGAGTTAAATATATAACACTAATTCAACGACCAATTAACTTCTGTGTTAACCCTTTCAGGCGCACTACCCGTTACAGTTGAAATATTAACAAAAAAATTTGTAGGTTATCTATTTAGGCCTATATAAGTATATAGAGAAAATATTGTTAAGATTGCATGTAACATTTCGATTGTTCCATCACATGGAACGCTGCTCTGCAAAGGTCATAAAAAGCAAGCATTGCAGTGAAGCCCATATACGCATAAATGTTTTTGCATATGAATGAAAAAACAATGCATTACACCTGCGTAGCAAATTTAACGTAGTCAGGGTGCATCACAAGATGGCCAGCTACTCTAAACCATAAAATTAACAAATAAATAAAATGAAATAAATATTTCTGTACAATTTTTATAGTTATCCAAGTAAGGTTTTGGGGCTGCATAGAGGAGCCTGGTTGAGATAAATCATCACCATCATTTTCATTGGCATCCAACACAACATCATCAGACTGATCAAGTGGTTCAGGAATATATTTCTCTATAATACCACTAAAACCTCTATGTGTCATTTATTTGCAATTAAAAAATTAAAAAAATTAACTAGGAATTAAAGATTTATTTGCAAAAGTAAATTAAAAATATATAAATTCAAAAAATATATATATACACAATATTATAAAACGAATAGCAGTGAAAACAAAAATCAAGAGCATAAAAATAATGCTTCTCTAACTAGATAGGATTTGATCTAACTGATATAATCTTATACCACACTGAAGCTTCCCAATTCAAGAGGCCAGTAAGAGTGTAGAAATATTGTCCATATAAGTAATTCTTCCTTGTACATTCCTCAACATTAGATTATTATATCCCAAAAGAAAGAAAAAACAGTAATAAATAAATACAGTTGTTCCCCTCAGCATTGAGTTCAAGGCTAATCATGTTCTAAATCGCGTAAAGGTATAGTGCCGTTGTGGTGCAGTGTTCCAGGTGATGGTACACCTTGTTTTATCATATAATTCTGCATATACTTTATGCGTAAAAAATTTAAAGTAATATAGAATCAATAGTTCAAGGTACAGGCAACAAAGTAACAAAGAAATTTCTTTTCAAACAATTATTTTTGTATAAGAAAAAAAATTCAGAAATTTTCCTTCAAAATAAAGGGATTTAAATAATCAGCTATAATTGAAAATTATCGATCATCTTATGTAGTGCTGCAATCTATTATCAAAAAAGAAGATTTTAAAGAACATTTTAAGTCAAATTTCATCTTTTTATCATAAAATGCAACAATTTGGTAACAATTTAAAGTTTGGTATTCCAAAACCTGGAACACTAAATTGCAAAGGGTTAATATAATTGTAACATTAATAAAATGATAATTCATTAATTACAGATATACAAAGAACAATTACAATGGAAAAGTCATCGTAATCACAATCATAATTGCATCATTACTTGATATAAATTGGTAAAACCTTTCTAAGTTCATAAAATGGTAAATTAACCCTGGTATAAAAGCATTTATTTATAAAAAAAACATCTTTCAATCATTTTTCTTTCAATGAAATGGTATCCAGAAAGCAAATGGTTATAAGTGTATTAACAGAAGACTTTTAAAATGGTTCATCATAGCATTTCTTTATCTTTTGAAAAAATGGGGGTAGTTTATTTTTAATGAACTTTTGAATCTATCAAGTAAATTTTTCATATCAATTAAGTAGATGGTTTAAAATAACTTGGTCACATTAAAAATCACTGCTGAAAATTTTACTTTTTAAAAAATTCTCTCCTTTAAACATTTTATTTATATATGGATTTTTCTTAAGCACTTAATTAGAAGATGAAGTAATGGCATTTTTTGAGGATTTCTATAATTTCCAGAAAAATGTTATTTCTTGATGACAAGTAAGGAAATAAATTTCACTGAGATTGAAAAATTATGGAGGGAAAATATTTATTTTACATAAAAATAATTCTAAATAAAATATTTTCCTACATTTTTCCCCAACAATGCAATGTAATGCACAATATATTTCTTAAGGAATATAGTATACGCTGCATTTCATGAAAGGATATGACAAAAAACTAAGCTCATACAGTGAAATTAAAATATTATAAAAAATAAGCATCTGAATATAAATATGTTTTTTTTTTTTAATTTTATTCTCTGACCACCATACCATACTTTAATGTATTTTGACTGATTAATTCAAATGTTTTTCAATAATTAGAGGTTAATTTTCAAAGAAATTAAAATATTTAATGTGATACATAAAAATAATTTTATGCAAGATTAGATAAGTATGTAATTTAGCATTACTAAATAAATATATTGAGCTTGCACTTTTCTTATTTTGAATAAAGAATTATAAATATTTTTTTCCTCCAAGTCATACAATGAAAAATATTATGTGCTACTTAACAGATTTTTTTCAAACACTTTACATGAATGAAAAACTTTACAACGAGCACCATAAATTAATTTTAAGTTACAAGTTTAAAAGTTAATTTTGGGAAATTTTAACGTTTAATTTAATTTGTTTGACATCCTACAAACATTTTGTGCACAAAAGCAAATTCAATCAGGACTCATAGTTTAAAGTTGATCTCGAATCATTATAAATATCCATAACCAAGACAGGAATTGAACTTACAAACTACTGAACTCAAGTCCATATGTTAATCCAGTGATTCTCAACTTGTTGCAGCACACTTTTAATGATTTTAAAATTTGGCAGCATATAAAGAAAATGATAAGTTTAAAAATAGGTTACTTACCAATAATACACTATGTAAAATGATAATAATTTTGAACGCCAAATTAAGTGATATAATATGTACTACAAAAGCAACAGAACATTTATTTGTAAATAAAAAAAGCATAATAATTTTTACTATATACATTTCTAAAATTTGGCGGGACAATAAGAATTTGATGACACTCTAAAGTGATGCAACACAGTGGTTGAAAATCACTTTGCTAACCATTCACTAACCAGCTCTAATGAGAAATATTTTATTGATAAATCCAAATTTCATTTTGCATCTATATGTTTTACAATTAGCAAAAAATGAGAACTTTGACAAATTACATATTACAAGAAAACACTTTTTTTTGTTTGTTTTTGGAAAACTTAAAAAAATTATGAAAATATCATAGTAAAAAATTTTTTAAATGTAAATCATATTTGAAATATTTTATAAAAATAGAAACAGATCCCAGGCATACATTTTTTTCTATAATAAGAACAATTTTAGTTATTAAATTTTTCTGACTTGCAATTCGAACTTTATTAAAAATGAGTTAAAAAATTAATCATACATTACACACCACTTATTGACTTGATTTTAAACTGTCTTTTGAAAAATGCATTTAATCTACATATTAAATAATCAAATGTCTTTGAGATGTCAAAAAAATCTATAAAAAAGGTTACTTTGTCAAATAATATTTATGATAAAATTACAGTATTATGATTTTATTTAAAAATAATAGGAATTACAATAATTCACAAAAAATTTTTTATAGATGAGGAAAAAAATTTTCCTACATTTTTATATGCTAAAAATAATCAAATAACTAAAAAACTTAGATATTTTTCTTCCATTTTTATATTTATATTATTTAAAAATTGTTGGCTAAAGTTTTAAAGTTTTATAAAGAATATTTCAAAAGAAGTCAATAGTTAGAAAAGCTATTTAAGTTGAGGATATAATATATATTAATAAAAATATTTTATTGTTAGTAATCCAGGTCAGCTTAAACTAAACTTTATCTTCTATTTTAAAATTGAGAATACATTATATAAACCAACACAAATTTTCTAAATTTAATTATATAATAAGCAAACAAATCTAAACTTACCCAACCATTAGAAAACCAGGATACAAGGCAACAGAGGCAAAATAAAAAACTGCTGAAAAGAATGCTTGCATAGTTGATATTATCAATCCCCGGTGTATAACAAATTGGCTCAAAGCAGCAGAACGTTTATAACTATTTAAAAAATATTGCATAAATTTACATTACGAAAATAAATATGTAAATTAAATTTAAGTATTTAATAAATTTCAATCAAAAAAATACAAATTGTATAAAATATTGATTTAATGAATAATTTACAGAAGAAATAATTATATATTAATACAAATTATGAATACAATTTAAATTTTCACCATCAACAAATGATCATTAAAAAATTTTCAATGATAATAAAATCTTAAATTTTTCATAAGTCAATTCAAAATTTTACTAGAATAATGTTCAGAATTTACCAACTACAAAAAAATATATTTATTAATAGTTTTTTATAAACAGAAAAAGAATTCTTTTAAATTTTACTTACATTAAAAATTTATCCACATTCTATCATTCAATCTGATTATTTTAAAAGAAAATTTTAATTCATAGTTATAATATATAAGGCATATTTTTAGATAACGAAAGAAAGAAATATCATGTTTTACTTTTTTAATAAAATATAATTCAAAGTATAAGAGTAAATCAAACAAGCTTTTTTTTATTGATTTTTCTCAATTATATTTGTCACCAATGATTCTAATGTCTAAAACTTTGATTTCAATGATAAAATTCACATATTGGTATTACATTTTTATTTTCTTGTCTTATTTTGAAACCTCAAGAACACTGCAATATTTTTAACACAGATAATATTTACTTTTTTGTTACACAAAAATACTTATATTTAATTCTGGAACAATAACAAAAATTTCCTTCAGACCTCAAACTTTCTAAATAAATTGCATCGAATTTTATCACATCAAATAAAATTATTATATTAGGCATTATAATAGACATTAACCAGTTATTTATGAACATATAATATGAAACATAATAAATATTCCAATTCTTTATTAATGAAATGCATAAAAAATTATAAATAAAAAAATATTAAATTTTATAACAATTTTTTAAAATAAGGAAATTAAAAAAAATGTAATTATTTACCAAAGCATTAATTTTATGACAAAAATAAAAACCTACAAAAGGCATTACATAATATGTCAGAATAGTCATTGCATGGAAAATCGAATTATTTAGAATTAGAATTATCAAAATTTAAAAAGGATTCTGAACCACTACATACATTCATGCCTTATATATATAATTAAATTTCAATAAATTATTGAACTGAGAAACAGACATCTAACTATTCATCTACTTCTTTATTTAGGGATAAACTTTATTTTTGTCAATAATCAAGGTATGAAAATAGTAGATGGATCCTTAACTTATACTTTCAAACATGCATTTAAAAAAGTTTAGAATTTCTTTGTATGTATTATACACTGTTACTGATAATCTGATAAAAAAAACATTCCCCACCTGAAAAGTTAACAATTTTGAAAGAAATGACATTTGTCTTTCATAAAATAAATAACAGTGATGTCACAACTCAGTTGACTTTTCTCAGCTATAATCAGTTTGTCCAATTGCATTTCAGAATGAATTTAGTTTCCTAGAAAAATATAACAGATGCAAATGGCTATTGTCATTTTGCATTTTGTCTTGACCTGTTATGCTCTGAAAATATTTAAATTCGTATGTCATATGTAGAAGTAAAAGTATATGTCATATGTAGAAATTACCCAGCAGATTTTAAACTGAAATTTATAGAGAAGGTAGATAAAAATATGGCAACAAAGGTGTTAATGCCTTGTATTAACAAAGTGAAATACAATGCATGTGCAGTACAAAAAGGAAAAATTTATCCAAAGTACAGTTAGAAAATAATGAATTTCTTTCATTCATTTAATCATTAACAATCTCTTTTTTCAATTATTTTATTATTAATACATTTCTTTCATTTAATTACAATTTTATTAATGTTAAACTAATATATACTTTATTTTTAAAACATGTCTAATCTCGTTTTCAAAATTATTAAAAACTAAAAATCGATAAATATAACAAGAAACTACTCATAATTATTGCTCTTGATTGATCTTGATTTATAGTACTTTGCGATGGGGCAGATACACTAACATATGTTTTTCATAATAATTGTTTTTTCTGCACAATTTATTATAATTGTAATGATACTGTGTATTTTTTATTTCATGTCACTTCTGCATTATCAGCACATTTTTTTGATTAGACGCAGAAAATATTTCCACAGATTATACGCTGCTGTGGATTACACAATGCTTCTTTCTTTACTAGAAAAAGATCTTACAGATAATACACCATTGAAGGTTATATACAGAAAAATACAGTATTTTTCACACAATATCAAAACATATTATTCTTATAATTATTATCTTAGTATTTAAAACCGCTGCTGTAGATTACACAACGTTTCTTTCTTTTACTAGAAAAAAGATCTTACAGACAATACACCATTGAAGGTTATATACAGAAAAATACAGTATTATCACACAATATCAAAACATAATATTCTTATAATTATTATCTTATCATTTATTTAAAACCAATTGAAAATAATTTTTTAAATAATAAAATATACCTGTAACGTCCATGAACTAAAATAAGCCTAGCAATGTGACTAAATTGAGTAATAGAAAAATCTGCAGCAAGAGATGCTTGCTTTCCTTCTTTGCCAACAATACCAATTCCAACATCTGCAGCTTGAATCATACTAACATCATTTCCACCATCCCCTTTGTAAAATCAGAACTTCAAGTTATTTTAAGTTACATAAAAATTTCAAATTTCTAGTCATTTCCTTTAAATATTTTTAGAATAAGAAAATGTAGTTCCATTTATAAAAAAATTTAAAAAAAAATTATAGTAATTAATTATTAAAATTAAAAACCTGTACATAATTAAGGATATATGATTCAGCAATAATTCAGTACCTTAAAGAGACAAAAAGTTGGAAGCAAAAAGAGTACTAATAATATAAGTTTTTTAAGAGATAGAAAACAATTTGAGTTTCCATAAAAATATGATGTACCCAACAAACATTTACATATTAATATCTGCTACTATGATTTCATAATAAGCAGGCAATTTGATTATTTCAATTGCAAGCAAATGAATACTCAATCAGATATATAACTTCTATTTTTAAAATTGAACTCCTAAAAAAACTTTAAAAATAAAGTCACAGAGCATCAGCTACTGTTTTGCATGACCAAACTAACAAATGTGAAATATAAAAATTATACCTGTACAGTAAAAATTTTTAATTAAACTACATTAAAAATGTCTTCTTACCAACAGCAGCAGTTCTTTTCCCAGATTTATTCTGAATGAGTCGAACAACTTCTGCTTTTTGGGTGGGTGAACAGCGGCAGCAAACAACTGCAGGACATTGACAGGCAAGTTCCATGAACTCATTTGGATAAAATTTTAAGCATATCTGCGATGCAAGAAACATAAATCTAAAATTTGTACAAATTTAGATAAAAAGTGGCAATTTAGCAAGAGATAAAAATATAATTTAAGTTATTCGTAACTATACAATTGTACACTATTTTAGACAAAAGAGTACGATGGAGTTTTAACAAATGTGGTTAGAACTTTTGGTTAGATTACAATAACTACCTGTAAAGAGCAATGACATCAATGCTTATAATCTATTTTTTTGGACTTGACATTACAGCAATATCATTCAGTAACATTAGTTTGAAATATCTGTAATTCATTTTAAAACTATGCACTAAATTCTTATAAGAAATTTGCATTAAGACTAAAAATTATTTACTTTATATTTAAGCATTTAATATGGAATCATAACTAGTAACAATACGAATGTAATGACACAGTTGCTTTACAGAATTTGATCAAAACAATGGTGAAATAAAAAAACGTTTATCTAAATTTTTTAAATAAATGGCACATTATGAATAAGATTTTACAGCAAAATGTTAAAAATAGAATTTATATTCATTTGTAAAAAACTAATACATAAAAAACACTGATATAAAAGATATTTACCAATCTATACATAAAAACTATTTTGAGCAAATTTCTATAAAATGGCACATTTTAATGCACTTTAAACAAATTTTTAACAAAATTGTAAATGAAATATACTCAAATGATTGTTTTGATTATTTTTTATCAAAAATTATACAATCCAAAGAAAAGAAGAATATGTCTATTAATATGGAGCAAGAAATAGTGAATAAACTTTTAATAATTAAAT
Organism: Latrodectus hesperus; assembly: GCA_037975125.1. Classification (NCBI taxonomy): domain Eukaryota; kingdom Metazoa; phylum Arthropoda; class Arachnida; order Araneae; family Theridiidae; genus Latrodectus; species Latrodectus hesperus. The sequence continues at coordinate 54,242,916 of CM075850.1, read as the reverse complement.
TACAGCAATGTATGTCTTTGCTTAAGAAAATTTCAAATTTAATTTTTTTATTTTCTTCTACAATCTAAAAGCATTAAAATTTAAATAACAAACCCATTAATGCTCAAATCCATACGATGGAAGTTGCATTCTAATATATTCAAATTTTATAAATAATATTTGTGGAATTAAAACTATATTAAACACACTTATTATTAAAGTTGATAAAAAATTAGAGTTGATATTTTTTTTAAATGTTGGTTGAAGAAATGAAATTCCTAAACATTAGTTTTTCTATTTGAAAATATAAATATGTTAAAATATTTTGCTGACCTTAAATGTACAATAATATTATATAATATTATATTTCTCAGTTATTAGTATGAAAAATTGTTTGATAATACATTAATTTACCAAGCAATACAAAAATTGTTTTCTATATCGAAACAAAATTCATAAAATCTTCAAATATACCATACTAAGTTTGTCAAATGTAATATTAAATTTGTATAACAAGCCATAAATAAGAAAACAAAAAACTTACTTCTAAACTATCTCCTTTAATTATTAAAACAGAATCATTTTTTCTTCTAAATGAATTTAATTCAAGATGAGCTTCTATGCGAGAAGTAACACTTTGAAATATATGTATTTGCTGAGTTCTAGATACTAATCGGGAAGACTTTGCAATGCTTATTGCAGTTTCAAGTTTGTCACCAGTCAACATCCAAATCTAAAAATTATTTAAATAATTAAAATAAAATTCCTTATAATAGACATTCTTCAGAAGATTGAATTCATTTTCATGTAATACATATAATACTAATTACCATAATTTAAAGAATAATAATAAAAAATTCAACAGACCTCTCTTACTGAATGAAATAGAGAATTGTAATGTCATTCATCACAACTATAGTGCCAGTATTAAAATTAAAAATTAAATTATTCCAAAAATATTTAGTATTTTCTTCACCATAAACTTTGATTATAAGATATCTATACAACTATGATTCATATTAACAATCCTTTTCAGTATAAATTAAATACTGAATAGATACATTCTATAAAACATAAAAAAAATAAACACTTCATAAGGAAAAAAAATTGTTTTTTTGGAACACTTTAAGTGATAAAATGAAAAATAAAATTTATAATTAATCATCGGCGCATGCCTTTATTTACAATATCAAATAATACACTAATATTTTTTAAAGTAATATGTAACACGTTACTGAATACATTGTATGTATACGTTGATTACACATTTAATATTTAAAAAATTAAACAATTTCAATGTTCTATTTTGTCTATATTTAGCATGTTCAATTTATTGTTTTAAAAATAACAAATATCTACTGACTTGAATTTTAATTATAATTAACGCTCCCTAAAAGTAGATTTCTTTTATAAATAAGTCTTAAGTTTTTTCTTCAAGTCATATTGATATCATAATATATATATATATATATATATATACAACCGGATAGTCAAAACTACTAAAGAGCAATGACTAACTCTAGCTGAATAGTTAATTGTCAAATTCACTAGTAAGCAAAATTTATATTTATAGTTTGAAAAGTCTTAACTATGATGAACATAAAATATATTTCTTTGATTTATCACATTGATTTTAATACTAATAGTACAAAGCACACTAAAATTTTATAAATTTAGATTTATATATATATACTAAACTATTTTTCCCAAAAAAACTCTTCAGAATTTTTTAATTTGTAAACAAAGCAATCATCAACATCACTTGAAAAATTAAAAAGATTGAACTAAGTTACTTTCAAGTATACTCACTCTGATGCCAGCATTTTTTAAAAGTTCTAATGTTGGGCGAACATTGTCTTGGAGTTTATCTTCCACACCAGTAAGACATAGTAATTCCATATCTCTTTCTAAGCTCTCAATAACAGCTGATACTTTGGCAGTTCGATCATGGATGCTAACCTTAGCCTGGTTATACCGACTCTGTAAAAAAAATTGGAATTTAAAACTTGCTCAAGTATGCATAAAATAGAAATATTGCAAAGTAGGTAAGAGTATGAAATAATAGAAAATGATAAAAAGCAGAACTTCAAAAGTAGAACTTTTACTGTTGTCATAATAAAGAATTCAACTTCTTAAAAAATTTATTCTAGATTTTAACACTACTTATTTTAATTTTATAAATGCAATTTGATGAATTAACACTCTTAAATTAGAAACAGAATTTCCAAGAATAATGAAAACTTTAATAAAACTTTTACAATTATATTTAATAACACAAAGTAAAATGAAATAATAATACAAATTTTACCTCAAATTCCATGTACTGATCTTCAGTGAGCACTTTCTTTGCCACAACTAAAGTTCTTAATCCTTCTCTAGCCATGTTTCCACACTTTACAAAAACAAACATAAGTTAACTCTAACAAATATTATGAGTTTTATAATCTTATCAGCACAAAAGATTTAAATAATTTTAAGATGAGGTATGAGAAATATAAAGGTTAATATAAAGTCTTTAAAATATTATTTGAAATGGTAGATTATTAATACAAGTTTTGATAATGTTCATAAAAGGAAATAAAAATGATAAAAGCAGTCTAAAAAATGCATTTAAATATTGAATAAAAACAATCATAGTTATAAAATACATAAAGATATTTAATGCATGAAAAAAATAACTGCTGAGCATGCAAAATAAAGCAAACGGTGTTTTTATTTTCAAAAAATTAACAAAATATAACTCGTTTGTTTTCTGCTCAACAATCATTTTTTGAACACATGGGCTGATTGAAACAAGACCTGCAGTTTAAAATTTATTCAAAATTATTACAAACATCCAAGCCCAAGCTAAGCTTTGAACCCACGAATTGTTGAACCAAAGATAAGATCATTAACCATTCGATTGCCAACTCCAAAAGTATAGGAAATGAATCATTTAAATTATTTCAGCCTCAAAAGATACAAAACCAAGAATATAAATTAAATGATTGATATTTAAATTTCACAAAAATGAAAATATTAGTTACTAAAATTAGATCAGAATTTCGAGTTAAAATAGCATAATAGAAAATTAAATTTTGATAGTCATTAAATATAAATGCTAAATATAATAATTTGTAATACATATATTCTTTATTATAAATAAATAAAAAATTCATTTACTTATAAATTAAACATAAAAATTCAACTGAAATATTAAAACATAAAATCAGAATAGTAGAACAATCTGTTTGATCTAAATCTCATAAGAATATCTAAAAGGAATAGAAATTGAAAAATAGCAGGCAAAAATTTGAGTGAATAAGTATTTTAAAACAATTTATTTAAAATATATTTGTTTTAATAACTGAGATACTAAATAAAAACTATTTACATAGGTAGCTTTTTAAAGATATTAAATTCATTAAATCAAAAATAAATTATTTTATGAAGTTTACAATAAAAAGAACAGTCAGTAATCATGAATCTAAAGTTAGCATGACTTAAAAATTATTTTAGATTGACAAATGGAAAAAAAAATTTAGACTTCATAAATAAAACATTTTACATATTTCCCCACACTAGCTGAACAAATAAATCAATTTGATACACAGATTGTTAATACAAGAGTCAATATGATTAAAATTAAAGACTGATATTCTCCACTTGAGCATAAACTGTTATATTCATTTAATTATCATAGTTTTAAAAATAAAATGAAACAATATGTAATTTTATACAACAAAAATTTAAGTAAAATATATTAATTTTATAAATATTTAAATTTGTAGATTAATTACCTCTTCTTCTAACCAATCATTATACTGAACAATTGAAGACATAACTACATCAGCGCCTTTTATATAAAATATTATTTCTCCAGTACTTTCTTCCTAATAATAAAAAATATTTAAAAAATTAACTAACACATCATAAAAAATATTAGAAAATTTGAAACATATAATAGAATTACCTTCACAATTATTCCCATTCTTTTTGTTTCAGAAGTGAAAGGAAATATTTGTAGTACCGAATAATCCAAAATTTGGTTATGAGAAGTCTTCAATTTCATACTAGTAAGATCACGATGAATTAATGCCAAGCCAACACTTTCTGTCCAAGCAACTAGAGCTACCTAAATTGTTTATAAAATTATTTAACATGAAAAATAATTAACTTTTTCAGAATCTTATTTCCTAAAAATTAATAAAACAGTTTAAAAACAAAACAATCACACAATTTCATTGTAAACAGGGACATATTACATACACAGGTTGAGAAACTAGAAAGTAAACATACTTTTAAAAAAGAAATTCATTTGAAAGTTTCGATTTTTCTTTTTTCATAAAATATAGAGATTTAAAATTTAATTTTTAATTAATATTGAGAAGCAATATTAATAAAAGAATTTAAAAATATAAGTTATAGAGAAAATTATCACAAACAAAAACTATACATTTTTTCTACACTATATATTTCCAAGATGAATAAAATATGCTTGTTTGTTAAATTAAACTCATTCATCAATAAACAAATTAAAAAAATCACAGGAAGTTGGAAAATTGTTCATACCAAAAGCAAGTATAAACACACTCCAGTATAGAAGCATTTTATCTTTTTGAACAATTATTCCTAGAAATAATTATTCCTATAGTATTCATAAAATTTGAAGCATGCTTACTCTATTAAGGAAGATAATTCATATTTCATAACATCATATTTTAATATGCTATAATTTTAAGCTTTTACTAAAATATTTAAATTTCAGAATAATGCTAAAAGTTTCAATAATCATCAAACTTGAAAACTTAGATGGCTTAAATTATTAGATGGTTAAACTAATCATCTTTCACTGAGTGTGATAGTTTCGGAAACAATAAAAAATAATTTTAACAAATTTTTGCTCGTAGAGAAAATTATACATATCATGTAATTTACAAATATGAATGTTAACATTATATATATAATCTTATACATTATATAATTTTATTGAAATGATAAAATTTAATTTTAGGCAATAGAAAGAAAATACTTCAATAAATTCTTGTATTATACATTACTTAACAAGCAGTTTCAGTTATTGATAATCCTATAGCATTATATTTATGTTTCATTTCTAATTGATAATTAATTGATAAATAAAATTAAATATGGCTTCAATCATTTATATTTTAAAAATTTTATAAGTTATTTTTGTTAAAATAAAATTTTAAAAAATAAAGTAAAAATTTACTTTTTTAGAAGTGTTAAGTATAAATTGAGCAATATAAAGTAAATAAAAAATATTCAAGAATTTAAAATGAGAAAAATCATTTAATTTTATTCAAAGATTATTACAATTACAATGAAAAAGCCTATAATAAGCAATATAAATGTACATAGAAAAGGTTTTAAAATTGCAATCAAAGAATTTATTTATAATTGAAATCATTACACTTTTAACTCACAAAAATAGCAATAAAATATTAATTCATTAAAAGATTAATAAAATGGTGGATTTAAAAAAATTTTGCTATGTCCTTAATATTTATAAGTATTAATAGTTTCCTATTCCTCCAAAATTTTATACATTATCCCAAACTTTAAAAAAATATGTTATATTTTTATTTCATTATTGTAATTAGCATAAATACTTATATACATATATATATATATATATATATATATATATATATATATATATATATATATATATATATATCCTATGTCCCTCAAAACATATTCAACAATTTCTATCCTTCTTTCTGATCTTCTATATGCACAGAAACATTAAATCCCATATACAAAACAAAAATTGTTCTATAAATATAATTATTTCTGACAATTAAGAAGATTAAAGGAAATAATTTTTTACTATTATTTAAAACTATTATTGACAATAGATAAACTTTTCAAAAACAGTCTTAATAGGGAACTCATCTTTAATTGAATTCCTCAATTCACAATTGATGATTCAAAATGAAACTTTATCAGAACTAATAAATAAAAATAAATTTTGATTTTGGTCAATAAACATAACAAAATTATTTTCTAACATATATTGAAATAAATTCTGATATTTTTAAAATTTTTAAGTATCTGGGAAAATAACAATTTTAAAAAATTTAAATATTTTAATTATTAAAAATTTGAATATTTTAATAACTTGTTAAACTCAGTATTTAATTTGTTAATCAACAAAGTAATAACCTCATCTGGGCTAGATGCTTGATATACAAAAGATTGCTTTGCCTGTTGGTCAGCTTCAGTATCACAACTTCCCTCTTCAACTGAAGTGCTAATGCTTACTGAATCACTATCATTATCATAAACAGGAGTAACGTTGTGACAAAGTGCTAAAGCTCTCACAGCTTCCTGTACTCGAGTTACAATTGTCCTTTTCATTTTTGGCATGGATAGCTTAGAAGGTGTATTCCCACTTGATGTATTTTCTGATGGTGGAGGTGCATATGCAGTCTTTAAATGCATAGCCACCTAGAAGTATTTAAATTACACATTTAAATAAATCTTTAATCTCCTTGAAAAAAATAAAAAAATGCATCTACATAAAATTACAAATTCATCTATATAAAATGTATTTAAAAATGTAATAAAATAACTAGAAGATTATATTTTTTGGTTTAAATTTCCTATATAATTCACTATTCTCACATTACACATTATATTTTAAAAAAGTTATCATTGAAAAGGATTTTAATTAAGTTACTTAGTTAAATAAAATTTAAATTTCTTCTTGCAATCATGATAGAAGAAAAAGATATCTTTTCGCAAATTATAAGAATGTTAAATTAAGTATTCTTTGAAAAGCAATACATTATTCAACATAAATATTTGAACATATTTAAGATTTTAATTTATAATAGACTTTTTTGAAGAATATAATTTAAATAATTACATTTTGCACAGACATAAATATGATTTATACAAAAAAACTACAAGGCAGGCAAGTATTTTGTGTCTAACTTTTTAAGCTGTAACTGAGGATATAAATTATTTATGATCAAAAATATTAAAAAAATTTTAAGGTCTTAAAAATAATAATCTCTGAAACATTTTGAAGTCAAATGCAAAAAAATAATATTTTAATTTTGTAAGATTCAGTTTTAAATTACTTACATTAATATTGGAAGCAACAACCAATACAAATAAACTGAAATATATTAAAACTACAAAAGACAATATAAATATACAAATCAATTTATAGAAAAATTCTCTGATCATTGTTCAACTTCAACATTTTCATGACATTTAATATGTGAATATATAAGCAATTTAGCTACATTTATATTTTATGTTTAATACTTAAAACTTTTTTTGTGAACTTTAAAAGTGTTAGACTTTACAAAAAGAAATATATTATCCAATTCTAAAAACACTTTTTGTAGAAAAGAATAGGAAATTTTTTAAATTAAATATTCTTAAGCACTTGCTTCCAAAAGGAAGAAATTCTACCTACCAAATCATAAAACCACTCTAAAACATAGAATCGCCTGAATAAAATAATAAAAACAGCAAATAAAGATATGAATGCTAACATGAATATAATTTTCTAAAATGTGTAAAACTGTTTACAGGAGAAAGTACAAAATTTTTAAAATTTATATATTTTTTAAAATTACATTTTTTAAGAAACATAATTTTTTATTTTATTTTAAATTGGACTAAAGAAAAAATTATGTAGAATTTACAGCTGCATTTTCAGATAAAAAATTTTAAAAAAAGCAAAAGTATATTAACACATAAGAGTACTAAAACAATCAATAAATTCTAGCAGAATAAGGACCTCACTTTTAAATTTAATTTCATTTATTTAAACTTCATTTATTTATTTAAACTTTAAAATTATTTAAACTAGCATTTAAATAAAAGTTTTTATTTAAATGCTAGTTTTTGATTACTTCTACTTTTACTCAGACAAAAATTTCCATTTTTTTAAGTTCAATTTCGGAAGTAACCAATTTCTCAAAATATATTTATATTGAAATCATTGTGTCATAAATAACAGCTTTATTAACTTGATAATGAAATATACCCCTACTTTTAATTTTAAAAAAGCATACATATAATTAAATTAAATCAGAATGATTTACAGATTTTTTATCAGCAATTAAAGGAATTATAGAATACTCTATGCAAAGAAGTATTTTATTTAAAGTTAAATTATTACTGTACAAAGTGTAAAAAATATCAAATAAGAATAAAATCTTTCCAGAATTCATCCACATTAAAAAATAAATAAAATAACATATTTGTTAACAAATTTTTGATCTCTTAAATCTTAGACTAAATAATGAATTATAAAGAAATTTATAAAAATTGTTGATTTAATGTGTAAGTGTGTGGGTTTCTCATAGTATTTCATTTATTATTTCATAATAAATTTGTAAATATACAAAGAAATCAAGTTTTGTATCATCAATTTAAGAAAGCAAACTTTAAAAACCACCAGTCAAATGAATCTCATAATCAATTTTAGAAATAAATTAATAACATCTTACATTGTAAAAATTGAAATTACTTTTCAGGTACAAATAAGACAAGTTCATAAAATAAATTAAGTTTCAAAACTCAAAAAAGGTACCTCATCAAAAGAGTCTTGTCCATATGCCACAGTTCCCAAATGAAGCTTTTTGAACACCTACAATTAAAATTAGATAGGAAAAATTTTTTTAATACAAATAGTTTTATAATGCTTTAAAAATGTTTCTAATTCTATATCACAAGTCATTTCATTATTTGTATTTGAAATTATTAAAAAAATTATAAAAATATCAATATTTTTGTCTCATATAAAAATTTTACATAATCTTTAACACTGTTATTTCAGTCAAAAATATAGATTATTTTTTATAAATTACACTGCTAAGAAATAATATCACATTTATCAGCCACTAGTATAACTGTACGAATCTGTTTTATTAAATAGTCTGCTTAAAAAGTATTTACTTGAAAAGAACACTGTATGTTACACTAAGTAATTCTAGGTTTTGATAAAACTTATTTTAGCCTGTAGGAATTCAATAGTCGTGAAATGTAATTGATTTTTAAGATTAGATATTAAAATTGAGGTACAGTTTTATATTTTTTACAAAATACCTATTTTTTTATTCTTTTTTTAAGTTTTAATTATTATAATATTCCATATTATTAATTATTATACACAATGGTGAAAACTGATTGAAATACATTTTTTAATGGTTATCAGAATAAGAACACAATAAGACATTTTTTAATAAAATATATTTATTTTTTCTTTGCTAAAACAAAAATTTGTTTTAAATTTTGGAATAGCTTCTAGGGATTCTTTAATCAGGTCTTAAATTCAAAGTTCAGCAAATTGAACTTTTTTACGGTTTTTATAAACAATATTTTCTCTTAAACTTTTATTATATAAATAAGCATAAGTTAGAGAAAATTAAAAAAAAAATGTTTGAAAAATATTAGCTTGAATCCACACAGGTTTTTAGTGCAAATTTATATACATATATATGTAAGAATTTTTATTATGGGTTATTATAACAAGTATTTTTTATATATTAATATTATTATATAATAATATTTTACCTTTCCTTTTATTTTTCTTTGCATTTGTCACACGACACAACAACAACAAAATTTATAGTATTTTATTATTATTATTATATTAATATTTATAATAAAATATTATAAATATTAATAAATTACAAATATTTGTTATAATAATCCAAAATTATAATTCCTACAGATATAATTTTCTTAATTTTACATTAAGTTCTATAATTGTAATGCTAAATTTACCATTTCATTTTTTGTTAAAGTTCCAGTTTTGTCTGACAGCAAGAAAACAAGTCTTCCTAGCTCTTCTGGAATAGTTGTACTTCTAACAACAGTGTTTGGAATATCCTTATCCTTCTGTATCATCCAAGAATAAACCATTTTACCCATATCCAAGTTCACTCGTAAACTGAAAATTCAAATATACTTATATTTATATCCATTTATATTGAAATTTTAACAAAAATATAAACTCAGATGCCTTAGAAATCTATCGTAAGGGTCAATATACTGCATCAATGTAAATTAATACTTAGAAAAATATATAAAACAATTCTGTGAATTACAGAGAAAAAAACATATCTACATTAACAACCATATGAAACATTAAATCATGCTTTTAAATTTTAAATCAGCAATTCTAGAATCACTCCATTACAATTATTACAGCTAATTTTAAACTGTTTAACAATGAAATGAAAGTTATAAATTAGCAAAAAAAAAAAGAAATCAATCAATCTGATTGAGAAAATCTAAATACAACATAATCCAGTAGAATGCATTTTGTGAGCACAAACTTAATTGGAATGGCATACAAAGTACAATAAAATAATGAAGTCATTAAAATTTTGAAGTATCACCTATATAAATCAATTATCTAAATAAAAGAAAAATGTCAGAAAATTACAAAAGCTGTGAACAATTATAACAATTAAACCTGCATAAAATTTAAATAATATTAATATGATTTCTGTTTATTATGAAGAAATTAAAAATGCAAAATGTTTAAACTAAATTCCCATAATTTAAATCTTTAGCCAATTAGTTTTAACTTGCAAATGTAATGAAATGATTTGGTAAAAGTAAAAACAGGAAATTCTAACAGAAAGAAAACAAGGAATTTAAAATGAATTATACTTAATCATTAAAACTACATTACTAACACTTGAAGAATTTCAACATTTCATTAAATCTTCAGTCTAACAATTAAAATACTGTTACCTTTAATTAATAATTAAGCTGGTTGTTTAAAGCATAAACTATAGCAATCAGAATAAATAAAATGTTTTTAGTAGCAATAAAAATGTTCATAAAAAATTTTTCCAGCATAACTCAAAAATTCATTTTTATTGACTTCTTATCATATCAATTGAAAACTTTAATTTTTTATTGTTTTACCAAATTTAAATAATTAACTAATTAATAACACAATTATTTTACAGTTGGAAAGGTTTCATGATAATATTCCTAACTATATAAGCCGAGCTGGCACGCGAATGGTTAGCGCTCTTGCCTTCGGTTCAACAGTTCATGGGTTCGAATCCCACCTTGGGCATGGATGTTTGTAGTGGTTCGGAATCCACTTTAAACCGTAAGTACCAGTCTAATTATCCCTCGTGTGCAAAAAAAAATGACCGTTGAGCGACAAACAAACAAACAAACCTAACTATATAAATTGCTATAGTTCATTCACTATATTTACAACTCTAATCAAAACATAAAACATCAGAGCAATAAAGAATGACAATAATGGTTTTATACAAAAATACGTATTAATTGCAAGATTATAAACATTAGCACTTTTCAAAATTTAATCATTAAAAAGAACATTAAAGTATACTTGAATGGCTAATTTGATAATTAAACTAATTTAAGAATGAGTAAAAATTAAATCAACAAATGAAGGCTTATTAGTTTGATTTTTTTTAATACCCAGACACGGTTTACAGTCTGCAATTCGTCAGCCAAGCATTTTCCATACATGCTCTCTTGGATTCAAGTCCAGTGAGTATGCTGGCCAGTCCATATGGGTGATATCTTCTGATTGAAGGCATTCATGTACAATGTTTGAACAGTGAGGATGGGCACTTTCATCCATAATCAGAGATTCTACACCCATGACACCCCGAAACAAATGTACATGTTTTCCAGAAAGACATTTGATAAATATGACCTCTCATGGTTACATTCTGAACAAGTATGTTAGTTGTGGAACCCAGAATAATTCCTCCCCAAACAAGCAATCCTGCACCACCATAATGGTGTTAATCAATGGTGTTCTCTTAGTGGTAATGGGTACTTTGCCCTCTCCATATGAAAGTCCAATGAGAATCAGACTTAAAGCTAAATCTAGATTCGCCAGTAAACATCACACAAAACCACTGTTGCGGTGTCCACAATGCATGCTCTCTTCACCAAGCTAACCGCAGGCAACAGTAAGTTGTGGTAAGTGGAACACGTCTGCAGGCGTACGAACATATACACCAACGAGCCCCAAACGTCTGTACACGGTTCACCTTGAAACTGTTGTACCAGTAGCTGAAGAGAGTTGACGAGACATCTTATGCTGTGCTCCGTCTGTTTCTTTTGTCAGTAACTGCAAATACCAGTCCTCATTCAGCATTATAACTCGGGGGCTACCTGTGCTGTAACGTCTATTCACATTACCATCATCTTGGAACTGTTGCCAAAGTTTGGAGATGACACTATAGGCGATTCCAAGTTCCTCGGATACTTCCAGCTGGGTACGTCTACATTACAGATGGCCGATAATCCTACCACGTAAATCATCATAAATGTTTCCTTTGCACCATAACTTTGCAGTTATTGCACTAAAAGTCTTTTAAAGCACTTGTGAACAATTTTACTTTTTTGCAACCATTCCTTATATACCCCCTTACACTCTCGTCATTGTGACGCACTATTGGCAACATCTGGTGGTTTCTTGCATATTGTTCTTCAAGATGTTTGTGATAATTCTACATGTGAAATTTTTATTTTAGAGTACAATTTCTGTGTGATTCTGAATTTATGAGCATGAGTGTAATTGCAATTACATTTTATCATCAATATTTAAAATAAATAGCTTTTCTTATTAAATAAAATATTGATTCATTAATTTTGAATACCAAGAAATTACACTTCTATTGCATTTGCTAATTTGAGTTTCAAGTAACAAAATTGCTTTTTCATAAAATGTATAGAATTCTAAAAATAATAAAAATATTAAAAATGATTACCTTATTGGAATGATGTATGAAAATAGCAAAATGAATCTAAATAAATATCGATACCACAATCCACCAAAGCCCTAAAAGATTACAAAAGAATAAAAAATTTTAAAAAAAATGTCATATACATACATTTAAATTTTGAAGATTTTTCTCATAAAGTAAATAAACAATTCTATGAATATCTAACATCAAAGCACAGTTCAGAAAAAGGCATTTTGAAATTTCCAACAATCTATTATTTCAGGAAGTTTCAGCTACAATATTTTGAAAAAAAAATTCATACACATCTGAATGTCACTTAAAAAATAGTTATACAATATTAAGGAGTATTTTTTCCTTTCACCAAAACAATTCCTCAAACTAATATTATTGATGATAAGAGATAATAAGACTAGAAATATTTTAGGGTGGGCAATATCATTGTTAACTTTATTGCTTGTGTTGGCCAAATGGAAGTTATCTCTCAATTTAAAGTCATCTAAAAGTATGATTAGAAATATTTATTTAGTACAAAAATATAGATCTTTATTTTCCTTTTTTTCAAAAATAAAATAATTATATAAAAACTTTACTATTTTTATCATTAAAAAGTGTTAAGCATCTAATGTGACTGAAACAAAAAATTCAAAGGTTAATATTAAATATATTATATAAATTTTTCTATCATGAAAACAAGTGTTAAACTTACTTTAATGATTTAGAATTTGGAATTATTTTAAACATTAAAACAGGGTTTGTACAAATTTCAAAGAATGGAATTCCAGGAGTTTTAAGAAATTTCCAGGAGGTATCTACATTTATGTTAAATAATTTTGTATTTTATTTTAAAAATTGTTCTTAACCAAATATACTCATAATTATGTATATGCAACATTTTTCAATTATATTTGTAAATAAGAGAAATAACTGCAAAATTTAATGAGAATATTTTTTATTTAAGTTAGAATTATATTTAATGATTAATCAAAAGCTTTCAATGAATTTACTGCTATAACAGAAAATATTTTTTAAATAATCTATATTTGTTATACTAAATTATACATTATATAAAAAAGGTGATTTTAGAGCTTTTAAACATCTTCATTAGATTCCTATTTATTAATTTATAGAGTATTTCAAAATGTGTATAGCAACCTCTTTTCAAATAAATATACTTATTCCAAACAAAATAAAAACAACAATTAGATAAAGTTTCAAGGATGACTTTTTTTCAAAATTATTATTTAATAAAAACAATTCTAAATTTTTCTTCTGTTTACTTTCAAACTCTTAAATAATTTCACATCCATACTCTAGACTTTTCTATTTCTTTATACATTCAATAATTTTTCACATTTCTTTGTTATTTATAAACAGAAAATATCTGTTAGAAAGTGCTAACTCTCCACCTTTAAAACTTTTGCTTTCAATTCATTATTAATACTGTGTAAAAACTGTTTTTTCTGTGAAGCACCATGGAAACACATGTTTCATTTTGTAATTAATGTTCACTTAACAGCTCTTTCAGTTTCTTGAGCATACTCTATCATAGATATTATAAATTCATTTATGTCATCTTCCAAACGCTTCTTTTTGATTTTCTGTTCATCAGTTTTTTTTTTTTTTTTTTTTTTTTTTGTAAGAAGTGTTTTTTGCTTTTCCTGTTATCAGCTATTTTTTTCTTTTTTTGCTATTTTAATTCATCTAAATTTATATTTTTTCCTGGCACCAGCAGCAAAACTAAGTAGGTTAGTTGCTGACACCTCCCATGTTTCGAATATGATCATCAATAATGCATTTTGTCACAATTGATTCATTACTTAAATTTTCTGCCATTAAATTTTTGTTCACAGCAAACCCATGTTCAACAGATGCTTGATTATCAAGTAGTAAAAACAAATTAAATATACTTTCCATACCTATTCTATCTATAATAAGATCAAATTTATCACAAATACAATCTTGAAATCTCACATATATTTAAATTACATGAAATTATTTAAATTCCCCAGTAAAATTAGGAAATTCGAAATCACAGAAAAGCCAATATTCATATGGCTTTTCCTAAGTCCATTGGTCATGGAATAAACACTTTCCACATGGCATATTAAATAACTCAATTCAACTTTTATTTCATTGATAAACTTATTCCAATTCACTAAAATTATATGCAATTTTCACCAAGGAAGATATGGAAAATGGATTTTAACTCAAAAATTTTATATTTATATTGTATAAAATTCACTGAATATTAATATTTAAAGAAAACAGAACCAAATAGAAAAAGATTCAATTAAAATTACCAGTCTCATTGCATCACATGACGAACTTACTGGTGATTACTTTTCACTTTTCAGACACATAAATCTAAATACTACACCTGGTCCTGACTGAACTAAATCATTATGAAATTATTGCTGCTGAACTGAATCTTTATTTTAATTAACAGTTACGAATATTACAATCTAATATTGATTGCACAGTCATCTAGTGGTAACATTAAGAGCTAATACTCAATTTGGTTTTCGGACAATTCCATTGAAAAGTTTAAAATATTAAAACAAAAAACTCAAAAATATATTTTCTTAACAAAAAATAAATGCATCAAGGTAAGTAAAAATAGCAGGTGTAATGATTTCGACAACTCGAGATGGCGCTGCAAAGACATTAGCACGAGTTTTTTTTAAAAAAAAAAGAGAATAGCGGGCTGTTCGGCTGGATTGGAAAGTGATTTAGAACAGCCATGTTGAGAATGCAATGTTGGTGTTCCTATTACAAAATGTTCCTGTAAATTAATGTTATGTTATGTGCAATCATAGATGATAATAAAAAAATTTATTGCTAATATGTTGTGTGATAAATTCACTGTGGACATTTTTTTCAGTGTCAGAACACAGGACTAATTCATGATTTTCAAGGAATAGAGTTAAAATTCCATGAGTTTTAAAAGCCCTTAAAAAAATTTCTAACTCTAGGAGTTGTATAACTCAGTTAAAATATGAAAGTGAAGAACTATTACTTCTTAATTTAATTATCTCTGTTACATATACATATCAAAATAAGAAGAGTTCTTACTTTCAAAGCCATCATCACCAAAGACAATCCAATAACTGCAGCAAATAAAACTTTAGTTTGCTGATTCAGTTCAAGATCAGTAATTCCAACCTAAAATATTCGATAAAAAACATGAGAACATTCTGACATTCAAAGAAAGAGAGCTATTACAATGCTTTTAATAAAGATTTCTATAGTAAAAAAAATTATTCATAATTTTTTCCTCAGATCTTTGGAACCGAAACATTTTAAATTATCTAATTTTTTTACAAACGCTTAGAAGAATGTGGTAATAGCTTTGATTTAAAAATAATTTACTATGTGCTAATAAACTCTTTTTAAACATATATCTAATTTTCAATGTTTGATTAGTTAATATTAGTTAATAAAGACAATTCAACTTAAGTGTTTTTATTTTCATAAATTGAATTCCTGTGTTATAATTCCTGTAAATTATTAAATTGAATTCCTGTGTAAAAATTTTTCACAAACATAACGACATTTTCTTAATGATAATGGAAAAAAAAGTTAATAATTTTACAGTTGTACATAAGGGGAATGAAAATATTATTCATGATAGGATTATTGAAACCTAGATTAATAATTTTTCTTTCATTCAAGGAAACACTCTGTTCTTACAACTTAAAAAAATTATACAATAAATTAAAATAACAATTACCCATACAATTTAAATTTTATATAGATGAAACTCTTAGTTTTAAATTATATTTGAAGACAATATTTATTTTCTTAATTAAAACAAATGGTTTTTACCTTGCTTCTTGGTTCAGAATTATTCATTACACTTCTTGTTTCTGATCCTGTGTAAATCACAATACCAATTGCTGTACCAGATGCTATAACAGTATTAGCCCATAAGGTATTCTCAATTCCTAATGAGACTTCTGCTCCATCTCCATCATTCTAAAAAACATTACAGCAAATTTTATCAGCAATTATTTTTAAAATTATGGTTTATATAGTTAATTTGAATTTATATTAATATACTTTAAGTAATATTACTAAAAGTTGGGGTATATTAATACACTTTCCATAACAGTACTAAAATAGGGGTGAAGGATAACTGCATCTAACAAGTTCACATTTCTTGCTCACATTTAATTTGACAGAATAGATTTAAAATAAAGTTACTGACCCAGAATTTAGTCAATTCAAAAATTTTAAAAAACGCTTTTAAATAGATTTTGAAATATGAAATTTATAAAATTTGACAAATTTCTTCACTAATCAAGAAAGATTGTCTTTTATATATTACTCCAATTTTAATAGTTGAAAAGAAATTAACTCAGTTGTACTTGGAGAAATTTTTTTTCAAAATTGTATTAAATGTATAATGATTTTTAATATTTTTTTACATGAGGCAAAATATTTATTAAGCATTCTTCATGTTTTTAGATTATATATAGTATATACTTGATTTTGAAGCAATTCTCTCTTTACTTTATCAATTTATATGTATATATATATATCAAAAATTTTAAATAAAATCATTTCTTCAATCTTATTTTCAGTAGTCTTTTCATTTATTGAAACAAAACTCTGCTAAATATCAATAGATAGCTTTTTTTTCTTTTGATTGCAAAGAAATTAAAACCAAGATTGTTCTACTACTGACCCTAGTAAATTTTCCCACAAAGGTATGAATATCTTTCTTAGGCTCCTCAGCATAAATTGAGGCATCCATATGAAAAAGTTCCTGAAAAATTATAAATACAAGAAATTAATAACATAATTTAATAGATATAATTTAATTGGTTAAAATATCTATATTTTAACTAATAATCAATAATTAACAATATAAATTTTCTTCAATTTATTTTAATGCCAGATTATTTTTTTATTATTGAAATAAGCATAGTTCCATTCACAAAAAAAAGACTTAAAAGGAAATAGTATGCTAAATAGAATTATATTTTAAAAAATTATTTTAACCAATAAATGCAAAAGCAAAGCACCAAATTTTTAAAAAAATGATACATAAAATAAAAAATAAAAAAAATTCAGAAATAAATATAGTAAAAGAATTACCATTTAGAAATAAATATTGATAAAACATTTTCTAAAAGCTATAGCTGTAAAGAATCTATTTAAAAGTAGTATCTTAATATTTCATTATTAGATTTGATTATCTTAGTTACTTTTTAAGCACAAAGCCAGAATGGCTGTTTAGTTACAGTACTTTCGAGTATATAATCTGCTGCTGTGTATTATTTGCAAGACCTTTTTTGGGCATAAAAGAAAAAAAGAGTTGTACATTTCGCAGTGACGTATGTGAATTGCAGCAATTTTTCCCCGATAGTCAAAAATATATGCTGCTAATTATGTGTGTGTCACGTAAAATTAAAAAAAAAAAACAGTGTGACTAAAAATATAATAAACAGTACAGAAAAGAAAACATTTATGATGAAAAAGATTTGTTTGAATGCACCTCATTGTAAAATGTGATATACTGAAATAAAAGTACAAGATTGATCAACATTGATAATTCCGAGAAGCTAGTAATTGTTAATAATTAAATGAAAGAAATGGATTATTTTAGAATTGCACATAGCATAATTTTTTCTTTTGTAATGAGCATGCTTTGTTTTTTTATCTTACTTTAACATTGTCGTTATTTTTTATTTGCCTTTCCTATATCTTTTAGTTTAAAATCTCTTGTGCAACTTAAAACTTTTTGTTTCCACCTGATGATATACAAATTTGAATATTTTCAGAAGGAAGTAACTCAGGTCAAGACAAAATCCGAAATCATGACAGCAACTGTTTTTGAGACTATTTTATCTTCACAATGAACCAAATTTGCTCTTAAATGGAACTGGACAAAGTGATTATAGATGAACTAAGTTAGCCAAGTTGTAGTGCCATCTGTTATTTCTTTCATTAAAGATAAATGGAATTAATTTTTTTAAAACTTTATTGTTTTCCTTTTTTGAATGAAATTAATTTTTTTATTAGATTATTTTGCAGTGGCATATATCATACACACAATGAAACTTTTTTAACATATAATCTACGAATCATATGAAGGAAAATACAGAAAAATGTTTAAAAAAAAATTTTTTTTTAATTTTTAGGATACTAAATTTGGGTAAATACATAAAAATGAATTCAAGAACTGCTTTTTTATTATTTGATATATGTTAAAATCTAACCTCAGTT
Organism: Latrodectus hesperus; assembly: GCA_037975125.1. Lineage (NCBI taxonomy): Eukaryota > Metazoa > Arthropoda > Arachnida > Araneae > Theridiidae > Latrodectus > Latrodectus hesperus. The sequence goes on along the minus strand of CM075850.1, from coordinate 54,223,978 downwards.
GAATTTAGCCTTTGCGTAGTCGGTACAGCCAATCTTAATTTCCAATCAGTTTCACCATCTAATTGATCAGATCTTATGAAACAAGACCCACTTTTCTCTGTGGTTGATAAGAATACCATATCTGCTGGAACCCTTTGGTCCTTAAAAAATAAATTTAACATATTTTTATTATTTTTCAAAGCATATAATATAAACAATAAATAGCAACATTACACTACAAAATTGTTAACCAAAAAGCATTAAAAATGTAAAGATAGTGAATAAAAGTCCTCTAACTAATCTTGACTAGTACATCCTATATATTATCACATTAAATCCAAAAATATTATTGAAAACTATCAAAAAAAAACTATTTTAAAGAATGTAGGAATTTTTAATATTATTTTTAAACATGAGTAATATTCAACTATAATAATATTTTGATCTAATTATTTAACATTCACTTTTTAATTATTGATATTACTTTCTTAACAATTTCACTTAATCAATAAACATAAGAAAAAACACCAGAAAATAAAAATACATAATGAATTTTTTAAAACATGTATAATGTTTTAATAAAAAAAAGGATCTAATATCAGAGCTCTAAAATTAACTTTTAATTTTCTACTTTTATTTATCAGAATTTAATTAATTTTGCAGTTTCAGTTTGATTTCTTAAAATTTTATTCACTGAAGCAATGAACTATAGTAAAAGCAAATATTAATAGAAACTTATAAAAATTATGGAAAAATTTATTATACTATTGCTTTTACATTATGAATATATATTCCGAATTTGTCCACTTAAAACAAAAAATTTCACACTGTTAACATAAGAAGCATAAACTTAGTTACATTTTAACTTATTAATAAGAAAATTTCACAGAAATAAAAAGTTAATCTGCTTGAATAAGGCAAAGAAAATCTTCAAATATTTGACTCGCATTTATTTGTTAAATTTATTTTTCACTATCAAATCATGAAAGCTATATTAAATGTATGTTTTTTTTTCCTTCTACAAATACGAATAAAAATTAAATTTGAGCAATACTAAATTAAAAATAATTCAAATAATAATTTTTACTAACAAAACTTAGAAATATTAAACACTAAACTTTTTTGCAGACATACATACCTTATCAACAATAATAAGATCAGAAACTTTTATATTTGCACTAGGAATTTGAACAACACCACGAGAAGTTAATTTGCGATACTTTCGATAATTTACTTCTCTATCTCTTCTGTATCTTCGTAAGTCATCAATAGCTTCTCTGATTAATGTAACTGTGAGTACAAAACCCTAGGCAGACAAAAATAAGACAGTGAACAATAACGTTTGGAAATTTTACCTTTTCAAGATAAGTTCTCTTTATTAACATAACAATAAAAATATGACTTTTACAATCATGAGAATAACAGTGGAGGACTGATAGCACAATCACATTATTAGATTTATACACAATGAAGATTTATTATTTTATTTTAAAAAATTATATTTCATTGGGATTTTAGCTAAACCAAAAAAAAATTTAAATTAGTATAATGTGTTTAGGGAAAAGTTAAAAATACATAATGGAGCTAATTATTCATGTAAAAAAAAACTTTCATCATTCATCATAAGATATACTAATAGCCAGTAATCCTTTCATTTAACAAGATATCCAATAAGTACAATCTTGATGCAAGGTATATTAATAATTTAATTTAATAAGGATAATCCCTTTTGGATACATAGCAATATTAGATATACCAAATTTGAAAATGCTATTTCATATAAAAATATTACCACTTTTCTGTTATTAGGACCAATTTCTTTATCAAATGTTTTGTTAAAATCACCAAGTTTCATTTGCAATCAATTTATCATTACATCAGAAAAATTTTGCAAAGTTGATTTTATGGAATTTCGATAAAAAATATAAATAGAAAATATTTCAATTTCACAATATAAAAATTAAATTTAGTTTAAACTTTTAAGTTATAATGTAAATGTTTTAAATTTCTTGTCAAATACTGAGAATTTCAGTAATAAATCCAATGACAGTAACATTAATTTATAAAAATATTAATGACATTTCTTAAAGCATATTAATTGATGTTTAATAAAATGCAATATAAAAAATTTTTATGTTTTCTATGATGTGCATGTAAGAAATTAATTTTAAGATTTTTTTTTCCTTTTGCTTATAGAGTAGACAAAATTAATTTTTTTATAAATACTTTTGCAAAAAAATAAATAAATAAAATTTTATTACATTATTTAAATTTTATTGGAAATTGCATTAACTTGGAATAATAAAATATGATAAGATCTGTGGAAGTAGCTCTTATAAAATTTACATAAATCAAATATAATAAGCCATTTTAAAACCATTACACCAAATTTTAACATATAAAATTCATCAATTAAACATTATAACTTTTCTAATGAGTCAAATAATAATATCAGAATGTATACTTTTAAATTTAAAAAATTACTTAAATTCTACATCAAAATAATGAAATATTAAACATTGTGAAATATATGCTAAATGAAGTTCAGGGACATATTTTAATAAAAATATGTTGTGTATGATACCAACCAACATAGTTTAATAAAAATATGTTGGTTGGTTGGTATCATGTCCAAAAAGTCAATGAATAAGTGACTGCCAATGATGGCTTTAGTCAGCTTCACTACATATAAAAATATGTTTACTTTATTTATATATAAAAAAAAACTTTATATATTTCAAATTAAGGATATAAATATTTTAAATAATCACTTTCCTAAAAAATAATTGGTATGAAAATTATTAAAGTTTCAATTAAAACAATGGATATTAGAAAATTGGTTTTTTAGTATTGTTTTCATACACAGAACTAAGAGTAAGAGGGGAAGCTTCCATGTGAAAGACTGTGAAATTATAATTGTAACTGAATAATCTTCTTAATTGAACAAGAAAATCACTTATTTCATGTGTCTTAACATTATCGCTAATTGTCTCTTTTTATTACCCTGAGCAGTATTACTTTTATCATTTGAATTAAATAGAAATGATAATAGTAATTTAATAGATCTAGTGCAGCATATAGATATAGAGACAATCCAGAACTAAATGAAATGAAATTTTACAGAGATGTAAATATTTTGTGTTCTTCTCAAATATTAATTATTCATAATCTATTCAAGTAATCTGTTCAATATATGGAGTTATCACAGAAAGTATTGATATCTACACAAAAAGTTATATAACATTTTAATTTTTCTTTTAAAAAAATATTATTTTATAACTTATTTATCAAAATTCATTCTTTTTCCATAAAACATTAATTGTGTGTACATCCTTATAATTTAAACTTACTTCCATGTATACATTTTTTTCTGTAATAATTAAGTTCTTATATCAATGAATGTTAATAATTACAGAGTATTTTGTGTAAACCCACTATAATTCCACAAACTCTTTTGAAATTCCAATTTATCATAATTCCTCTGTAGAAATTATAAAATTAAGAAGTTAATTAAAACAAGAAATTTTTTATCATTAACTGAAATTCAGTACCTTTACATATGTTCATTAGCATTTTTTCTAAATTGAGGTTAAATTAAAAAGTTATAAGAATAACTTAAAATATTCTATAAACCAGTTTTGAAATAGTTTATAAGAATAGTTTTGATATGTTTATTTATAATTTCACTTACACATAATATTCATTACCTAAATGAAACATTTTGATTCATAATTTATTATTTAAATTTCTTAACAGTCTAAATTGTTTGTAAAAGTGTAATAAAAGATGTGTTCAGATTTAATGTTGCTTAAATAAAATATTTTAGGTACAGGTAATCCTCCTATAACACGGTAGTTAGGTTCCTAGAAAATGCCGTGTTGTGTGAAATCGTGTTGTATGAGACCCAGAACTAGTACAAAAAGGGGGTTACGTTCCAAAAACTTATTAAAAAAAATATTTTTTAATTCGACATAAACAACTTAATTTTTATTAAATAATAAATGTATTTCCAACACAAAGAAAGAAAAAAATATTTTAATCTAACGCAATCCTAATTTAATGAATTTATTCGTCGTCACTGCTCAGTACAATCAACCGAGAACGTTTTTTGGGTGGAACGATATCGCCTTCACTTTCAGAACTTTTTTCTCTATTTAAAGTTTTTTATGTTTCCCCTCTTAAAAAAATCTGTAATCGAACTTTGCTGACTAGTTCTTACTAGGTCATTGTAAATTTCGCGGTTTGGAGTTAAACAGTTTTGCAGCTCCCTTTTGAATTTTCGACTTCTTTCCGTGGAAGGGTCTGTTTTCAAGAAAAATGACTCGAGATTTTCCGCTAAGCATAGGCCTTCTTGTAATTCTTTTAATGTTAAATTCTTAACTGCACAATCTTCATCAGAGCTAGCGTCCTCAAAATCTATTTGATTTGCATCCAGGGATGCTATTTCCATCAAATCCGCTTCGTCAACTTCTTCTTCCACTAATAATTCTTGAATGTCTTCAGTAGCCATATCCACAAAACCTTTGCTTCCGATTGATTTAGCGACTTTTAATATGGCACCAATTTCGTTTTCTGATGTTTCACGCATGTTTTCTGTTTCAACTGAAGAGGGCCATATCTTCTTCCAACACGCATTTAAGGTTGATGTTTTTATTTCTTTCAGCGACAAAGATATGATTTCGATACAGTGCTTGATTGAAAATTTCTTCCAAATTTCCATTACGCTAATTGATTCCGAATAAGTTGCGTCTAAAATCCACTGTAAGGATCTTCTTATATAATACGTTTTAAAGGTATAAATAATACCTTGATCCAATGGTTGGAGCCACAAAGTAGTGTTAGGTGGTAGGACACTATTCTGATGTTGGGATGAGTCAAATCTTGTGGGTGGCATGGAGCGTTATCTAAGAGTAATAGCACCTTAAAGCTCGCCGCTAACCTAGAGAAGAAGTAAGGAGTGAACATGTTTCCGCCGACCGATAACAAGCTCTAACATTGGAACAAAACCGTGTTATAGGATAACGTGTTGTAGGAATTTTCCCGCAATTTACAAATCGTGTTATAGCGAAACCGTGTTATAGGAGGGTTACCTGTACATTATTCTTTTTGAGTTTTACTTCAATAAGAAAATAGGTAAATTGTCTTAAACCATAAATTGTTACAACAGAAAAATTTTAAAGCTAATTTAACATAATTAATTATTAAAGATTATAAACATTTTACAACATTGACTTTTTGCATAAAATCTATTTATATTAAAAATTATTTATTAAAAGTATTGTTTATAAATATTAAATTCTTCAATTGTGATAGTTAATCCAACAAAGATTTTAAAATATTTTTGGTTAAAAATGTAAGGAACTATCATAATTTATTTCACTTAAATCATACTTATTAATAAAATAATCTAAGCAAACATCCATTAAAAGTAATTGTTTTATACTTAATAAAGAAATTATTTTTCTAACTGCTAGAAAATAATTAAAGTATGAAATTTGTTTAAAAAAGTGTTAATTTTAAATATAAATAATTTTAAAAATTAAATTAGTCAAGTGCAGAAAAATAATGCAGGAAATAGATGAATTAAATATATCTGATTTTAGTAACCCTATATAATTTAAATTTTTTATTCACAATGTCAATTTAGGAAAAATTTTAAATTTATAAATTTCTCACAATATTTATATTTTCAATTTTATAATTTTGTTAGAAATGTGAAGTTAACACTTTAACATGACTAGAAAACATCTAATCAACTTTGACAAGAATAAGTTTAACATCTAGAATAGTACATATTAGGATGCAACCAATATGGCAAAAGTCTATTCCCTCTGTTACTTCAATTTGACACTACTTTGATAGGATATATCTCTCCTATTTCTAGCTCTGTGCTTTTCATATAAATTATTAATTGTTCCTTAATTTTTTATAAGTTGTACTCGAACCTGTAAAAATTAAAATTTATTTATTTCCACACCTAAATATATACATATATATATATATATGATTTAAATATATTAATTTATCTTTTTATTCCTTTTAGCTGGAATACTTTTACAATAATTTAATCTAAAATTATTAATCAGTTTAAATCTTTAACTAGAGTTCAAATTTTTTTATTCTATATTAAAAATTTGTTCAGGAATTACAATAAAAAATCCCCATATTTGAATCTCAGAATGATTAAATAGATTTCATTTTCTAAATAAAAGCAAACTTAGTTATTTAAAAATCAGAGCAATTAAGTGCACATTCCAAACTCTATAAATTTTTTGCCCTGTAAAAAATTCAGGCAGCATTTTAAATAATTAGCATTTAAAAATGTTCAGTATATATTAAACTTGACCTAAAGTAAATAAAACCGGAATAACAAACATGGTTAACACAAATGCTAAAACAGAAAAAAATTATTCAAAATTTGTTACAAGAAATGTAAATATTTATATAACTGTGTTACATTTCTATTTAACTAATTGTTTTTTAAAATCTTTTGACTTGTGAAATCATTGTCTAAACAATTATAGTAAAAATAATTGTTTTGGCACTTGACGATTTAGCAACATTTGACAAAAATTAAATAGATAATTTCAAAATTTTCATATTGATTGAGCCAACAGGAGCCGAGTTCATCATCATGTGTTGCACAACAACTCTTATAGGTCCTGACTTTCAACAGAAATTTTTCCAAGCCAGCCCTCTTTCGAGCTACTATGCTCAAGTTCTTAATACCAACTATGCCTAAAAGCATCCTTTCATTTTTTTGGTCTAACTCTTCGCTTTTGTCAAAGAGTGTGCAATTAAAAATCTTATAGGACCTTTGTCAGATCTATTCTTTAAAAAAAAGCATTCTATCCCTCTCCTTCTATTCAATTTAATGAATTTTACACATAGCTCAAAATTATATTGCCTCCTCTACATTCCTTGCATGAGCTGATTTACTATAAATTTATTGTAGGAATGCTTTGAAAACTTTCAGGGACAGTCATCAGAAGGATATAAATATTAGTCACAGCCAATCAATGAGTTGTTGAAGGTGAAACAAAGAGTCAATTAGATGAATGAATCATCAGCTTTGAAAACTATAATTAATTTTGTGAATGTATTATAAAAACTACAGAGGGTTTTAGTTAGCCAGCTATGATAATTCTAATCACTTTGACAAAAGTGTGACTTCCTTTATTTCAGGATATTCACATCCTCATTGCCCCAAAGAAATTACAACAATATAAATTGTTTTAAACATTATGAATAAACAGCCAATTTTTTAAAAAAAATATTTTAATTTAATTAACAACTAACTTAAAAAGAATTAGTTTTTAAAAAAATAAAATTTACATCACTAAATTTCTAATTTGTATTGTTAATTGATTGCAAACATAACAGCAAGTTAAATAATTTTAATAAAAAAATTCCCCACTATCATTTACTATTATTAGAAAGAGTATTAATTAATTATGAAGATTAACATTATTAAACTAATTTTATAAACTATTAAAGTTTCTTTAAAAAAATACCAAGCTAGAATACATCCTTGTAGTTTGAAAACTTTTATTAAATATATCTAGGTCATTTAAAAAATTTTCATTCTATATATTTTACCTATTTTTGTATTCAGCATATTCAATAAAAGGAATGCTTCCAATGAAATTGGAATGCAAAACATGCTTTTTCAATTCACAAAAAAAAATTATAAATATAAAAATTTTTTTGCAAAAAGTAAATGCTTTATTAACTTTTCTCAACTCTTCAGTATAAAATTTGATATATTTAAAATTTAGATGAAAATTTTAAAGATCTTAAAAAATTTGGTTAATATATATATATATATATATATATATATATATATATATATATATATATATATATATTGGAAAAAAGTTTATAAAAGATTAATATTTAAAATAAAAACCTAAATTTTCATGAAAGCAAATTCTTGTTATACAATTACTTGGATAAAATACATACATATAAAATTTAATATTTAACCCTACAAGAAAAACTTATTCAGTATAAAACATCATACATGTCAAAGCAGTTCAACTTAAATTGCAAATAAATCTATCCAAAAAATTGTGAAATGAGTTCAATTAACATGCATGACTGTACATATATCAAACACATTTTCTTTAAAACATCTTGTTTTCTTTAATAATAAAAATATAATTTCCTAATTTAAGAAATTTAATCAACAATTTTAGAGATATAACTTCCAAATAAAATAACTAATTATTTAAAAGTTATAAATGTAACAAATTCTTATAATGGAAATACTACAGTTCATAACTTGACTGACTTACCAATGGTCCCCAATATGTGTAAAGATAGCCAATTCTTACTTCTGGTAAAAATTGTGATAAAGCCATTACTAAAAAATATAAATTCAGGAAGAACTTAAACTGATGGAAAAGAACCTAAAATGAATTACAAATAAGTTAAGATAAACAAATAAAAAACATTAAATCCTAAATTGTAAAAGTGAAATTACTTTATAAAAAGACATTATATGAAATTACTACAAATCATAATACAAATGATAGTTTAATTTCTTGAAAATTTCAAAATAAGAAGCAAAAACATGTAGTTGGTTTGATTTGTCTGTCACTCAATGGTCATTTTTTGCACACGAGAACTAATTTGAAAGGAATTTACAATTTAATGTGTATTCTGAAACACAACAAATATCCATGCACAGCTGGAATTTGAATCGATGAACTGTTGAACCAAAGGCCAGAGCACAAATAATTTGGCTAACAGCTTGGTAAAAAAGACAAAAGTATCAGATTGATTATTTTTCTTTGGGCAATGTATTTAAATAAAGTTAAATTTCAAAAAAGTGTACAGAGATCATTCAAATTTACAAGCTACAGTTATATTACTCAAAAATAATTAAATTGGAGAAAAAGCCATTTAAATATTTGACCAACAATCAAAGTAAAGTATTTTTTGCTATATCAAATATTGGCAACATAAGCCATGACCCCTCTATCAGCTTAGGGGCATAATTTAACTTTAGCAAAGATGTTGAATATGAGAGAAAATGCATAACAATTAGTCAAATGTCAAAGATTCACATTTACCCACAGATCAGAGGACAGGCATATTAACCACACCAATAAGATGCTGGTGTTTACAAAAGTATTCATGAAATATTGCAAGTTTTAAATTTTTCAATGTAGACACACCAAGGCATGTAATTTATAGAGAATGGCGATATGAGGAGGATATCCCATCTTCTAGTTATAACATGTTCAAAATTATTTCTACTTTTATCTTCACTTAGAAACACACTACAAAGAGAACAATAGGATAAACTACTAATGCAATTTAGAGACCTATTTCCCATCTTTGGAAAGGAGATCGGATTTTTCTCTTTTCTGTATATATTACAATAACAGGGAATTTACAAGAGCTTTTTTACACCCAAAAGCATCCAGCAAGTTACCAGATATGAAAAAGTCACTTTAAACAATTTTAGCCAATACTGTCAATGATGAATATATTTTCAAGTATTTCTAATAAATATTTTTCACAAACTATAGTTACATATTTGAGACACTTTATTTACCAAATATATAACATATTTTAACATATTATGAGAAAATATTAGATGAAAATAAAATCTTTTGGTCAACTTCTAATAGAAATACATTTGATTTAAAAAATTTAATCTTATTGTTTCAAAATTTTTAAATTTTTTTTGAAGTATTGTATTTTTCTGTATATAACACACGGATTATGAGTGAAAAAAGTTTCGAATTTCGTTGTACGCATTATATGATTCCACAGGTAATCTGATAAAAAATATTTTCCATCAGAAAAGCTTATAATAATATTGTGAAAGAAATGTAGTTTACGTTTCATAAAGTATAAAATAGATGGTACAGAAACTCAGTTGATTTATTTTAATTATAATCAGCACTGTCTAACTGAATTCGTTCTTGAACGCAAGTTCAAGAATGAATTCAATTCCTCTGAACAATATTAAAGTTGCAATTTACTAACGTCATTTTGCATTCTGTCTTGACCTGAACTATATCGCTCTGAAAACATTCAAATTTGTATATCGTCAAAGTAAAGTGAAAATTATTAAATTTCGGAGCAAATTTTAAACTGAAAGCTATACTGAAGGCAAATGAAAAAAATTTCAACAAACGTATAATGTAAGGTGAAAAACATAGCAAGCACAGTCCAAAGAAAAAATGTATTCCATCATGCACAGCTAGAAAATAATCCATTTCTTTCAATTATTCATTAACGAAGCAAATATAGTTTATTCTTAAAATATGTCTAACTTTGTTTTAAAAGTTATTAAAATCTAAAACATGATAAGTTTATCTAGAATCCTCTTGGATATTGTTCGATGTCATGCTTTCATATTCAATTAATCGCACTTTGCATTGAGGTGGATTCAATCTGATCTTTATCATTATAAATAATTTTTTCTGTAGAATTCATTATATTTTTAATCATAATGTGTATTTTATATTTTATTTGGTACCAAACTATTAGCAGTATAAGTTTTTGACTATTTGTTGGAAAAATTGCTGCAGACTTTTCGTTGCTTCATATTATGCGATGCTTTTTTTTCTTTTGCTCAAAGAAAGGGGCTTACAGATAATACGCCGCTGCAGAATATATACAGGAAAATACGGTTATTACTTTTGAAGAGGGAGAAGAACACCTGAAAAATGAAACATGTAGAATTTATATTTAATTACTATAGGATTTGCTTTTACATTTAAAATTAGTATTTTCAAATATTCTAAAAGGATTTAATACCTTGAATTGTTAATAAAAATGAATGTGAAAGAAACATATTGTTTTAAATCAACATAAATGTTATTTTCATAGCAATTAAAATAAATTTGCTTAGTTAATATGAATCAACAGGAAACATTAATCTCCATTTTTTATAAAAATTAGAAGTTATATGCTATATTTTCCTGCATATAATCTACAGTGGCCTATTACAGGGGTGTTTGTCCAACTCCAAAAAATCCCCGGAAACTTTTACGGACTTACTACCGACATTTTGGAGTTTCGAGAAGGGGGGGAGAAATGAAAAATTACAATTATGAAGTATTGAATGACGTAATTATTGCGTTTTCTGCTTTCAAAGCAAACAAAATTACCCAGATCAAAATAAATAATTCATTATTATTCCTACTTCCTTTTGAACGACGATCCCCGAAATTTCCGGGTATCGAAGTTCAAAATCCCCAGAATTCCGGGGTTTCCCCGGAGCACAAACACCCCTGCTATTATCCCCAAAACCTTTTTTTTTGAGTAAAATATTAAAAGAGGGGCATAATATACAACAATATATAATTTGCTGCAATTTCTTCAGTAAATAATTGAAAAAATATACTACTGATTATGTAATACCATATAAAATAAAAAATAAGCATGATTAAAATATAACAAATTGTAAAGAAAAATCAATCATGAAAAAATTTTTTTGGATTCACCTCATCACAAAGTGCAATAAACTGAGATGAAAGCACCACATCAAACATCAGGAGCAATAACACCAAACAGATTCTAATAAAATTCATAAATTTTTAGTTTTAATAACTATTTAAATGAGGTTGGATATATTTTAAAAATAAAATATATTTGTGTCAATAATTAAATGAAATAAATTTATTTTATTCAAACTGCACACTGGATACATCTTTCGTTTGTACCTCACATACTTTGCTTTCCCCCTTAATTTAACATGTTTCTCACCACTTTTTACTAATCTTGTTCTTGAAAATAATTGAACAAAGCAAATTATAGCTGAAATAAGTCAGTCAAGTTATGGCGCCATCTGTAATTTATTTTACGAAACTTAAAAGATATTTTTTTCAAAATTTTATTGTAAGTTTTTCTAATGGACATTTTTTTCCAACAAATTATTCACAATGTGAGGCAAAGTGTGATAAACTGAAAACTGAGATGAAAGCACGAGATTGATCAAGAACAATAATTATGAGAAGATACTAATAAAACTTATCGATTTTTAGTTTTTACAACTTAAAATTAGTTTAAGACATTTTAAAAGTAAAATATATTTTTTTCGTTAACAATTAAATGAAAGAAATGGATTAGTTTTGCATTGTGCATTGGTACATTATTTCATTTGTATTGCACATGCTTTGTTTTCCACCTTATATTGACACAGTTTCTTTTTTTTTTTTTTTTTTTAATTTACCTTCTCTATAGTTTTTAGTTTAAAGTTTGCTGTATAACTTAAATACATTTGCTTCCATATTATTCTAAATGAACTTGATGATTTTCAGAAAAAAATAGCTCATGTATAAACAAAATATGAAATGATAGGCAATAGCAATTATACAAAGTTTTCCCAGAAACCAAATTTGTTCTTGCATGTAATTAGAGACAACTGCTTATAGTTGAAATAAGTCAGTCATGTCATGGGGGCCATCTGTTACTGATTTTGTAAAACATAAATGGCATTTGTTTCAAAATTTTATTGCAGGTTTTTCTGATGGAAAAAGATTTTTTTATCAAATTATATATAGTGACATATAATATGCACAACAAAATTCAAAACGTTTTAACATATAATTTGAAGATTATATACAGGAAAATACAGTAAATATATTTTCATATAAATAATTTATATAGTACATTCAATCGTCAAACACTATCTAATTTTTAGTCCAGTATTTAAGCACTTGGTAAAAGTAACTGATGGCATAAACTTTTCCATAAACATAAACCTGAATATTTATAAATTAATTATCAAACTATTTCTTATGACCTGCTTCAAAAATATTAAACAATATTTCTGTTTTCAATCAAACATTTGCATGTTGATACTTCAGTAAAATAAATAAATGACATAATTTTTTTACACACCAAATTTAAGAAAGCAAATACAGAATAATACAGTAGCATGAATGAAATATACTGTCATTTGTGCTATCTCAAGCAATTGTTAGTTCCACTCTTTTCCATTATGCAAAATATTGTGTGATTTTACACTTAACAATTTTTTTAGATGTTTCATTGATTTCTAAGGATATTAATTTTAAGAAATCAAATGATAGAATAGTTGTACTTACTAAAGGAATGAAGGTAATAATATTATATTTTTGATTTTTAATTATGTTGGGAGGAAATCCTTCATTGTTGGGTCGTCCAATAAAAACAGTTCGAGCTTTATACTCCTTTTCACCACACAAATTTGGCAGCATTTTTTGGAATCTAAATTTTTTAAATAAATTTGATTTTAATTGCTGTATTTGCAATATATTATTGGTTTACATCATATTATCAAATATAACTTTCTTTATACTTAATTTAAAAAGTAATCAGAAAAATTATAAAAGTAAAAAAATAATAAATATCAAAAGCAATAATACATATATTTACTCTTCTATCAATACAAAAAATTATGTGAACTAAATAAATTTTGAATATAATCCTAAATTTTATCTCTAAATGTAATAATAAATTCTAGATGAATAATGTTTTTTTAAAAGAAATTTTTAATAAAATTTTTAGTTTATTTTAATTAATCAAAAGAATAAAAATACTTTAAAAATACTCCTTATATAACAAAGTCAAACAGGGATTAACAACTGTATCATAAATCAAAAATGTAAATAATAAACATTTTTAAGAAAACTCAGGTTTCTAATTAACTGGGCCCATTTTAAAATAACACATTATTCTAGTTTTAATTTATCATGTAATACATTTGAACAAGAAACATATCTCAAATATTTCTTCACAATTATAATAAATTATACATAGTTTACTACATAAAATAGAAACTTAAATAGAATAACACAAAGTAAAAGTATTTACCTAATCGAATCCAAATAAAAAAATCGGGCTCCAAATAAAAAAAAAATTAATTAAATTTTGAAACAATAAATTACAAGTTAAGAGACTTATAAAGTTATAACATCTAATTAACTTTTAAATTGCACAATAATAAACAAAATTCTGCACACAGACAACTAAAAATAAACTTAGATAAAATAATAGACAGCATAAGTTCAAGGATTTCTAAAATTACAAACAAATTATGCACATTGTAATCTTGTAGAATTACAAAATGAATACATTGACATTGTAATCTATAAATTTGGTGTATTTGGGACACATATCAACTCATAGGGTGAAGCCCATATCTGCAAATTTATCAAAATCCTAAATGTGGCCAAATACCGCAATCCTGCCAAATCTACTGAATTACATAAACTAGGATTAAGCAACAAACCTTTCCGATAATGCATGATAGAATGTTTTGTAAAAGAATGTGCCACTACTCAGTTGATTAAAAATAAAATATTTCAAAAACTAAGAATACATATTCATTATAGATAAAGCAGAAATAACAAATATTCTTTTAGATTTTCCCATACTTTTTTCTATTAATTTTCCTATGGATATTTATATAAATAGTGAGAAATTAATTTTCTAGCATTTAATTATGAAGCATATTAGTGATAAGAAAATTAAAGTAAATACTTAAAATCACAATATTCATAATCTAAAATAACACAAAATACCATAATTTCAGTTTAAACTTCAATTGTTAAGAAATTTAAAAAACATTTTATAAGAAAATTTAAAACCCCATTAAAGGGCAGGCAAAAGTATAATTTTAAACATTTTTATATGATAAATAGAATTTAAAATAAATCAAATTTAAAGTAAATCTATTTTATATGAATGCTTTAAAATTTTTCTTAAATTCATATACATAGGTTGGCATAGAGATAGATTTTAAAAAACAACCCTTAAATTTTATAAATACTAATTTATAACACATAGTATTCATTGAATAGAATAAATCTATTTACATAATTTATCAACTTAGTATTTACATAACTAATTAAATACTAACCTTGTACACACAAGTTGCATACAATGACAAAAACAACAGAAGAACTTGTACTTTAAACTTCTTTTTTTATGCATCAAAAATTGTGGCTCTAATAAAGAATCATCTTCTCCAGCTTCAAATCCTTCATCACTACTTAAGACATTTTCCAGAGAATCATTGATCAATCCTCTACTAAATATGTATATAAATATAAAATTAACAAGAGTAAAATTTTCTGTATTAATAAAATATAGTTAAAATACTTTAACTTATTTAGTAATTCAACAATTTCAAATTACCATAATAAATTTTCAGAGAAAGCAATTTGGAAGGCAAAAGACATTTTAAATAATCAGAATACATTGGAGAATGAAAAAAAAATAATTTATTTTTATCAATCACTATTATTAATCTTAATAGGCTGATAGTTCATTTCTTTCAAAAGCCTGAAATGTTATACCTAAGAGAAAAGGCAGCAAGAATATGAACTACAGTTTTGTCAACAAATATAATATCTGACTGAATAAACAAATATATCACAACTTACTCAAGGAACTAATCAGAATTTAAACTACATCAAATTTTATAATAAAAAGAAATTTCTCCAATTCATAATGTTGGTATCTAGTGTAAATTAGATTATTCTAAAACTCGTAAGTTACATTATTCTAAACTCAAATCTAAAAAACTTACCGCAAAATAAACATAATGATTTATTATCATCCAATGCATTAACCTAATCATTATTTGTAAATTAAACTAATCAGAATATTTAAATCTTGACAAACAAAACACTTGACAACAAAAATACTATGACAGAGATTCTTTAAGATATTTACAAAGTTATTTAATAATAAAAGTTTTTTACTTCAAATATACAAATTTGTAAATAAATATGAAAAATTTTCATGAAGAAAAAATATTTTGCTTTATAAAAAAAGAGAAAGATAATTTAGATAAATATCTTAGTTAATTATATAATTTTAATTCTTTTAGAAACCTTACTTAAAGAATTATAAGTCATCTCACAGCATAGTTTGGCACAGATGCCATATAATCCAGGATGCCAAATTCTGAGTTTGATTTTTTTTTGGCAGATTTTCTTATGTATCTGGCAAGCTGGTTTTTATTACGTCATTGATATGGAGATTTATGAGAATTATCTAGAAAATTCTATTTTGGCAACCTAAGTATTTACATCATCGCACATATTACAATACATCATCTTGGCAACATCTCTTCAACCCCAAAAAACTCAGAATTTGCCATCCTGGATTATACTGCATCTGTGCCCATAATTTTTCCTTAATTTAATATTACTTTTGAGTTGCAGAGATAATCAACAAGAGATAAATCCAGTTTATTTTGTAATAAATTTTGAAATTTACAAATTTGTATTGCAACTTGTTAAAAAAAAATCTAAGTACTTATATATTAGCGTCAAGACAAATTAGTGTCGCAGTTAGATCAGACGGAATTAGTATCATGATAATCGTACTTATATATCATAACAAGAAAATATTTTTACTCATGCGTTATATTTAAAAAATAATCATTAATAGTATTCTGATTAATAGTAAAGTTGAGAGTGGTGACACTAAGACATATGTATCAAAATCTAATATTAAATGATAAGTGTATACATTTAGACATTCCATAACTTTTCAACCAATTTTTATAATCATTTATTAAGCACAAGCTAAAACATAATCACCTTAAACTTAAGCTTAATATGTGAAACCGTAAAAGTGAACAACTATTTAAATTTTACAATCATTTAATTAGAAATGAAAACTTTTCAGATCCTTTATATAACTATTTGAACTTTATACAATTCACATTTATTACAGCAAGCATAAAACTGGTCTTTAATAATCATTTGCTAGTTTCTTATTTTGCCTTTCTTTTTTACCAATGCAAACTAATTTGAAATTAGGAGCTTATTGTAATGCAACAGAAATTGGCTATTTACTAATATAAATTAATATATTATTAATTAATGATTATAAAATACTATTTTCATGTCACATTAATAAAAAATTAAAAAGAACAGCTATGACAAATATAGTATATGAATAATACATTATAAATATTTGGAAGGAAAAAAAGACTGTTTTAATATAAACTTTTCCTTTAAGATTATATTACTCTCATTGATACATTAAAAATTATTTTTATATATGCTAATTATTTATTGAAATGTAGTTATGTGAAGTGCCAGTTATTCTAAGATTTCTTTGAAACCTTTCTGATCATTTGCTCAGTACGATTTCAATGATGGATAAATGTTAAACAAATTAAAAACAGTTTCAATGATTATCTAGAAAAAATTTTATTGCATTTTTAACAACAGCTCAATAAAAAAACACTGCGCTAGGATTCCATCACAATCATGAATTTTAATTTACTTAGTTTATTCCATTGATCAATTATCATAAAACTAATTATTCTACATATATTATTTATAACAAATAAATGCTAATTAAAAAGTAAACATGTTTAAAAATAGGTTAAAAACACTTATTTAAATACTTATCTAAATCATATTCATTTGACTAGTTTTTTTTTTTTTTTTTTCCAGAAATTTTAGCTGTTTTTCAAAGTCAGAAGAAACAAAAAAACACGTACTCTAACATTACCAATAATTATTATGCCCAACAGTTTATCAAAGATGGAATAACATTAACATTATTAAACCAAAGATTTATTTAGTATTATATAGGTAGTATTAACATATTTTAACTCTTCACTTAAAATCATTTCCTAAGAATTCATTCTATGCAAAATATTTAAGTAATATTACCACAATAAGAAATTTTAAAAGAAAATTTTCGATCTCAGATTTATTTTATTCAACAAACTTGAAACAAAATTACACTGAAATGTTAAAAGTCTTTCTTAGTTAGCAATATTTTACGGTTAAAATGCAACTTGAAGTGCATTTCAATCATGTGACTTTATAACAAAGTCTGATAACGCAATTTTTACCGATTGCTGTCAGTGTTTGAAAATGCAACAACAGCGCTACCGTAACTCCATCGTCTTAATTTACGAGATGATTTAATAGATACTTTATTTATATATGATAACATCATGCACTTTTGCCAACAGTTTCAAGCGCTTCACAAACAAAATTTAAATTTGCTATCCATATAATTACCTAGACCTCTCTGTCAAAAGTATACGTTCAGCTTCTACTTCAACATTATATTTATGACTCATCATTGCACGTATTCATTATTCCCTTATGTTGCACATTCATGTTTTTCATTACCATGACATCACAAACACCTGTCAGTTCGACAACATTTCATTACATTCGAAGTCTCATCATAGTATATTCACTTGATTTTTAACTAAGCATAAGTGTCCTCTGCGATTGAAAGGATGAGATAAGCTCTATCACTTAAATGTATTCTTTGTTATCTTAATTTGATTATAAGTTTTTATAAAATTAGTTAATCTTCAAAAGTTATCAGTAAGCTCAAGAATTAAATATGAAAAAATTAATATGTATGTGAAATTTCTTGATGAAATATAGAATTAATATAATAAAGAAATTATTATAATTGTAAAAGAATTCATTTTGAGTTAATTTTTTATAGTAAATAAATATTAACAATTATAAATAGACACAACACACTCACTTCATTTCGCAGTAACATGAAAGGTAAGAGAAAGCGAAACCATTACAAAGTTATCTTTTTACATACATGAAAGTCCCATATCTCAATCCAGTTTTTGAAATCCCCTGAAAAGTAGGAAATTTCAGATTACATATTTAAAATTAAAAATTTAAATTTCTTAAATCTATTATGATTAATTTTAGGAGAAAATAGAAAGGGATAAATTTTTTTTGTAATTTCTATCATGATTCTTACTTGATTAAATAATATTTATCATAAAAAAATATTCAAAGTAATTCTTGAATTAAAATTTTAGAAACAAAAAGTGAAAACGCATTTTTATTATTTACAAGAAATAACTAGCAAATTAATTGTGAAATTCAAAAGAAGTACTATGATATCTCAACAATACAAAATTTACAAACATGTGTATAATTCATCAATAGCGGATCCCACTTAGGTATTTAATTGTAGATTTAGTTCGTGTTTTTGATTGGTATTTTCCTGAGAAAAACTTCAAAAGAACTTTTTTTTAACTAATGAATTTTTCATTCGGAAACTATTTTTATATTACAGTAATACTTTCATGAAATTTTATATAATATTACATTTATATTTTAGAATTTTATTTAAATTTTTACCAGTGAAGGCCGCATATAAGCAATAAATCCTTTTTTTGCCAATAATTTTCTTCAGAATATGGAAACTCAATGAAGACTGAGCAAGATGAAATTTCCTAGATAGTATAGGCATTAGGGGAAAAAAAACAATGTATACTTGAAATGATTCCGTTAATATTTTTTATAATCTCTTTAAGGATTTATAATATGACAGTAAGATTAATTTTTAAAAACTTATTAATTAGGAAGATATAGACTTAAATTCTTATGTTATAATAGTCCAAATAAGTTTCCCTTTGCTTTTTATTTTAACTATTTGTAGTAAATTAAAATAACAGCTGACTAAGTATAAACAACCTTTTAGTCAATATATTTCAATATGTGTCTGATAAATTTGTTTAAAACATATTTTCAAGAAGTACCTGAAAGCAGTTTTAGAATTATAGTTTGTAACTTAAAAAACGAGTGTTTAAGAAATGATTAAGTTCATAAATTTCAAAACACGAACATATTTTTTTTTAAATATCATAATTTTTATTAAAAATATTCTTGAGAAAAAAATCATGTTTGACGCCTTCATTACATATTGAGAAACTAATTTAATTTTCAAATTAGAATTAGGTAATTGTTTGTTTCAATAATTTATTAATAATTCATTAAATTATAATAATAATCAAAGAAATTAAATTATTTTTCAAAAATCAAATAATTTCATTTATAGAAAATACATGGTAAAATGCGATAATATACATGCAAGGTATTATTATTTAAGTTCATTTGGAACTAATATAAAGCAAGAGATTTCATTTCAGTAATTGATTAATTACATAGGAAACTATACAGTAAAATATCTAAAAACCATTACTTCATTTTCTATTTTCTGTATAAGACAGGGCAGGGCAATGCTTAATTGCATTCATTAAGAACATTTAAATAACTAATTAAAAACTTAAATTTTCATACTTCTACGGTAACTTGGTTGAATAAGGGGTCTTTCTCGAAGCCAAAATTTAATAAACTGGATACCGACCCAGCCATGGCGTCTGGGACACGTAAACATTTCCCAGCTTTTTGATATTTCCTATGTCGTGTTTTAAAATTTATAATATAATTTATAAATTTATAAGTACATTATAACATTATAAGTATCTTAAACATAATTTGGTACAATTTCACTGTACCCCCCACCCCAGTACAATAATCATCGGAAAGGAAAAAAAAATCGAAATTAAGATTTAAGATTTACGTAGTGTATTGTTTAAAAAGGTTTACATTTTAGAAACTTCCAAAAAACAATACAAACATTCTATTAACTAAATAATTATTTTGTGGCAAAACCTTTTTAAGCACGATTCCTATATACTTTCGCAATCGGTCAATGAAGTTCCGTCTTTCGCGTTTAAATAAGTTTTGTCACAAAATCTTTAAATGTTGGTGCTATTCGAATAATACAAATATTAAAAGATACCACAAAAAATTGTCAAAATGTAAAAATCATTTAAATTAAAATATTATAACTAGTAAATAAAATATATTATTCATTTGATAAGAAATTTAGTTTTCTTTAATAGAGTGAACTTATAGCGCATAAAAATATAAGAAATTGAACTTATTTCAAATATTCAATAACATTTCTATATAAAAGAAATCTTAAATACTTCATTTTATGACATAAGAATATTAACGATCTTATAACAAAATCTTAAAATATAAATATTATTTACATACAGTAGACACTCGTTTTTATGAACCTCTGATTTCCTAATATTCACGTTTTTTACGAACTAGCGGCATGTCCCTACCCTGACATTCTAGATACTATGACAATTTCTATTTACTAGCAAAAATTTTAAAAAATGTCTTTTTTACGAACTTTTCTTTCAGTCAAATAGTCTTCCTTTTCCTTTTTTATTTTTTATAAGCTGATATTTTTTCCAAAAAAAAAATAATTTTATGTAATGCCTGAGAAAATGCATCCTTGAATAATGAAGTGACACGTGCAATCTCCCTAGACATTGTGGGAGCATTTTCTAGAACAGGAGTTTATTAACACCACTGTTCTTTCTAATCAAATTTTTCGTACATAAGACTATAGAAAAGGGAAAACTCTTTAAAAGGTTGAGCTATATTTTTCTGTAGTTAGTTTTGTAAATAGAGTTGAATACAACTGCATTTACGAACATTCGTTTGTCGAAAATGAAATTGAGCAGGAACCATTGCAGATTTGTCGCAACGTGTCTACAAGTTGAAGTAAAAAAGAAGATTTTAAAAGAAGACAAAAAATGCTTAATACAACAAAAATTGTTAAAAAAGATATTAAATTCCAAAGAACACTCTATGGGTAATTTAAAAATGGAAAAAAGTCCTGGAAAAAAGAAACAGTATCAGCAAAAGAGTGCTCTCTCTAAAACTATTTTAGAGAAGCAATAAAGCATCCTAAACTGGAAAAAGTTAAGCAAATTTGATAGAGAACAATTAAATAAATAAACATCCTGGTGATCGTAATGTCATTAAAAAGAAATCCGAAGTGTTTTCCTATGATTCTGAACTTAAAAAAGGTTTCAAAGAAACAGACACTTTAGTGTCTGATTCTTTGAATGGTTTCAAAAATTTTAAACGAAATACGGTTTGAGCTTTAGAAAATTGTATGGTGAAGTACAATGAATAAAATAAAAGTAATTATTTTTAAGTATGAATTTTCTTTTGCATGTGTTTAATGCATTCTAAATAATTTTTTCTAATGGTATTTTATTTATAAAGAAAAAGCAGTTTGGTAAGAAAAAACAGGAACCGGATCTTAATAATCGAATACATTATTTTTCTATTTAACGTACTATTTTACTGGTTCCCTACAAATTCTTAAAATCGCGCGTCTATAGTAGTATCATTTGCAAATTATAAAAGAATTCCAATACATTTCTGTTTAAACGTAAAAAGCTAAAGAATATTATATGACAAAGTTTCTACGTTGCTTCAAATTTATTTTTTACTTGTTTTAACTCGTAAAAGAAAATAATTCCATTCATAAAAATTTTTGGTATTAACAAAAGTTGTTTTTTTTGGATAATAATAGTTATATTAACAGTAATAATCTTTGAAAATTGATAACACTCTCATAATTACAATGTGAAACAATTTGGTAAGTCACCAAAGGTAGTTTTATTAATATCGCCAATTAAATTGCGCAAGCGACATTCTCTACCAATCAAAAGTGTTGATGAAACCTTGCTTTGAATCTCTTAGTAGTATCGGTAATATTAAGCGCGGTGTCTTTCTGTAGGTCCTTAGTTCCTATACTCGTGGTTTGTTTATTATTTTCTTATAGAAGTATAAAAAAACAAAATTGTTTTTTATTTTTATTCGAAAAACTATTAAAGGTAATTTTAATTTGAACTTATTAAATTTTCGCATTTTTGATGTCATTACTATTGTAAATTGATCATTACATTTTTGTTTCATTATACAATGGTATTCAAAGCATAATCATGCTATACAAAATTCATGCACATGTTCTTACATCGAAATTGCGTTACAATGCATTATCCATAATATCGAATTTTACTAATATGCAGGTAATTTCTTATTATTTGTATCTTTCAAACCGTTTTATGTAGCATATTAGTTACATTATTAAGCTGTATAAAATTCATCATTTCAGTACCTCATGTTTTAAAAATTATATTGTTTTCATTGATTTTGAATGGGGTAAAAATTATGTAATTTGAATTTTTTAAAGTTTATTTGTAGAATTTGTGTACTAATGTAAGAATGGTACTTTCTTTTTTTTTAACTAAACTATTCTTTTATTTTCACTTGTGCCATGTAATATTATATTTTAAACCCAATATAATTTATTAGCTTCAGTGAAAAAGTTTGGGCTAAACTGAGTATTACTTTTGTTATTGTCTTAGCCATTTTCATATGTTGATTAGGCAACTGAATGGCCCTTAGTTTGTAGCTCTTTGATTTAATTTCCAGCATGTTCTTGAATGTTTGCTGTGATACAGAATCAATAATTTTAAATAAATTTTAATTATTAGATCTCGTGTAAAAATGACTGTTAAACAACAAACTAACTAATCAACCATTGCCATATTTTGGTTGTTTGGGAATTCACTCTTAAGTTAATTTTTCTTCTGTAGTGAATAATTTGTAAAAATTGCATTTCAAATTGTTTTTATAGGATATAAAAGTGTTGTTAATCAAAACACTACATCTTTTTGATTTTATTTTTAGTTAACTTACACATTTTTACTTCCTGAATCTAACTAAATTTGTATAAGTTTTGATTTTAATGTAAAAATCTTACCTTTATATAGAAGTCCTTTATAATTGGATTATAATCTGTGCTAGTTAATGATTATTTGAGGGTGAATAAGCTCATAGATTTCATCTAACAGAGGGGCTGGACATAGAGATAAGCAACAACAATATTTCTAATGTACCAAATTAAAAATATATCCACAAGTTTCTATTAAATCACTTATATATTTCGTAATGCAGTGATGAAAATTTTTATTTAGTAATATTAAGTTTTTCCATGTTCCATGTTTTGTATCTTTTTAAATAAAATATATATTTAAAAGTAAAGAAATTTATCTTTAATAGTTATAAAATATGAATGTATAAATTTTTTAATTTTATTTGAGATTTTTTAATATTAAGAATCAAAATGAATATTGAAAATCATGAAATCGAAATGAATATTTCGAAAACAGTGAACTGAATCTATGTAGTTTATTATATGTGATTTGAATGTTAGTCACTAAATAGGGAATGCCATTGTATGTTAAAATGAACCTCTTAATCTTTGTAATTCTTAAGCCTGATTGAACAGTAAAAATATAATAGTGTCTTATGACAATTTATTTAAAAATATTTTTATTTGTATTACTATTTTGTATTTCACATTCTTTGTCAAACTTGATTATTATGTGTTTATTCTTTCTAAAGAACAGAGAAAATTCTAATGTATTAAGCTTTTTAACTTACAATTAGTGTTACTCGAAATACTTTTTGTTATTAATTCTTTCTGTTGGGTGAAAGAAATTTTAAAAACAGCTGATAATCTTGTGTTTTTAAAGCTAAAAATTATTCTAAGCTAAATGATCTGAACATTTAATATTATTAATATATATTTTTTAAAGTATTAAGTGTGCTTATTGTATATTTCAAATATCTTTCCTTGACTGCATTTGACATAAGAAATATTCATTTTGAATCATTTGTTGGATATGTGTTACAAAATTCTTTCATGGTTTTGTTTAAAATGAAGTTCAATCTAATTTTGTAAAAATTGTAACATTTATTACTTGAAAACAAATTCCTTTAATGATATATGTCTTAATTGTTCTTATTTTCCCATTAACTTATTCAGATTACAAAACAATATGGTCACAATTTTCTCATCATAGTGACTAACAAGGATAGTGAAAAAGTGAAAAGCTGTATTATGAATTTGAGTATCCTGTTAATCATTTTTCTTCACAAAATCTGATTAGGATCTTTTTAGAACATTGCAGACTATTATTATCAGTTCATATAGGCAAAATCTTACTAATGTATGCTTAGCACATATTTCAATTTTCTTGTTAACCCTAAAATTACATTTTGAACATAACAATTTTTGACATGTTCATGTTCCTTTCAATTCCTGCACCACAAGA
Organism: Latrodectus hesperus; assembly: GCA_037975125.1. Lineage (NCBI taxonomy): Eukaryota > Metazoa > Arthropoda > Arachnida > Araneae > Theridiidae > Latrodectus > Latrodectus hesperus. The sequence continues at coordinate 54,199,239 of CM075850.1, read as the reverse complement.
GGACTAAGTAAAATATTGAAAAAAACACATTTCACAGAATTTATCAAACAACTTTTTTAAAATGAAATTTAAAAATAAATTCTGATAAAATAATCAGATTGATATCAGTATTGTAAAATGGATGGTAAAAATAATAAGGGCATCTTTATCATAATAAAGTTTTTTTTATTTATCAATAATACCATCTTTAAAAAAAACATTCTTTACTGTTCAAAATTGAACAATAGTTATTGATAAGTAATTTAAATAATATTTTTATATAAGTACATACTTTTTGTTAAACGAATAAAAAATTTTCTTAAATAAATCACTGCTTTATCTTATTTACGTATAAATATAACTTACTGTATAAATGATCTATGGCATATTTGAATTAAAAAAAATATATATAATATATAAAAAAGCTGTTATACAAAACATAAAAATAATCACTTTATCAATTACATCATCAACACACATGGATAGTTAGCATTTTCAGTGTCATTGAGGAATTCTAAAGTTTAAATAATCAAACTTATAATTCTCTTAATTGAGAAATTCAAATTTATAATCAGTCTTAACTGAAATTCAAGCCATTTGATAAGTAAAATTAAGAATTTAAAGTTTTCAAATAATTTACTTGTAATAGCAAACAACTTAATTAAAGTTTTTATATTGCAACATTTGTAAGTGCAAAATTCAAAACTTATAAATTTTCAGTAATTAAAAATTATTAAAGTATCTACGTGACACAAATAAATATTTAATCCTTTCTGTGTTTTCATGCATATTACTATATATATATATATATATATATATATATATATATATATATATATATATATATATATATATATATATTATCAAAATAATTAACATAGTTTGCTCTTTAAATATAAATTTATGTTAAAAATTCTTAGATAGCTATTTTTATTTTTAAATGTGTTAAAGAAAATTTAACCTGATTATCTGTAAAAAAGTAGAAATCTTTTATGTGTAACAAGCATAAAATGGACCATAATTATTAAACTTTATAATTTAATAATTATCATAATTGCTTCATTAAATGATATGGCTATTATAAAAATATTTTATATAGTATTTTTTCTGTATTGAATATAAAAACCAAGTCACCTGTACACTTGTTTCTTAAAACTATTTTTGTTTTATTTTGGAAGTATACTTTTCTAGTAACTATACTGTAATAAAAAATATATTATATTGTATTAGAAAAAAATTAATAAATATTAAAATGAACAGTAAAATGTTATATAAAGATAAATTTCACTTTTTACTTTTATGACAAATATATTAATTCTTTACCTTTTATTTCTATTGGATTATGATCCACCCAATATTAATTACCTTAGTATTCAATGGATGCACAAACTTGATACATTACAATTAAAGATGGGCTCTGTGTTGCATGTAGCCAAGCTGTCACCGAATGGTTAAAGCTCTTTTTTTCGTTCAATTGTACGTGAGTCAGTTCAAATCCCACTGTGGGCATGGATATTTTTAGTGGTTTGGAATCCATTTTAAACTGTAGGTCCTGGTCTAATTAGAGCCCTCATATATAAAAAGTGACTGTTGAGCTACAAACAAGCACAAATCTGTATTTTATGTATTTAATAAAAAGCAAACAAAAATTTACTATTTGCAAAAGTCAATTTTACATGTAAAGTCGTATTATTTTCAATATTTCAATCTTTTTCAGAAAAAATCAGTTAAAATATTGTATTGAATTAGTATTATACTGTCATCTGAATGGTTAGTTTTTATCTTAATGACCCATGGTTTTATTCCCATCATGAACAGCAGCTCAAATTCACTTTAAACCTTATGACCTGATCAATTTAGTCTTTACGTCAGAAAGTGACTGTAGAAAGACATTTTTGACAGGATTTCTGGCTGATCATATTTTGTCATAACTATCAATTAAAATAATAGGTTTTATCATTGAACAAATTTATCCTATCACATATCTTGGTTTTTTTTACCAATTATTTTAGTAGTTTGTAGAATTTCAAAGTTGTTTCATATCTCTGTTTATTTTTTTAAAAATGGCACAGGTTTCTTAAAAAGTTTCAAATTAATTTTTTGTAATATTTAAGGTGTTAAAAAAACTGTGATGCAATATTTTTCTTCCATTCATTAATGATTTGAGATAAATGAACTTATAAAATGTAATTTTTTTATGTTGTTTAAAAGTGTTCTTTTCTCTTCAAAAATAAGAGTATAATTCTATTTTCAATTAGTATTAAAAATGTGGAAAATATTTTAGAATTAAGGAAAGATATTTTTTTATTAAATTCAGGAATTGACTAAATAAATAATTTGTGAAATACCAAAAAACGGCATTTGAGTTAGCATGATACTATGTTAGTGATGCAGTTTTCTTTTATAATATAATTAATATTTTTATTAAGCTAAATTTGATCGTTTCTAATTTGCTTGCTGTTGTTTTTTTATAAAATGCATGTTCATATTATAATTTGTGCATAATTAATTAATACATTTATCTTCCAAGACAAAATAATTAGAAGCTACGTGCTTTGTCTTTCATCATATCTGCGTTAAAGTGGAAGCCAAGCTGCTATCTAAATAGATTGGAATCTCATTGTTCAAAACACTTCCTTAGAACTGTTTTTGGCATGATTTAGATCAAAATATGCTTTTTAAAAATTAAAACATTTTTAACAATATTTATTGATATATCTTGCATCAACAAGTGCATTTACATTACAGTTTTACATTTGAATCATAGTAAACTGCTAAAAAAATTCTTTAAAAAAGTAGGAATAATTTAAGTTTTTCTTTATAATGAATGAAAAACAAAAGAAAAATGTCATTATTTAAAAAAAATTGGTGTTCATTTTTCAAAATATACAAACTAGCACATGGTGAATTTCTATTTGCTATTTAAAGTCATAATGAACTACAGCATTTGATTTTGTTAAATTTTTTCTGTTATTTAAATTTATTTTATCTTATTTTGTAGATATTTTCTATATTAAAAATGGGAAATGAAGAAATCCAGAAACGCATTGCACAAAATAATGTTCGAGGAGAAGAATTGGTGAAGTTTATTGAAAATCAGATCCCACTTTTACGGAATGCTGCTATGAAGGAACAACAACAAAAGTTGTCTATACAGATTCAAGAAAGAAATGCTGAACTAAAATCTCTATTGGAGTTTTGGAAAAAGAGAGTTTTTGAACTTGAAGTATTGAATGGTATCAAGCAGTATCCTTTACCCAATAAAGAAAACAATTTAAATACCATTTCCATTGATTCTCCTACTGCAAAGCCTGTTCCAACTGAGAAAGTTAATGAGACTAACACTTCTAACGATTCTGTTGCAACTGTTGTAGGGGATACAAAACAGACCCCTAAACAAGCTAAAAAAGAATTGTCAAAAGCTGAAAAGAAAGAGAAAAGTGGTAAACCTGAAAAACAGCCTCCAGCTGAAGAAAATAAAGAAATAAATGTTAGTCGTCTTGATCTCAGAATTGGTCGCATTTTATCTGCTAAGAAACATCCTGATGCTGAAAGTTTGTATGTAGAAGAAATAGATGTTGGAGAAGAAAAACCAAGAACTGTTGTTTCAGGGTTAGTTAAATATGTCCCTTTGGAAGAAATGCAGAATCGTTTAGTTGTTGTTCTTTGTAATCTTAAGCCTGCCAAAATGAGGGGAGTGACATCAGAAGCTATGGTCATGTGTGCTTCCACTCCTGATAAGGTGGAAATTTTATGTCCTCCTCCTAATAGTACACCTGGAGACAGAGTTGTTTGTGATGAGTATCCAGGTGAGCCAGATACTCTTCTCCCACCAAAAAAGAAAATCTTTGAGCAGGTAGCTCCTGATCTGAAGACGAATGATGATTGTCTCGCAACATATAAATCAGCTCCTTTAAAAGTAGCTGACAAGGGAGTAATAAAATCAGTCACTTTAGCAAATGTACAAATTAAGTAAATAAATAATTTGAAAGTGAAGATATTCTATTATTAGATCTTCCATTAATTATAAGTTGAAATTCTATTTATTGAAAGTGAAAATATTTTTATCATGTATATATGAATTGTAAAATAATTCGTATTGTGTGTAAAATCTAAAATCAATGCTCAAGATATTATATATTTCTTATATCATTTTAAAAGTTATTTTTTAATTCTAAAAATAAAGCTGCTCTTCAGATATTTTCATGAATACCAATCTGTGTTTTTGAGAAGTTATTAAATATAAGAATTGGATATGATGTTTTTATTATTTATCACAATTAAAATAATATATTCTTTTCTAATGATATTCAATGAACTTGTTTTTACAAAGTATGTACCAGAAAAACTTTAACAATTATTTGTTATGAACCACAATAGTATTTTTTGATTGAAATAAAAATACAATAATATCAATTATGAGATAAAAAAATGTGTTTAAAAAATTATTAATTTCCTTAAAACAATTGATACTTAAGTGATTTAAAATGTCTATGATTAACTAAAGCACATATTTTCCTACTTACCTGTTTCCTTTTATGCAAATGAATAGTAATTAGTCCTGAAATTATCAAGATATGTTTTGTAAAATGAAATGATAAATATAATGATTAAGGATTCTAATGTTGCCAATAACTTCTTTTTACTCACTCTAAATGAATAACTTGGAACAGTTTAATACTGTGTTTTGTACATAGTATTTAGGTTACATTTAATTTAACATTAGTTAATTTATTTAGCTCATACTGCATCATTTAGCAACAAATATACTTCATTCATTCAAAATGAAGCATGCTCATGAGTAGTGTTTTTTTTTTTTTTTTTACTAATAAAGAAAAAGTTATATCCTACCTAAATAAAGTTGAAACGGAAACTTACAAATAAAGAAGATTCAAATTTGAGACTGCTATATTTTAACTACGCAATTTCAATAGCTCTTCAGACTGTTAAGGGGTTATCATGATGGTTGAAATAAATTTTATTGAATTCACACACATAACATTTTAACTCTTACAGTACAATTTTTCTAATCTTTGAAAAATTATTGTGCAACAGAAGAAGTGAAAGAAATAGCTATAGAATAAATTTATCATTTTAAATGTTGGAAATATCAGAATATTATTAATTTTGAATTGCCATTGCTTTATGCTCAATAAAAGAAAGTAAATATTCAGTTTGGCGAAAAATTGCCCACAAGTACGAAGCTTTCAGAAATATCTTGGTGTAATTTACGAATAGATCTTGAAAACTATTCAAGATTTAGAATGAATTAGATTTGATATTTAATGAAAATTAACTAATAATTTTCTTGTAAATTCACATAAAAGTACTAAGAAGATTATTGATATTCAATAAATATTGGTGTATAAATATGCATTTTTTTATATTAAAATGTATTTGAATTTTTACATTAAATTTACAGCTTAAGAATATAAATTTTAGAAATAATTTTGTGTATGTCTTTTGTGAACTTTTTTTAATATATCAAATACAAGGTAGTGCCTTAAACCTTATTGAAAAGATCTTGAGAAGAAACAATTTTCTAAATTATTAGCAATCTTCAAATGAGATTAAAAGCCCATAAGTCTTTTTCAACAGTGGCTTCATGTGTACACAGATGGCACAAAAAAGGCTCCAGCACCAGCGTTTTTAGCTGGTGCTGGAGCCTATGTATATTCAAATATTTTCAATATTCTCTAGGGAAGTATTGTGACAATTTTGATGGTGAGATAGCGACAGTGTATCATTTGCGATAGATAAATTGGAGAGTTGTGAAAAATATATTAATGTTTCTTATTGATTCTCAAGCATTATTTTATTTTGTTATTACACATTCAAGGTATAAGGAAAAGGCACTAGTTCATTCCTATAGAATGAAATTAATTGAACTTAAAATGTCTAGGGAATGCATTGCCTTCCAGTGAATTCCCAGCCATTGTATTCTATGAAACGAGCTGGATGGTAGGCTTCCTAAAGTGGGATCTTCCATGGTTCTCCCTTTGTATCTAACAGGGGTGTTTGTGCTCCGGGGAAACCCCGGAATTCCGGGGATTTTGAACTTCGATACCCGGAAATTCCGGGGATCGTCGTTCAAAAAGAAGTAAGTATAATAATGAATTATTTATTTTGATCTGGGTAATTTTGTTTGCTTTGAAAGCAGAATTAATTCAGGTAATTTAAAATATTTACATAAAATGTAGTAGTTTATATGTTTGAAAATTTATGGTTATTAATTTTGCAAAAAAAGTAATTCATTGAACTTTTATAATTAGGTCATTCAATACTTCATAATTGTAATTTTTCATTTCTCCCCCCCTCTTCTCGAAACTCCAAAATGTCGGTAGTAAGTCCGTAAAAGTTTCAGGGGATTTTTTGGGGTCCCACAAACACCCTTGATCTAAGTAACATCAAAAGAATTTAAAATGTAATAGAACTTTCTTGTACACATAGAGAAGCAGCTGTGGGTAACAAGTGGAGTATCTTGCTCAACAAAAGAAGAAACTCAGTTCCCTGCCTGTTGGAGTGCTTATGTTGCTTACTGGACATGACTATTTGCAGAAGTATTTAGAGTTATTGGGGTTACGGATCGGCTTGTCGCCCTCTGTCCACAAGGAGAATATGAATTATGATCACCTCAAGCCTTATTCCATTATATTAAAGTTTCTTGAAAACAACTGTACCGACACTAATTTTAATTCTTTTTGTGCTTCATCATCACTATTGGGATACTTGTCAGCTAATGGCAGAGATGCCGCTGAAAACGGGCGTAGGATTTAAAATATATATAGTGTTTAGTCATTTTATCTAAGATTATTTTTTCCACATTAAGTCATAATGGAAAAAAAATTTTTAATTATCATTCTCCAAGTGATGACAAAGATAATAAAATTTTACTTTCTGTGAAAATTCGGAATTACATTCTGCATTTGAATTTGACTGCATTATTACTTTGGCGGTGTATGGAAAATCTCTTATTTGTGATAAATGTTTGTGATCTAGGTAACAGTCTGGTAAGTTTTGGTATGAAAAACGGCCATAAAGCGGCAAATAAACTAGTTTTGTTGGATATTTATCTGTGCATTTAAAAATATAAACTCAAAATAATTATTGTATTATGTATACAAGAATTCTCAGGGTCAGATTTTTTTCTGTTTTAAAATTTTTTGAAGCTGAGACTGAATTTCTAAGAGATTTTTTTTTTATCTAAATCTAAAGTTTCTATTAATAATATAACACTTATTCACACTTAAAAGGACCGTTTGATAACCGTTTTATCTGCAGTTTAATACTGCAGGTATATCATCCTCCTAATACTATCGGGGATAATAGTTCAGATGCCGCCCGCCCTGTCTAGTGGTCAGAGTCCCTGACTACGGATAGGAGGTTCTGGGTTCGAATCCCAGTTCGGACATGGATGTACTATCTCTCTCTATCCTGTCTTTGCGCTTTCTGTATATATGAATGTGTTGTAAATTGTTGCCTAACCTATAAACGGGTTCCTATGGCATGTGTGTACTGAAGAAGTCGGACTCCACACCAAAATATGGTTCAGTTGAAGAAGTGGAGCAGCGCACCTCATATTGCCAGCCTAGCTGGCACACGACAACAACAACAATAGTTCAGATATCACCTGTTGAAATCCGAAAACGCGTTTTTATCTTGAATTGGTAAGGTTTCTAAAGCATATGTACTGGTATTAGTGGGTTTTAAAATAGAAAATTTTATATTTCATTACTGGATTTTGATTAAAAATATTGAAATGTCTTTGTCTAAATTTATTGTAACAAACTTGTTTTTAACATTACTTTAGAAATAACAGTAGGAATGGATACTTGAAAAAAAAAGATGTGAAATGGTAGGATAAGAATGATTTAAAAAACTGAGATAGGATTTTGTTTTTTATGCTGAAGAAAGAACACTCGAAAGATTAACCAAACATAATATTATCTAGGCAAAAATTATCTAGTCCAAGACGCTTCACAAATCTTTTCCTATGCAAGTCAATTTATAGCTAAACTGAAGAACGAACTAATAATCAAACTATGCATTTTTTAAAATTTATAGCGAGCATTTGCTTTAACTCCAAAAATTATTGGTCTCGGACATTAAGTAATGATAAATCAGGGTTTTCCAGACTAAAGAAGAAAATAATTTGTGCAACATTTATAAGAATACAGGGCGCAGTTGAAAGAAAGAATCATCGAAATAAATTGATTACCTCACATTTAAGTTATGTAAGGGAAAATTTATCAACCGCAAAAATATATATGCTAATATGAACTTATATAATATTTGTAAAGCAATAAGCTGCCTTCAGTGTTTATTGAACAATACGTGAATTAAAGTCGTAAAAAATATTTTCTATGAAGAAAATAAATACCTTTAAATAATAGTATAGATTTAGAAGTAGATGGGAATGTTATTCACACACACACATAAATTTCATAGTTCTGCAAAACTTCTTTGAACATTTATTGAAATAATTGGAAATTTTATCAGGATGCATTGATATCAACGAATCTCCAAAAATATCCAAAATGCAAGAATGAAATTATAAACTCTGCAATTTTTTTATGAAATTATAGTTCTATATCTATTCGAAGAAGTGAGAAGTTGTGCAGTAGATGAAAATAAGTTACTAAATATAAATTTCTAAGTATTTTAGTGAAATCTGTTAATGATACATTTTTAAAACTTTTAATTGAATGTTCTTTCAATATTATGAATGTTACTATGGATGACAGAATAATGTTAAACGTGGTAATTTATAAGATGTATGAACATAATCAAGTATATAATAACATAATCAAGTAATATATATTTAGAAAGTTAAAACAAAAAAAAAACAGTTATCATAACTAAAAATATTAATTTTCTTTAAAAAAGGAAAATTAATTAGAATTTTACTGTGTTTAAAAGAAAAAAAAAAATATTCAAATATTTTTTAACATCGCAGTTCATTCCAAATTTCATATATAAACGTAAATAATTTATTAATGGTAAAATATAATGAAAAATTCAAATTTTGAGCCTAATTTTAAAAAGTGTAGCTATGCTAAAAAATTTTTACAATTTAAAGAAAAAATGTAAAATTACAATATTTTTTTAAAAAAATAATTTATAATGAAAATTTTAATCATTGTAAAATTATATAATAGGCACTATAGCAAAATAGATTTGTCCTTTTTAAATGTTATTGTTTGTCCAATATTTGTAGAATTAAAATGTATTCGTTTTTTAAAACCGTGTTTTGTTTGCTAACCGTTGACACACTCTACATTTTTCTGGGGGCACGGCCTCGATTGAAATTAGTTGTGATTGAAATAACGCAACTGTGGATAGAAATAAGCTCTGAAGATCATACTAATTGAATTAAAATCCGAATACGAAGCCTACAACCTCAAGTTACCAGTAACAACTGAGGTAACGTACTTTTATCTATTTTTATTGTGATTCGTTGTTCTTTTCTTAAAAAATGAGTAATTTATTTAATAATATAAGGAAACAAGAGTTAAGAGTTATTGCAGAAGAATTAGGTTTGAATGTTCCGGCGAAAGCTAAAGTTATAGAGATAAAAACTATTATTGAATAGAGAAATTCCGATATTTTGAAAATTGATCCCGAATTTGTAAGAGGTATAGTTAAGTTGATCACAAAAGATCAAAAAAACAGCTGAACAATCTCAAATCAAATTAGCAAGAATTAAAGTTGCTTAAATCGAAAGAGAAATTGAGCTACAAAACTTAAAGCTGCGATTAGTTTGTGAAAATGTAAATCATGGGGAGAACAATTTTGAATCGGCCTCAGAAAGTCTAAGAAATTTAATAAAAAGTGTTAAAACTCTCACCACATATATATCTGTGCCCGAAAGGCCAGAAGCTCTGCATTTGTTTTTTTCAATCCATTGAAAAAGCTTATAGAACAAAAAATGTTCCATCTAAATTAAAATCGGAAATATTGATTAATTTATTAGGTGATAAATGTAACAATGTTTTGGCTTATGCTACTGAAGCGAAATTTTCTAATTATGATGAATTAAAAGAATTAATTTTAAAACAATTTCAGCCTACATAGCGTGAGTGCTTACGTAATTTTAAAAATGCGCAAAAATTTACAGAATCCCATGTACAGTTCGCTTCACGGCTAAGCGTGTTCACTTTCGATTATTATTGTAGCCTAAGGGAGATTAATGATTTAAAAAAATTGTGTGATCTTATGATGTCCGATAAATTATATGAAACTCTTGATTTTAAAATTAGAGCATTTATTAGCATTCGTGAAGGTCATAATTGGTTCACTCCAAATGAATTGGGAAGGGAATGCGATGTATTTTTATCGTCGAGAACAAAACCGGAAGTCAATAGCTCGCGAACAGAAAGCTATGAATAAAAGGTGTAGTTTTAATAAAAATATCAAAAGAGAACAAATACGTAATTCCGTGTATCAGAAAAATAATTCCGAACGATGCTGTTTTGTTTGCGGGGAAGAGGGAGAAAATTTTCATTATTCCCGTGATTGACCTAAGCGCAAGAATAAAAATGAAAATTTAAAAGATAGTCAGAAAAACACTATATTGGAGTGAAAACTAAATTAGATAACAGCGTAGAAAATCAGTTGGAATTTATAGAATTATTAATTGATGGCAAAAAATTAAGTTGCTTAAAAGATTCAGGAAGTGAGCTTATTATTGTTAAGAGTTCTCTTTTTCCGCATAAGAAATCTATAAGGACTATTGAAGTTCAAACTTATTTCGGCCATAAAGTTCTTGCCGAAATGTCTGTGTTTTGTTTTTCTATAGGCGAAAATCCCCAGAAGCAGCAATGTGTGATTCACAGATTGTTGACTGTATCTTCCCCCCTCGGTACTTGAAAATGCTAGAAAGTAGAGATTTAGCAAAAAAGTCAAGTTACGTCTGCTCGCTCAGTTCACTGAATAAGGAAGATTCTTATTTTGTCGAGAATACTTCTTGTCTTATATTTCTGCGGTGATTAGTGAGGAAGAGGATATAAATTTAGCTCATATTGTTAACAAAAAATTACGCGATCGTATTTCGAATTTAATTAAAAATTACAAACCACTAAAAGAGCCACGTAAAACTGATTTAAAAATGAATATAATATTAAAAGATGATTTGCCGGGGTTTCAATTCCCTTTTCGGAACCAAAAGTAGTCGATCAACAAATTGACGAATGGTTACTGGATGGGATAGTAAAACCCTCTTGTTCGGAATTGTTTTATATAAGAAACGGGATGGAACTTTGCGTTTATGTGTGGATTTTAGAGAATTAAATAAGAAGGTGATTAAAGACTCGTTTCCGATGACTCAAATCGAGGAGGTTTTAGATCATTTAGGGAAGCAAAGGTTTTCTCAAAGTTATATTTAAAAAACGGATTTTTTCATGTTCTTGTAGAGGAAAAGTGTACTAAATACTTGGCATTTATCAGTCATGCAGGTCTGTATGAATTTTTGAAAGATCCATTTGGTTTGTGTACATCGCCTAGTGTATTTCAAAGATTTATTTACAATGTGTTTAGAGCAGTGTTTCTCAACCGCCGGTCCGCGGACCGGAACCGGTCCGCAAGAAATATTTACCGGTCCGCGAAATATCCAGCTATTATAGGCCAACCACCGATACAGTGCTTACATTACAATAATAATAGTATACTAGTTTAAAAAATAATGCAATCTTTGATGAAAAATACAACAAACTGTCAACTATGTACCTAAACGCGTTTCATAAATTGCCGTACCACCAGCGTTGCCAGTCTATTATAATTATAATAGATCTATTATTATTCAGCAGTCCTTTTACGTTGTTACGTTACTCACCAAATCTGTTACTATTTTGAGTTTTTATGAAATTTACAAAATTACCCTTTACCTAAATTTAAAAAAAAAAAAAACTGCCGGTACCTCGGCACTCTTTTTTACTATTCTATGAAATCTAACTGTCGACTTATTCCCTTTAATCAAATTGTTCTGGCAACACTGCTTAGAACACCAGTTAAGGTGCGCCTGTCTGCCTTGGTGCCTTGCGTATTCCTGATTACTTGAACGCTGACTATCGCAGTGTTCAAGGCGTCTGGCGTCTTGATTACGTTTTGTTTTTGATTTTGATTGTTCTGCACACTTGGGCAATTTTTGATAACTATTTATCAGCGTAAGTTTTTAATAACTTCTGAATTTAATATTATATAACTACTATTTCTGTAACTTTAGGTATATAAAATCAATAACCAGAATGAGTAAGAAGGAAACGAAACGCACATTACTAAATTTCGTGCAAAGAAAGGATTTTCAAAAACCAAGTATGTCGTCCGCCCCTTCGAATACAGATAAAAGTGAATATAGTCCACAATCTTCCAAAAAAAGAAAAAGCTTTGTAAGGCACTACATCTCAGATTATTAGAAATATGGTTTTATCCTCTGGCCTCAACCAGAAGAAAATTGTCCAGAACCTGAATGTGTTGTTTGTAGAGATGTTCTCTCCAATGAAAGCATGAAACCTTCCAAGCTCATGCGGCATTTACAAACGAAGCACCCACAACTGGAAAGCAAACCCCTGGACTTTTTCAGGAGAAAAAGTTTGGAGATGAAAATTCAAAAGGATGCTTTTAAAAAATGTTTCTCGGTTGATAAATCGCTTTTAAAAGCATCGTATCTAGTTGCTCTGCGTATTGCCAAATCTAAAAAACCGTACTCAGTTGCTGAAGATCTTGTCAAACCGTGTTTGATAGACGTGTGTTCTGAAGTGTTGGGCCAATCTGCGGCAGATAAAATGAAAGCTTTGCCTCTGTCCAATGATGCTATTGGACGAAGAATATGTGAGTTATCATACGACATAGAAAGTCAACTACTCCAAGATTACGTAAATCGAATGGTTTGCTGTCCAAATGGATGAGTCAATTGACGTCTCAAATAATGCCACATTATTATGTTATGTTCGTTACATTGACTATGCAACCAATGATATTAGAGAAGAATTGATGTGCTGTATCGAACGACCATCCCAAACAACAAGTGTTGAAATATTTAAGGCAGTTAATAATTATATTGAAACTAACTCCATTGACTGTAAAAAATGCATTGGTTTGTGTACTGATGGCGCTGTTGCTATGACTGGAAGACATACAGATGTTGCAAAGAGAATAACAGACGTAGCATCAGAAGGATTAGTAGTCACACACTGCATTATTCATCGCGAACATTTAGCAGCAAAGAAATTGTCCCCACAACTGAATGACATTCTTCTGGAATCGGTAAAAATTGTAAATTTTATCAGAAGTAACGCCCTCAATTCAAGATTGTTTACAGCTTTATGTCAAGAAATGGGATCAGATCATGTACAACTATTGTTACACGCCGAAGTACGCTGGCTATCCAGAGGAAAAGTCCTTTAGCGGTTGTATGAATTAAGAAATGAGGTACAATTGTTTTTAAATCAAAGGGATCATTCTTGAGCAGACATTTTCAGAACAAAGAATGGGTAGCCTTGCTTTCGTACCTATCAGACATATTTTCACTGGTAAATGAACTAAATTTAAGTCTTCAAGGTAAAACTAATACTGTTTTCAACTTCTACAATAAGATTGATGCTTTCAAAAAGAAATTGAAACTCTGGTATAAACGTGCGGAAGAAAACACTTTTGATATGTTTGCTTCTTTCTTTGATTACATTAATACTAATGACATGGATCAGAAGAGCGTTATCAGCGTTATTTTGGAGCATTTAAAAGAACTATCAATAACTTTTGATCAGTATCATCCCCCAGAAGAAGATGTACGTTCAGGTAATCTGTGGATAATCAATCCATTTATTGATAATTATGATAACAATCTCACTACAGTCCAGGAAACAGAACTTATTGAACTGTCTTCAGATCTAGGACTTAAATCACAGTTCAAATCAATAAATATATATCAATTCTGGGTAAAGACTGCGACAGAATACCCCAATCTTCATGCAAAGGCGTTGAAGATTTTATTGCCTTTTTCCTCAACTTATTTGTGTGAAACTACATTTTCGGCTATGACTGTTATTAAGACGAAACATAGAAATCGACTTGCTCTTGCACCTGCTTTACGTATTGCTGTAACTGGTTTAAAGCCTAGGATTGACAGTTTAGTCAGCAACAAAGACCAGCAGCAATCTCATTAATTTTGGTTTTTATATATCCTTTATTTTGGTAAATTATTTTTTCTTATTTGGTATCTACTTACGTTGTTCACATTTCGACTCATTGTTGTTTTGGTTAATATATTAATTAAAAAAAATAAATATCATTCACGTTGGAATTTTCTTGGAGTTTTAATTAAGTTTTGGTGCTTTTATTCTCGATGCAATATTATATAAGTAAGTTGAATACACAAATGTAAATTATAACAAACAAAATGCTTTAAAAATTATGTATGTCTTCATGATTTATCTTTGTGAAAAATTGTGCATTGGGTCAAATTATTAATATTACCGGTCCGCGCGAACGCGGCGAAATATTTTACCGGTCCTTGGAGTAAATTCAGTTGAGAAACACTGGTTTAGAGCATGGGTTCCCAAACTTTTTTTTTCTCGTGGACCACTTTTTAAGTTTTACTATTTTCGGTAAAAAAAAAGAAAAAAAACCCAGTGCTATATTTCTACTATATTCCCAAAACTCCTAAAAAATATCACCCTTAATTGGGGATGTTAAGAAAGAAAAAAAACTAGCACATTTTCTTGAGTCCTATTTATTAAAATAATACTTCAAGTTATACAAAATAATAAACATTTATTATTATAAACAATTAACAACAGATCAACAATAAACTTTGAAATATAAATCAACAATAAAAAAGTCATACTTTTAAAGAGACAGATGTACTTGAGGAACTGACAGCAAATTATTAATATTTGGTTTCAGTTTTGTAAGAAGTAATCTCAAATCTCCCCGTTCTGTGATGTGCAATCTGCTCGTTTTTTTCATTAACAGGTTGGTAACGGCACTAAACTTCTTTCTACAAGATATGACGAGGAAAACGCTATAAAAACTTTTCATGCAATTTCTCACAGCCCAGGATATTTTTCGGGGATTTCTACCTGCAGCCAAAATGTTTGATAGCCTATTTTAAATTTCACCTTCAGTTCCTCGTTGGTGCACCTGAGCTCAAGTAGCTCATCTTGTAATACCACATTCGCCTCTTCCGTTTCATAAAATGGGGTTATGATCCATGGTGTTATTTCCATCGTTAGAATATCTTCAAATCTATTTTTGATGTCATCATGCAGGGTATTTAAATGTTCAGCGTAAGTCTGAATATCCTCATCAAGACATTCTAACTGTGACAAGTGCGTCGGCTGGGAGAATTCAGCTGACTAAAATTTTGCTTCATTAATTTCAATTTACCAAGAAAAGCCGAAGTTACACCCTTTGTTTTTATTAAATTAAGGCTGTCCCTTTGTAATTGCAAGTTATTGTTATTGAATTTTTTAAGCAACACTGTTAAATACGCAATGTCCGCTTTATATTTGATCAGATTTTCTTTTAAATCTGATGTTTTAGTTTCCAGAAATTCTATCACTGATTCAAAAAGTGAGTAAAATCTCGATAAGCATGCATCTTTCGACAACTAGCGTACTTCGGTATATAAGAGCAACCGTTCATCATTTTCATCACACAATAGTGCAAATAAACGGGTATTCAAAGCATTGCTTCTTATTTTATTAACTGCGTTAATCTCAAATCGAATCGATTGGTGCAATCTATCACTCAAATTTTTCGCTGCAAGGTGTTGTCAGAGGATGAGACAGTGAATTGCAATTAGTCCTGGTAATATTCTTTTAAAATGGCTTTAGCACGATATCATCCAAACATGGCAAGAGCTCCATCTACTGCCACCGAAATAATGCTTGTAAATGGAATAGATTTTTTTGTAAAAAAAAATCACTCAGGACATTAAATATCGATCCGCTTTTTGTGTCCGACTTCAAAGTTTTTGCGAATAGCAGCTCTTTGTGGATTTCTTCGTCCATAACAAATCGAACATATGCTAATAAAAAGCTTCATTACATTAAATTAGACTCATCCAATTGAATAGAAAAATGAGTGGTTTGCAGATCAACACAAGAAGCTTTTTGTATCAGAGCTCATTTCATCAATACGTTCTTGTACAGTGTTGTTACTTGAAAGAATTCTTTTCAGTACGTCAAAGAGAGGTTTGTGCAGAACAATTTTTAAAAATTCTTCAATAGCGGTAAAATTAACTCTTCTCCGAGGGTGTGCGGTTTTCCAGATTTTGCTATAAGCAACGAAATATTGTTAGATGCCCGCAAGCCATTATTGTTACTTTAATATGAAAATCAGAAATTTTTTCGTGTATCCCCACTTACAACTTGTGAACCCCTGTTTTCTTTCACATATACGTGGACCCCCGTGTGGTCTCCTATGGACTCCTGGGGGGTCCACCTGAACCACTTTGGGAACCCATGGTTTAGAGACTTAATGAGGGATAATACTGTTGTAGTTTATATAGATGATTTTATTATACCGCCGATTGATGAGGAGGAAGGTTTAGAAAAATTTAAACGTGTTTTGGCAATAGCTAGAGAATATATGGGTTAGAGATTAATTTTAAAGAATGTCAATTTCTTAAAAGAAAAATATAATTTCTAGGATATGTTATTGAGGATGGTACAATTTGCCCTTCGCGCCTGAAAAGACAATTGCAGTTCAAAATTTTCCAGGGCCCAAAAATCTTAAGGAGGTTCAGAGCTTCTTATGTCTCACTGGATATTTTAGAAAATTTGTTATTAACTATGCTAAAATTGCCAAACCATTAAGTGATCTTCTTCGAAATGGAGTAGAATTTAAGTTTGGAGTAGCCCAAGAAGAAGCTATCAATAGATTAAAAGAACTTTTGACAACAAGTCCTGTTTTGCATATTTTCAGACAAGGAACCCCATTAGAATTACATACGGATGCAAGTAGCCTAGGATTTGGTGCTGTTTTGCTACAGAAATCTGACGATGGACAATTTCATCATTACATTACATGAATAGAAAACCACCCCCAGCAAGAAAAGCTATGTAGTTACGAGCTTAAAGTTTTAGCTTTAGTGGAAGCTATTAAAAAATTTAGAAATTATTTATTGGGATCTAAAATCAGAATTGTAACAGACTGTGATGCTTTTACAAAGTCCATGTTTAAAAAAGACATCTCTTCTAAAATAGCTCGGTGGGCATTACTTTTGGAAAAATTTGAATATGAAATCGTTCATAGATCTATGAAACAAATGAGACATGTGGATACTTTAAGTAGAAATGCCGTTTTGATGATTACTCGTTCTCAGGGAGAACTGACTAACAGAATTGCAGCTGCGCAAAACAGTGATGAATATCTCCAGTTGCTGAAATCTTTAATCGAGCAAGGACTGAAGGAAGATTACTAAGTGAAAAATGGAGTATTATACAAGTATGACTGTGGTCGGGAATTATGTGAGGTACCAGAAATATTAGAAGTTGATATCATTCGAAAAGTTCATAACAGAGGACATTTTGCTGTGTCTAAAACGAAAGATCTTCTGAAGCAAGATTTTTACATTCCTAACCTTAGAGAAAGAATTGAACAAGTCATCATGAATTGTATAGAGTGCATTTTGTGTGAGAAAACGTGGAAAAGTTCAAACCTATATCGAAAGAAAACACTCCCTTAAGTACTCTTCACGTCGATTTCATAGGCCCATTTCCATCAACTAATAAGAATTACAACCATATTCTCACAATTGTGGACGCATTCATAAAATTCGTCTAGCTTTTTCCTGTAAAATCTACATCAACTGAGGATGTGTTACAAAAACTCAAAAGTTCTTCAATCCATTTTGGGGAATCCATCCAGATTAATAACTGATAAAGGAACACACAAGTTTCACCTCTCAAATATTTGAGGAGTATTGCAAGAAAGAGAAAATAAAGCACGTGTTTTCAACTACGGGAATTCCGAGAGGAAATGGACAAGTGGAAAGGATTTATCGAACTTTGATTCCAGTTTTATCTAAATTGTCCATATAAGATCCTAGCAAATGGTACAAGTATGTTGCTGATGTGCAACGGATTCTTAACAGTACTACAAGCAGAAGTACTAAATATTCACCTTTTGAACTTTTTGTAGGAATCAAGATGAAAAACCCAGAAGACATGAAAATCGTATAAATCCTTGAAAAAGAAGAAACTAACCTTTTTATGATGAACAGAAAAGATATGCGAGAAGAGGCAAGGAAAGAAATTCTAAAAATTCAAGAAAAAAAGCCTCATGTGTACAGCATCAATGATTTAGTGACTATACAACGCACGCAATATGGAAGTGGTTTAAAGTTAAAACCCCAGTTCTTTTCGGACCATATCGAATAACTGGGAAAATGGGTAAAGATCGTTATCAGATGGAGAAAATTGGATATCATGAAGGTCTTGGTTATACCTCTACAGCTGCTGACTATATGAAGCCCTGGACTGTTCCTGTTTAGAACTGTGTACTTCCTACGCATAATTTGTTTTTGTTTTTTATTTTGTTTTTCTGTTTTATTTTCAGAGGATGTCAATTGAATCTGATCTATGTTTCTGAATTTCGAGATTGAAATTCAGAAATTCGAAAATGTGGGTCAGGATGCCAAGCTGTAGGATCCAGAATGTAAATTTTTATAGTGTTCAACAAAATTGTAATAAATTGTGTGATTAATAGTATAAGAATGACAGCATTGAATGAAAATTTTTATTTAATTTAAATACAACATTTTTAGAGAGAAAGTCAAATTTTGAAAATCTGATTCTTGATGAACTATTCTTCGTAGTCTTCAAAGGTTTTACTGATCGGTGGTTGGCTGCATTTTCTTGTAGCAGGTGGGAGTGGATATAATATTTCCGTTTTTGGAATTCCATTCCAATATCCCTTGCAGGCATAGAAATTAAGTAAACAAAGTTAATCATTTATAATATATTTCTACATAAATGTTTAGGAATAATAATTTTTATAGAGAATTCTTTGAGTAGCAGTTATTTTTTTATGGCTAATTGAAAAACATCTATGGAATGCAATGAAGCGGGTACATTCAATTAGTTGATTATAAACGCACAATGAAAATTAAGAAATGAAAAATCACCTATGAGATGTAAATTAACCAGCGATCAATATTCTGGCATATGACTTGGAAAAAATTCGATAAACACACAGAATACAATTTTATTTTTAAAAAACTATTTTCATTTTATGATAATATAATTTTGGCACGCGTTAACAGATTGCCCTTAAAAGTTTTGTTTGCTGTTGAATTGAACGAATGTCAAGAAATATCTGAAAAATTAGTTTTATCATTGAGAATTTATAGAAACTTTTTATAGAAAATTATGAGAAGTTTTAGAGTATTATTGAAAATAAATATAATGTTAACTTTGTTGTGCCAGGGTTTTGAAATAGTTTAAATCTTATTTGTTTACTTTTTACTCGTTATTGCAGATATTATCATATTTTTCTTTTTTTACAATGCTTATTGAATTGAAATTCTAAAGCTCGGGTTTGTTTGGATAACTTTAAGTAGAGTGAAATTAAGAAATGTGTTGAAATATGAGTTTCATCTCACTTTCCCGTAAGCATAAAAATAAGAGGAGTATATACAGTGGCGGCAAAAAGTATTGGCACAATACGTTTTTTAACGTTAACTCTTAAGAAAATCATACAATTTTGATAATTTTTTCACAAGCAAAAAAGAAATTTACATTGATATATGTGTGTTTTAAAATTTTTTAACTACCAATTTTATTTTAAAAAATAAATTGTATAAGTAAGTCAAGTGGAAATAAGTATTGGCACAATTAGTGACTACTAAATTCTGTCGTTAATTTTGTTACACTGTTTAGCTATAATACATACTATAAATTGTGAACAAAGTTTCCAAGTGTACAAATTTATATATTTAAATTAACTAGTTATGCCTAAAACAAAAGAACTTAGTATAGGCACACGTGAAAAGATAATTTTGCTGCGAAATCAAGAAAAAACATATCGTGAAATGGCTGCTTATTTAAATTTAAGTTTTTCCTCAGTGAGAAATGTGTGTAAAAGGTATGAAGAACGTGGTACGGTTGAAAACCAAAAGCGCACAGGACGACCAAAGAAGCTAAATGCTAGAATGGTGAGAAAAGTTATGAAAGAAGTCGAAAAAAATAATTATGCCAGAGCGAGAAATTTGGCTAATATGGTCGAGTCAGTTTCTGGAGTACAGGTCTCTGAAAGAACAATAAGAAATGTACTGCACTCTGTTGGTCTACATGGTAGAACACACCAAGAAAAAAACCTTTTATCAGTGAAATAAATCGTCAGAAACTCCTCGCTTTTGCCAAAGAATACATAACCAAACCTCTTGATTTTTGGAAAACTGTTGTTTTCACGGACGAAAGCAAGTTTAAGTGTTTGGTTCTGACGGTAAAAGGACAATTTGGCGAAGTAAAAACGAAGAGTTAAGGAAGAAAAATGTGATTGTTAATGTAAAGCACAGAGGTGGGCATATTATGGTGTGGGGATGTGTTTCATGTAATGGTGTTGGAAACCTTGTTTTTATTGAAGGCAATTTGAATGCAGAAGGGTACGTGAACATTTTGCGTGATAATCTGAAAGCAAGTGTTACAAAAATGGGACTTCAAAGTGACTATATGTTTCAGCAAGACAACGACCCAAAACATTCTGCCCTCAGCCAAAGAATGGTTACTGTACAATGTACCACAAAATAGCTTCACACTCCTCTCCACAATCACCAGATATAAATATAATTGAAAATTTATGGCATTCTCTAGATGTGATGGTGAGAAAACACATTACAGGAAGGAATCATTTGAAACTACTTTTGGCTGAAGAATGGGACAAAATAAGCTTAGACTTGATCCAAAACTTGGTTCTCTCAATGCCCAAGCGTCTCCAAGCCATTATTGATGCGAATGGACTTTTTACTAAGTATTAAATTTAAATTAAACGTTGTTTAAGGTCAAATGATGAAAATGTGCCAATACTTTTTTCCAAGTAGATTTGTGTATTTTTTTATATTTATATATAGTATTTAAAATTAAAAAAAATTTGTGAAGTACACATTGTCACATTGTTTCAGTTAATCATAAGCATTTTGTTTATTCTAAATTGAATGAATTATTTTATTTAATAAATTCAAAATTTGCAAAAAACTAGATGTGCCAATAATTTTTGCCGTCACTGTATAATGAAATTGGAAGTTTTTAAGTGAAATACACAAAATTATAAGTTGATTAATTTCATTGAATTTAAAACATATATAAGCTGAAATCTTAAAAATTTATAAGATTTTATCAAAGAAGTTGCTATTTTATTGGATTACACGAAAAGAGTCTCTAAATGAATGAATATTTAAGACTTGTGTATAATTTATATTTATTTGAATAATACATATTTTTCTCCCGAGGAATTCTACTAAATTGTCTGATCTAAATCTATCTGATGGAGATTTTTGTATAATTCTTTTGAAAAATGTTTAATTTTAAATCAATTTGTTTCATGTCAAAGAATTACAATTTTTATCATTAATTCTTTTCCCTATAAACAAAAAATATTATTTTACATATTAATTATAATTATATTGTTTGTTTTAAATGTTTCACGTTACGTTTTGCTACTTATATCATTAGTTAAGAGCATTATGATAGTGAAAAAATAAACATTCATACTTCTCTTATATGTTATATTACTGTTAGAACTAAATACCACTGGTTTAATAACACAGTATTTTGTGTTAAGCATTTTTGATCCTAATGATTCCTCTGTTCTGTTTCGATAAGGTTGGGTCTTAAATAAGACTTAATTACGAGCGACAGAACTATTTCACTTTGAGGGCATTACATCTACGATTATTTTACGACACTTAGACATTATTAATGAATGTATAAAATTTGGCTGGATTGGGTATAGAATTCGTTATCTCTCAGTAAGAGAATAACACCTTTCTCTACTAGATCACCGCGATTTCATTGAATTCCTACTCCTTTCCTATTGCAGTTTCAATGTGTAACGAATATGAATCGTCATTTTCTGTAACAAAATACGCTTTTTCATATTCCACTTCTTCATAAACGCAACCATCAAATAAAAGTTAATGATATTATTTCTTTAAGCTTTTCCTGTAAGGTCGCTTTAACTGTAATGCTTGGACCGTATTATATTTTATGAATATAACTAATATATAATAATCAATAAAATATCCATATAATGAACATTATAATCATTTATGCTTTAGTTAAAATAAGTATCATTACATTAAAATGTAGGGTGAAATATATGCATCTGTGATTTTTTTATATTTATTTCTATTGGTAAAGTAATTCATTATTCTTAATAAATTTAAAATTATACTATAATATCCTGTCGCTCTCCTTTGTATTAAGAATAATAGTTCGTAAAACTTATAACTGTATGATTATTTTATTCAGAAAGTTATTAATGAGAGAGAGTATTTCAATTATTTATTAATAATTATAATTTTCATATAAGTTCATTTATACAAACGAACTTATATTTTGCTCTATATGGAATATCAAATTTATCTTATCAATGCTAGAGAAAATTTTCCATTATTTTCTTCATTGACTGTTAAAAATGCAAGAATTGGGAAAGTGCAATGTTGAATTGCTTCGTAGGATTAGTGAGAAATAGACTATTCGCAATATTTAATTTATAAACAGAATTGGAATATTTTGACTTACCAGGATTTCTCGTTGAAAATTGAAAAATTTGAATTGATTCCCATGAAAAATTTTAATTAAAAGTGGTTGACGAGGAGCTTAAAATTATCTTAGTTCATTTCAAAATGGCGCCATTACGTTCATAATAGAGTTCAATCCTTCCAAATTCTCCAATATTAACTAATTCTGCAATAAATTGTAAATAGGAAAAAGAGCGTGAATCAAATTCACTAATTAAAATCTCAAATATCAGAATGCTTGTAACATGTCTGCAGGAAGCTTCTTCTGACAAACTAATATATACGGCTACAAGTAATGAAATGCGTATTCTTTTTGACAATTGCAAACATATTCACCAACGGTTAGTAAAAGCAAACATTTGTAAACAAAACAATGTATATCCTGTGAACTAATGACTATGAACGTTTTTGTGATCCAACATGTTATCTTATTATTAATAATGAGAAATGCAGATATGATAACATGAAAAATTTATGTTCAGCAGCTTATAAGATGTTGAACATAAGTTTATCGTTTCTAAAACAATGAAAAAATTCGATTAATTAACAGAAATGTTTCTGAAATCAGTTTCGCATGAATAATCCATAGGAGAAATTGAGCTAAGACTTCAGTAATATAAGATTAGTTTAAAATACTGAGACAACAAAATTTTAGATTTTATGGTTAATTAATCTTTCCGTAAAGTAATTAAGATTGCTTTATGGAAAGAATGTAAAAAAATCTCAGAATTATCATTTTGTATGATATGAAATTATGTCACTGCTACTGCTCATTGAAAAATAGAAAATTTTGGTTCGGAGATTTTACCTTATTCTGTCTATTCTTCTAGTTTGATGACTACTGTCTTATTAATAAAATGTCTGCCGGTGGACCTATCCACATAGCTAATCAAAAATTGCTAAAATAATAAGATGAAAGAAATAAAGTAAAACACCCTGCCTCCTAAATTCTTTCGAACTTGAACATTTGACATTATTGAATATTTAGGATATACATAAACTAATAAATTTTGTACAATTGAGTTGAAGAGTGGAATTTTTCACATATTCTTTTAAAAACCGTAAAACTCCTGTCAATTGATAATAGATTTACAATGGTTATTATCGTTAAATTTACTATATGTTAAATTTGAAATTATTAATAATTAATAATTTCTCTACATTTATATTTGAATTAACTTCACAAAATCAGCTTAAATGAGGTACTTATTCTCTGTTAGAATAAATAAATGTTGAATGTAATGAAATGTGAAAGTTTAAAACTCTTTTCTTTGAGAAATAATTACTTTTTATCGCACATTACTTACAGGAAACCTGTCTCCAGAAGATTGGTTGCATTGCATCGATAATGGTGCATTCAAGTATAAATGATTTAGGAAGTCCGTATTTCCTTGGCTCCAGTGTATTGAATGGTAGTTTTCATCCACTCCTTTATCGATCGAAGTTGTTTCATCATTGTATCTAAAATATTAAAAATGCTTAAATTTTTTAAAATTAATTGTCTTTCATTTGCAGAATCATCATTTTTACGATAAAATCAATTTCGTAGTTTAATCGAATTATTTACAAATCGCATACCATTGAAAATTATTAAAATAGACATAGAAATTTTAGAAAAATTGTTAAAAGAAAAGTATTAAATATATATCAATGAAAAACTCGATTAAGAGACTCTAGGACTATTTGTTTGCTCTCATTTGAAAAATATGATTACAAGTGCTAGGGCAAATCCGCATTTATGTCATGCATTTATCAATAAAATACTTTAATACTTTGATGAACAGACTATTAATCCAAGTTTTGAAATACTTTTCGGCAATCGCCTATTTTTATGATTTTGCTTGATATGATAGAGAATCTATCATTAGAGTATTTCAAAATCTTTGACTTTAACTCTTAACTTCAAAATTATCACTTCTGACATCACATCTCTACATGATGTAAACTTTATGTCCAAAATAAAAGGTAGAAATGAAACACTTCTAAAAGATACATTAGAAAAAAAAAACTTATTTTCTAACAGTCTCCTCGGTTTATAAAAGTATCTTGTTCTATGACCAGAACGAATCAGGATATATTTCCGATTCAAACCAAAACCATTGTGTTTATTCAATGTATATACGCAAATATAAGTCATTGTAACATAGTGTGAATTTTAAATCAGTTTCATTATTAAAGTATATAAAAGAAAATATTTTCAAGAGCATTTTCTGGGTAATAATATAGATTTTGGTTAATATTTCAGTGTTAAATATCATGTTTCATAAATGCAAAAATTAATTTGTTATGTTATTAAATATGCTTTAATTTTCATTTTCTTAAGCAATATATGTTTCTGTTATTGCAGAGACAATTAAAAGTAATGATGATAGTAAAATCATGAATGAAATCATACCACACTTTCAGTTTAGGTAGATGCAGAAACACAATAATAAATGTATGGTGTAACAAATGCGAGGATATAAGTGACAACTAAATTGAATGTCTCCATACGACAATTATGCTTGTTAATACTCCCAATCGTGAGAAATGGATTTCATTCACCTTAATTTAAGTTCAGCTGTACTGTTTTTTTTTTTCCTGTCTCATTAAATTTCGAATTCGCAAAATCGTTGAGCATGGTAAAATTATAAGGTTTCATATATTGGTTTCTAATAGCACTAGCATTTAGGGTTTCAAGTTAATTCTGGAATAATTCAGGCTAATTCAGTGTGTAAATACTTAAAACACTTGATGTAAGAAGATCCAGATTGTAACAGTTTTATCAACTAGTTAAGCCAAATTAACACCAAAATCTTCGTCATTTTGAATAAGAATGTCAAGGTCGACACATGGGCTTACACCCACTTCTCCCATGATATGTCATAAGCAAAAGAACATAGAATCCTAATATTCAAGGATGAAGCCTTTCAAGAGAGCATTTCTGATTAGATAAAATCAATTCGACTCTTACCATTCGAATTCTTGTGGCCCCAAATCACGAGTAAAATATCACAGGAAGCAGGTAATCCATCTGTTTTTACTAGTCTCATTCAATATTTCTATTTAGATTATAATGCTCTAAAGTATCCGGCTTCTTCAAATGATTGTTATTTACCCTTCTTTTGCCATTTATTTAATAATTATTATTTTACTCACTCGCAATATTCAAGGAGCTTCATCTATTATTGTTGGGTACTAATATATTAACATTTTATCAATAAGTCATGAAAGAATTTTGATATTTACCTGTTCATGTAATTGAAGTAGCTTTTAAGTACTTTTGTATCTATGGAACTTTTACAAACTTCCAAATTCATCTTTGGGTAATAATGAACGTAGTTCACACACATCTCATCGCTGATAGCGAATCCTCCCTATTAAGGAAAATAAGATGTATCAGAATGAAAGTATAGCATTTATATTAAAACCTTACGAGAAAAAGAATTTTTTGCAAACTCTGAATCTTAGTAAATAATTGGATTAAACTATTGCATTATAAATTGTTTTTCTAAAATAAATTTATAAATTTTTGGAAATAGAACTAAATATTTTTAGACATTAGAAAATTATTGAAATTTAAATATTTGGAAAAGAATTTGAAAGCATTTGAGCTATTATGACTACGAATCTGAATGCTTGTTATAATTCGGCGCATTTGCATTTTAATAATTACCATTTAAAATTAATTACTTTAAAAACAATTTTAGTATACATTTAATGTAGTCTAAAATTTATCATTACAATAATCTTTCTGAATGGAATAATCTAAAATTTTTTCTGATTATTTTAAACAATGATGCTCAAAATTAAAAGAATTTAAATGCTAACTTCAATTTCATGAAGAACACTGAGCAAAAATTACGCATACGATAAAATGGTGAATAAGAAAAATTGAGAATACAATCTCAAATACAGGCTGTTTGAAACTTGAATGTAACGTTCAGCGTTGTAAGTAATTTATGATAATTATTGAACGAGACTGAATAAGCAGAAATAACGCCTTGGTTTGACTCTCTAAAATCCTTGATGACTGATAGAGATTAACATTTGTTAAATAGGGCGAAAGAAGTAATTAGAGTTTAAAATCTTTTCAGTTCTTTTGTGAATTTCAAATGGTTTTAAATAGTGAGACAAATTTTTTTCTTACTTTCAAAGTGCAGAGCTCGTAAACTGCTTCATTTATAACATGAATTTCAGATATTAAATCATTTTAGTAATAAGTGATTGCCATATACATATTTACTTAAGGTAAAACATAGAAGGAATTCTAGTAGCTTAGTGATAGCTCTTCGCGCTCCCAAGGCACAGATCCTACGTTCAATTTTTGGGCTGGACAAGGTCGACTCAGCCTTTCATCTCTTTAGTGAGTCTATAAACTGAGTACTAAGCATGCTTGGGAACTAAATACTGGGGGTTTGCGTTTGGCTGACCACCGAACAGGGGCGTATTTATCTCACCCCAGGGCCCTCGGTCCAAAAAACAAGCGTGGTCATTATAGGCATTAGCCCACATGGGCTGTCTTGCCATAGGTTTAGTTTTTCGTTTTAAATGATAAAAGTCCGACTTTGCCTACCTATCATATATATTATAAGATTTTGTATTATATCAACCGATACGTGTTTACCCAATTTTATTATTATCTGTTCATAGTTCTGAATAAGATCTGATAGAATACAAAAGTTTCTTAATTTAGGCACCAATGTATTTAAAGTTATAATATTCTTCAATTGCAATCTGAAATATGAACTTGGCTCAAATGAAATGAAGAATAAAAGCAAAAGAAAATATAGTTTAATTTACTGGAGAGAATTTCTCTAGTTTCATTTCTCTCCAAACAACAAACCTAATTAGTTATTTGTTTTTTCAGTAAATATTGCATTTTATGATAATTCATTTTTAAATTTGAAAACTTAGACTAGTTATGAAGAAAGTAATCGAAACATCAAAATTTTTAAAGACTATATTCTATATAAAATAATAAACTTGAATATTTACCAGAGTTATATTTTCTCTATCCATTGTAGAATAATGACATGTAGTTAAAAGAGAATCTCCCTAAAGTCAAAGGAAGTTAGCATGAATTAAACATTGTTTCAATAAATATAATTAAAGTATTTTCCATTTGTAAGATTCTCATTATAATGGTTATGGTAAGGATTTTGTTACATTTATTTATCCTACGATTAGTAACATTTAAAACTTAAATGTTACAATTGTTAAATTCAAATTACTCTGACACAATATGGATTTGAAAATCTCTTAATTAATTAGCGATTATAAAAAATAAAGACTTACCTGATATTATTATCAAAATTTATCACAAACTATTATTTAAAACATCATTTAGCCGTAATTGTCAAGTTTTATAATATTAAAATTTTTTGCATAATTTAAAATTATTTAAAATACTTGGTCATTGAATGAAATTATGTCCATGATTCATGCTCATTCAAATTGAGTAAAGTAATCATTGAACCACATTTGGTCTAGAGAAAAAAATATTGTAAAGTAACATTAATATTAATATAAATGACTTGCTGTAAAAAAAAAAAAAAACAGCGAATTCATAAGCCACATTAAGTACTGACTGCTTAGTAATTATTCAGAATTAAATGCTCCAAGTTATTTTACACAAATTTAGATAAAAAAAGTATGCAATTTTCTTAATAATCTCATAATTAGCATATAGATAATATTATTAACTTTTTATTATTCTAGAAATTTTGGAAGTAACGCGCATAGTTTATTTTTTTCAGAAAGGATTACTTTCCCCAAAGAGATTGGCCACATGTAG
The DNA here is from genome assembly GCA_037975125.1 of Latrodectus hesperus. NCBI lineage: Eukaryota > Metazoa > Arthropoda > Arachnida > Araneae > Theridiidae > Latrodectus > Latrodectus hesperus. The sequence goes on along the minus strand of CM075850.1, from coordinate 54,170,743 downwards.
AATAAACCATAAAAATATGGATAGATTTTTTTAAAATTTCGTTTCAGTTTCGTGGAGATGCAATTTATTTTTTTACTAACAAATTGTTGCGAATAGAAAATGTTTTTAATGATTTGAAGCACACTTTCTGTTTTTTTCTTTAATGAAAAATACGCTTATCTTTCTATCAGTAGAAAAAATTATTCTTAAAACCATAAATTATAAATAATGTTTCAAGTTGGGTAAGTTTAATGCTTACAGGTAGCACACGAACATTCTTCTTTAGTCGTCTTATTTCTTGAAAATGAGTGCTGTAGTGGTTATCTCTGTTAAGTTCGGGCAATTCAGCTGATCCTCTTACATGTTTTGTATAGACTTTGGTTCCTGTTAAATGAGTATGCAATTGAGATCCGAAAATATAAATGCCATCATCCGGAAAACCCTGCAAATTAAGAAATTTTAAACAGTAATGTGCCTGTTGAAATAAGAAACATATGAAAATTTATAGGTATCCGTACAAAAACGATAAATAAATGATTGATTCAGATGAAAACTAACTTATGCAATTTGCATTATTACATTAGCGGAAAATTAATTTGTATTATAATAATATTTATAATAATAATTTCAAGTTGTTTTCTTAGGATAGAAGCTACTGTTATCATTGAAATCTTACCGCTCGCGTGCATTCAGCAACACAGTAACCTGTTAATGTAAAATCAGGCTGGTGTGGAGGAATCGCCATTTTATTGGTATATTCCAAGCCAAGTTCCATCACTCCAGCATCGTATTCACGTAATGATTGGGTATAAGTAAGGATAATCCCAGAGCTGTCAATCATACCTAGAAAGGGGTGTAACAAATTGTTTTAATTTTAATTTAGAATTAATACAAACTATTTCAATTAAATTAATTTTCTTTAGTGCTACTAGTAAGTCAATTTAAAAATTTATTCTTTCTTTAGAAAGAAATGATAACATAAAAAATGCGTATTTTATTCCAATTTACTTCTGTGATTTTTAGATATAAACTGTAAAATATGAAAAAATATCCTTACTTCTGAACTTCTTTAGGCATGTTTTTGTACCAATATATCAGAATATCATATTCTATTCAACATGTTTTGAACTGTTTTGAATTGAACTTGGTAGAATAGTGTCACAGGCTTCGGTTTTGGTTCTTTAATAACAATAAAGTCTTCAAAAAGTATAAATGCTATCACCCGGAATGTATCAAACATAGCTATAACGTAAATGCCATCATCCATAATGATGCCCTTATAAATTATTCACAAACTCTGTACATGCTTTTAAAAGTACCTCGATGATATGGTTCTTTTTTCTTAAATGATTTTAGTGTTTTGTTCTAAACACGTGAATATTCCTAAATGTTTAAGACTCCCACAATGGAAAAGTTCATAAAAGTGAATTGAAATTTTCGCTCCAAAGGAATACAGTTCTGTACCATTCACAATAACTTTCAAATTTCCAAATGGGAACTTTGTCATTCTTTATACAATTTAACAAAGTTTCTAGGTCAACCAAGGATCTTTGGCTGAAATCACCCAGCATCCATGTGACATGCCATATTTTTGCAAATTTGATATTTGTTAAGTTTAAAACGTATTTTATGATTTTTTCCTTGAACTTTGCTTCTTCTATTTTAATCCCTTACCTCAACCCTCTGATATATCTTACTGATTCTATCTCCTTCTATTTTTAAATGTATGCAGCTCCTCTCGAAATGGTTGCATTAATCTAATAGTTATTGAATTCTATGAATTGTATAGATAGAATTATTTATCTTAAGTTTATTAATGGTACTTGAAAATGACTGATCAGTGAAATAAATGTAGGTGAAATTTTCAAAATGTAGTTTTTACTCTTGAAGAACATCTGATATTTGTTGTAAAGATGCTTCTGTTTCAATAAATGACATTATTCTTTTTAATTAAAAATTTTTTTGCCATTTTGATTGTTTTGGTAAATATTAATTTTTAATCTAACATGCTTAGTTTTGGAATGGAAATTTTTGCTTCTTGAAAGATTTAGACTTGTTTTTAATTAAAATCGAGAAGTAGAACAATATTTATGTTTTTTTAAAAATTAAGTGCAATTTAAATAGTTTTCCAATACAAAACTATATTTTTCATGAATATACATATAGGTTTGTATTTGAAAAACTATATTAATCTTATCTTTGTCGCATTCGTTAAGTTTCTTTTTTTGTGAAATATTACTTTTAGCTTGTTTCGAATTTATAGAAAATGTGACATTGTATCTTTTCCTGTTGTATTATATGACTAGGCAGCTCTCAATTCATATAAACAAGCTCATTTGGATTCGAGGCAAAAATATCTGTAGGAAACATTATATCTACATAAATTGTATTGAAATTGCATTGGAAAAAGGAGTACTGAAATTATTTTTTTGAAAGAAAACTGAGCCAATTTTGTTTTAAAATTATCTATTGTTGTTGTTACTAATGACACTCGTACAAGCCAAGCTCGCTATGCCTTTGGCTATGCGAATTTAAGTCAATTGGGAGCGTCTTTCGTTTTAATCAGAGCACCAAAGGTGAAAGTACGACTTTGCTCTACACATATGCCATAGGTACCCGTTTATAGGGTAGGCAACTATTCACATCTCATTAATACAAGGAAAGGACAAAGACAGGATAAAATAGAGAGAGAAAGTACATCCATGCCCGAAGCGGGATTCGAACCCAGGACCTCCCTATCTGCAGTCAGGCGCGCTGACCACTAGACAAGTTGGGCGGCAAAATTATCTATACATGATGTATGAAAAAAAGAAAATTGTATATGAAGAAATGTTTCATAAAATAGGATAAATTCTTTAATAGAATATAATTTGATATGAAAAAAATTTAGTTGCATTAAATTGTATTTAAAATTTTCTTTGTTTGAAACTATATATTTAAAAATGAAGTGATATAAATATATGAAACTTATTAAAATTCGAAAAAATTGGAATTTACAATTGTATGAACCATATATTGTACCTTCTTTTAATTCAGGATTATTGTAATGAACCTCCAACATGACATATCTTGAAAAATCTGGCCCTCCAATAGGAAGTCCTGCCTCCTCAGGGTATGTGAAAGGCTATGATAAAATAATATTTAGAGATATTTTATTTTGAAAATTTACTTTCATGTTTTAAGCATAACAATAAGTATATATTTTGATCAACACAAGCTGCATAATAGTTTAAGAGCCCCCGCAATGAATGTTTCACTAAAATTTATTAAAAATTTCTGAGATTATTATTAAAATTTATTAATTTTGTGTCACTTGAAAATCTCAAATATCCATATATATATATATATATATATATATATATATATATATATATATATATATATATATATATATATATATATATATATATATATATATATATATATATATATATATACAAGAAACTCATTTTGAAATAATACTCAAGAAGGGGAAAAAAACTTTCAAGATGAAAACTAAAGAATGTTAATGTTTTATAAATAATTATTCGAGAATATTATTTTAAATGTTCAAAAATTTTGAAGTACTTGCAAGGGTAGAGATTTTTTCAAATAATATATACACATATATTAAAAGTAAAGTTAGATTAGATTACGAAAATTAATAGAAATTCCTCTAGTTGGGAAAGCTCGACTCAGTCTTTTCTTTCCTTCAGTGGGTCGATAAAACTGAGTCCCAAGCTTGCTTAGGAAATAAACACTGAGAGTTTTGCCTTATTCTGACCATCGAACCAGGACATATGCTTCATCCCAAAGTCCTCGGTCATGAAAACAGAAACGGGCCCTTGTAAGTTTCGGCCCTCACATGGGCTGTCATGACACTTAATTTAATTTTAATATTAGAAATTATTTATTTCAATGTCACCAACATTCTTGAATTCGAAAGTTCCCAAATACTTTAATCAAGATTCTTGGCAATTATTTTCATTTTTGAGTGTAACATTTGCTTTCACTTTTGTGTAACATTTGAACTTCGAATAAGAAATTATTTACCAGTGCGCCCATCGCCCAAGCTGCCAACACTCTTTTGCAAGCTTCTAATATCTTTGGTTTCGAAGGACTGGTGCAGGGACCATTCCAGTTGGGAAGAACCTTATCGGCTGGTACTTCGCAGTGAAACACTTCCATGTGGTGAACAACACCTTTATTCCGTTCTTCAATAGCAGAAGAAAACTAAAAAGCAAATCAGATACAGTTTTTAATCAACAAATAAAATTAATAAAAAATGATACTCAAACAGTTGAAAGAAGGGAAATGATTGCCATGCAGATTTAATTCAGAAAAAACAATATATAAATATTAAATTTATTTACGTTTCATAAAATCATTTATGAAATTTTGATTTATGTTTTATTTCGTAAAAGTGTCATAAATATAAAACTGAAATTAAAATTTCATTTCTTAATCAAGGAAATAGTTACAAACACTTTACTATTTAGCATTCAAGATCCTTATTTCATTTAATAGTGAATAGATGGTGTTGGATTTATCATACAATAGTTGTACTCTCAACTGTTAGTGACAGATAAATAGTTAAAATAGCAAAATAAAATGTTTAAAATAAATCAATACTTTACTTTAAAAGTGGTAGAGGTCGAAAGAAAGTAAATCCATTTAAAAGCAATATGTAAAACATTTTAAAGTTTTATATTTAAATATTTATGTTTCTGTCGTCATATATTAGTACATTTTTTAATAGATAAACATGTAGAATTAAAGAAGTTGACAGTCGTAAGACCAAAATTAATCACTGATATTTTTTACTTATGGCATTTATCTTTATGACACTTTTATTTGAAAATAATTCCTTGAAAACATTTTTTCAGATGAACTTTAAAGGAGTAGTATTATATTTAAAGTAAACATATCACTTTACTTTATTTTCGAATTTTTCTACCCCTATTTTTAAGTTAGTTTTTAATTTATTTCTAATATCACCTACAATATATATGCGATTTTCTTAAAAATAATATATATAATTGCAGAAATTAATGAAAATTGCTCGAAGTGTTTGTTAATCAAATTAATTTGTGAACAGCTGTCATTTCTCACTGTAAAAAACCTTGTGATTTTTAAAACCAACATTTAATTGATGGATTTTTGTTGCAAGACTCTTGAAGACTTATAATTCGAGAGATTGGAAAATCAGATAAAAGTGAAATTTCGTTAGATGTAATGGAATGCTTTTGTTGACACTAGCGATTTTTTAGAATAATACGCTTTTTCATTAAATATTTTCGTTATTGAAATCAAGTCCTTATGAATAAAGGTTGACAATATTATAATAGGCAGTATACAGTTGACAGTAAAGATTGCATGGGAATTATATTCACACATATATATATCCCATAATATTATTTCAAATGTACTATTCTTTTTTCCATTCCATATTATACATTTCTACTTCCAAATTCCAACTCATTACAGCGCTGCTTGAATCCTGCAGAAGGACTCCCCAGGGTTTACTTTCACTTTAACTTAAGTACTCATGTTAATAAGAAAGACTACATCCCAGAACATCTTAGACAACTGACCTTGGAAAACCTAAGCCACATTCCTAACAATGCCATCAAAATCTTCACTGACGGTAGTAAAATTGATATTCTAGCAGGTAGTGGCATAAATATTGAAACCCCTCACACCAAATTCACTCTTTCTCATCGTAATCCCAATCACTGCTCTGTCTTCAGAAGTGAATTGATTGCGATAGACGTGGGACTAGAAGCTATTCTTTCTGAAGAGGATTATGGAATGAGATGTGTAAAAATATTACATTATTGCCAAAATAATTTTCTTAAGATTATCAGAATGAAAATTACGAACTATCAGAACGAAAACAAGAAAATCTGCTTCTTACCTGAATGATATGTTTTTTACTTGTGAATTCTTTTGGAAGGCGATGCAAACTGCACCAGTAGGTCGTTTCTTCATTTGGCACGTGAACCTGAAAGAAAAATAGAAATATTTATACAAAACTCACACGTATTTCTTAAACTATAACTTATTTTAAAAGTTTATGTTCTTCTTTATAAAAAATCATCTTTCAATGCATTTGAATAAATCACACACCAAGAAAAAAGTCTGTTTAACAATGTAAATTCAAATAAGTATTCTGAATAAAAGCAAGCAAACTGCTTATGTTTTCAAAAAGAAAAATTTATATTTAAGAAGATAATAGATGAAATTGCGATGGCATATATCGTATACTTAGATGAAGGCTTGAATATGCATAAACTCATTGGGTCAATATATATATATATATATATATATATATATATATATATATATATATATATATATATATATATATATATATATATATATATATATATATATATATATATATATATATATATATATATATATATATATATATATATATATATATACATATATATATATATATATATATATATATATATATATATATATATATATATATATATATATATATATATATATATATGTTATATATATATATATATATATATATATCTTGAATCACAATAAAAGTCATAAAATTCCGTTAAAAAATTTCTTTTGAGTTCATGACAAAAAGTAAAATTCCAATGATTTTATTAATCATTTTTGGTTACTATCTTGTGTGTTTTTTACTATTGTGAATGATATTACAAATTTTTAAAGATATATAATTGTATTTCCAACCACAAAAATACATTTTTATTCCTTTATTTTTGTGTACCTGTGATAGAATCTAAGCACCTTTAATTTCCCTGCTGGGAAGCCAAAGCGTATACATTCTTCTAGCAATAGACAATAAAATTTTTTTTATTTATGGACTGTTGGAAATATTGTGAGGATCTATCCCTAACTAAAAATCACATTGATGAATATAATCTAAAATTTTGCTTTGAGAATTGCTTTGAAAATTAAAAAGTTTCTTTTGAGATGTAATAATTGTGATTTTGATTTCATTTTATGCATGCATACCTTAATAATTTCTCCATTTTTTAACTTTCAGATCATGTAAATTATTTGATTTAAATACTGCTTACAAATATTGTGTAACGTTTAGAATTTACATCGAAAATTTAATATTAATAAATAAATATTTTTCTCATTTTAAAAATTGAAAATATTTTTAAGGGATAAATTTATTATGTTTTAATATGTATTAAATTAAAAATATTTCCATGAATTTTTAAGTTTAATGACGAAAGTTAATTTTAAAATACTTTTCTATAACTATCGATTCGGTTATATATAAGAATATAGAAATAGAAATACATTAATTTTTTTAAAAATTCACAAACCAGATTCACTTATATCTATTCTCAATGTTTAAAATATAAATCCTGACATAAATATTGGATTTAATAATAAAAAGTACGTGTGCATCATTTCTTCATAAATTGCTATATAATATCGTATTCATATTTTTATTTTTTCATAATATTTTTAAAATATAATTATTTTATGAAATATAAGATAAATTAAATAATACCATCTTTTATTCAATAAATTTCAAAATCTTTTTAAATTAAAAATATAGATAGATATTAATTTATGGGAAAAACTTACAATAATCATGGAAAATTTCACTTTTTGATGTTCAAGAAGAAATTTCTAGGAATTTTTATTACAAATGATAGTTTCATTAATAAGTCTCCAATCAATTTTATTTATTTCGATAAGTGGCTTATTTATGATAAAACGATGTCTTAATGTTTGGTTATAAGTTATAAAATAAAGTAAATATAATCGTTTGAAAAAATTATGCAGTATTTTTTCTCGAAAATGGTGTGAATTTTTAACAACTAAATCAAATTAATGATTCTGAGATTTTTGAAAGAAATTTTTTCGAATATACAGCATAATCATACATTTCCAAAGTGAAATAATTTTTTTTAAATTAAAAGTTTAAAGAAATTTTCAAAGACAAATTTTGTATCGACTATTTCAGCTTTAATCCTTGGTTGATTCTGAGCACAATCCCCCAATTTTAAGGATAAAGTATATAAAGGTTATCTCATCACCCTTTACATATTATCTCATCAACTGTATATATTTTAGCTATTTTGAATATTGTTACGTACCTTGTTATTGTGTATTTTTATCGTTTGTGTGTCCTCTGGAAATGGAGGATTAGGAATTATGCTTTTAAGGAGTTGCACTCTCTGGAAGCCATGTTTTTCTTTAGACAAATTGATTCCGTCGAGCCTTCGAATTGGTCCATGGCCCATAGCGTAAACTAAGTGCGTTGTACCATCCTAAAAAACAAAAGATTAAATGAAGATTTTTATTACATTTATAGTAATAATGTAAACACTTATACTTTAATCAAATGAATCATTGGAGAAAATATTTATTCTGATTGTTTATGTGTAAAAAATACTGAATTTAATTTAAAAAGATTAACCAAGGAAGGTAAAATAATGTAACTTTTAAGTTGTGAAATGAATAATTTGTTATACTTTCTTATTGCATTTGTTTCTGCAAATTTCAGTAAGAAATATGATAAATATGTATTTCACTTTAAGAGAATTAAACACTCTGATAAAAGATTGTTTACTTCATTTACAAATAAATGAATAAAACTGAAAAAATTATCTCATTCTAGAAAGCAAAAAACTTATTTTGGAATATGCAAGCAAGTCACTGTAGTTATAAGAATGAATAAAATATAGTATTCTAGAACAATTATATCTTTTATTAAAAAGAAAACACATTTATTAGATAAGGGTCATAAAAAATTAAGACATTTATTAAATAACCAGACACATTAAAAAATTTAGGAATTTAAATTAAATGTTATTCTGTATGCTGCATATAATAAATTATATAGTATTAACATAAATATAATCATATTAAAATTAAGTAAGTAAAATTCAGAATAACCTTGAATAATATTTATAAGGTAAATTTTCTGAGGTAATATTGTGGAATTTTTCAATACATTAGTATGTAGAATAAAACTTGACCCTCATTTTTGATTTGTAAAAGTAAATAAAATACTGTGAAATTATTCAAAGTCATAAAAAATAATGCAAATTTTAAAATTTTGATTTTTTTAAAATTTATATTTGCTTTATTCTTTCTTTTAAAACCTGTTCTTGTTGTTATTATTGATGACACTTAGACAAGCCAAGTTCGCTAGCCGGCGGTTATGTGAAATTAAGTCAGAAGGGTGCGTCTTTCGTTTTAAAACCTTATCTATGAAACACTTTTGACGTGTTCAGAGTGAACAAAGTTCAGCTACATATTAATTAGTAAAGTTTGAAGGAAATAAAAGTAAGAAATGACGTAAAAAAAAGCTGTTACATTGAAATATTAACCTTTTGAAGAGCCTTTTAGTTTAATACAGATTTTGTGAACAAAAAGAAACTTCTGATAAATAAATCAACAAATAAGGTTGATGATTATTCATCAGTGAGATATATTTCCCTAAATACTAAACCAATTAAAGATAACTCAATAATTGGTCTAGAATAACAGGATTTCATCACAATAACTCCACTCTTCTCTTTCCTAATGAATTAATATGATAAACATGCATAGCTTTTGTCAAAAAAATATTAAGCACTTAAGTTCTATCACATATATATGAATCATTGTAAGTTTAAATCTAGTAATCACTTCTAAGACACTATGTTCCAATACGTTGTTTTATAAATTTATTTGTAATTTTTGAGAAAATAGTTAGATTTTACATTCATAAAACAAATGGTGAATTATACTACTTCATCTTGAAATCATAAATAAAGCATAAAATACTAATAAATCAGCTGATATAATTTGTTGTTATTGCCAGTTCTCACTCGTCAGCAATGCTAAACCAAGTATATGACTACAGCAACTCTGATATATCAAGAATATATAGAGTGGATCTTCATAGAGATCCTTTCTAGTTGTGAAATAATCCCATTGCAGCGTTGAGATCGCCATCTGAAAACAAGCGATACTTAGTTGATGATTTGTATCGAATGTGAAAAACACGATCATTCTATACTTTTACGCTAGTTAGGTTAAGGCAGTCAAAAATTTGGTCAAGCGTAGCCTGACAAGGATACTACTTAGAACACATAGGAAAAACTCTTATTTCATCTTTTATAAATCATAGACTTCCGATGACCTCAGTGAATACTAGTAATATTACTTAGTTAACATGGAAAAACACTAGTAATATTTTTTCGATTAAAAATGATTAAAATGAAATCTGCTAAAATACGATTAATATTTTTGGGTTATAAAGGAAATATAACTTAACTAATAGCTAACTTTATTTAATTTAATAATTTTAAGAATAGAATTATTTATTTAAAATAGGTTGTATATTAGAAACCAAAATAATTTTTTTAAAAAAATAAATAAATTCTCTGATTATGCTAAAATTAAAAATCTGGATAAAATAAATGAGTTAAATTCATTTTTGTTTCTAATCTTCCTCAATTAATCATTCAAATAGTTTAAAATGTTTTTTTTTTTTTGAAGATTCATTAAACTAATTTTGATTAATATTTGATATAATTTATATTTTTTCTTTAATTAGGGAAAACATTTATAAAGTAAACTAATTAATGATGTAAAAGGTATTTATTTTAAATATGAATGAACATAGAGACTTCTATTTCTGCAATGCACAACAGTGTACAAGACTATAAATCTCCATGAGTGAAATACAAGAAAGAAACAAACATAGTTTTTCCTGCTAAATACAGAGAAATCTCTTTTAATAACAATATAGATTATGATTGAAACTTTGATTTTGAATATGCATAAGGATTTATGTTTGAAATTTTTTTATAAATATTAAATAAATACTTGTATTATTCTGAACAATGATGTATTTTAAAAGGTTTCCACTACTATATTATAAAGTCTTAAATACATTTTTAAATTACAGTACTATTATCATCTCTAGACATTTTAGAAAATGTTTTGCAATTTTTACAATGAATTATAATCAACAAAGATAGTAAATAAGCATTTTTCATTGTTTAAAAATTTTTGCATATGAATATTATGCTTTTTAAATAATGAGAGTCTGAATGTATATTTTGTTTTATAAGATAGTGTTCATGAATATGTCTCGTTCTCAGTATAATATTATTTTTTAATATTTTATTGTTATTCAACATATTATCGAGATTTTAATTAATCTATTATTCATATAAATTAAAAATGATATGCATTAAATAATTCTCAATCTTATATAGCTTTTATTATTATATCTTTAACTACTCATTTAAATGAATAATAATTCTCTGTAATTAAGATATTATCTGTGCCTGTATAAAAATACGAAAACTTCAAAATTTGAGAATTACTGTCTATCAAATGACGCTTCTTTTCAAAAATTATTAATTTTTCTTAAATTACATGCAATTAATGTCCAATTATTGAATTTTTTTCGAGCATCTTGTATGAAGAATATCATTAATTAATATATGGAATTAAATGAGAAGATAATATTTAAAGAAAGAAATCATTTAGAGGTAAAACAGAATGTTTCTTGTAGGTAGATTTCTTTGTACGTTGTGTTAATTTTAAGCTTTTATTATTACAATAAATTCACTGCTTATATGTTTTTCCACTTTGATCACAAATTATTTAAATTCTACTGTATTTAGTCTATAACCTGATAGCCAATAGGAATAGAACAGGGCCTCTTCTTCTCGTTGTCTGTCTGTATTTAGTCTATATAATAATGTATATATATATATTTTTTTTTATCAAAATTCATATTTGTACAAAATTTATAATCATATTTAAATTATTCCAAATACTTTGTAATCATATTAAAATTATATCAATTGTATTATTTTTCAGATCAATTTGATTTATAAGTATTTTTTGGGAAATTTAATTAATGAGTGTTACATAAACTTAATAATGTGGGTTCTTTCTGTTTATGTATTTTTATTTCAACATCTTCTATTCAATCAACGTTTCTTCAAGCATTATTTATATTAATTAATATTCTTCCTTTTAACTTTTTATCTGGCAATTCATTTAAAATTTACTGTTAATTTAAAATTTAGTTAATTAAATTAAGTTATTTAAATTAATCTAATTTTTTTAATTAAGTTATTTAAATTAATTAAGTTATTTAAAATTTAAAAATCAAATTAATTAAGTTATTAATTAATTAATTAAAAATTAAATTAATTAAGTTATTTAAAATTTAAAAATTATTGATAATAAATGAAACGTTAAAAAAAGGGAAATAAACATGTTGGCTCTCCTTTGCTTTATAAGAATATCAAGTATATTAACAAAATACCAATATATATTCTATTGAATGAGGAAACCTTACATAGCTTTTTAAAGAAGAATATTACGGAATATAGTTCGTAAAAAAAGTGAAAATAACTATTAGAGACTGAGATATAATTATGCCCTGCACAAAATTTATATTTAACCTTATATTATAAAATATGACAAAACAAATAGAAAGAATTAAATGGCCCATTTAATAACGTTATTAAAGATAATTTATTAAAAAGTGTTGTAATATGGAATCATTAAAACTAGAAAACAAAAAAGATTTATACTGAGGTAGTTGTATTTAGATGAATCGAGTTCTCTTGACAATTAAGGAAAAGAATTGGAACTCGAACATAAGTCGGAGGTCATTATTGGAAGATCTTCAAATGAAGTCATTCATTTCTGCCTTCTATGTGTACGTCTGTCAGAGTGGAGTTTTACAAGTTTTCCTCCTTGCAATATGTAATTACGGCCCAATATCTATGATAAGTTCTCTCGGAAGACAATGCGCAGACAATACAAGACTTTAAAATGCCTTACATTGCTTGTGGACGTTAGGAAGCTATTTTATGGTTTCAAATAAAGTTATTGATCCACAAGAGGCAGTCTGACCAACAACTACGGGGATTTTATTTCATAAAAAATATACCAATCAAATGTTTACACACATGTGCCAGATAATACTTATTATTAAAAGACCCTGTTTGTTGTTAAATATGTTATTTATAAACTGTACGAGAATAAATTTCTAACATACCTCAATGTAGTAGTCTTGATTGTCACAAGTGTCAAATTTTCGGGACCAAGCATATCTTGTAATTGAGCCAATTCGCTTTAAATTCAGTAAACGGCAATTATCGTGATCATCTACTGTGACATATCCAACTTCATCAGTGTAGACATCCTGTAAAAATTATCAGAATAAATTTCCTTTTTATAATTGTAATTAAATAGTTGTGATTAATGATAAATCTTTGAATTATATCAGAAATTTCCATAATAAGTTGGAGAAAAAATTTTCAGCGTTAACCAAATAGTACATTTGAATACCTTTGCACACTTATTATTGTTTTTATTTATAATATAATATATAGTAAATGAGAAATCACACATTGAATGCAATTTGTATTCACTTTTATCATAATTTAGAGCACTTACGTAACTCCCAGAAGAAAGTTATGATCAATGAAAAAATTATCTTCGATGTCAGCAGATGTGACGTAGTCTAACATAGTAGAGAACGTAAGAAAACTCTTCTATTCTTATTATTTAATTACTTTCGAACTTGATCCACAAAATCTTTAAGTTAAATGAATAAAAGCTTTTAATACTTTTGAAGATATGATATTTCAAACAAGTTTTGTTAAATTCACAAAAAAAATCGTTAAGTAATTAATAATTAATGTGAAATCTACACAATTGTCCAAATTCTACAATGTTTACAATTATAAGCGATATTTTTATCACCTCCATTCTTTTTTATACGTAGAAGATTAACCAACAGATTAGTAAAACGATAATAGTTAATTAACTATTTAAATATATATATATATATATTTATCAAGAGATAAATTGCTATATATATATATATATATATATATATATATATATATATATATATATATATATATATATATATGAATTTTAACGTCTGATGCACTTAAAATCTATAGTATCAGTATGACCTACGTCAAAAATTAGATTAATTTAAATTTATTTCATAGTACTATCTAAAAGAATGCAATTACGAAATTTATTTTATTGGTATAGTATTATACTTTATTGTAAATAGAATCATGTTGAATAACTAATTAAGTGTTTTTATGCTGTACAGTTTAGACTTCTAGAATAACCAATTTTAACAGGAAGAAATAGATTGCTGAACAAGCGAAACGAATGTATTGAGAGCTCATTAGAGAGAGATAACAATTTGTATTGAATCAGTGATTCTTACCTTTATTTACCAAAATTACGAAATAAAATTTTTTTTCTCCTATCCCAGCTTTCATTCTTTCAATAAGATTTTTTCATTATCATGCACAAATTCGATAGCTAATCATTATTTGTCAACTATTTCTTTATTTTGTGAATAGACTGTCACACATTTGTTTTTCAAATAAAGGTTTTCATGAAACCAAAATCCACTTTGATCGTTCAAAACAATGCTTAATTAGTTTTGATAAATAAAATATTTTCTTTTTGTGTGTTCATTAAAACTTTCTTAACATTTTCTTAAATTTTATTTTTAACTTTCTCTATTACATTACTATTTTTCCATATTCTTAACTTATCTACTAGATAACCTGATGGAATATACATATCTCAAACTGTGAGTCAAAGTGTTGTAAATCTGTTAATAACTACAATTTTCTTCATTGTCAAGGTTCCAATTCATCCAATTCAAGGTTCCAAACATTCAAGGAATAATTTCCACTGCTTAAAGAAATCTAAATTAAATCAAAGCAATTCTTGTATAATTTCAATAGATGTATCGTTACTTATCTATCAAAATTAGGAAATAATTGAATTACAGAATTTTTTTTAATTCACTAAATTTTTTACAAAAGTTTTTGAGAAGTCACTTAATAATTTTAATTTATCATTTATGAGAATCAAATTTTTGCACTCTGTTTTTCTCTTTAATATTAAAAGTGCTCAGTGTTAAGTATTAATAATTTTTTGAAAGAAAATTATCTATGTTGGCAAATAAATATTTTTTATATGTTTTTCAAAAAGGTTACTTAAAAAACAATATATATACAGTCTTAGTTTTCCAAATTTCATAAGCTATCTCTTGAAAAATCTTGTGGAAATCATCCAAAGTGTTTCCATTTTAGTTTAAAATAGGAATTTCAAATCCATTCATTCTGTAGAAGATTCGATATTCGGAAATTCAAAGTTTAATACTTTTTCTTTATTGATTCTCATCGCTGGAATTTTAAATAAAAAATTCTGTGAATTTTAATTAAAATTTAGAGATAATATTTTCACTCGAGTGCAACTAAATTACTAAATTATCTAAAGGAAATATTCGATTTTCGTAACTGTTCTTGATGCTCCTTATGTGCAATTTTAATTATATATATATATATATATATATATATATATATATATATATATATATATATATATATATATATATATATATATATATATATATATATATATATAATTATTTTAAATAACTAGTTTTTCAAAGATACTTGAAATAAATAATTTTAAATATATTGATTCATCTGGATTTTTAAAAAAACGATTTTAAACTAAAGTTAAAATTAATTTAATGTTATTTTCCTCTAAGAAAAATCAATTAAATTTGTTATTTAAATGAACGCAATATTTTGAAGCCTAATTCACATTTTGCTGCAAATGTTTTTCGATATTTCTTAAAATTAATATCATGTAATATGTTGAAAAAATTCTTCTCTGCACAGTTCTTTTTTACTCTAACACTATTTTTTATGCATAAACTATAGCTGAAAATGAATATTGTTTAATGTTTTTTGTTTTTACTTATAAAGGTCTAAAGTATTTGAAATTTGATGTTATTTTAATTTTAAAACATGATTAAAAATAAGACTTATTATCTTTTTAGATATTTAGGCAAAGATGTTACAATCTATTCAACTAATTGATAATGTATCTCGATAAATTTTCTGCAGTATAAATTGAGGAGGCTAATTGATTTGTCTTCTACGTTCACTTTTCTACACGTTTGCTAATCTTACCAAGTTCTATGAGTTAACATTGACTTCGAATCAATACGAATATCCGCCTCAAAGTTGTATTTGAACTCACGAGCATGAAGGCTTGTGAGTTATTCTTTCAGACACTAATTTAATTTTAAAAAAGCGAGTAGAATTTAACTTTCATAAAATATTTATAAATATCTCTAAAATAATCAAAATCTTCCTATTTTATTTCAAATCTGGCAAGAAGGTAAACAGTATCATAAAAGGATAAAATATAACTGTAATCGCAATCAAATAATTAAAAGAAACAAATACATTACATAAAACTTGGAAGAACATTTCTTTTTTGAGAACTATTGAATTCAAAATTTTCTTGTGCAGTATAAATCATGTATACAATCAAATAAATATGTAATTGCGTTGATAATAGCATTTACATTTTTAAAGTGGTCTATAGTCGAATTAATAGGAATGAGAATTGCAAACTATAATTTGTAATTTGAATCTGTTATTGTAAGTATATTCAGTTTTATATCTCTTGTCATGTACTATATATTATTCAACAGTCATCCTACCATATTAATCTGTATTTCATCTTCCCATACAGTCAACATGAAGGTAAAATGCACAAATAAATTGCTGTATCATTTTTCAGCTGTTATAATAAAAATGGTCTCAAATGTGCGTGTTTTTGAGAAGGGTGTCCCAGATATTTTCATTACAATAATGCATAGCTGTAGTACAATATAAAAATACAATAAAAATTATATAAGGATAAGAAATTCAAATATGAATTATTCAAATTCAAATTTAGAAAATGGTTTACAATTTAATGTTTTCGTGTCTTTTAGTTACATAATTAATTCTTAAATGTAACGTTTCATTACACGATTTACTTAATTTTCAAAAAAATCGATATTCATTGACATCAAAAATTATAATTTTTAAGAAATATAATACACACACACCTTTTTATATAACAGCTTATAAAATTAAGGTTAAAAGCAATATTAATTTATTATTTTCATTTAACTTATTGTGGTTAATTAAAGAATGCTAATTTTAAATACTTTCATGATTCCCACGAATATCGTATTGTTTTTAAGTGATTAATTACATTCAAAACTTGTCATGAATTTGGATTTACAATTTCGTACAAATTTCTTGAGTCATTCTAAGTATTATGGTAATAGCTGATGAAAAATAGCTAGAAAGAAAGATTGAACTAAATTAATAGTGACGAAATTAAATTAAGTTTTTTTTTTCGAGAAAATAATTACCCTGTAACAGCCTTTAAGTTTGATGTTAATATAACTTTTGTGTATGTTCATTAAATTAGAACCTATTTTTAAACACATTTCTGATAAATTTGAGATAATTTATAATTTTCATTTCCATTTAAAAGTTTCAGAATTGAATGGATGTCATTTTGAATTTATTCTTAAAATTATTTAAGAGTTTTAAGAGCCGCTTAAAAACTTCGAGTTCGAGAAAATTGAAGATGTGTATCGTATATACTTTATTATCTCATATAAAGTACTGTTAAAAATGTTCTATCTATATAATAATTAATTTAAATTTTTAATTTCAACAATTAAGTGTATCCTTGTTGAAAAAAATTAAATTTTAAATTTTTTACTTAAAATTAAATTTTCTAAACTTTTTTTAATTTTAATTTTGATACTTAAATTTAAGCTATTAAAAGTCGTTATTCTGAAAGCCTTCCATGGATTGTAATTTTTCATAAGAATTTTATAAACACAAGCAAATACTCACTTGAAATAAATTCTTCCTCTTAGTACCTGTCCACAAGATGCATAAATCAGCATTAGTGATTTCACCTCTGTCCGAAAATCCTATTCCAACCCAATCATGTTTTGAGAGCTTGGCTCGAACCTCAAAAGTGACCACCTCTTCATCATAATCAAGTGACCAGTACAAGTACAGTTTGCCATCCTGGTCTAACGGTGTCTCGAAGTATTGAACTGTGTTCTCATCAGGAACCGCAAGGCCATTGTGAACAGATGAGAACAGAAATCCTTTAGATTGCAGCAGTACAAGTACTGCCAGACTCTGCAACAACATGATTTTGCGTGCAAACCTCACAATCAGTTGAGTGGAAGTTCTAAAATGTGGGTGAAAGACGATCTTCAAAAGGGGGTATGCCCAGACAGCTTAACTTTACACTTCGGCGCATCTTAATGAAATACCTCCCATAACTGCAGTAAGGATATTAAAACTCGGGAAAAGGACCATCATTCTCAAATGAGGTCACATCGGAACGCTTTCGGGGTGAAAAGAATGTGCTTTAATAAATCGGGAGCTCATCCCCCATCAAAAAATGCAATATCATTTATGAGTATTTATCGCCGGGATCGGGAAAACTGCTGCCATTGTTCTTGAGGAAGCATCATATTTTATTTATTTATTTCTTAGCTTTAGTCGGATTTTATCTACTTTTTTTAATTCCAATTAACACATTCATTAATCTCGACGTCTGGATTTAAAGAATTGTCATGGCTAACCAAAATTTATTCACTTCTTTTGTGAAAGAAAATCTTATTATATTATTAATTTTACTAATGTATCTAACTTTAATTAAATTAATTAACTTTAATTAAAATAAATTAATTAAAAAATCTTATTATATTAATTAAGATTATATTTAATTAAAATTATACATATTAGCATGATTGAATTTAAAATGAAATAAAGTGTTTTTTGATAAAGAAGTATAAAATATTAGTAATAGAAATGATTTGTCTGTTTATTTGTGCAGAAGTTCAAAGAAATCGTTTTTAATTTTAGCAGAGCTTTCGATGTAAATCGATCATTTTATTTTAAACTTCTACTGTTCTCGAAATTTTTGCAATGAATTACTTGATGAATATACAGAAACATTGGATTAAATGAGATATTATTCATTAATTGCATTATCGTTTGAAAAAGTTAATCGGTAGTTTGATGATAGTAAAGTATTTTTAGCAATATTTTTAGTAATAATGATGTTACTTTCCCTATTGATCTCAAATGTATTTAAAAATTTTTTTAATTCAAAATGACGTTATTACACTGCATATTTTGAGCTATTTGAAAATTATTTTTGAGTTTATAAAGTATATAAAATTATTTATAATTTAGATCAATTATAAATCTATGAAATTCAAAATTTGTTTAATTCTCAAAATGAGTTTAAGTTGAAATCCTATCAAAAAACTTTTGCTCTTCTTATGATTAATAAATTTCTTTCCGATTAAAAAGTAATAGAAACCTAAGACTGAATATATTAGCCTTGAAATTTTCCCTCAACATTTCATGTGTGTGCAAATAAATATTATTAATTTAATTAGTAACTTTTAATAATAAAATTAATTTTTTCCTTACTTCACTTGATTTAAAATTCTGTTAAACATTTTGACGGAACTGCTAGAATGTATCCTTAGAAACTGATTACCTTTTCTTAAAGAAACATCTCTTTCTTTTTCTCAATTAGGTCTCAGAAGACAAAACTTTTTTATTAAATATAGTGACCCAGAAAGAGTTCATGCATATCTACCATGCGCTAGCAGGATGTTGAAGCAGTAGTATCCTTTCTTCCTTTTTAACACATATTTGCGAAAAGTATTTAGTGGTCACAGATCTATATTGAAGTTGCCTGTATGAAAAAAGGTATCGCAATATTATCAAGGATTATCTGAAGCTTGAGGCAAAAATGCGTTGTAATGTAAGATGGCTCAAGGGAATCAGCGCAGATTGGGTTGAAATTCGCAACCTATTGATTGGTCAACCCTTGATCAACATGAAGCTGACATAATAAAAGGTACCTTTCCCAAAGACTGTCAATATACTGTTCGTGAATTATCTGTTCATGCAGGTAACAGTTATCAAACAACTTGGAATATGCTTTAAAAGTCTTAACATGATGAAAATTGCTTCTCGCTGAGTTTTATGTCAACTTATTGACGTACAAAGGTGTCATTCTCTAGCTGGTATATAGTTTGATAGATCCCACTTTGACGAAGATTCATTTTTGCAGTGTATTGTCACCATTAGTAAGACGTGAGTCTGAGTTAAAGAATCAATCTAATGGAGTGTTTCCCAAAGCCAGGGGTACAATAAGTGAAAGTGGGGTAAGTGTATCGCCAGGGGTACAATAAGTGTTTGATTTGGGTACAACTGAGAGGAAAGCCAACTCTTCGGAAATCAAGTGACCGAAATCGGAGAAACCTTTGATTTTTATCACAGACAGGGTTAAGTACCCTTCATCGCTTTGGTTTACTTATTTACTGGTTTGAAAACTATTTCCCTGATTTAAGCAAAAGTAGTGAATGAATAAGATATCTGGTTAATATTAAAACAACCTTTACGTCAGAAGATTTGAGGCATGCAGAAGAAGAGCAATTATTGGAATTGGCTTCAGACAGATATTTGAAAATTAAACATAGAGAGAGTATCTTAACATCATTCTGGTTACAAATGCAACATGTGTATCCGGACTTAACAGAAAAGAATACATCTTACCTTTTTTTCGGAATTTGTAAAAAAATCTGAAAGAAAGGAACAGACTATTGTACGTGGAACCGCATCTGAGATAAAAATTATCAAACAGGGAATCAAATTATGACGATCTCTTATTTTAGCATAAACATTTTCATCCTTATAATTGATCCAAATGAATGCTATTTACAATCTTTTTATTTATATTTTATAAGGAATATTTCCTTTTTATTTTCTTATTATTTTGTGCATGTCACAAAAAATACAAAATAAATATATTTTTGATTGTTATTAAAATAAAACTATTTAACTTTTTTTGACGAAGGGTACTCAGCTTTACGAAAATTATAGAAAGGATACATAAATGTCAAATGTTTATGTTACACTGATCTAATGAATAATGATGCTTAGGTAGATAGGAATTTTATAAAGATACCAGTCAGGTGAATTTTATGCTGCTTGGGACATACAACTTTGAGGGGTCATTCTTAAGTGTGTCGTTGAGATATAAGGTTTTCGACTTTTAATAAGTTGTGAAACAAATAATCTTTCGAAAATAGTATAAAGATTTTCTCAAAATTGTAAAATAATCATTCGATATACAGTATGAGCAACCTAATACCTAAAAGCTTTTTTATGGCATTTGAATACATGACACGCCATTGACACAGGAGGATTTCTCGTAAATATTGAATTCATTATAAATAATGCCTTATAATGAGAGCATCTACAACTCTCGTTATTCATCACTGAGTAAAACTGAGTTCAGGAATTTCTATTTTGAAGGGTGCGGTTCAGCCATTAGGCTATGATGAGCCATTAAGAAATCTTACATATTTTAACCCTACTTTGTGGGCAACCTAAAAGCTTTCTGTAAAACTTTTTTAACATCTAACACACAATGCTACTTATATATTCCAAGTGGGCTGTATCGTATCCACATGTCACAAAGAAAAAATCTGGAATATTCCAATGCACTCATTCCAAATAACGTACATGTAAAAGCCTGCGTGCAGTATCTCTCTCGCAGTTCAACAGTTGTTGGGATAAAACCTGAGATCTTTCAATTTATTGAGCTTTATTATATTACCAAACCTAATTATTATAGACCAACGAATACTAGTATTGCCGAACTTAATATGCACATATATAACTACCATATTACTTCACAAACACATGTTAAGCTCCTTTATAAAGGCATTGTCAATACCAATGAGACGGGATTTTTTTAGTGTAACTGTGAAAACTTGGGTATCACAAATACTGATTATAAGCCATGAGAAATACCTTCAAACATAAATAAATTACTTTAAAAATACGAGTCAGAGGTTATAATTTTGATTTAAGATGATATTATTAAATTAAAATAATTTTTTAAATATCTGAGTTCAATCAAAACTTCTCAATAAAGTAAATCCTTTATCGGTCTAATTTGTCACTATATATGTCTCATAGTCTATAGTTATATTTTTATCATGAGGCATAAAAGTTAATGAACTTTTTGAACTGTTGCAGACATTAAATTTTCTGACGGGAATTGAGCTAATGAGTTGGAGATCCATCCAAAAGCCAGAGCAGTAGCCATTCATAGTCAGCAACTATGAAAGGTTATTCATAGTTGCTGACTTTATTAATAGGCATGTAATATAATAACATAGAAGTAAGAAACCTGTTTGGTCATTGTAATATTTTCAAATAAAATGTACTGTATTTATAATTTAATTACAAATAAGTATACAAATTGCCTATCGCGGTCACTTTTTATTCGGTGAAGTAAAATTTCATGAGCTCTTTAATAATATTGTAAAAATAAAAAAGTAAAAATAAATAGAGGAGTCCAGTTTGTTTCAATTACACAAAAAAGTGAAAATCATACAGATATTTATATGAGGACTTGAATAAAATTTCAATGATATTTTTTTTGGAGAATTTCTTTAAAATATTTTCAGTGTTCAATTTCTTAAAAATTTTTTTATTTATTAGGGTGCTATAAGAATCTCGATAAAAGTTTATTCCTATTTTGCTTTACTCTTAAGCTTATTCCTTACAGAAATGATTTTGAAGTTAAAGAAGCAATAATGTTTATGAACTGCTTCATGGGAATACGCTGACCAGTCCATTCTAATGATATCTTCTCTTTCCAGTAGCTTCTGAACAGACAGGAGTTCATCATGGCCATGTGTTGTCATTCATAAAAACAGTCTACTCCCATGGAACTTCTTTAGTGACTCACATGGGAAAAGATCATCTCTTTAGAATGGTGACCTTCAGATCACTTCAGGTCTTCAGTAACAGATCCTTTGTTTCCAAAGTCTGCCCTTTCCTCAAAATATCTTCCTGGACGACAACTCGAGGATAATAGTCTCTCTCCATGATGTTACTGAGATGAAATTGTGTCTCCATCTCTTCCCAAATCAACTAGCGCCGAGAATTGCTTGTGACAATGAAACGACTGTCATACGTAAAGAGGACAAAATCCATTGAAGCCATGTTTAGATATTGTGTTCTTTGTATCATTCTAACAGTGGTGCTGATGGTCAACTTTCAATGGAATGCAACATTCAAGAAGTGGTTAAATAAGCCAGCTTGTGAAGGCATTCGAATCCAGTAATTTGTGACACTTATCACCCCGTTGTTGTTTATAGTTGTAAGCAATGGCATTTGGTGACTGATTTCAAGATTTTTTCGCCTACATGATGATATATGGTCATTCACTGCCATTGCTGTCTGATATGTCTACTACTAACCTTATAACATCTCTGGTATGGAAGGCTTTCTAAGCTCAATAAAAGACACTCCGAACTTTTCAGCTACACTATGCGCCTCCTCCAATTTTCTGATCATTCTTTCACGTGTTGAAGTCCTCCGAATAATTTATTCTCTGTTTCATGAAAGGACGCACTCACATTTGGAACATAAGTCTCTAAATGCGTCTTGATCTGCAAGCTCTGACCGCACGAGTTTTGCGTAGGACTTGTCCTTGATATTTGCATTTGCATAATCTTTTTATTGAATTGTATGTTCATTGTATTGAACTAAAGAATCCCTTTTCTGGAACTTCATGACTATCTACTGACAATCTATATTTTTACTATATATTAAGTTTTGCACATCAGAAGAAAGTCACTGTGTGGTCTGCTGCAGTATTTTTTGAAGGTATGGTCAAGGAGTTTAGTATCGAGAATTTGTGGATCATGACTAAGGACTTGAAATGGGGCGTCTAAACATGACATGCCGATACTGGTTCATGCAATATGGTACTCATTTCCATAAAACTGCTAATGCCTTCACGCTAATTGGACGATATTTGTTGAGCGTTATATTCAATGCAGAGTAATTCTTGGGGCATGGGATAGAATGACTCTAATACTATCCTTATATAAATTCTTTGAGTTCTTATGGGTTTACAGCAATGACAGAATTTGTAGGAATACCCCTAATTCACAAGAGGACCCGAAATAGGATATCCATAGTGAGACGGATACTTGATTAAAATATCCTCCAGGGCGTTGTGACAGAATTTCTAATCTGACTTTAAAATTTTGCAGTTGAGAATGGTAAGCATTTCGAGTATCTTGTAAGTTAAATGCCAGTTATATTTTTATTCAATAAAATAGGCTGTTTTTTCTACAATGAGAGCTTGGACCACACAGTTATATACATAGCTTTTTTTAAGAAATCGATACGAGACAGATTTATCTTGGACTTTGGACTTCCAATTCATAATATTTAATGATTTAAGTCATGTTCAATGCAGTCCATCCTTCTTAGTTTTGGGCATCTTTTATATCGAGTGCAAGTTGGTTTGCCACGAAGGTTTCCTATGAAGATTCATAGTAATTAAATCTAATAAGATGGTTGACCCATCTTAATGTTTGCATATTAATAATATTAATTATATCTGGGATTTTATATTCTGTATAATTCAATTTGTTATTTTTTTCTTCATACACAATTTACCTAGATACTTCCAAAAATGATTCTCAAGACTTTTCTCTCAACATTTGCCATGTTTTCTTTGTCTTTTTCTGTCAGCGTAAATTTTCCAGCTGAATAACTTAAAACAGGTCTTACTAAGTGTTTATATAATTTTAGTCTGGTTGTTTTTTTTAATGAAATTCTTTAAACCAAAAAAGTATTGATTAACAGCAGTGATTCTACTATGGATTTCAGTAAGACTTGTTAAGCATTAATTTTAGAACCTAAATAAATAAATCTCTTTACGATCTCAAAGCCGTAATTTTCAATTTCTAGGAAAGGAAGATTGTATTTTGATTTTAAATAAAGCATATATTTGATTTTATTACATTAATTTTTAGAGTCATTTTAGAGTTTCTAATTTCCTGAGAAAATAAATGGCTATTTTGGCGCTACATATGTTTTGGCTATTATATTGTTATCAGCATATGCCAGTATCTTTACAGATTTGTTTATGATAGTCATATTAAAAGTAAATTTGTATATCTAATTATTTTCTCCAGTGCAAAATTAAAGAGTATGCAGACCAGGGCATCGCCTTGTCTTATACTATTCATGATGGTAATAGGTTCTGATAAACTCTTTTGAACCTTAACTCTTATCTTAGTTTGCGTTCAAGTCAAGACTACATGGTTAGCAATTTTTTATGGAATGTTAAATTCCTTGATAGCAATAGCATTTAAAAATCGTTTCTTGTTCATTGAATTACATGCTTTTTTTAGATCAATATATGTATATACATATATATATATATATATATATATATATATATATATATATATATATATATATATATATATATATATATATATATATATATATATATATATATATATATATATATATATATATATATATATATATATATATATATATGTATTGTGAGCTTCAATTCTAAATTCCTGGAGTTTTTCATAATTTGTCTGATGTAAAAGATTTGTTCAGTTGTTGATCTGTCTCTAAGGAAATCAGACTGGTAGTCTTCAATTATATTCTCTGAATAAGAAACCAGTTTGTTGTTGAGAATGTTAAAAAACACTTTGTATGATGTCCAAAGCAAACTTATTAAACTCTGATTTTCATATTATAGGATATTTCTCTTTTTGTTTATTAGACAGAAAACTAATACTATGTTTGTGTGAACTTTTGAAAGCAAATTTTCCAAATTTTGAATGCCTCAAGCCATTTATTTCTTTTAATAAGTGAGAAAAAAGGCATTTTTCTCTATCCCCACCAAGCTCATCTTTACTATGAAAACGACATCTGCGTGAGTTCTTTTTTAGATTAAAAGTATCAAAACGTCACATAAGACTAAATGTAGTGAATATAGAAGATGTTTCTAACCTTCTAAAATATTCTCATTCAAGAGCATTACCCGTCATTCTTGGTGAATAAAAAGATACATTGTCATGGCGAAGTCTGAATCTCAAACATTCACTTTTTAAAAGTATTTCGAAAGGCATTTAGATGTGCACTAGCTAGCTGTGGCAGTTTTCTTCCTTTTAATTTGATTTCTTTCAAAATTTGTATTGCATTTTTGTCTTGTTTGTAATTTGATTGTATTGTATTATATTTTTGAAGAAAACGCCAAACATTATTTTTGTCATGATATAGTGTTTTTTCAACAATGAGCGCGTGGAATGATCTTTAAAGATATATTTTACATATTTATGTTGAAGTGTTAAAAAAAGTATGTACGTTTTACAATATCATAGATAGTATGTACGGTTACAATTTTAAAAATAATGTGGTAGCTATCATCTTTAAGTATTTCAAAGATTTCCTTATTGATTCTGATAGGCTGCTCTTTTTTAGATATCTATACATAGCAGCGTGAGGTGGATTATCCTTCTAAAATAATATTTATGTGTTTAACGCATTCTTCTTAGTATAGTCTTGCATTAAAATTACAAAAAAGCAATATCACAATAATGTTGATTCCCTTTCTTTCATCTAAAATTTATTCTACTCTAAATTACTTCTAATTAGCCGATAAAAAATCGTCTTTTGAGAATATATTTTCAAATCTAATCGTTAATTTTTCAATAATTTCTTGTAAATAAATTACGATTATCTTATAAATTTCTGGTTGACTTTTACATACCTTTTTGATATAAATAAAATTGAATGTATAACATTCATGATGAAAGACATTATTATTGAATACCTGTAAAAGATTGTAATAACATAATTATAAACTGAAATGCCTTAAAGTTAAAATATTTTACCATAAGTAGTTAAATATTTAAGTCATAGGTTTTTAATAAGATATAAGTGATGTAAAAGATATAAGAGTCATTAATTTATATAACAACATATTAATGTAATCAAAACGATAATAATATGTAAAAAGATAAACTTGCAAGTCAAAAACTATAAAAATTATGGAGAAATCTTCAATTTAAGGGTCTTGTGTGTATCTTCCATTTCAAGAATGATTCTTTGTATATAGTAAAATATCATATTTAATTTAATGCAAAGAAGGCCTGCGTTCTTCTTCTTAAACATTTCGTACAACAATTTCAAAAAAAGTAATTACGCACGCTGTCCACGAGCACATTAACTTTTAAATTATGATTTGAAACAATGAAAAATAGAATTTCAAAAGAAAATCGAAGTAACATGAAATGGTGAAAGAAGCTCTATGATTTCATACTTTTATATTTCAAATGTCCAGTCATTTGACCAGTGGTTAAGCAAAATTTTTGGAATAAAGTAGGAACATATCATTACTGATTGGAGAAAATGAAAGGTGAGAGAAATGAAAATTCCCTCTTTTGTGTACTGCAAATTTCTTATTGATTGATTAAGCACTTTATTAAATATTTATGCATGTGACAGTATTTACATAATGATAATATAGAAAACTAGGTTATATGATAATTATTTCGATTGGCTTTTATTTTCAATAATTATTGTGGTTGATAATTAGGTAATTATTTTACTATCACAAATGAAATGCACTGTTTAAAAATGCTTGAAATAATTGACTTATGAATAAAAATATAAAAAAGGAATATTCATCCACATGTTTAAAAATGCGCGTGGAAGAATAAAAAATTCCCAATGAACATTTTTTATTCTATAATTTAAATTGAAAATTTACTATTTCAATACATGCATGTTTTGAATATCTTTAAGATATATGTTAACTAAAATATGAAGTTTCATGCAATAATTTAAAATATAAAAATTTAAAAACTTTTTAAACAATGATGAAATAAAAATTTTAAAATCAGGAATTTGGGAATGATTCCGTATAATCTCACAGAATGATTCTTACAATATGGTAATTCACTCTGTAGATTTAAATGGTCATAAGAAAACACATACTGTTCCTTAATGATGAAGTATTTCATTGTCTGCATGCTTGTGTATTAAATCATGTCAATTGTTAAAAAGGTGGAACTGCATTCTTACTTTAATTGAAGATCTTTTGCAACGAAGTTTTCTGGGATTGAATATGTGAATTTTTAGGTCTTTTTTTCTATGACAAAACTACCACAATCAAAATAAAATATTCAACTGACCGAATAAAATAATGTCTGTGTGATTACAGAAAGTTAAAATAATTCAAAGAATCATCGTATAAATCTGTTGCATGCAGAGTAGAACAGTATTTATAAAACAGCACATTTTAAAACATCTAATATCTGAACATAATATAAATGCTGAAATTTTTGCATTCTTGTTATGGACTAGGATACTAAAAATATCCTAAATTAATAGTATATATCAGCAATGTAAAATATGTCGAGCTTATCTTTATAACCACCCCTCTCTTTTTCTTTCTCCATTTTCTATTTCTTTTGAGGAGTTATTAATCACTAAGGCCAAATCTAAGGATATCAAGAAACACAAGCACGATGACATTGGTGTTAGAAAAGTTTATATTTAGTCAGTGTCAACATCCTATTATTTGTTCCATATTAAAGGATGCTACAATTGGAAGATAAACATATTTCTTTGGCTTCCACGTTTGTACTAATCAGCAAATTAATGAATGGTTGATTGGCTCAAGTTTAACTTACAACAAAAAAAGTTTCATACATTTCTTACAATGTATATTTTGATAGTAAAACATCCAAACCTCCATAGATAGACGGCACATGAAAATAATAAAAATGTTCTGGATACAGTTAACCATAGAACATGCTATATTTAGACGATTGGTGAAAAGAAAAGATGAACCTTAGATCTCCTCAATCATTTATTAGAGCTATTAATAATGATTTAATTTAGATTGAAGTAAAAATTTAGTGTTGTATTAAGTTATTTTATATCGTTCAAAATTTTGAAATTAATTTTATGCCAATATTTTCCAGACAGTCAAAAATAAACCACGGGGAAAATTTTCATTATAAAACAATGAAATAAACATATAAATGTTCCGAAACCTTTTATCTTTTAGGGAATTTATAACTTCAATGGAACTAATAGCAAAAATATGTCGAAATATAACCCTATTTTTGGATGTCACTGATTATTGCCCCGTTTTCTTTTACTATAGCAAAACTTTTGACCTCAATAATTAAACACATGATTTAAATATGCTGTATTTAAAAAATTGCAGTATATAGACTTATTTTGTAGAATTTTATGAGAATTTTAAAACAAATAATTTTCAAGAAAAGTAATAGAAGAATAAAAAAATTTCTATGAAATCTTTTGTGAACATAAATTTTTTGGAGTAATATATACTAATAAAAATTTTCCTTGGAAAATAAGAATAGTTGAAAAGTGTTTGGAAAATTATACAAATGGAAAACTCAAGGATTTTGAGTGTAGAAGAACCACGTTATAATAATTTTAAGTATTTTCGCTAAGCAATGTCATAACTTGTAGTGTATAATGCAAACTTTAACTTTCAGTGTGACAATAACATGAATTTAAAACCAGAAATGTCCACTATGGTATGGTTGGTTATTGTTTTTATTTTTGGATGATAATGAGTTGGAACTCTCGATCCAATCAAAGATCCATTTCGTTCGCGAATGGTAGCTGGGGCATGTAAAATATGTAATGATCTCGCAGTGTCCTCCACGTACCATTGAGGATGGTAGGCATAATCTGGGGGTCTAATGCTTGGTTCCTAATTCTAAATTACGAGGATCCCTTTTGAGGCCACGATGACACGTCCATTTGTTACCCTATTACATAAAATGGCCATATTTCCACTCTTCGTAGTTGAAAATCCTGAAGCTGGGTATAAGAAACAATATTATGAGAATATAGAAACCTTAATCAGTCTAGGTGGATTGAATTTGTTATTAGAAAACTAACATTTACTTATGTATTTAAGATTTTTAAAATTAAAATAATTAAAAAAATTATCAAGACAAATTGTTAAAAATACAAGTACCATCTCTAGCAGGAAAAGTTTCCAGTTAAATTTATTGAAAAATTTTGTAAGAAAATCGTGTAGGTGATATGACTCAACCACTTTACAAAATAAAATGATATATAAAAGTAAAAAAATTGTATTCTTAAAATTTATTACATGTTATTCTACATATTGTCCTTGTTTTATCATCATCAAAAACAATAGTTAATTTCTACATAAACAATAAGCATTTTCAAATAAATTTAGCTTATTCCTTTATTTGCGCAATAATTCCTAATTCCTTCTTTTAAATTTTGTTCTTTAATTTGTAAGTAATTTTACTATATATATATATATATATATATATATATATATATATATATATATATATATATATATATATATATATATATATATATATATATATATATATATATAATATATATATATATATATATATATATATATATATATATATATATATATATATATATATATATATATATATATATATATATATTCATCAATATTGTTTTTTTATTTAAAACTTTGTTGAAATATTCACGCATTCTAATATAAGAAGGTTGATTTAATTTTAAAACTTTCACATTCATTGATTATTTAAAATATTATTAAAAATATTTCATTGAAATAATCATTTAGTGCTGCCATCTAACAGCTACAATTCAAAACACCGAAATTGTTTTATCTAATATCTCACAAATATAAGTATTTAATTTGCTCTCTTTAATTATATATTATAGAACAGTTTTACTTGAATTTGAAAAATTATGTTGTTGAACGCTTCTAAAAATATTGAAACTTTTGTGATTGTAAAAATCTTTTTCTTTGTTATTTAAATGATTATCATTTAAAATGAAAAATAGCAAATTCCATATTTATCTTTTATCCATTTTAAATCCATATTTAAATTATTATTGAAAAAATAAGTAAGTATTGACAGAATTCTATATTGCTTTAATGCTTTCTTATGCTTATTCACTTAATTAGAGAAATATTATATTATTAAAATATTTTCAAACATTTATATTCATATTATTATTCGAAAAATATATTTTTCAAGGAAATGTGTTGCATTTCTTTTTTATGTCATTTTTTCACATCTTAACGGATGAAAATGCCTGTTGGTTTCTTCAAACTTTATTTATTAAATATTTCCGAATTTTAACTGTATTAAGTTAGGTACATTAATCGATAAAGATGGGATTGAAATTTACAATTCTTTCAGATCTGCAAATGCTGAAGAATATTTGAGATTTTAAAATCTAAAATATTCCTTAGAATATTTTATAATTTTTTAATTAAAATTGTTCTACTTATAATTATGTAAGCAAATTACGGATTTTATTTCAATTTTAGTTAAATGTCTCGTCATTTGGTGAAATTGGGAGTTAATGGATTTAATTTAAATATGGCCTTTGAATATGATTTCAGTACAATTGAGTTCTTTAACTTCTAGATATGCTTTAAAATAAACGATATTAATTTGTATTTAGAATTAGAGAAACCCTTGAATTCTTTAGATATTTAAAAATATTAATCATTATATATTTAGTTGGTTAAATATTATTACTCTAATTAATTCTAAAATTTAATTTAGAATCTAACAAATACAACGTTCTATAATAAATTTTTTAATTGTCTGGTTCTCAATTAAATACCTATGACAGAAAAATTCTGTTAGTGTAAGCACTATCTAAAAGAGTAATTTAAATTAATTTTTATTTATACTGTTCTCAGATTTTGAATGTTGAATTATGAATTATTCGTTTAGCAGTAGCTTTTAAAACAATTCTTTAAATAATGACATTTATTTTAATATAAATACTTAATCATAAATCAATTTATCAATAAATGAAATCAGTTGAAGTTAGGGTTGAATTCTGATAAAAAGAATTAATTTAAGTAGTTAATTTTTACCTATAGTTTGAGTTCTGATCAGTTACTTCAGCTGTATGGAAGTACAATTACAGTGAGCTTAAAATAGTTTTCTTTAGGTCATATTTGACTATGTTTTTTTTAAATTTTAGTCACAGTTTTGAAAATGTTGAAATGAATATATTTGAATTTCTATTTATTTGAACAAAAAAGTAAGTAAGTCATTAAATTTCAAACCATGTTTTTAATTACATCATTGATGTGAAAATACACTAGTTTAAAAAATATGAAAGAAAAATAGAAAAATAAGATTGTACATTTTAAGTCATTTAAATTAACATCATAGCTTTAGAGACATTTCATTTATTTGAATTGAAATATTTACACGCATAAAATTATTGAGTTAAATATTTTTAAAATTATCAACATTTAAAAACACTCATGAATTCAGATAGACTTATTTTACTTTTCTGAAATACATAATATAAATCGGTTTTAATATTGAATTTTTTAGTTAGTATGAATAGGTTTACGGTAATCAATTATATTCAGAGAAATACTTAAACACACACAGAGAAACAATTATATTCAGAGAATAAGCCTGTAGGGTAAACTACAGGCTTATTCATTTTGAATAAATTGTGAAAAATAACATTAACAAAAAACAACAAACAAAATTTAACTAAAAATATTTCGCAATTCTAATTTTAGTTAGCATGTTGAATAATAATATTCAGTTTGTGTCTTTTTCCGAAAGTATTTGACTTGGAATTGAATACGAAATTTATCATGCTTTCAAATATTTAAATTTAGTTTAGTAGAATTTTGAAAATAAATTTTTGATGGGAATGTGAGTCATGTTTAGAATGTAGTTTTTTTATTTGGGTATGTTACTATTGAAATGCAGCACAAAAATTTAAGAGACATAACAAAATTACGAATTAAATACTGATACATTAAAATATTGCAACACTTTTACTATGCAGCTAATTATAGAAGTATATCATTATCAATATTTGGGATTTTTCTTCAGCATATGTATTTTATAAAAATATGAATAAATACATATGAAAAAAAGATGTTAAATGACATATTTCTGCCTTTATATATATATATATATATATATATATATATATATATATATATATATATATATATATATATATATATATATATATATATATATATATATATATATATATATATATATATATATATATATATATATATATATATATATATATATATATATATATATATATATATATATATATATATATATATATATATATATATATATACATATATACATATATATATATATATATATATATATATATATATATATATATATATATATATATATATATATATATATATATATATATATATATATATATATATATATATATATATATATATATATATATATATATATATATATATATATACATATATATATATATATATATATATATATATATATATATATATATATATATATATATATATATATATATATATATAATATATATATATATATATATATATATATATATATATATATATATATATATATATATATATATATATATATATATATATATATATATATATATATATATATATATGTATACATGAAAAGGAATTATTAATTCATAAAACGGATTAATTAATTATAAAATGAATCATCCAAGCGTCATGTCAATAATTGTTAACTTACAATTTTTTACTGTGGTTAACTGGTATTTGTTTTATAAACTACTTAGTAAAATAAAAATACATCAAGTGTACTATTACGACATATTTAATTTTAAAAAAGAGATTTAAAAAAATTAAAACTAAGATTATTGTTTTCGAATAATCATATTTATTTCCGAGACAGGTCACAGCTGCGACATCTATTTTCATTTAATGTAATTTAAATTAAAAATAACAAGTCGCGAGTTATTAAACATATTACTCATTTTATTCCAGTTGTTTTTTCCCTAAGAAGAATGCTTATTATTAAGACAATTTTAGAATTATAGTTTTATTTGTATATAAAACATCCAACTTCAACACCGTCTTGTTTCCATGTACATGAATTTGCCCTTTTCAGAGGCATAATAATTTGATTTATAAAGCCCATTACTCGTTTTTTATGCTTTGATTTACAATGCTTTTTCCTTTTCTCCATATGAAGAATGCTAACTATTTATATATTTTTAATGTTATAGTTTTGTCTCTATATAAGTCGTCTGATTTCAATAAAGTTTATATTTCACGTGCAATAAACTGGCCTTTTTCAAAGAAGTTACAAGCCCATTTCTCATTTTAAGTTTTAATTTATGGTTATTCTTTATTTTACGTATTGAAGAATATTAATTATTCACATACTTTAAATATCATTGTTCTGTCTTTAGATAAAAGTAGCCTGACTTCAGAAACGTTTCTCCTCATGTGTAAGAATTTGTGCTTTTTCTTGGCAGCAGAAATAAATTGATTCAGTCATGTTTTTAAACATATATATATTAAACTCCAAGTAAATAAAATTATTACTTAACGATATTTGAGCTTATCGTGAAACTTAATTTGTAATTGTGTAAATGACAATAAAAAAAGAAAAATATTAAATGATCATAACAAAGGAAAAATCATTAAGAGTGTTATAATTTTTATCTTAACTTTTACAATATTATAATAGGAATTTAACCTGTATAAAAAATGAAATGCTTAAAGAAAACAAACACTCACACTGAATTATAATGGAATAATTTATGTCTTAAGCAAGCCCCACCCAAAATGATTTAATTTTTATCTCCTTGTATATGCTAATTAAGAAATTCATATGGATAATATTTTGACGAGTATTATAGGCCCATCAAGATGATGTAATTCTTACATGATAAAAGAGATGTTATTCTTACATCTCTTTGAAGTAAATATTTTAGAATGCATCACTTATTAATAGCTAGAAGAATTGAAGTATTCTAAAAAATATTTCAGTTCATCTAGTTATTAATAAGAGAAAATAATTTAGACATATTTTTATTTATATTTTATACTTAGATATAATCAATTTGTTTAATGAATAACTTTTTAAATGTACTTATGTTTGATTCTAAGCATCTTTTTGTATACTTTATAAAATGAAATATTTTTTAACAAGGTTTTTATGTTTATTTTTAAAATTCTCTTTTGATTGTAGAATTTTAAAGATAAATATATACACGCTACCAATATGTTAATTTATTTTTTTATTATTTTGATTCGCACAATGCAGAAGATGCAAGATATGAGATATTTGGCTCAATAGTTTAAAAAAACAGATTTGGATTCAAGCTCATTTGAATCAACCCATTTTAATATACAAATTAAGTTATTTAGGTGTTATCTTTTGAGAAATGGGGCATATTGAATAGTTTAAGAGATTAAATTAGGCTAACAATCTTCTTTTATTAGTTCGTAAACCAGATGATTTTTGGCATCAATATGTTTGAGGAATCGAAATTGAAACAAGACTGCAACAAATGCAAATCGTATTACGCTTGAATCCTAATTGAGGTTTAGATGTGAAAACCTGCATCTTAGTAAAAAACTATGAAATAAATGAATGTTAGACAATATTAAAATTTAAAAAATTTAACAAAAGTTTAATATTATCATGTTATTTTTCATACCGAATAGCGAGTTAAATAATTATAACACAAATATCAATACTTACTACGGAAGATCATCTAATCTTAAAAAATATTGTTTTAAATTTTCTTATCAAATATTAGTGATTTGTCATTGTGAAATTCACGAGGCTTTATTATAATACTCTGAATCAAGAAAAATTTAGGATTTAAATCTCTATTCCAAATAGATATGAAATTAAATATTTGTTTCCTATTAATTCACAAATAAGAGGTAATTTCTCACAATTTTCATGCCCTATTTTCATACAACGTTTGCATAAATCGATTCCTTTTTATTTGAAAATTTTATTATTTAGTTTTTCGAGGTCTTTATCTCTTATTTTATATTACCATGTAATTAAGATACAGCTTAAGCATGCCTGTAACAAATAGATCAACATCACTCATTGAAGCTTTAGCTAGCGTGTTTCAAATGCTTGAAATTCTTCGTTTCCCTGCAATTAGAGTTACTAACTGCTCTAATGGCAAACATTAAGCTCTCTTCGTTGCAATAAACTGATTAACTGACGGTTTGAAATGTTACTGATATACGACGGAACAATGAAATAATGTTTGTGTTTACAAGGAAATGCAAGCAATTATTGACACACAAAATTTTAACTTAATAAGCATTAAAATACATTTCTATTTTCCCAAGAGTATATATTAATATTAAAATTATATATTAATATATATATATATATATATATATATATATATATATATATATATATATATATATAAGTATATATTAATATATATATATATATATATATATATATATATATATATATATATATATATATATATATATATATATATATATATATATATATATATATGTACACGCACAAATATATTATTAATTTTTTTTACAGCTAATCAGAAATTAGTTTTTATTTTATAGATAAATATATATAAATATATCTAATAGGCTTAGAAAATTTAAAATTCCTATCTGATTTCGGAAGAGTCAAATTTTTCGAGGAATAGTTAAAAAATAAATAAACTGAATATAAAAGTAATATAAGCATTGAATTTTTGTTTTGCATTAATAATTTTATTTTAAATATCACCATTATACGTAAAATTATCAATTGTATTTGAAAAAAGGAAAATATGAAGTTTCTCCAATATAAAAATTCAATAAACGTATTCTTAAGAAGCATAATAAATTCAGCATATTTAAATTTAATAAAGTTTATCATGTAAAGGTAAAGAAGTATGGGATAGAAGTGTAAAAATATTTATTTTTTCGAAATAAAACTAAATGAATTTACGATTTTAAAGCAGAATCAGCATTATAAACTATATTCGTGTGTAAAGTGCATTTGAAACTTGGATAAAAATTTCAGTTATTTTCTGTTTTATATAAAAATGATGCATTCTTCTTAATATCCAATTATAGAAAATTACAGCAATTTTCTATCTGGATGTAAAAGAAAAAAGATAAAAATAATATTTTGACTTAGATACAGAAGCAACTTCTCATAATAATATTCGTATTTTTACTATTTACGCAAACAATTTCATATTTTCAAGATACAGAAATTTAAATTTGCTTCGTATTAATCAATGAAAATTAATTGAAGCAGAAACATTAAAAGCTGTTTTATCAATTACATAAATTGAATTGAACACTTTTCTCTCTCTCCTTACTTATCAAAAATTATAATGAAATCCGCTACTAAAACTTGAAATGTAAGCAGCTTTTATATCTACAGAAATTAGTAAATGTAATCGAAACATCGGGCAATATAGCTTCAGTGCTATTGAGAAATGAACAAAAAAGCTGGTGAGGAAGGCTTATCTACTTCTTTGAGGATTTAAATCAGTGCAATTTGACGTTTTCCTTATAAAAATAACATCGCCTAAATTGTAGTCTTCAGAAAGTTCAAAATTATGTATTTATAAGGATTCACTATTCATTATATAAGTGCCTTAAATAAATGCCCCTAAAACTAACCATTATTATGCATCCATGCTGTGTATCTGAAATAACTTTATATTTCATTCCAAAACAGGTAAAGTTAAGTGCACATATCTTTGCAAGTATTTTGAAATTTAATGGGCTAAATATCTAAGAAGTAAACAGATTCTATTACTCAAAAATCAATTAATGTATAAAACTTGACTAGTTTTTATTTATAATAACAAATTTTTTATTAATAATAAATAAGCTTTTACAATTTTTGTTGATGATAAATTAATTTATATATTTACAAAAAATTAAGCATAAAAATATTATTAAAAATTTTTTTATAAATTAAATGTTAAAATATTTATTAATGTAAGAAAACTATTGTAAACTCTTATGTTTATTTCATATTGACCTGAGAATTATTTAAAATATTGACATTTAAAGTGCATTTTTTTCTATGAAAACAATAACTTTTTTTTTATCTTGGCATAAGCACAGGAAAAATGAATATAATTTTAGAGAAATTAATTTGTAAAATATATGTGATTAAAAGTGGTCACAGTTCTCGTATTTTTATTTAAATTCATTACTTAAAATAATTATGTACATGTTTTTTGATCAAATGTAAAACAAAGTAACGCAGTACATATTTTCTTCTAGGCACACTTAATTAAACAAAAATATTATGATCAAGCTACATTATACATTTTTATTGCTTAATCAACCATTCAACATGTTATTTTATTCATGTTAAAAGCTTTTATGGTTATAGCGTGATTTCATAAACATTATTTTTCTTGAAGTCTTACAACAACATATAATATAACAATAATTGCTTATAATAAGCTGAAGCATTACTAAGCCAATTAAAGCTTTAACAACAAGATTTTTTTTATCGTCATTGAGTTCTGGGAAAATTCTTTGTCATCAAAGTACAGAATATTATCATTCTATCGTCAACATGTTTACTAAATTATTTTTTTTCTTTATTTCATTTTGTTACAGATTTAGCTCTTCTAATATGTAAATATTTTTTTTTTGGGAACGCGAAATTTAATTATTTTGTTTATTTTGTTATATAAAAAAGCATTCGTAAAACTTATAATTTCTTAAATAATAAAACTTTTTGTTTCTATTCTGGTTACTATTCAAAATGTAATTAAATCATTAGTTATCTAAAAGGGAATTAATTTTGTGGGTTGAAAACTTCTGGCGAAAACAACTATTTTCATTGGATTTGGTTCGCTAATTAATCTATGTTAGTCATTTCACAACATTACATTTTCCAAAATGTATAAATTAGTATACATTCTAAATCATTAACAGCATATTTTGTAGTTTTATACAATGTAAATTCTCAAATATAAGTATAATCAAATACTAAATATATTCATGAAATCATCAATTACAAACTACACTGTTTATTCATAATGAAAAGAGGTCTATATGAATAATAATCTACTTAATCAGATCTTTCTTCTGTTCTCAGAAAAAAAACTATTTAATGATTAATTAATATTTTAAACGTAAAGCTTTAATTTAGGTATTAATTATTATTATTAATTATTTTATGACTAACTATAAATTATTAACTTCATTAATAGTTAAATTTAAAGAAAAACTTTTGTGAAAAGTCAGCATTTAAGCTATTTATCAGAGGCGTTAAAATAATGCAGCCTTATCTTTGTTTGATGATCAAGGTAATTTCTTGAAAATATGCCCTTTCAAGGGAAGTATGGCGAAAATTAGACAAAATAATGAACATTATAAAGAAATAAAAACATTAAATATCTGGATATGAAGGAATAAATTACAATTTGCTTAAAATCTACTAATATTCAGTGATAGTTTTTCATAAGGAAAAAATTCCGTACTATTTGATTCATTCAATTTGTAACTTAATTATGTAAAAAATTTAATAATTTATATAGCAGTATTTGATTAATTTCTTAAAATTGAAAGACAAATATTATTTATTTTCATTGAATATAAAATGACACAATCGCAATTTAATTTTAATTAACATTCTATTAAATTTGTTTCCTTTCTCGAAATTTATCACACATAAACAAATTCTTCAAAATAAAGGAAAGCAATTAATTGTAACCTTGAAGTTATATGGTTTTGAAAACTGATTTCGTTTTTAATCTGTATTGTCTTGAAAATGATTACATCAGTGAACCATCGCATTATATTAATAATAGTATTCTTATAAATTCTTGATTTTCTTATTAATTTTAATGATGCAAGAACTCATATTACAATGAAAGTTTGTACATAATACAAAATTTTCGTATTTAAAACAGAAAAACTAACTAAATGTTGAAACAAGTAAGGCTAATTATACACAGATCCAAAAAGGAGTACATAGAAAAAAATGCGTATTTATTTGCAAGCCAGTTACGAACAATCTATTAAAACTATTTTTATAGTAAATTTTACTGCGAGAATAATAATATAAAAAATAAAACAGACCTGCTGAGAAACTACCTATCCCTTATATTCTTGATCATGAAAATTCATAAAATTTTTATTGTTGCTTTCCTTGTGGTGTAATGTTTTAAATGGTTTTTTGTGTAAGAAATAAAGCATTATTTTCTTGTCGACAAATGACTAATTTTTTTTATCTAATTATTAGCCAAAAATGCATTTCGAAGTGACAAATTTGAAACTTTAAATTTTTTCTGTGGATAATTTATGAGATTTTTAATACTTTATATAATTATATAAAGTAAAATGCTATTACATAAAATATATTAAGTTCAAAAGTATTTAACTGAAGCTATATGTTCTTGTTCTATTGAGAAATATTTAAATGAATGAGATTCATATAAATTATATTTTTAGTTACATGGATATAAAAATATTAGCTTTATCTTTACTGCATCTAATTTGACAAATGCATTTGTTAGTATTTTGCTTCTGTCTTGGATTATCTCAAAGGAAATGACAAATTTCATGGTTGATAAGGGTATTATTTTCTAAACTTTTAATAATTGTGACTCCAGATAATGTATATCGAAGACAAATTGATATTTCCTCGTCAAGCTCATTTAAAGGCTATAAAAATATCTAAATAATGTGAACACTATGTTAATTATCTAAAGTGTGCACTTTTTACAGTAAAATATTTAAATTTCAATAATAAATACACTTTATTAGTAATAAATTTTATACAAGTAATGCCATCAAATAGATAATTTAACACTTGTATGTCTTTGTAATACTTTTAGTATCTTTTAAATATTATTACTCGGTGAAACAAGATTTATAGATATTGTAGGGGGGGCTTAATGGGTCCACTTTAGGACAGATGCTATATGATAACAATAA
The DNA here is from genome assembly GCA_037975125.1 of Latrodectus hesperus. Classification (NCBI taxonomy): domain Eukaryota; kingdom Metazoa; phylum Arthropoda; class Arachnida; order Araneae; family Theridiidae; genus Latrodectus; species Latrodectus hesperus. Next base: position 54,130,192 of record CM075850.1, on the reverse strand, counting down.
TTGAATAACATTGTATAAAAAATAATAGAAATACTAAATTTTAATTTTAAAGTTAACATTTATTTTTGCAGCCTCTACAAATTTAAAAAGCAACAATTCTTTCAAATTCCATATTAACCCAAAAAGTCGTTCAAAGTTGTCGGCTTTCTATTTTTTTAGGCAAATTATTGATAAAACATTCATATTTGTTCAGTTAACAAAAATCCCAAACAGTGCTTTTTTTTGTATTCCGAGTCTCAAAACCTGGGCAAATTTTCTAATATTACTGGCACAAGCTAAGAGCCTTCTTGTATCGGATGCTTTTCCATCAATTTTTAATACAGAACAAAAGGATTGATGATATACGTTTTCATCAATCAATATTTGAGTCTTTTGGGTATTATCATCTATACATATCAAATGCGCAAAGTCATTTTCAATCATATCGAATGAAGTGAATACTTTTTCATCAAATTCGGATATAGACATATTTGCACGTGTTTTAACAAATTCACCATGAGAGAAAAAGTTTTAAATTCTTCTTTTAAAACTCGACCCCAAAAAACTTTTAAAAAATTGTTGGTACTAAAAGAGATTTGCCTTCTATGCTGACGTGCTTTCATTCATTTATTCCTTATATTCCATATTTTCCAAAACCTTGGTACGCATTTCTCTATAGTAATACGCCTTCATCACATGGATTATTTCTCTGATGCTTGGTTGAGTAAATATTGTAGTGTTATCAGGTAGTAAAATGAGTTAAATATGACACTTGTGGGATATTTACATCTGAGTAGGTGCATTTACATGTCGTTTTAAAAGTATGTAGGGATTATTTTTGTCATTCTTTTGAAATCCATACTTTTGCAGCTGGAAAAATCAGAATTATTTTCATTCTCAATGATGCATTAGAACAATATTTTCTATTTTTTTTTCTCCAGAGGTTAAACATATTCACCCTGTTCATTGCAATGAAGTTGATTTTTCCTATCCTGGGAGAAAGATCTTCAGCTTTGTTTCACTAAAGGAGACTTTATGTGCACATCCTTTTCTCTAACATAGAAACACTCAAATTAGGTTTGATTTCTTTATATTTCCCAGTATGCGTTCATGTTATCGTGATTCGTTTATTATTTTACAGAATAATGATTGAGATATTTTAATGCAGTTGCAGCATTGTTAATCTCACCTTGAGAAAATTACTTAAGCGTATCAAAATGTCAATTATATCCTTGAAAGTAAAATGACTGCGTTTTTGATAGCTAAAATGTTTGTACTATTGCAATGATGCTGCTGAAGAGAGAGGAAAATTCTACAGCTTGCAACACTCTAGTAGTTTTGCTTACTAATAATTAACTAAGCTCTTTTCCCGTTGGATACCCCCCATCTCTCTCAAATACGAGAGAAATCATCAGTTGCTATATGCCAAACCATTCGTGACGCGTATAAATAGAGCCCTCTTTTTAAAATTCTTTTTTAAAAGTTTGGAATTTTCGTTGATAGAACGAAAAAATTGAAAATAAACGAGAAATTGATAACAATAAATGAAGGCACTAATTACAAAACTGTTTTTTTTTAATATGTGTTAAAATACAAGCATTTGGGATTGCATGATTCTGATGAAATTAAACAAATTACAATATTATCCATGATTACACAAAATGGCATCTACTTTAGAGGATGTTCTCGTGTCATAAGATAAAACACCCAGAGACATACAAAAAAATGTCATTGACAGACTCGCACTCAGAAAGTATAGAAGTATCATTCTTCGTTTATAGCTAAAACCATCTGGGATTTTCAACTTCAAGGAACGTGGTTTTGTTCCTGGTCCTTGGTGAACCTTACATATATTTAAGATATGACTTCCTATTTTTGCTAACTGAATTAATTTTTAACAATTGACTAGCAGAACCAATTTTTGAAATGCAAAGAAACAATATCAAAAATATGAATAACAAATATAATAATATGAGAAATGTGAATAACATTTTTGATATTTGATCATTTTCAATTATGCATTTTATTTCTTAAATATTGTGTTAAAAAAGAAGGATTTTATAGATGACAATAAAATCATATGCGATTTGTTAATGGAACTTAAACTTTTAAGTGTCATTTGTGAAAACTATTGAATGTCATTGCTGTTTGAAGCCGTATTGCTCTATTTAAGAAAGTGATTATTTTGGTTATTCTGAGGTAATGGGCTTTTTACTTGACCCTACCGAAGAACCTAAAGTTTTATAAACCTAAAATCTGAATCGTTACTTATTGAACGCATTAAAATGGTGTTACTTTACTGTCGGAGTTTTATGCTTTATAATTACATAGTGTTAATATTATTGTTAATTTAAAAGTTCTCTGCTTAGTAACTTTTGTTTTCATAAGCATTCATCCCAATTTGTTTGCTTGATTTAATACAGAAAATAATGTCAGTTCAAATTTCAGTGACAATGATATCGACTACAAATTAAGAAATATTTACACTGGTAGAGTAAGATACTTAAGAATGACGAAAATATTTTGACTAAATACTTCCTTTTTTAACATTGAAAATACTGGAAATCAATTAAAAATACACGTCGAAAACAATATCAGATATTTCTCACTAAAACATCTAAATTGAGGAACAAAATCTATTTTGGACACAGATTTTGTTGTTTTATCTTAAGCATTATAAATAACAAGGAAAATAATATAAAATATCAAGAGATATAAAATTGAATGCGTGGTATTAAATTAAATTAAACTAATTAGTTAAGTATAGAAAAGGTATTGGAAATCACTCTTAAAGTAGAAGCAAGATCGGAATGCGAATAATAATGTTCGAGTATTCAAAATTAATTGTATTTGTAGAATTGTAATTAAAATTGTACATATTGATTTATGGATTTCTAAAATACTCAAGTCTACCTTTACATTTATATTTTTGAACTAAAAGTTTTCTTAAAAAGTATCTGGAAATTTCGTTAATTATTATAGTTTTTCATTTCATTATGTTATCAATATATTCGAGAATATTTAAAGATGAATTTTACACAGTTTTCTTGATTTGACATTATTGTTATTAGGTAAATATTAAATTTTGGTTATTTTTTCCATTATATTATTTATAACCCTTAAATTTAACAAGTTATTTATATAAGAAAGCGATTTTTTACACAAAACTATCTACACAATAAAAATATTTAAAAAAGGCTGTATTGTTAAATGATATTTTCAAAATTTTAGAATTTGTACATTATTTCTTGAATTATTGATATTATTATATTCATTTGGAATTAGAAATGAATGAATTCACAAATTAGAAATAAATGAATTTACAAATTAGATGATCTTAGAATTGAATATGCATTTAATTTATCCATCCACAACTTAAATAAAGAAGTACTTTTATAAAGCAAATTTTTTCTTTCATTATTATTTAGTTATTTTGACTTCTGAATGTTATATTCTAATAAGTCATGTTTTAGAGATCTATGCTTTTTTTTAACTATAAAATAATAAATTATTTTTAAGTTATGACATTCACAATTATGTATAAGAAATAAAAAGTAATTACAAAAATAAAATATAGTAAAAATTATACATTATAATTTTTATAGAATTAATCAATTGTTTTCTTAATATTTTATACATAATATTAATCTAATATAGATTTTTCGATGGAAGCCTTAAATATATCTGTATCCGACGATGATGCAACTTTTAAGCTACAGAAATGCCGTCAGAATCAATTTGCCACTTCTGAAGGTTTCCTTTTAATTAATTGCTAGACATCTTTGTGATCGAAGCAAATAAGCTATTTTCTTTTGATGTGGGTTATAGTAAAAAAGCTACTAGTCCTCTATAAAGAAGACATGGCAAATAAATATTTTTTTTACTTCAAATATTGCTCATTTCAAGAGAGAATTTGTTAAAAAAAAGTTTTGTCTAAGAGAATGCACTTCACTAAGTACTTAGCTAAATAAATATTGTAATATTTATGTGGTTTTCAAATATTTTGGAAGTAATTTAGAAAACTTTAAAAAAATATGAACTGTGTAACAAAAATACTATAGTTTATTAAAAAATATGTTTTAATAGATCTTTGTATACTTCATATAATATTTTATTTTAAAGTTTATTAATGCAAAAGTATTTATGTATTAAATTATTTTGTTTGAATAAAAACATTAGCGATTGAAATCGCAATAGTATTAATAATGATAGTTGTGGTTCATTTGATAATGTTAGGAATATTCTATAGTTATATAAATTCATCATAAACTGTATGAAATAAAATGTAAGACTTAATAAAATTTTTATCATAATTATCTTAAACAAAGGATACGGTTCGCCTAATACAAAGTTTAAATTATATTTTACATTTAATTGACAGTTGCTAGTCGTTATTTTAGATAAACATGTGTTATAACACATTGTGGTGTTAAAAATATTTACCTTATTTTTTAACAACCATGCCTTAAACTGCACTTATCATTATCTCTCGTTAATCCTTGCTGAATAGTTTTTGAAGAACGTTGGCATATTTCGATTAAACTGAATTTATTATAAAATAATGCTTGTAGATTTGAGTTTAGTTGAATAACAGTCCTCACATGTTGGATATGCTTATTTTAACTTAACATTTCCAATGCAACAGCTGTTAAATGGATTTAATATTATTCATGAAATTATTTGCAATTATTCATAAAAATATTTGCAAAAAGTAAAAAATATTTTTTTTCGTTTAAAAAGGCGTCTTGATGTATGTGTGTGATTTGGGATATTAAAAATATATTTTCAAAATTTATAATAAGAATATTTTAATACTAAAAAAGTAAATAATTAATTTGAACAATTGATTGGGGGATTATAATAAAAAATTAACAGGCAATATATAAAATTATACAAAAATCGTTTCTTTATTTGATAATTTGTAATCGCATACTGGAAAACTCAATCTTAGCTAAACAAACAACAGTTGTAATGGCAAACAAAATCAATCTACATTAAACACACTATGGCAAAATTATTTTCACTGATGTTTTGTGAAGTTGATGGTATCAATTTTATTAATTATCTCTTTTTCATTAAATATCTTGCTCTTTTTTATTGATTATCTTGAGATGATGCTCAAAATCCATCTGGTTATTGACCATTTTTTCTGGATGTATTTTCAAATATGTTCCATTTCATTATGTAGTTCTATCAACCAATAGTCATCTGCCTAACTGTAAAGAAAGTTAAATATCCAAATAGTAATCTTTCATTTCATAATTATTAAAAAAGAGCAAAATTTTATTGAAATTTTTTGTCTCATTGAAACTAAATGCACATCGGAAAGTTCTGTATGTAGCTTATGAATTAGAATTGTGTTTTTCATATTAGTAAAAAAGATTCCTCAGAAAATTTCTGAGAAATGTTCCAAATAAGCATCTTTATGTGTTTCTAAAAGTTGTAAGCAAATCAAGAAATTTATAATTGACTTGAAAAGAGGAAATATAGAACTTATAACAAAATTAACATAATAGCGTTGAATGAAAACAAAGATGATATTTGAAGTTAAGTTATATATTTAATTATAAAATTAATTTTTCATGAGATGACGATAGTATTGGTGAGATTAGACGTCTTTAGTTAAAAATGAACTAATTTTGCATAATATTTTAAGTTTTATTGAATATAATTTATTGAAGATAAAAAATTTTTAATGCAAATTCCTCCGAGTGAGACTGATTTTTCTCTCAAAAGAAAATACTGGTAATGTTCAATCCGATATATAGTGCTGTTGACACTTGATTTATCTTGTTGATAAAACTACATTATTATTGTGATAAAAAGCAGCAAGTTATTTAATTTTTTTATCGAGAAAAATATATTAAAGCCTAGTCACATTAATCAACACATATTAGATATTCATTATAATTCTATCTCAACTTGTTAATTTGAAAATTCAACAATAGAAAAAGTGTTAAAATAATGGAAAATCATACTTTGTGACTTTCTTTTATTTTAACCCTTTTTTGTTGTCAACATGACTTCCCTCATTAGTAATAAAATTCGGAACATTTTACTACAATTCGAAAATTAAATGAATAGTATATAAGGAAGAGAATTCAATAACAAAGCTGCAGAACAAAGCAATTTAATATTAAATGAAACCTTCCATACGCACATGCGAAGAATGCATACAAAATGCTTTATTTTGTGACTGAATTTGAATACTGTTACATCCCCCAAGGTGATACTTTTAGACGAAGCTCAAGATACGTATTGCGCTGATAGAGTATCCATGTCAATGTGATTATAGCAATCATTGTTACTTTGTTGCACGTCTTGTGATGTAAATGTGTTCAAATTTAAAAGAAATAATCTGCATTATACAATCTGTTATTCATATTTCTACAATCAAAGTGATTTCTCATATAATATTGCTGCTGCTCTAGAGCTTTATTGTTGATTTTTTTCTATATCATGTGTAGATTTTGAGATAGAACCATTATTTTTTAAATTTTCACACTAGAACAAATTAATAAGCATTATGTGTTTTCTTCATATTTCTATAATAAAATTTCTTGTATAATAATACTGCTGTTCTATAACTTTATTATTGACGTTTTTCTTGCCTCATGTGTAGATTTTGAGATAGAACCCCGCTAATTTCCAAATTTACCACTTGCAAGTTGTCACGCTCCGTAATGTGTACCCATTTTCACATACCTCGACATTTTTATTACAATAATGATTGACATTCCAAAGTTAAGGGTGGGAGAACTATGTATTTATTAATTCGGCACCCTGAATACAGGGACTATTTAAAATGATGTAAAACCCTTGCAGTAAACATCGATTTTCAAATGATAGTATTGGACTAAAATATGTAATTAACAGTACTTTATACTACATTGTTACGTACTCAAGAGTGTATGGGAATGTATTTCACATTGTTGTTTGTATAATTTCATTTCAGATGAAGCTAAAATGAAAGACGTGTTCTAGTTCCAGTAAGAGCTGGTAATGGAAGTCAGATGTCGAAAGTCATTATAGCATACAAGAATGATGGCAAATAGCTTGTTGCGTAACAGGGGAAAAGTGTCTCGCAGATAATGTCCCATGCGAGCTGAAATTAAAGTTCCTAATAGTTCCAACCGAGGAAGTGTAAGCTTCTTTAATGGAGCTAAACGCGATTTCGACATAACGAATCTCGTTTCATACTCATCTGAGTGCTTCATTCGAAAATAACATATTGATCCATAACATCACGTCCGGGTCACCAAGATGTTGCGTTGCCAATTTGTTGCGTGTGTGTTTCCTTTTGTGGCTACAAAAACTACTACGACTTTAACTTCCGCTGTTGTCGCGTGCGGTGAAAAATGTTGTTCTAAATAAAAGACCGCTCACGACGGAGAAGTGGAGCTGTGTTGATGTATCTGCTTTCGTATTGTTTTAATAATAGGTTTAATTTTCCAATATCTCAATTAGGGTACTGAAAATCGCTCATTTTTTTCTTTGAAATATTTTAATCTGAAATTACAAAATGACTACGACCGAAGTTAACAGAATAGGTCTAAAACTGCCGCCTTTTTGGAAACAAAATATTCAGTTATGGTTTATACAAGTTGAGAATGCTTTTGAGCTTTCTGGGATTTCTAACGACGTTACTAAATATGCCAGTTTGGTCGCGTCTATCGATTCCGATACGCTCTCCCACGTTAGTGACGTTATATTTAATCCACCCGACACTGATAAGTACAACCACAAAAATGGTTGCGAACAGATATGTTTGGCCAAACCAAGGACTGTACACAATGGGCACGTGCGTGTATTCCATGTCAACGGGCGAAAGTGACTCGTCATGCTGCGAGCCCCATTGGAACATTTATTCCTCCAAGTGAAAGGTTTGAGCACGTGCATTTAGATTTGGTAGGTCCACTGCCTGTTTCCCGTGGTTACTCTTATGCCTTAACGATGATTGACAGATTCTCACGTTGGCCAGAGGTTGTGCCAATCGAAGACATCACAGCCGAAACGGTGGCACGAGCGTTTGCAAATGGGTGGATTTCCCGATTTGGGGTGCCAGCCCGTGTAACCACAGACAGAGGACGACAGTTTGAGTCTGAACTTTTCGCGTCGCTGGCAAAACTTTTTGGAATTTCCAAATTACGCACCACCGCGTACAACCCAAAGGCAAACGGAATGATAGAACGTCTGCACCGTCCCTTGAAAGCCGCCATCCAGTGCCACATGACAGAGCGTTGGGTTGACGTGCTCCCATTTATCCTTTTGGGGTTCCGTTCAGCATTAAAGGAAGACATCGGCGCGACATCTTTCGAAATGGTGTACGGCACTAATCCACGACTTCCTGGGGAGCTCTTTGGAGTAAAATCACCAGATGCCACTCCCAGCGCCTTTGTCGAAACTCTGAAGGAAAGCATGCGTCGCTTACAACCAACACCGGCTTCAAGACATGGACAAAAGTCCACTTTCATGCACGCGGACCTTAAGACTTGCTCTCACGTCTTCATTCGAAATGATGCTGTTCGACGCCCACTACAGCCCACATTTGATGGACCTTTCAAGGTACTGGATAGAAATGCAAAGTACTACACTTTGGAGCGAAAAGGCACTTAGCTTACAGTCTGCATTGACCGGTTAAAACCAGCATTTGTAGTCAACGATTCGACTCTATCACATCCGACAGAGAACTGTTCTCCACGAACTGAGGCGTCAAAAGAAGAAACCAGAACCAGGTCGGGTCGTCGAGTCCGCTTCCCAGACCGTTTGTCGTGTCTTGTGACACTGGAGGGGGAGTCTGTGGCTACAAAAAATACTACGACTTTAACTTCCGCTGTTGTCGCGTGCGGTGAAAAATGTTGTTCTAAATAAAAGACCGCTCACGACGGAGAAGTGGAGCTGTGTTGATGTATTCGTTTTCGATACGTGTATTTCTGTAATTACATTTATGTGTGTGTTGTGTGCAATAAAAAAATTATCAAAAATGCTAACCTTGTAAGCGTTATTACTTCAGTTAAAATGCGAACTTTGTAAGCGGTATTACTTCAGTTAAAATGCGAACTTTGTAAGCTTAATTGCTTCACTTTCATTAATAAGCCCTATTGCCTTTAATATTTTATTTTAACAAAAGCAATTAACAAATAACAATTTTCATGATTGTATTCCATAAAAATAAGTTCCACACCATAATACTCTGGTGCCAGTACGGTCTTCATTCGACCGCATCCAAATAGCAACTGAGCTTGATTCCCCATCGGATAGGGAAGATGCGCTTCTCATTCTCCTTTAGGGATTTACTGTGGCGGAGTTACCACACATGCGAGGCGGAATAGTGGAAGGAAAATCTAACTCCCTGCGTCAGATAGGCAGACATTAAAGGGATTGTGGCCACCAGAAAGAAGACCACTGTACCAAAGGTGACTGAGTATAGAAAAAACAACTGGACAGAAAGAGGTGCGATTACATAATCCCTTGTGACACATATAATTCAGAAATGATGAGTGCAATGGATTATGAATCAGCAGAAATATGCCTTTTTGCCTGATGAACATATTCCTTATTTACGATGATGGTATTGGTTTACATGTAGTGAATTTATTAAAGTGAAGCATAGAGAGGATTTCGTAATGGATTGGAATCTCACCACATGACTAGGCATAAGTTCTCATCCCACTTACATGATGAGGTTATCAACATTAATTATGTTACTAGCCGACGAAGTGCATTCTACTGTGCAAACAGGGAGGTGAATACATCTGATCGATCCTCAAAAGCAGGTGTAAACAATGATAATTCCTCGTAGTTGAACTGTTTATTCATAGTTTTGAGAACACAGAACTGACGTGCTTTGCCTACCAAATTACTTGGCTTAAACATTACAAATCTCTTATGTTCTATATTGGAAGAAAGAGTGAAGTTACGTAACCCTCCTTTGTCGTTTTTCTGGTAGTCAGTATAGTTTCCGCAAGAAAAATGACCTCGTATCGCGTGACAGAACTTATATATGTCCCTTTTGTAAGATATATATATATATATATATATATATATATATATATATATATATATATATATATATATATATATATATATATATATATATATATATATATATATATATATATATATATATATATATATATATATATATACATATATATATATATATATATATATATATATATATATATATATATATATATATATATATATATATATATATATATATATATATATATATATATATATATATATATATATATATATATATATATATATATATATATATATATATATATATATATATATATATATATATATATATATATATATATACACACACACACACAATATACACACATTTTCATGTAGCATAAATATGCGAATACTACTTGAATAAAATTTTTACTTCTGAAAAATATTTCATTTCCAGTATTTTGAAACACTTGTTAAGTAGGTTTTTGTCATTTAGGGACACGTATTTGGTGATGATTCGTAGAAGAATTTCATTTAACGCTCTTTTCAGATTCCACGTCTACTTCCTATCTATTAAATTGCCCAGACTATTTTCTCTTAACAAACTGCTAGGAAAAAGGGTTTTAAAACATATCCGCAGGAAGTGGTCCGAAAAGGGGAGATATTTGCTTTTTTTATTTTTTATTCAGTCGACACGTCTCGTATCCCCTGATTGCGATGCTCCGGACATTTCCAACGGATGTTAATAAATCTAGAAGTGACGTCACTTATTTGAAGCTCTCTTATTGGCTAGTTCCGATGTCGATTGGGGGCTTGGTTCGCCAAACAACTAGGAGGTAAACAGTAAGACAGAGATATTCTTGAAACAATTCACGTGTTCGATTTAGGGAAGATTGTTTCTTTTCTGCAGAGAAAACAGTTGCATTTAAACATACCATAGGAATATTGCTCAATTTTGGATATTGCCGGAATCAAGTAACTTTTGAACACCTTCGATATTTATTATTTCAATCAAAAGCAAGAAACATTTATAATTATTCCTTTAATTTATTGCTTATTTTAATATAGTTATTTTCAATTATATTTTAGTTGAATAATGTTTTAGAAATAAGTTTCAATAAAATTATTATAATTTTTTTCGATCGAATTTTAAAAATAAAAATTTTCGTACTGTGTTTTTTATATTAAATTTATACAGAAGCGAAAAATAAAATACTGATATCAATAAGAAAAAATAATTAAATTAAACTTCCGTTTGCTATATATTGAAACAAATAATTAAATTTGAAATTTGTAGAATGTAAAGCAATTTTGCAAAAAATCTGAAATTATTAGAATAATTAGTAAATAATACCAAATTCTTCCCAAATTAATTACTTTAACTCATTATAGTTAAAGCAACATTTTCAAATTCACTTTAGATAGAAAAAAATTAAATTTAAATAGAAAAAAATATATTTTAACTATTTAAATTTAATTCGAGGAAAATAATTTGTTTTAGAAATCTGTAAATGTGCTACAATTCAATTAAAACCAGATATAACATGACTTTTATTAATGAATCATGAATTATATATATTTAAATGAACTATAATACATGATTTAATTATTTCAATCTATTTATTTGTATTGGGGTAACAAATAATTTTTATTAAAATTTTAATTTTTGTAATTTGGCATATTAATAAATGCATTTTATTTTAAAAAGCTGATAAAATATACTAGAAGAAAAAGAATTTCCGTCATTATCAGAAATATAGAACAGCACTCATTTTTAAATCAATTTAAGGAATTGATTAAAGTTAATTTAATAAATTTAAATAGATTTATTTAAAAATAATTCTTTAAGTAAACCACAAGACTATTACAATTTAGTGGCATTTTCTATTTGACTCCGCAAATTAATTCAAATAACATCCTGTAAATTTGATATTTAAGAACATATAATAAAATTTGCAGTTAGTTTATAAAAGTGATTATAATAATTATAGTGAAGTGTTGTGCAATAAGAAGATATATGAAACAGATATTTTTTATGGTATATGTTAAATACTTTTTGATAGAGTTTCCTTCTGAGGTTTAAGATTCAAATTGATTTTATTATAAGGAGATGGAATATTTTGTTAGGATGTTTTATTCAAAATTAGTTTTCAACAGTTATTGTGTTTCACGAACAAGTTCAAAGTGTTACTTTTGTTCTATAAGATAATAATGACACATCAAAAATAAAAAATAATCTGCAAATAGCTATTGCTGCTAATTTAAATTTCTATATTTCGTAAGGAAAACTTTCTTTCAAAAATTTCTGAAAAATAGAGCCAATGATTGTGGTAATTTTGAAAGAAATCATGCATTCATAATGAATTGTGAATGTTATATGTACTATTTTTGAAATAAGTATTTTTTCTTGTCAAATCTAATGGATATCAAAGTGGATTACATGAAGCAAACTCATAAAAGCGACTAAAGCAATTAAAGAAAAGAACAATTCTCCAGTTGACTCACATGATTGGATTAAGCAACAATTGATGCGAGAAAATTAAAAAAAATGATTCGTAAAGAATCACTTAGAATGTGCTACATAGTAAAATTCGTTGATATAAAATGAGTTGATTACCTTAAATGATAATTTTTCGACTGACGAAAAGTTTTTAAAATCTGCGAGAAAAATACCAACCATTTCCTTAATGTAATCTGTGTTCAGGAGTGGATAATTCATAACAATCTGAAATATTGTTGAGCCGTGCAGTTTGACCTTCTTCAAAAATGCAAAATGCTTCAAGTCCTTTAGTGCCCAACTCTCCATCTGAAGACGTTAATTTTAAAAATATATCATGGGACGACGCAACGTGGATTATGACCAGCTCCTTCATCATTTTTACCATGCAGTCTGGTGAGTATTTTATTTCAATTTCAGCAGATTTTAATAATTTTTTATATTTTATTCCTCATCAAATAATTGGTATAATTTATGTATGGAAAATACATGTATTTCTTTATGATTGATTTTACATGGTGTGATTTCACAGTTTTTAGATATATTGTTCTGGTATAAGTGGTATTTCCATTACTAATATCTTAGAAACTTTACCCTAGAATTGTTGAAAAGCAAAATCATTTACTAAAATTTATAATATTATATATAAAATAATAACTAAAGGAGTAAACAGTAAATTTTGAATTTATCCAACAAGATTGATTATATTAAATAATATGCTTTTTCTACTTTGTTTTAAAGCATTCTGTGAGTAATATAAAAGCTTAAAACATAATTTGTTTTAATATGAATCTCAACTTATCATTTTATTGCCTTCATTTGTAAATACTTATTAATATTCACGAATGGGAATAGTAAAATATGATATACTTCCTGATATATTTTTCTATATTTACAAATGATATCAGTGAAATAGTTTAAAACTGATATCGTAATTTTTAGTAAAAATGTATTTTCATTATGTTTAATGTGACCGTATTTCCTCAATACTTTATTTTTAATTAGTCACCATTGCGATATAGAAAGTAATATTATGCTTTCCCATACACTGGTCTAAATTTAAATTTTAAGTGTGTATGTATTGGAATTTCACTGCTTCTCAAAAATTATTTCCTGCTACTTTCGTATGGACTGATATTATTCAAATATTCAAATATTATATATCTAAATATTCATCTTATTTTCGTCTTAGGAATAATATAATTTTAAACTAATTTACAAAATTTAATTCCGCTTCTTTTGTATAAGCAAAGCAATATAAATTAGAAATATATTTGGTAATTGTCATCTCATTGTTAAAATATAAAGTATTTATATCTTTTTGATGAAAAGTCTGAGGCATGGAGATAACAATTTTCTCTTAACTATATATTTTTCACAATGTCACTCCATTATTTATTTCTCCTTCTTGATAAAAACATTGTACTTGCTTTTTTTTCATTGCTTCAAAATGCATAACTTAAATCAGATAAACATTTAAAGAAAACCAGGATATTTAGTATATTTTCAGAATAGTATTTATGGTGTTAACATTTATATTCATACGTTTTTTAGCTCATTTAAATTTAATGGCGAAAATATCAATGATGGAATTCGGGCGATATAACCGTAAATGTATCCTACTTAATTATCACTTTAAAATGATCTACGGCAACCTTTCTTTGGTTATTCCCCTTAATCATCTGCTTATAAGGAAATTGCTATTTTATAAAAAAAAAAAAAACATGCGTGTTACCACAATGATTTTAAACAGATTTTCTTACAATTAACAAATTTAGTTTTTATGTTTAAAAGATTTGTTATTGTTAAAATGATTTTGAAATTTCTCTGTAGTCTTTTGTAGTTTATCTTAGAATTAAGTATTTTTTTATTATATAAGAAATGTATTTTTATTCATAAAACTTTATATCATGTTTTAAAGATCCATCGAAAACTTATCTTATTTTTGTTTCACTTGTCGAGAAAATATTATCCCAGACAAATTCAATTTCCTATCTAAAACGTGACTAGATAGTAAAAATGCAGTTTCAAAAATAGTTACATAAGGGTTGAACAATTATGTTCTTTTCATTTCTTACAATAAAATTGGTTTTATATTTATTAAAGAGTTCATATATAAGATATGTCATATATAATATAGTTAGAAGTCACAGAATCACAATTACTTGTCATTTGTTCAAAATATACTTTCCATATCCGTGTAGGTGCAATATAATTGCAATAATTATCTGAAACAAATGTAACTTTCATTTAATAGTTTAAAAACAAACATAAGTTTAATTTTATGATTCAAAGTTAAATCACAATAATAATTAAAAATTTTATGACCATTCATAAAAATAGACTATGCCAAAAATTATATATGTCTTAATTATTCTTAAGAAATAACAAAATAATTAATATACATTTTGTGGGGGAATAAAAAAATGAAGACAACTATGATTTAAGAAAAAAAATTTATTCAATTAATCGATTGCTGAAAATTTGATTTGACTGTTTTTTGAATCCATATTATTTCAAATAAAGTTTTTCAGTCAGCTATTTTGGAAAAAATCTGCTTTAAAATACAATACAGAGTGTTACAAATGTAGGCAAACTCTAAACAATCTCTGACTTTGGAGTTCGTATGCTTCTTGTGGACTTCACAATTATGGGTAAAATATAAATTCTATAAAATTTAAATTACAAGTATATCAAATCAGCATCACTTATTTAAAATAATTAATTTCATTATTTATTTTTTTATTTATAAGACACTTATGTAAATACTTTAAGTTAAAAAATTACATAAAATATAAATGAGATTCTTTTTAAAGAACTCTGATCTGAATTTATATTACTTTAAGCTCGTAAAAAATCTAATATAAAAATAGTTTATCAATAAATGAATTTGAATGTAGCTTTTGAATAAAATTGAAGTATTAATGATGTTTTTGATAGTTTTTTAGTATAGCAGTTCCTGGCTGATATAACTATATACATTATGAATTAATTTCCCTCTATGATTTACAAAAATTAAAGTTTATTACCGAAGATTTTTGATCTTTGATAATCCTTGTCAAATGCGTATAGATTTTGAATTAAAATTAAAATTTTTATCATTGTGGAACCTCTATATTTAAGAAAATTTAAGTATTTTGTAAGACTTATAAGACATTCAAGCATTAAACAATAGAAAAAAGTAAAGATGTTTTCTGTAGAAAAATTAATAAGATATCATGTATTTTTAAATCACACCTATGACTTACCTGACAAGGCATGTATTGCAATTTGTTTTTAATCTGTCTGCACTATATGAAAGATTGATTTTAATTCAAATATTTAAATACAATCCATTTTTTATTGGCAAAACACATTTTTAAAGTTAAAAATATAATTCTAATAAAAATTTCTGAGTTTTACATTAAAAAATTACAGTGTTGTCATATGCTGAAAAACAGATTTATTTTTCATGTTTTTTTATCACAACATGATTTAAAGAAATTAAACTTGAAATGCATTGAACACACATCTTGGAATACCTTTTTAAGCAAAATGATATACATATCGCGAAATAACCAAATCAAAGACTAACATTATAATTTGAATTAGTTTAACAAAATATTTATTCTGATAGAAAGAGGACAGGTTCTTCAATGAAAAGTATGATTTCTTCTGAAAGTTATTTAATTAGAAACAGTTGTTCATTTTATCCTCTAAATTAATGCAGAGATAAATGCTTGTTCTGTTTGCCTGATAAGTGTTTTTGAGCCGTTGGGTAAAATGAAAATGCCTGTTGATTGCATTCAGGAATACTATATAGGACAGAGTCTTAGAGAATATATCAGAGATAATATGTTTTGTTCTCTATATCTTTTCTAGGAAGCATGTATGGAGCACAACATGCCCTTAATAGTCATGCATGAATAAAATGCATGGATGCATAGATCTGTTGGATTATGATAAAATATGACTATGATTTATCAGGATGTTGATACAATAAACTATATTATTACTTTAGTTGTAGAAAAATAGGATACTCCGTCACTATGCATGAGATTCATATGAACTATTTATTCTCGATTGTACTATTTACTCTGTCCTTAGCAGTCATCTATGAATAAGAGGGATATATCTGATGGATTGTAATAAAACATGACTGATTCATGAAGATCTTGATACGATAAACTGTTATCACGTTAGTTGTATGAAATATACGAAATGATACTATATCACTATGAAAAAGATTCCCATGAACTAGTTATTCTTAATTATAGAAAGTGATTTTTCTGAACATTTTCTGTTGAGAGTATTATTTTCTTTGTTCTCTTTAACTTCAGCTGGTATTCTCATGCAGTAATGATGATGTAATGATAGTCATCAGTAAATGTGACCCTGGATTACTGCAACCAAAACTTTCAAATGAATATGCTGATCAGATCGACATAAACTTTCACAAAATTGAAGTGTTTGTAGTTTTAACAGGCTTTGTGTGTGTGTGTGTGCTGTAGATCCAACATATAGTTTAACCATTAAAAATTGAATCAAAGATAAAAGCGCTAAATTTTTTTATACCAAATACAATTTACAATTTCTTTATAATGTTGCGTATCTATTTTTTTTAAATGTGAAATCTTTTATATAACTAACATAATATACACAATAATTTATCTTCTCAAGTCTTCCGAGACTGCAAAATCATTCAGCATACCCTTGTTTATGATAACTTTAGCGAAATTTTACTTTATACTTTAACATATACATACTCATATTTTTGGTAACTTTAGTAAAATTTAAGATTACACTTTGAAGGAAGTTTAGGTTTATATTTTTAGTAAAATTTTAATTCCTTTGTTACCAAATCATAGAAGTATCCAATTGTTTTATAATAATGATATTCATATCAACAATATTTTTATTTATATTTTACTTTAAAAGTTTTTCATTAAGAATGAAAATTTATGTCATTATTTTAATGATTAATATCATTAGAAGATTATTATTCAAATGCCGCTATTTAGAATTATGAATAATATAAATAGCAATTAACATTCCATTTAAATAAAAGAGATCTAATTAAACAGAACCCATTAGATTAATTTTTTTCGCCTGAAATGTAATTTTCAATAAAACCGATAAACGAAACAGAAAAGAGAAGTTAATAAGGAACAGAAAAAGAAAATATTTGAAATTGTTTATTTTAAATTTGGGAACAAATCATTACTGTAATCGTTCGTTAATATTCTTTGCTATAAAATTTTTAAATCTTGAAGTATACATGAGTATGTTATTTGATAAAAATGAGATTAAAATTATATTTTATTATAGCGAGAACTTGAAAATGTACATTTTATAAATGCGTATATTTTTAAACTACTTTTTTTCAAAAGATTGATGACAAAATTTTGAGCTTATAATTTTAAGGAAAATTATATTTTATCAGTTTCAAACTCCTATTCAAAGAAAAATTATAGATTTTCCCATGAACTATTTATTTCAATGTTGACACGCAAATCATCGTAATTCAATAACTATATAATTCTTAAGACAACAAGTACATCTTTCAGTTTTCTTTTATTTCTTATATTTCATCAGGCATTTATTACTTTACTTATAAGAACACATAATGATGAATATATTATTAAAGTTTTAAATAAGTAAATGTTATGTAAATAAAAACTTTTGTTTTTTTTAAGCAAACTGTAAAGTATATGAAATTGTTTGCTTAAAATATTAAAATTTATTTTAAGAAACTTCAATTTTTCTCAGATTTCAAAAAACAACAAATTTGAATTATTGTATGTGATAGGAAATTAAATATTTCTCTAAATGAGAAAAAATTTAAATTACATTTAAAATTTAAATGTTAAATTTAAATTTTTAATTTTATATTTTGAAATTTATCAAAAATTATAAATCAGAATTTATAGCAAAAATTTTAGATATGTGTTTGTTCTTTTAGTTAGTAAAAGCTATACACAATATATATAATTATGATTTAAAATTGTAGAGAGTAATATTCTTAAGTTGTATAAACTGAGATACATTGCATTTATTATAAATTTAGTTTTAATGTTTATTTATAAAATGAATTTTGAGAAAGGTTTCTTTAGAGTGATGAAATATATACTACAAAAAATCAATCTATATTATACGCAATTTATACTTCTGTTAATTTGTGAAAAGTAATTTCTTATAAATTTTTAAATGTTTTGGGCAAAGGAAGCCACAAATGAGCTACTAAATGTTTTTGTTTAATAGATAAGTTTAATTTTAATTTACATTGTTATGAATATATTTAATATTGTATTGTTTACAAATTTTATATTAAATGAACTTTTTTTCCTATTTACGGCATATTGATTCTTGTTTTCAATATTAGTATCAAAAGATTTGAAGGGAAACATAAAAGTTAAAAATTCATTAGAAATATAAGTGATTTGATAAAAATATATTTTTTCTAAAAGAATAAATATATTAAAAATTTCTGGAAATAAAATTAATGCTTCATATATTTCCTGTTTATGATGAAGTTTTCAGGTGTGAATTTTCATATGTTACATTTACCTGAAAATATTTACGTTAGGTAAGTAAATGTTAAAAATTTTATGAACTACTTGAAAATATTTATCGTTTTATTGTTTTCTTTTGAAATATTAGTAATAACTGTTAATAAATGCATTAAAATAAATAGATTTTATATAAGAGTACTTGAAATTAAATGATAATGGATTCAAAAGCTCTTATAGGGTTCAGTATCAGTTATTTCTTAATGACATTGATAAATGTTTCTAATTGCATTTTTATCTTCTAAATCATACTTAATCTTTTCAATTTCACAATTGTTTCATGCTGAGTTTCATAATGTCATAATCCTACCTCAGAAATTTTATTACATTTCTTTCATTAAATTTAAGAGATAAGAGATTTTATATAACAAATTATCTTTAATATTGTCATCTCTGTGCATGTGTGTGTCTTATTTTAATATTAAATTTTGACGTTTTCTCCCTTTATTTCATGTAAAATATTTATCTAGGCAAATTAAATTTCAGATCATGACAGAATAATGATGACTAATAGAGTTCTACTGCCTTACAGGGAGCGTGAAATGTAGGAATGTTCAAAAATTCTGTCAAAAACTGAAAACATCTGATCAATGATTGAAATATTTTTGTACTGAAACTACTTTTTTTACACACAAAAGAATACGGGGAATAATTATTACAAAATAATAATATGCAGTTTAAAATTTTTTCAAGTTAACATCACTGAACCCTATTATGGATTCTGTTAAGAAAATATTAAAAAACATTGTATGAGCTATTTAACTGAATTATAACTAATTAGTTTTATTAGTAGTTTTAAAATTTTCATACTAAACCTAAAACTCACAAAACAATAATTGTGAGAAACCTCATAAATATCAAAAAAGAATTATAACCATTTATGATTACTATAAAAATAATAACAATTAGTAATTAAAAATATTTATTTTTAAGTATCTCATAAAGCCCAATAGTTATTTTGTACTATACAATGATTATATGAAAGAGCAGATATTAAATCGATATTCAAAGAACTCATTAAGAGCAAGATATGAAAAGCAAAAATTCTGAGTTCAAATTATTACTATTAAAATGAAATAATATTGAAACTTTGAGCAAAATCCTTCACTTATTCCTGTATATAATGGTCTCTGGGTCACATTAAAAATAATGATTTTTGTGTCAAATTATAACACAAGTATGTCACAAAAAGTCATAAGAAATATAAAATGACGTTAATAACTAATTTAGATACACGAGCAGATATTTAGATTACATGATTATATGACATTTACATATAATTTTATTATTTGACTAAGGTGATTGTGCAGGAAAACCTTTGGGATAAACAATAGTGCTCAAAGAACTTTAAGAAAATTTGAAACAGTGGGATTTAATGAACGCTTTGAAATCATATAAACACAGCTGATTTAATGCATAAATCTAATTATTCGGAGGAAGAAATCTTCTGGCGAATAGTTCTAGAAAGTTCCTTTATTTTATAAATACTCATAACGGAAGAGTTATTTTTCATCAAAGTAATTAATATGGGAAATTCGCTGTCGTTATAATGTTTTTCTCGTAGATGCCTCGTCATTTAGAAAATAATTTTGCCTGTTAAAATAATTTTGTTGTTACATGGTTTTTGATGTTAGTTTCATGTTGTTCGGTTAAACAGAAGAACTAGTATAAGTTGATTGTGCTCTCACCATTCGTTGAATGATCTGCAATAACGCACAATGAATTGTGATATCTACACAAACTTGATTATTGCATACTTATATTTCCGCATTATGCATACTGCTTCCTTTAAGAGAATGAAACAAATGACATGCTTCCGAAATAATATGAACTAAATATACATGTAAATATCTCTGTATTAATTTCCTTGTTGTTCTTGTCTTATTGCCTTTCATAAATGTATTTTCGTGTCACAAATATTTTACAATACCATTCATATTATAAAGTTTCACTTTGTTGCTAATTAAGATGCAATTTATTAATTCTTAAACATTTGGTTTGAAATCATATTTTAAGCTTTCAGAGTCTTATTCCTAGTCGACAAATTGTATAAATGGATTTCTCGTATCTTAATCATAACATTTTCGTTGTAAAAATTTAAATTAATCAAGCACTAATTTTTAAAGACTACCAAATTCTCAAAGTGCACTGAAATGTTTTTCATAATAGCGCATGAAATAACTAAAGTGTGTTTATTGAAGGAAATAATGTTTAGAATATATACAACTACTAGAAAAATAGTTGTTAAGTTGTGGAATTATGCATCCTTAACTCATAGATACTTAAAAACGCATAAAATCATAATCAAATTATAAATATGAGACCTTTACAATTTTGTTTTACAGAGGAAAACGCTAATATTTCATACAAAACTTCTCTTTTAATATGTTTAATAGTTTCTAACATCGTCAAATCCATCAGAACATCCGTGCTACTTTAATATTTAGAGATCAATGTATGTTAGTGAGAATCAAATTATCACAATTTCCTTTCATTTGATTAATATGCATTTATTGAATCAATGAAAATGCCGTCAAGTACTAATGTGAGGACAAGCTATATTTACTTTGAAGACAACCCTCGATGAGAATAGTGAAGATGTGTTTGGTAATAAAATTTATTACTGGAACTAGAATGTCTCGCAAATGTCTCCATTGCCCAGTCAGGGGATCGTTTTATCACCGGATTCGTTCCCAGTTTATGGCGGGAGAATGAAAAGATGTACTCATCCTTGGTTATTCGTCACTATCATTGATTTTTTTCTAAATGCTAAATTAAAACACTATTGATTCTGTGAAATATTACACTCCTTCCATAAAGGTCTACTTAAGTATCCGGTTACATGCAATAAAAGTATATACCTAGAACTCTCTATTTTTGAGTTTAAATTTACTTAGGCTTTATAGGAATATAATTGTAACTAACTAAATATTTAACTCTTATAGAAAATAATGTAAAATAATTAAGAGATAAATAGAATGCTCAATGTCATGTTCACAAGCAACAGGGGGAAATGAATTATATTTATTTTGTACCGGGTATTATATAGGGAATAAATCCACTACACACCAGTAAATAGACATCAAACATTAATAACTCAAATGAAACCCTTTAAAATGTTATAAATAAATAAATCTGACAAAATACTTAAATATGTAAATTTTTCAATTAATATTTTTACCCTCACTTATTAATTATTAACAAAATAAATATCTCAATGAATATTTATTATGTATAACGTGTTAAAAACAACTCTATATTTTTTATAACTAACAGCAAATGCTAACGTCTTTTACAGGTATTACATTAATATAAAGTATGCGATATGAACTTTTATATTTTTAATTAGGAAAACAAATTTTTAATTAATAATATTAAATATCTTCATGTTTTATATTTACTATGTATCTTGTATTTCTATGAGCTCATTTTAATGTACTTATTGGGTGGACTATTTTATAATTTAGAAAAGAACACCGTGATGAATTTCTCAAATAAAAGCTGAAACTTTTTTTTATTGGTCCTAGATCAAGGAATTAAGATTAATTTATTCCTATGCTCAACAGATGATAATTGCTTCTCATTTCTTACAAACACATTGTACACACATTGTAAAACAAACACATTGTAATTAGTGCCAGAATCCTTTATTTTGTGTAGAATCTTAGTCAGATAAAAATAATGTCAGATAAAAATAAATAATAGCAAATGTAAAATCATCATTCAAATTGTAAATTTTATTGTTCATTAAAATTTTGACCACATTTGAATTTAGAAGTATGTCGGGAAATATACATAAGAGAAAAATTGTTTGAGTATAAATAAATTTATAATTTTCTATATCTATAGAATACCCTAAAATTCATTTTTAGATTACAAGAAGCACAAGTCACGAAACTGTGAGAATATTTTGAAGGATACTTCTAATATGAGGGAATTATTTTTGAAGTTATTTTAATTCATTTGATATTTTCAGGTAAATCTTATAATAATATTAAAGTATCTTGTGTGAGAACTCACAAGCAAAAAATGCGCCAATACAATGAAGAAAACTACAATTTTTTTAGTAATTGAAGTAATGATTGAATTAAATAAAATTGTAAATTATTGCTTTTAAAATATTATATTAAATTATTAATTGATAATTGAAATGAAATAAACTACTATTCTCATTAATAATGAATTTTTTAAATATTTCTAACTTGTGTTAAATTACTGATTAAACTAACACACAAATAAACTTTATAAATTATATGATGAGGAAGATCTATTTTGAAAAAAAGATGAATATTTTATCAAGCTGTTTATAGCAATGCTGAAAACTATAAAGTATCATTTCAAGATGGAAGAACGAAATTTCATGAAATCAATAGCTTTAATGTATTTAAATGATTCTTGAAATGATGAAATAATTTAGAAAGTAACAATTCGTTTAATGTTAAGTTTAATAAGCATAACTGATAACAAAAATAATTCTAAGATCAAAACATTATACTGCTGAACTATTTTATTCGAGTTCAAGTATCTGAGCTAATTTCACGTAATTTATCTGATTTCAATATCCCACATATGTATTTTATTTTTTTTAAAAATTATTTTAACAGTATGACATTTTGCAATTCTGAAATATCTTGTAATGGAAATGATGTATGAACTAAATACAGCATGAGTTTAAAAAAAGGTGATGTATTGTAAAAATCATTACAAATCGACACATTTATCACAAAATGAGTTAGAGTAATTTGATAAAAATTTTACATTTCATGATAAAACAACCGGAAAATGTACCTTCCATTTCCCATGTCAAGAACCCTTTTTTATATTAAACATCATTGATATTTTCAATAATTGTTAAATATTATATATATAATATGCTTCTAATTCTGGTTTCTTACAGATATCACATGATATCATATTTTATTATATTTTCGTATGTGACTTAAAAATTATAAAAATAAAATATTTATAATGAATATTTATAGTTATAATAATGAGAATTTATCATTTTTAAATCTATTTTAGTACATATTTAAGTTAATCTTTTCGTAGTTAAGCTTATCACTACATGATTATTCTTGGCTCACGAGAGCTATTTGACTATGCAACTTATAGCATTTTCTAAATCATTAAAGATATTTTTTACCAAAGGAGAAGGAAGTCGAATCAGAGAATGGTTAAATTTGAGACTTAAGTATTGATTAAATCAGCTACCGGCTTAATTTCTTATGTTAGTGATTATTATCATATTATTGTTTTAAGGAGCAAAACTATTAAAGACAGTTAGAAACTTTTTAAAATACTGTAATTTTAAATTAAGGTCACAAATCAGGATATCAAATCTTAAGGTTATTACACTCCTCACTTCTAAATTAATTTAACAGAAGAATAATAGAAACTGACTATAATTATAAAATGATGCAAACTAATAGGAAAAAACCCAAAGTAAAATGTGGTAAATAAAAATGTGAATGTTCGAAGAAATCGAATATTTGGCAAATGGAGAT
This sequence comes from Latrodectus hesperus, assembly GCA_037975125.1. Taxonomy (NCBI): domain Eukaryota; kingdom Metazoa; phylum Arthropoda; class Arachnida; order Araneae; family Theridiidae; genus Latrodectus; species Latrodectus hesperus. The sequence goes on along the minus strand of CM075850.1, from coordinate 54,105,692 downwards.
AAGTGGATGTGAAATAATATTTCCTACTCATTAAATAAAAAATCAATAATAATTAAAAATTATAGAAAACTACTTAAAAATATAATTTAACCCAGGCTAATACAGAAAATCTAATTTCTATGAAGTCAAAATTTATGCAAATAAAATTATTTTCACAAGATTTCCGTAAAGCGAAAATGCATATTTGAGTATAAATTATTAAATCGTTAGATCTTAGAAACGTTACAAAATGGTAAAATAGCTTAAATTACTTTTTGCTTCAATTGACTAAAAATATTTGCCAGCTTAATTGAAATTTTAAGTCTTTGTTAAAAGCAAATAAATCATTGTGCAAGTATCTAAGCATTTTTTGTATGAATTGAAAATATTAATTTATGTTGGTGATTTATGGTTTTGGATTGTGTGCAAGTAACTCAGCGAAATCAATTTCAATGCAAGAAACCGAGTTACGCACTATCACATAAACATTGTGCTAAAACAGTAAAAACAGTTTGAATAAATCATAAGAGAATGACATATAATTGTGCAAATAATTTGAATTTTAATGTTAATTAGAGAAACATAAATTAATAGACTATCTTTATACTTTCAGTTCAGACAAGTTTTGATATATTCAGATGGTTTTGACAACTTCTTGACATCACTCAATATTCTCCTAATCGATAATTAAGGCGATTCTAATCGATAATTACCCTGAGATAATTCGGAAATACCATGCCCTTATAAAATAGGTCGTAATACCAAGCATAAAGTGTGAATATCTTTAAAATATTTTTTTATCTACAGGATAAAAGAAGTTTTTGATGTATTGATTTAAGAAATTTTCATTTCTTTCCTGACTTTCTAATTTTGTAGAAAGGAACTAAAACCTACTCGTAAATATGTTTCAACGAGTCATGTTGACGTCCTTAACGATCAATAAATATTCTCCACAGATCTAGGGAAAGAAAATAAGACCGCTAATTATTTTGTTGTTAGAGAATTTTCTCCAGATTTGTTTGTCTATGAATTGTTGCTGTGAGCTACCAAATTTATCTAGTTTTTGCTTTAAAAATATCAATTTATTTGAGTAGGTACTTCTAGAGTACTTACATGTTTAGTAATTCTTAATACGTATAATACATTTATAAAAAGATACTTCATTTACATAATAATGTAAATTGGTTTTATGAGTAGAGAATGCATTTACATATATATAATAATTTAATTAACTAGACTCCTTGATTCGGGTGTATTTGATTACTGTATAAAGAACTTTTACTAAGTTAATAAGGAAACTTCAAATGATTATGACATCATAAGTTATTATATTTGCTAGCCAAATATCTATTTGGGAGTATTATATTCAGACCAAAAGAATTCACAGTTTAAAGGCCAATAGGAGGTTATGTTTATTACTATTGCATTCACTATTCTAATGGCCAACAAAGAGATAATTTATTAAATTGGTACTTGCTAGTTAAACGTCTAATTTGGAGCTCAGTAATATATGTAAATAAAACGATGTCACACACACACATATACTCACGCACACACCTATAATTCCTTCTTAAGAATTATATGACTTGAATGATAAATGATTCTTAATTTACTTGACGAGTCACTTAAATTTATTCGTATAAGAAATGTGTGCTTTTAAGCGAAATCATGATTATCTTCAAACGTGTAAAATTATTTCTTTCAGCAGTGGTTGAAGATAAATAACAAATATAAAGTAAATCTCGTTATGGGAAGCCTTTTTGCTCAAATCTGTTTTACAGGAAATAAAATCTAATTACATACAAGTATTTAAGAGACAAAGAAATATTTAATGGTAATTTCTTATGCAAAAGTAAATATTTAGATATTGTTGATTAACCTAAAACTTTATAAAACACATATTTTAAATATAAGAAACTATCACAGTCATATCATTGATTTATGGAGCATTGAACAGCAGGTAGCTTGGACCTGATTCTCTTTCATAAAGTGCTTAATTTTCATATAAAATATGTCGAGAATAAATGGTTAAACAGAAAAAGGACTCATCGTTGATTGAAAAGATCGTTCATTGATTCATACTTAGTTCTATTACCTCTGTACCAGGATAAGTAAGCTTTTCTTTTGCAGAAAATGTCGAAAAGCAAACAGTAATAATTTTGTAAACATTTCACTCTTCTGCTCTATCCCATGTGAAACTATTCGGAAACAATAATTTTTGAAATTCAGCATCTTGTGGTGATACAGATATCAGGTATAAGAAATTGTTGCGTACTCATTATGCCATGCTTAAATGGACAATTAACGACTTTTCAGTCGTTTTGCGACTTTAAAGAGCTTGCTCAAACTTTATCCAATAGATTCAATTGCTTAAAATTGTTTTCGAAAATAGGGCATGATGTTGAGTATTGTGATGAACTCTTAAAATGTTTGAACTTAATAAATCTGTATTTGAAACTGGAGTCTTTTAATAGCCTAATGAACTGCTTCTAAAATCCTGACGCGATTCACTACAGCTACATTTAAACATTGATGACTACTGATAGGGATTTTTGAATTCGAAATTAGATAATTGCGGCAAATAATGGCTAAAACGTTTGTGAAATTGGAGTGTTTATTTTGTTATACATATTTATAAGTGCGTTCTTCTATTAGTTTTACGCTCACATATAGGCATGCGTTACAGTTAAGATTTATATCTCAGTTTTTGAAACATTAACTTCACATTTCGTTCAACTTTTTCCTATAAATTGGAAAAACTATGCAAATTCTCTTTTAATTTTGGAGTAAGTGTGATGTGAAAGAGAACAGTTCTTTGCTCACCCGTGAAAAATTATTAAGTTTGATAACTGATGTAAAGAAATCTAAAACATCAGATAAGAAAGTGCCACGTGATTATTGGTTACTTCAACATTACGATGTCCTTGAAGTTCAAGGAGTAGAAAAATTATTAGTCCCAGTAACAAATGCAACACCAGATGTAATGTTTTATTGCTCAAGTGATTCTTTGTTTGACATTTTGTACGAAACTCATTTATCTATTAGGCACGGTGGTAGAGACCGAATGATAAAAGAAATTAATCGTCGTTACAAAAATATTACGCAAAATGATATTAAGATTTTCCTGAATTTTTGTGAATCTTGTCAACAAAAACGCAAAGCGGGCAGAAAAGGTGTTATTAAGCCCATGATTTTTTCACATATGAATTCAAGATGTCAGGTTGACCTCATAGATTTTCAATCACAACCTGATGGAAACTATAAATTTATTTTGGTTTATCAAGATCACCTTACAAAGTTTGAGGTTTTAAGACATCTTCAAACAAAGAGAACAGAAGAAGTTGCAGGACAGTTGCTTGATATATTCCTGTTTTTTGGAGTTCCGTGTATATTGCAGTCGGACAATGGAAGAGAATTTTGTAACAAACTTATTGATGACTTAAAAGTAACTTGGCCAGAGCTTAAGATCGTGCATGGCAAACCAAGACATAGCCAAATCCAAGGCAGTGTTGAAAGAGCCAATCAGAACATAGAAAATATGTTGACGACTTGGATGCAAGACAACCAGTCAACTTCTTGGAGTAACAGGTTGAAATTTATCCAGTTTATGAAGAATAGGGCGTTCCATTCTGTTATTAAAAGGTCCCCCTGTGAGGCTATGTTGGGTTGCGCAGCTAGAGTTGGACTGTTAACAACTGCCATTCCAAAGCAAGCACTTTATTCGTTGGTCAACGAAAATCAATTGCAAAATACTTTGACTGCAATGAATGTTTCTTCTTAACCTGATAATGAAAAAGTAGTTGAACAAACAGTATTAAATAATCCTATCACGAAAGTATGTGTTGTCTGTTTAAAAGAATGCTGTGAAGGTATAGTTTGTTTCAAATGCATCGAACCTGTCCATATATCATGTTCAGAAGATTACGTTTCAGTAGATGAAGTTGAGCAGAAAATCTGCAAATTGTGTTTTAATAAACTTAATGTTCAAAGAAAAAAGTCTGAAAAATGTTTAGAAATTCAAGCGAAAATGATTAAATTAATGTCGGATAAATCTCATTCTGAAGCCTCTGTAGGCTTAACGTCCGTATTCCAGTACCTGAAGTTGACAGAGGAAAAGGTGATGCCATATCTATTTTAGTTATCATCATAAAAATAATCGAAGAAGGATTTTTCCAATTGGGCACAAGAAACGGTCGCATAAAACAATTATATTCCCGATCCCAGTTCAGTGTCTGCGAACAAAAATTAATTAAAATCGAAGAAGTACCGGATGTAGAAATATCGCTCCGGTCGGTTGCTACACCTCAAAGTTTAGGTACTGGTCAGGGAGTTAAAAATGTTCGTGTAAAATCCAGTGTGTCAACAAAAAATGTTTTTGTTTTAGAAATAATGTTCTTTGCAATTCCAAGTGTCATTTTAGTAATCCTTGTTGTAACAAATGATTTTATTTTACGTTTTCATAAATATTATTTATAAGCTAAATTAGATAAATTGCGTCTTTTTCATTTTAGTTGTCTATCATTTGTTTATTTATAGAATACCTGGTTATTTCATTTTAGAAAAATTATTTTACACTTTAACTATCTCTCATTAGTTAATTTATAGAATATCTAGTTAGTTCATAGAATAATTAGTTAAAGTGTGAAATTATTAGCATATTACACACTTTAACAGATACGATCAGTTATTTCATGGAATAACTAGGATTCTATGAAATAACTGCATTATATACTTTTAACGGTAACATATATATTCATTACATGTTTATGAAAACGTGGCACTTAGAACATTCGCACATAGAATGAGGGAAATAGTCGCAAGGTTAGAGATAGCAATAAAAACGGCTTTTTATGATTTGATACACTTATATAAATATAGCGACTATACAGTATACTTGGTAACGTATTGGGCGTGTACTTAATCAGTAACACATCTTAGTGCAAACTCAATGATGAGATCAGTTGATTATGTTTTGAAAAATGATCACCCATTCTCTAGCAATAATTTGCACCAATTCATCTTTTATACATAGGAATAACAATCAATGCAAATAAAAGCCAATTATGTTCCAAATAATTTCGATTGAAAGAGCTTGAAAGAGGTAAATCAGAAAAAAATCCAAAAAATTGTGTGAGGTTTAGCGTTAACCTGCTGATAAACGACATTCAGTACCCTCTGAAGCAAATTCAATTTTACAAGATAAAGCCATTTTTTTTATTATAGTTGAGTCTTCTTACTGACAGAAATGTAAAATAATGGTGATCTGCAATCTTCGATGATGGTGTGTGCCCCAAACCATGATACTAGTCATATTTTTTAAAATATTCCACAATTTCAAAAATTTTTTTGGTAACCCAATCATTTTTTAAACTGTGAGCTTTTTTTAAAGTTTTCAGACATTTTTTAACTTTAAGTGAGTTTTTTCTATGAGCAGTTATGTATATGCTCAAAAAAGTCGTAACGGGATATTTAATTATTACCTTCAGAAATTTTCTTAATATATTCTAGTTTGCTTTAAGGGTTAATTAAGTTTATTAATTGTTAATCTTAATATCGGTCTAATTATATAGAATTGTCTAACTTTGAAAGGAAGTAACCCAGAAATGGTATTGTATAGAATTATAAAACAAGTGGTAAATTTATTAAAAAAACATAAAAATTTTAAAAATACATAATTAGTTAAAAATGTTATTAAAAATAACACAGTATGCTTTAATCAGAATTAAGTATATAAATAAAATATTGATTAAATCTGTAAACATATTTTACAAGCATTTATTGCATCGAAATGCTTATAAATTATAATGATGTCTTCATATGAAAATATTAATTGTAAACTTTATGTATTATTTTGCCATAGCTCGAAATAACAAAGTGATTAAACTATCAATAATTTCAAAATTTCAGAAAAAATAATAAATGCAATACTATGAAAAATAAATGAAACCAACCAACATTAATGTTGTTCTAGAACTCTGCATTAAATTATCGATTTAACAGCTCAGAGAAGGCAAAAAATCTTGCATACAAAGGGGATAAAAAGGGAAGACGAAAATGAGATTCCATTGTTATTTGATATTAACAAATTTATAGTTATAAAATCAGAATGATTTCCATGTTCATGCCATCATTTAGGAGGAAGGGACATTAAAATTATAACCTATATATACGATTTCTCTGCTAGATTTTTTTTAAAAAAGTGTATTTTATATCAGGCAATGAAATATGTGTATTCTTTAAAACATTTTCATTTTCTCAAAAATTCTCTTTGTTGACATTTCAGAAAAGAGAATTTGTTCCAAAAAGTACACACATGTATTAAATTTTCATAGAATATTGCAAAAATTCTTATTTTAAATACGGAAAATATACCCTAGAGAAGTGTTTTCTTTAATAAAACAGTGAGTTAGATTGATTGACGTGTTAGAAAAGAAAACACCGAAGTCTTTTATATAATATCCCCGTTCCTTGTTTAAATTACTTTAAAATTGTTTTGATTCATTTTATTTTTAAATTTTCCGGAAATGAAAGGAGATAGTTTGAGTGCAAAATATATCTGAGAAATTGGAACTTCTGAGCTACCTTTTTCATTTGTTCATTTTCTATTTGAGTATGAAACCGCTTATTTTAGTTATTGTTTAGAAAATCAAGTTGAGGCTATTTTTTTCCCAATTCGGATTACATAAAAAAGGCTGAATATTGGTTCTTTGTTATTATAATACCAATAAATTTTAGTGTTATATAAACTTCATTAAAGGAAAATAGTGTAAATAGCATTCTCAGCATGGGTTTCTAAGATTCTATGCTTGGCAGAGTTATTATTTTAAAAATTTAAATTTTTTTACGCGTGCTCTCATCTATATTTATTTCACCGAACACTTTTTTTATAGTTCTTCGATTCAGCATTTTTTATATAGCTATATGATACTAATATTTTCGATTATATTTAATGCTTTTTTTATTGTTTTATCTTGTCTAAGCAATAGGACAGTGAAGAAAAGATTTGTTATAGTGCATTTTAAATTTAAAGTGTAAAATATATGAAATTTCAAGAACAATATATATTACAAACTTTAAATATATAATTATTTTAAGCTAATGATTTTGAATTTCTAAAACAAACTTTTCAATGAACAAATAACATATTAAATAAATAAGTTACAAAAAATACACATTGTTCACTTTTTGCTTCACAATTTTTTTTATTTTCTATGCTATGCTTCTGGTATTATTTTAACACTTCTCACTCAAATTCTTTGAACACAAACAATGTATCACAATTTGAACGCAGTCAAGTAAAATCGACACATAAAAGACAGACATACAGTTTTTCTAACTTCAACAGCGAAACATAAAGCTGTGGGAAAATAATGTATAGTCTCTATATGACAATCATTGCTTAGAATGGAATAAAGCAAGCTAATTTTAGATCACAAGGGAATAATATCCTCACCATACAATATCTAAAATTTATTTGTTTATTTTTTTATATAAAGAGGCAAATTACTGATTCCGTAATAAATATTATGATTGAAAATAATTGATTACGGATACTTTTAAATTTTTGTTAATACAATCTAATTCCATTACCACACGATCTGCATAATTTTATTTCAAAATCAGACATAAGCAGCTAAATTACATGCCAACTAATAATTAATGTGTGATTTATAAATTAAATAACCATATTTCTTCAAACTATATGAAAAATAATAGTAAGTAATATCGCATGAAATTGTTTACTATTCGAAATTAGTTATTGTAGTCTTTCATAAAATATAAACACGATTTCTTGACTTAATTACAATTTTTAAGAAATTGAAAGTTTAATTGCACTCAAAAATTTCATTGTTAAAATATATAACAGTTACATATAATAATGATCAATAGATACACAAAATTCTTAAAACTATTTTGAAATTATTCATCATTCAATAAAATTGCATTTAATGTGAATTTTAATAAAACTGCCCCATATACATAGTTACCGAGTTTGAAGTAAAATAATGAAGCAAAATAAAACAAGTTTTAACTGTTGGTCACCGGAAATGTAAGAAAGAAGAAGTAGTCTAAAATACATGAAAATTACTTAATGGTATTCCCAATGGGATATGCAAATGATTTCAATTTAAGCTCAGAACACAACATAAACATCTATAAGAAATATTCATAAATCTAGAATGATAGCTCTTATAATGAGTTTAAACTGTTTTCTAATACAATATTCTGTGTGAGCAGTTTCAGCAGGTCTTATTAACAAAATAATAGCTATTACAGTAAACGTTCCTGAGTTTATATAAAGAGGAAATTGCTGATAATCATTCCAAGAGAAACTAATCATTGCTTCGAAAAAACAAATACATGCAATGATAAAATCGGTGGATGAAAGAGGAATAGTATAACCTGATCTTTTGCGTGTGTAATAATCTCATTGGAATCATTTGCATGAGGAGGCAGACATATTGAATACAGGCCATTGATAAGGCGTTCTTCTACTTTCACAATTATTTCAGAATGAATACAGTCCGTCAGATAACATTAGATCACGATATCGAAAGAATCTACACGAATCATTCGACAGTAATAACAATATTAGGGAACTTTTGGAAAGCATCCATAGCTTCAATTTTATTTACGTTACTGTCAACTACTGTGATTAGCTTTACCAGTGAACAGTGTTTGTGGATATCCAAATTTCATGACAGTGTCTTATGGAAGTGTAATTTCACAAGAATCGCTGTTTATAATACTAGGAATACTAAAATGAAATTCGGAAACATTGTGCAGTGAAGCTGGAATACTATTGTCTTACGTATCTTTAATAATCTAACTTTGATATAAGGGTTTTATGTTAATATTAAATTCCAGTCTTGTATTTTTAAGTACATTTATACCAGTTAGAATTACATCTCTAAAATTTTGCAGCCTACTCTTTCTTAATTTAAGAATTGTTGCGATTATATTTTTACAGGATCACACTCATTCTATTGTTGACCCCATATGTCAAGTTTTTTATCCCATTAAAATGCATTGCATTTTTTACTTGTTCCTCAAATCAAATGTTGTTGAAAACATCTGATTTCTAATTGAAGAATAATCAGAAAGGATTGCAATTCTTTCTGGCGCATCATATTAATTCGGTTATTTAGGAAAAAAATCTTGGACTTCTACTTTCAAAAGCTATTTCCACAGTCGCTCATTGAATGCTAATCTTGATTGTTAATTATGAAGGTGATATTCATTATTTGTTTTATCATTTTCATCCTCTCAGAGAAAATAGCGTTTTCCCTAAATTAACTGTCTATGTAATTTTTGAAAAAATTTTCTAATTTGTCTTTGATATTTATTGCTAATCTTGATGATATCTTTTTTTATAGTCAGTAGTTAAATATACTCGATAAGTTTGAAGTTACTGTCATTATTGATGTATCAAAACTGGATTATGAATTTTGGTAAATTCATTTGATAATCATTTTTGGGTGTAAATTTTTTGTGTTGTTTTTTCATTTAGAAAGAGGACAGCAAACTACATATAGTGAAAACATTCTAGAGACTGAAATGGATATTTACTCCTATTTCATTTTTGGAAAACCCTGTTTAATTTTTCAGCAAAATATTGCCTTAAGATCTCTTCCTTATAATAGCCAACTATCAATTGTTATAGTCGATTTTAAAGCTAATGTAAAAAATCACGAAATCACTCATAAAAGTGAACTGGAATGATATGGAGCTTTATATTTGTCATCTTCCTGGTTTTCGTTAGTTAATATTTCTCATTCTTATTTACAATACTTACTTTTTTCTACATGTTTTGCAGTTTTTAACGAAAATCAAAGCTTTTAATTTCGATAATTTTAGTTGACTTAAAATAGATAAATTCTTATTTCTCATCAACATTTATCTCAAAACATTTCTCATCATCATTTATATGTAATTTGCTTTTCATTATCAATAATTTTACTGGCTTTTGTGTTATTTAGAACAAAGAAAGAAGAATTTAATTTTTCATAATGGTCATGAATTGTAATATGCGACATAAATTGCAGCATAATAACGATAATCATAATGAAAATAAAAACAGAAATTTTAAATAGAATTCCTTAAGTATTTATTTCAATTTTGTAATATTTCTGCGATTTTAAGTATTCGCATTATTTTTGCTACGAATTTTTATGGTAATTATTTTTAAATTTCTAAAGGATTTATTATGCTAGAGTCAAATCATGCATATAAATTGTCTGTATATGTGGTTTTCTGTTCTCATATATATCTTAAAATAAATCCAATGCTATCAGCAATAGCCCATTCTGTTGTTTAGATACCGTATGATTATACAAACGTAATACGAAAAATTCATCGACTAAAATTTCTGTTTATGACATCAGCCTATTGTGCGATTCTAGTGTCATATAAATATGTAAAAAAACTTAGCTAAATAATAATATTGATAATGTTATCATCTCATTCTCCTTAAGATGAGCACATTTATATTTAATTTTTAAAAGTTTTTTCCTATAAAATGCATTTAAATATTTGTTAGAAATATTTACTTGTTGCTGCATTTTCTAATATAATCTTGGTTTACTTTTCATAGCTTCCATAATAAAATAATAACATTTTTGTTTCATAAATATAATAGTTCAATTTATATTAAAATTATTTAATAAATAACCTTAAACCATTGAAAGTTGAACTTATGATTTTCATTGAATTAAAACTGTAAATTATGCATTTCCTTGTTAAAATTTAGAATGAGTTAAAACATTCTTCAAAAAGTGATATTTTCTCTTTTAATATTGTCTAGTCAAACAATACAGTTATTGTGTCAGCAAAATTCTGATTTCCATGATTTATGTAAATTAAAATGATTCTGACTATGTTGACAATCACGCGTCTTTTTGTTATTATATTTGTTATTCATAAAAGCTTCTATATTAAAAAGTTCGGTCATTTACAAAATTTAAGCATTTTTGATTTTTTTAATTATCGATAAAAACAAATTAACGTTTCTTCATACATAAATTTTCTAATGGTTAAGCAAATTTCAGTTAAAAATCATATCAAGATTCAATAGAACTTTTTGGATTCTATATTTTTGCATGTTATTAAAATTTCTCTGAAATAAAAACAATATGAGGCACAACGTTATTTTTATTTTAGCAAATTAGTCGATTTGTTAAAGCAATAACTCTATAATAAATACTGAAATTCGAAAAGTGTCTTAAAGAAGAGGTATTTATAAGTATACTAGGATACATGTGTGGTCAGATAAGTCTTAGAGCCAATTGAAATACAAAATATGACTCTTTGTAGAAAAAGCTTGTAAATTGACTATGCATTTGGAAAAAATATTTTTCGTCTTGATGAACAAACAATTAAAAAAAGAAGCGCACAAGTTGGTCAAAATTGAGTTCCTATTTTGGAATACATAATAAGTCTGATTATTTTGGAATGTCCAATTATAATCGCCCATTCAAAACAACCACCATTGCAAAACAATAGAGTCCTTTTTGTGTCAGTAAAAAATCAGTTAAACTCTGAAAGTTGCAGCAATTTTTATTTTAAATTAGCAAGCAGCTAAGCAATATCTCTTGTACATAAATGAGGTCAATTATCGAAGCTTGACTTGTTCATGCGTGTACATTGGAAACTGTTAACAAAAAGTTGTGACATATTATAACAAGGGTTATAACAATCTGAACAAAATTTGAAAAAAATTTCTTATGACTGACAGACAGTAATAGACGATTTTTGAAGAAGATTGTCAACAAAAAATGTGAGATTTCTTTAAATAATTGCTAGATTAAATTAGAAAATTAATATATTCTGTATATTTCTATATCAATCAAAGTTATTCCACGATATCTGTATGGCTCGAACATGATTGCTTTTACATTTCTTTTCATTATTTTGCTCATCACTTGAAGGATATTCCCCCAAGTATACAAGTCTGACATTTAATGAGTTATATATATTTCATGATGCATTATTTTTACAGGCTTTATAGTCAATTCTATTAATTTGGTTATAAATTTCTTTAACAACAGCAGCTCTGAAAAAAGAAAATTAGAGATCATAGTTAAATAAAACATGATATAGGAAAGTTACTTTACACACATACATCATTTTTACTTGCTAATTTTCGATAATTTTGAATCTTTATAGCTGTAACTATTCAAACATTTACTGCTTTTGTGGCCTCTCATGAAAGTTTGGAAGAATTCCCCTGATCACCGATTTTTTTTTATTGAAGAGATTATTTTAATCTGAATCACAGCAAGAAGTTAATTACTCGCAACAATAAACTGGACATCATTTATTAGTTTGCACTTTACTTCCTTACAGAAGATATATGAAGGATTTTAAACCAGCAACTGCATTACTAGGCAGAAGGACTTTTAAAGAAAAATAGGATTACTGTTACAGAAATCAGTTTTCAATGTTCTTTTTATGATTTATTTTGTTTAAAATACACAAATGATTTATTTTGTATTTTTAAATGGTTAAACTAAGGATGCAAGTATAAGCAGACCATTAAAAGATAAATTATTTGACAGTACACGAATAAATTTTACTCAGCATACATTTATTTTCTTGACTTGTTGCGTTCACCAAGCAATAACTTCAACACCAGCTGTGAACATGATCCAAGAAGTCTGCTATTGAAATTAAAGTTATACAGGAATTCAACACGAAAAGTTTTTCTCATTCATTGAAGGTCAGACTATTCTTCCTTTTCATTGGTCAATTATTCCCCAATTTTTTCCCATAAAAATTATCTATCGAAGATTGTTTAACGATTGACAACATTGCATAAAATATGAGCCATTTATTAATGTGAATATATGGAATATGTTCACATTTATAAGGAGTATACTTAAAAATATGGCATGAATGTTTCTTTCTGTCGTTTGACAATTATATATTAAATTTTATAATATATAAAGTTAAAAATTCAACCTACTTTGTATTTAATATTTATAATGAAAATTATTTGTATTTTTGTGCTAATGTATGTTTGATTATTGATAATTTTATCTGTTCCTCTAATTGATGGACAATCGATTGACCATTAGAACAGATGAACTTTTATAAGATGATATTCTTTGCAAATCAGCTATTATATCTTGAATCATTGTTTATAATGGATACATATTTTCTTTAATTTAATTTTCGAGAAATTTTTGAATTGAGTACTATTGGCATTGTTTAATTAAAATCTGAAAGTCTGCTAGTTATGCGAATAGGTACACAGCAAACACTCACTTTCTTACATTATAATAGTAATTTAATTTCTCAGTGCGTTTTAGGGTCAATATATAGTTTTATGAGTACAATGGGTTATATTCCAAGTTTGCAAGCTCAGTGATAATGAATATTTTTGAAATATTATTGAATAATATATTCAGATTCAGATTCGGGTTACATATACAGCAAGTCATGTATAACCATAATATGTTCCAAATTATGCAGGTTACCATATCCTTGTAGTTTAATATTTTCAGATTAACCTGCATAGCTATCTTTCGTCCCATCCATATTCATTGCTTATAAATCCTTGTCACTTTATTTATACTTTATAATAAAATACACGCGTGTCCATAAATTAAGCATAATGCAAGTTCAGGCAAAAAAAGAGATCTAAGCAAAACAAATGTGACTTATTTGTAAAGTATGTTTATTAAACAAAAGGTAAAGAACAATAAAGATGCTATATGTTTGACACCATTGATAAAAATTGCAATATTTACTCCTTGGAGCAAATTTATAAAAAGAACCTATTTACAAAAACCAATATAACATGGTTGGTATGATGGTTACTACATAGTATGCCTTCAGAAGATGCAATACAGGTGGTACAACGCCTAGGCATGCTGAGTATAAAATTATTGATCTAATCTTGGGGAATATTACACCACTCATCAAGCATTGCTCTCCAAAGTTCCAGTAGACATGTGGAAGGGGATTGATGGGCTACAATACGTCGGCCAAGCATGTCCTACACATGCTATATTGGAGTGATGTCCGGTGAGTATGCTGGCCAGTCCATACGAGTGATATCCTCCGATTGAAGGAATTCATCTACCATGTTTGCATGGTGAGGACGAGTGTTGTCATCCATAAGCAGAAATTCTGCACCCATGGAGTCCCGAAACAAACGTACATGTTGTTTTAGAATGACATCACGATATATGTGGCCTGTCATGGTTAAATTCTGAACATGCCCTTTAGTTTTGAAACCCAGAATAATTCCGCCCCAAACGAGCAATCCTGCACAGCCGTAACGGTGTCGTTCAATGGTGTTGTCTTGGTAGGAACGCGTACCTGGCCCTCTCCATATGAAAGTTCAGTGAGAATTTGGACTGAAAGCTAAACCTTAACTTGTCGGAAAACATCACACAAGACCACTGTTGCGATGTCCACAAAGTATGCTCTCTACTCCCGGCTAACCACAGGCGACAGTGAATTGCAGTAAGTGGAACACATCTGACAGGCCTACGAACATATAGACCAATGTGCCCTAAGCGTCTGTACACGGTCTGCCTTGAAACTGTAGCTGAAGAGAGCTGACAAGACAGGTCTGATGCTGTGGTTCGTCATTTTCTTTCGGCAGTAACTCCCAAGTACCCATTCTCATTCGGCGTTGTAACTCCAGGGCGACCAGTACTGTAACGTCTACTCACATTATCATCATCTTGGAACGGTTGCTAAAGCTTGGAGATGACACTCTGGTCGATTCCAAGTTCCTCGGATACTTCCATCTGTGTACGTCCACATTTCAGACGGCCGGTAGTTCTACCACGTAAAACATCATCCAAATTCTTCCTTTGCGCCATAACTATGCGGTTATTGCACTGAAAGGCTTTAAAGCACTTGTGAACAATTTTACTTCTTTGCAACCATTCCTTAAATACCCCTTTCCCTCGTCATTGTGACGTGCTATCGGCGCCATATGATGATTTCTTGTAATTTACATATTATTATTCAAGATGTGTGTGTTAATTCTACATGTGAAATTTTTATTTTAGAGTTCAGTTTCTGTATGATTCTGAATTATCCTTATTTTATGGACGTGATTGTATTATTTACCTTAAAGTGATAATGATCATTTATTTTGTTGCGTAATTGTATGAGTTATTTTTTTATCATATAAACCATTGACAAAATTTTCTCTAAATATGCTAAAATAATTTTGTTACACTTCAATATATCTTTATTTTTATAGATGCATGGGAAATTAGCTGAAAAAACTGCAAATTATATTGATAAATAATTTCTGAATCAAAACAAAAATAGCCTTACATCTAGAATTATTTTTAGAATCCATTCACTGCAGAAACTATGGTAATGCCACATGTGCATGTACAAAAAACTTTAATGACATCCCATCGTGTTCAATATTTCTTGTATGTATGAGACGTAATATCTGTTTCAATCCTAATTACTTGGCTCAATTTAAGCAAAGCTTTCCGATGAGTTTGGAGATTATTTTATCAACTAATCTCATTAGAGAAGAGAGGTCAGATTAAGTTCGATGATCTAGGATGTAAAACATTCCTTGAAAAACAGTTTCATGAGTTTTCTAAATGTGTACGTTATTTGATTATATTTGATTTTGAAGTAAACAAAATACTCAGCATCCTGAACTGTTTTTAGTTTTTAATCTGTTATATTCTATTTAATAACCCAATATCTTTATAAAGAGAAATGTTTTGTATATCTTTTAAAAATCCTATAATTATTGCATTATTGGTATGTTATTCTGAAAATTCATTACAAACTTCTCCAAACTCCTTGTTAAGTATTTTAATTACATATAATAACATAGTATTGAAGGAATTAATTGAATTAAAAATATAAAATTAAAACTTTATATCATAAGATTATACTGGGAGAAACAGCAAAATGTGAATTCACCTTTGCACTCTGTTTATTATCTGAAATTTAATTACACAGTTAATAAGCAAATTAAAATAATGCTATTATGTCTAATTCCATAAAATATTAATAGAAATAAAATATAAGGAGTTAATTTTAAGAAAGTGTTTTGGTGAAAAAATGTATTTTAAGTGTTTAATAATAATTTAACTCATATATTAGGGTTAGATAAATGGAATTCTATATAAGAAAATACCGGAAATGTATGCTGTAGAAAGAGATTCATAGCTTATACTTTTTCCATCCTATTACGACATATTCATCGGAAGTTTTAGATCTATTACCTGTTGTACACTGAAATTTTAAAATATACTTTATTTTAACAAAAAATATGAAAAGATAAAATGAAAACATTTTGAAGATTCTACATATTTATTTATGGATATGCTTTCAGAATATTCATACGGTTAATAATTCTTTGTTTCATGGATATCATTAATATTCATATGGTTTTTGACTAAAATGGTTTTTAAAAAATATAAATCTTTAAATTTGAACTAAATACCTAGCATTTCATAAATTTAATTTTTAAATATTAAAAATAAAAGCGCATTTTTAATGATTATAACAAAATAATTCATGATTAAATAATTACTTAATTATGAATTTTCCATAGGCCAGATGTAATTTAGGACTCAAATTGCATTAAATTTAAATAATGTCTGCTATTAGTTCTCTGATAACATATCAAGGAAATTTCCTGAGTTGTTTCTAGATATAATCGGCCAATCTACAATATCCATAACTTTATGATTCAAATACAGATTAAAAATATAGGTATTGAGATAAACCTCTATAAAGTATGAGAGATTCATTAACAAGAGTGAATATAGTTTTTCTAAAATTTTTTTTTAATTGTATGTTAAAAATTACGGCATTTTGAGCTATGTAAGTAAATAAATGGAATGTATAATGTACCCCAAGGAGTCTTTTTTATACTATAATTTTTCTGAAGTCCAAAATAAATGTTTCTATTACCCCAGAATTAGTTGGGGAATCTTTGTTTGGGATCATATTATCATTTTCCACTAAATAGCCTTCTTAAAAAATTCTTTTAATATTTTTTATAAATGATTTACCTGTAGTTTGCATTCCGTCAAATATTTGTTTGGTTTGTCATTACGCAGTCACTATAATATAATACCACTTCTAACAAACTGAAAGTTTAAAAGTTTGTATGAACAGGAAAGATAACGATGGTATTTCTACTTTGATTTCACACATTTTCTGGATAAACACAAAGGTATCTTCCGGACTTTTTAAATCATTGTCATTTAAATGAAAGGCTACAATATTATTAGCTTGTTTATTACAC
The DNA here is from genome assembly GCA_037975125.1 of Latrodectus hesperus. NCBI lineage: Eukaryota > Metazoa > Arthropoda > Arachnida > Araneae > Theridiidae > Latrodectus > Latrodectus hesperus. The sequence goes on along the minus strand of CM075850.1, from coordinate 54,088,459 downwards.
GGATTGATCAATAAAGAAAAATAACTAAAACAAAAATAACCATCCTCAGATAAATTCTTAGAGTATTTTTACTAGAACTTATCTGTTGTTGTATATTTTTTTATCGATTATTTAAAAATATTTAAAGATACAGTTCTTCTCTATGTGATGGAAAGATATTTCTAATATTTATATAATCGGATCAGAATTTAAATGTTAATTTTAAAACTTAACCTATTTCAATAGTAATTGTGTCAAAAAAATTCTTGTCATAGTTCTTAAACTATTTGACTCTTTACAATAAAAAATGCAAGGAAATTATTATGATAATCATTAATATAATTTTCAAATTTATTTGAAATAATACAATTAACTACAGACAGAATTTTGTGATAAAAATTTTATCACTTAAGTGGTTTCTCATAAATTAAAAGTACATATTATTAATTTATTGCATTTTATGAAGAATCATTATGCTGGAAAATAATGTAAACAGAGAAATCAACAGCATTTTTGAACGGATAACATTTGAAAATTATTTTTTTGCTTCTTAATTGATGGTTTTAGCTAGATAGTAAAATATATTTTATATTAAGTAAATTTTTTACGTTATATCCCTTATGGAAATGTGAATAAGATTAAAAGAATCAAACTTTACTGTTTAATTCATTGCTAAGAAATTTATTGTAAAGTGAATTATGATTGTCAAGTGAATTATGATCGCAAAGCGCATTAATTGTTCTACAATTTTCCAAATGAACGATTACAATGCAGTTAAATTTACGAGAAAAGCAACAATCACTTTTTTTTGTGAGTACTACTTGCAATAACAAATTTTGCTGGTCTAGCATCTGATACTACCCAAAGAGTCAATAGTCTATTTTTATTTCACAAAAGAAGATGCAGGTTTTGATTTGATTTATTTTAAATTTTCTCGTCCTTTTTTCACATGTGCTTCATTTTTTAGCTTTAGATAAACAGTAGACTATCCATCCGGAACACATACCATTTACATCTTTAAATAATCATGTAAAAGTGTTGTATCCTTGAAATTTTTAAACATGCTGCTGTTTTAATATACAAGACCAACAGAAACGATTAATTTTATTTCAAAACCAAGATTTTTCGGAAACACATTACGTTTTTGGTCGACGCTACCGAATATAATCATTGAGATTCTTAAGCTCATAGAAGAATTCTGTACATCAGCTATAAATCGTTGCTGTTGATAGTGCTTCACTATTAAATTCATCAAATTATAAAAAAATATTTCTGAAATCACTTCATCATGCTTTTAATATTACTCGGCTTTGCTGACTTTTAGAAAATATACAATTTCACACTTTTGATCATCTGTAAAATCAAATGGTTATGGAGCAGTTTGAATTTTGAGGATGATTATCTAATAGAAAATGGCTGTTTTTTTTACGTTGTTCAATATTAAAAACTTAAACAATATTAATTGTAGGTCTGTTGTCAATAATTATGTCTTCATAAAAATCACTTCGAATTTTACAAAACTATCAACAGCACCGCTTGAGACCGTTAACTTGGCGTATGGATCTACAGATTTGTAAATTAGCGATTGCTTTTTGTTTTTGTGTTAATACAGAATTAATATTAGATACATCATTTCTTTATGTTTGCTATTGATAGTTAAATTGTGGCTAATAGTATATTTATCATTTAATTTACAATCAAGTTTTACTAGCTATCTTCAAACCACTTATCTTAGAAATCGGTAATCTGTCATAAACAAAATGGTAGAAATATTTTACTACTAATTTGTTATACTACAAATGACATTTACACACGGAAAATTAAAATTACAGTTAATTTTAGGAAATGATATAGAGAATTTTTAACGATTTTTTTGTATGTATGTGATTGTAAAATTATAAAAAATCATTTTCATGTGATAAATTTCTTGTATATAAGCATGCTTGGTATTTCCAGTTTCAAAAATAAGTTTCCTAATAGGTCTTAAGTTTGTTTTCACACAATGTGTTTATTTGCAAAATAAAAGCTTGAATCAATGCAAGTAAATTTTAATAGTTAGTTAAGTTTAATAATTTAAAGTAAATAATGAAAAGACTGTTCTATAGCCTGTTTTGAAAATGAAAAAAAAAATTTGGAATAGCAAGATAAGTGAAATCTAATGTAAATATAAGCAAATTTTGAATTCAATTGCATGAGAGAAAATAAATCAAAAGTATTCCTAGTTAACTGAAGAAAAGTGAAAAGTTTACAAAATCCAATCTAATTCATTGAGAAACAAAATATAATTTTATATTTATATGATTTTTTTATTTTAGACCAAAGAAATAATTAGCAATTTAAATTTTGACTTTAGTATCAAAAATAAGATGCTTAAGGAAAAGGTGCTACGAAATTTTTTTTAAAGTAGTTTCAAATATTCAGTGACTACATTTTGTTTTTATTTACTTCATTTTTGTGTTTTTCTCTTGTTTTAATTTTAAAGTAAGCCTATGTGTGTTTTTATAAGATTTTGAATGAAATAGTTTTATTATTGACTAAAATAATGAATATAGAAATTATATTCTTATTTTTTTATTGTGTGTAGGATTTGGACTGTTAGAATCGGGTTATGTAAGCAGGAAAAACGAGGTAAACATCATGGTGAAGAATGCCGTTGATGTTATATTCGGTGGATTAGGATATTGGATGTTTGGGTATGCATTCTCGTTTGGCAAAGATCCAGGATCCAACTTCTTCATTGGTAAGTAATGAAGAATTTTAAGGATTTATATATAATTTTTGATATTGTCATTAAATGCTTAATGTTGCATAAAAGCTAAACTTTTTCGTAAATTCAAAGAATAAATTTTTAAAAAAATTAGATATTTTTGTAGTTTCCCAAATAATTCTTAGCTCTGGATGAACGCTTCAGTTTTCTTAATATATGTATGTAATTATTATAAATCGAACTAAATCAAACTGCATATTCCTGCATGACTGCCTGTCTCTCAACGATCATTTTTTGCATAAAAGGGCTAACTAGACTGAGAACTACAGTTTAAAGTGGATTCCGAACCATTAAAAACATCCGTTCCTTAAGTGGGATTCGAACCCACTAATTGTTGCACGGAAGCAAATAGAGCTAACTATTCGGCTTCCAGCTTGGCTCCTGTATGAAAAACATCTGATAACATATATTATATATCAGGGGGGGGTCAAGCTCTTTGATAGTCCAAGTCATTTTTCAAATTTTGAAATATTTCGCGAGCAGCAACTAAATACGTAATTTTAAAGGTTTGAAAAAATATTAAAATATTTTTTCAAAAATTTAATTTATTGAAAACGTATAAATATATAAAATTAAAATAACAAAATATGTATTGAATTTAAGTACTAAAAATTAAATATTTATTTTACTTCTCTTGATAATTCTTTAAAATTTGGTAAATAATTGATGACAGCACTTCTCGTAATTTTTTGAGATGCTGGTCAGATGATAATGATCAGTGTTTGGATTTCAGGAATTTTAAAGTTTAATAAAAATTATTCACATAAGTACGTTGTTCCAAATAATTTGACAAGCAGCATTTTTTTAATTCAGCATACTTCGATTCTGGTACAAACATTCAAAACTCAGCAATCAGCATCGACTTATATTTTAATTGTAGAGCTTGATCTTGTTGCATCTTTATTAATTTTAATCCTCCAGATTCTTTTTAGGTCATAATTATATTGGAAATGGGAAACTTACCTTGGGTTATATTAATTTCAAACGGATTCAGAAAAAAAAATTCAAGAGACGTTTTAAAATGTTTCAATTTTTAAAATTAGAACAATTTTATAAAATCCGTGGAAAATGACAAAGTATTTTATTTTTAATGTTTTTTGAAAACTTTGTAATTTAGTTTGAAAACTAAATATACACACTGTGACACTTAAGATATTATTTTATCTTTCCTTGGCATTTGTAAATTCAGTATTTGCAAATGCTCTATCACATCAGTCAAAAACATTAAGTCTTCGTCTAATTCTGAAGAGAAATAAGCAACTTACATTTCTTTTAGAAATACAGTTATCGAATCAAACAAATCTACAAATCAATTTAATACTAGCTAGATAGTATTAAATTGATTTGTAGATTTGTTTGTAGCTAGATAATCATCTAACAATGCAAAAGAAATTTATGTAATTTGGAAGTTCTTCGTCATTTAATTCTTCATGGAAATATTGGAGTTGTCGATGATTTTTTTCATTGGTGCAAATGTAATTTTTAATGTGTAACACTGTTTTCATAACATCAGGATATTTTAAATATTTTGTAACGAGATGTTCTCTGAGAATTATGCATTTAATTGGCATGACTTGGGGAATTTGAGTATCATCTCTTAAAAGTCCAATAAGACTGATTTTTTTATCGAGCATTGCCAGAACTCCATCAATTGCAATACTTTAAGTAACACATTAAAAGATTTCATTATGGAATCTAAGGTATTTTAAATATCAAACCTATGAAGTTGATATTAAAAATGCTCTTGAAGTGCTACTAAATCTAATAATTCTTCTTTAACAACGTAGTCAGGTGAAACAAAACGTATAAAAATGCCAATAGCGGAAGATCTGTAATATCTGTAGATTCGTCAAAGGCTAAGCTGAATGCAATACAGTTCTTCCTTTTTTAAATTATGTTCAAGCGATGTATTTATTGCAATTATGCGTTGTTCGATTGTGTGTCTCGAGATGGGAGTTTGCGAAGCAACTTTTTCTACAATGCTGTGTATTATTTGGATCTAAAACTTTTAATACGTCTTCCAAGTTTTTTTTTTAATAAATTTTCCTTCTTCATACGAGAGTTTTGCATGGGCAATAACAAAGCTGACTTCAGACACATTATTAACTTGATTTCTAAGGATCATCAATTTTGATTGTTTATTTAAATTTGATTTTAAATAAGCAAGTTTATATGATCTTAATTTAAAGTTTGGTCAATACTGATTAAAAAACTGAGGATGATTGGTTTAATAAGGTCTATGTAAATTGCTAGCTTTATAATTTTCATTGTAGAATTACAAATAACACATAATGCTTTTACGTTATTGTCAATAAAAAAGGATTTATCCTCCCACTCATTATTAAAACATCTATTTTCTTACTCGTATTTTCTTTTTTTATTTTCGTTCTCTCTCGTCATATTTTAAAAAGAACTGGAAATAAATAAAGAGGTTTAGGAAATACATGTTTTGTGTTATTAAAACAGCAAAAACACGTGATGCATTCGACGAAATAAATTATATTCAAACTACCAAGAAGTCCAGATTACAAATTATATCCGTAGCAAGAGTGATACAAGTTGTTTTATCCAGAGCACAATGTAAGCAGTCCGTTGCAATGAAAATGTACATATTCAAAATCAGTTTGGAATCCGTCGATTATGGAGGATTACGCCTGTTTTTATGTTCATCCGAGGAGATTTCGATGAGTCATATCATTCCTTACTTGGACAGAAATGAAAATTGTTTCAGCGTTGCACTTGGGTTTTCATATTTGTCGTCAGTAATTTAAAAGACATTTTGAAATACCTACGGAACGGTAATATTTTTTAAAAATATAACACAGAAATGATAAGGAAACTCGAGTACATTTAACGAGAGCCACAAATAATCCTTCAAAGATCCGCATATGGCTCGCGAGCCACCCCTGTTATACATAGAGATAATATATTATAATTATTTTGATAAAAACGCGCGTAAACATGTTATATATGCCATTATGAGAATAATTGTGATTTTAATTTGACTATACATGTATACCATGTAAAAATCACATGTTTTATTGATGCTTGTGTAAAAAATGTAAAACATCTTAAAAATCATGATAACTTTACGCGGCAATAATTTTTTGACTTATGCAGATATTATTAATTTACCAATTATCATCAGTAACTAAGAAATTTACACCTAAATTTATAAAATATTGTACGTTTAAATGTTTCAACTTCTAAACTTAAGATGTAAAATTTTACATCGTGAATAATAAATTTTAAATGTAGTGTTTGGCAAAAATGATAGAATTTATAAATATGCTTCTATAAACAATGAACATTGCATACTATATTTTATATTTAGAATAAAATATAATAATATAAACATTAAGTTAAATTCTGTTAATTTCTTTAAGACAAATATTATCTGATTCTTTCTAATAAATCTAGCTTATAGTTAAATTCCTAAAAGTTGATCTATTTTCTAGAAGAAAATTGAACAACTAATTGACTGGGAGTCAAGGCTATATTTAGCAAGGAATATGATTTGAAAACCGAAAGAAAAAGTAATTTCTAAAGAGTTAAGCGAAAAGAAATAATAACATAGAATTAAAATAATAAAAGTAAAGTATATTTTATTCATTTCAACATAATTATAAAATCATGAATTTGAAGGAATATTTTTAATAAAATTCTTTGTATAAAAAGTCAAATATAACATAAGTTGATTGTACTAAATTTTAAAGAGTAAGATTATATGTAAGTAAAAAAATAATATAAAAAAGTTTGGTTACTTCATAAGCTATGAGCATTGTGTAAAATTTAATTGCATAACGTGTACTTTTATACTTGCGATTGTTTTAATTTGATGAGGTGGGAAAATAAACCAATTTTCTTAGGTTGTCTTTCTAAATAAACATTAATTATGAGATTCAAGATTATCTAAAAAAAAACTGAATTTGTCTAGTGAGAAGCAATAAATTGTGGTTTCTGTTGCTTCAAATTTATGAGTGAAAACATAATTTATTTAGTTTGTCAAATTTCTTAATAAAAATAAATCATTTTATATGAATGATATCTGATTGAATGTCTTTTTTTCCAATGAACATAATCTATAGTTTTACGATTTAAATAATTTTAATAAATGCAATGACTTATTTAAGTAATCTGAGTAGGAGTAAAGTCAGACTTCAACCCTATGGTGCTCCAGGTACTTGGTACTAAATGAAGATGCTCATTTCCCTCTTGGAATCTTTGTCGGGAGTACATTTCCTTGCTGAATTATTCACTCATACCAATAAATCTTCCCATCACCCAGAATACTTGAGACAGGCTACTCTTAAAGTAATTGACAGTATCCCTTCTGAGGCAGCCCAGATCTATACAGACGGCAGTAGGAGGGATAGTTGCACTGGGAGTGGGGCTGATGTCAGATTAGGTGGGGAAGTAATTCTTCTTAAACGCAGGAATTCTGATAACTGCCTAGTTTTTGTTTCTGAATTGATCGCCATTGACATGGTTTTAGAACTCGTTTCTAGGTGACATTTATCGGGCAAGATCTGGATACTTTTGGACAGCCAAAGTGCCATCCAATATCTAAAAAATTGGAGATTGATAATAGAACAGAAAGGGATTGGAATTATTGAGAAGCTCAGGACCCTCTCCTCATCTTTTAGCCTACATCTGCAATGTATGGATCCAAATGAATACTATCCCATGGCGTTTTAAAATACAATGAAATGGCAGATGGGTTGGCAAAAGAGAGAACTACCATGACACTTACAGAGGGGGTTCCATTAACCTACCTTGAGAAGTACTTATTAAGCAAGGCCTCAATAAACATCTCTTGGAGGCATCCGTCAGAACTCCCATGGAATATAAGTAAAGGTCCTGGTACATGGATTAGCTTTGTCGGTGACAGGAGAGACCAAACAGCTTTGGCTCAACTGTGCACCTGACACATAAAAAAACCTTCAATTTTTCAATGGTGCCAAGAGCTTCCGAGTTTGCACCAAATACCACATTGAAGAGGCCAGTTCCAAACATCTTTTAGACTGCGCTGGTCTACTTCGTGATTATCTCCTAAAGGAGCCCGATTTGGCTGTGTTGAAATTAAAAGCGGACGAACTCATGGATCGTATCGGATTTCAGACCAGAGGGAATACTAAGAAGTAGAAGAAATAATCTGAAAATGATTTAAACCAGTCTTATTAAAAATCAAGAATAGAAAAATGCAGCATATTGCTCTAAAAGCTAGTTATAATAATCACAGAATCTGTTCAATATTCATTTTTGATTAGGAATTCTGCATATATTTATTTTCCTCCATTCTCAATTTTTGAAAATTTCACACATAAATCATATTTAATTTATTTGCAATAGAAACATTAAGTAAAATTTAACGTTTTGTTATCATTGAAAAAGAAATTCAATATACATATACATAAATTAAAATTTATTCTAAATATTTTTCAGTTATTTAAATTTAAATTCTTTGAAAATGAATGCTTTCAATGTCTTGTGACAATTTGACCAATAGAGGTTTTAAAATTACCATTATCAAACACTATTTTTTTCTCCAAGCTTTTTTAAACTAAATTGAATTAAAATTAACTTTTTATAAAAGAATTTCTTTCTTCAAATATACACCTTTTTATTACATAAAAATTTCTTAATAAAAGTAGAATTTGCAAAAATCCATTTTTCTCTCCCAATTTCTTAATTTAATTCATAACACCCACAAATATTTTACTAATATTTTTAATAACCATGTCTATCAACTTTTGAATTAATCTTAAGTGATGAAGATAATTTTCAATCTTTGAAATTTAACATGGCATTGTTGAAACTGTGGTAACACTCATCTTATGATCTTAAAATCGGTTTCAATAGAACAGCTTAGAAACTATGTAAATTTATAATCCACTTTTCTCAAGCAAAACAGTAATTTTATCATAAATCTACATATAATTAATACTATTCACATATACTTGTTGAGTTATTTATTCGATTCTATACAAAGAAGTATATTGCTTTATAGATTTTGTGACTGATCTAATAGTGTGTTGTATTTATTTCTAAATATGAGTCACAAATAACCTCATGAATAAAATAACTAGGATAAATAAAGTTACTGGCTCTATTCAATTACAGCCAAGCACAACGGTATCGAAACGTCGTCACAATATTGGAAAAATATTACTTTAATTTCCTGAGCGATCTCTGTAAGATCCGGTGGCTGCCCACGCAGATTGGTTCACGCACAAGAAACGCACGACGTATATGTCACTTTAAATAGCGATCGAAAAATAAAAATTAAATATAATGTAAAATAATTAAAATTGCTTGTTTCTAAGATGTTTTACTTTTATTGTTAATTGAAGGAATATTCTAAGCCCGTAATTTTATACATTATTGAACAGTAAACATTACTATTGGAGTGCAAAAGGAGTTTGCTTGTGTTCAAAAAAATGATATTCATTAAAGGAAAATTTGTTTATTTCATTTATTTATTGTAACAAGTTTTGAAATAGTGTTTGGATAAATATAAAATGTTTCTATAACAAAACAGCAATTCTTTGTTATACGAATAATTTTTCCTAGAAATTTTGGAAGAATTTAAAGCTACTAAATATTGACTATGGGCTATATGTATAAAATGAAAATTAAAAACCATTTTATATTAATTTTTCATGTATGGGAAATAAGTAGTTAACTTTTTAATTAAACTGTTTTAACTTGAAATTTGTAATTAGGAAAGATAATTGCAACTTATATAGGAAAGGCAAAAATAAATATAAGATTATTTTAATTTTTGTTTTATAATGTAGATTATTAAAATTTTCCAAAAACTCATATAAATATGAATTTTATGGAAATACTATTTATAAATTTGTTGGTAAAGGTTATAAATTATGAAGAACAATGTGAATATAGTAATATAAATGTCAGAATTTATTTTTTTATTATAAAGAAAATTATATTCCCAAGAAGTAATTTATTTGCATACTTATTTATTTCTAAACATTAACAAAAAAGTTAAACCAAAAAATTATAAAAGTTTGTTTCGAAAAAATTTTGAGAAAATATAGACATTGATTACATCAACTGATAAATAACATTGTTAAAAAAAGTTCATATAAAGAAATAATGCAAACAGTCAATGCAATATATCAATAGATATTAACGATTAGAGTTTAGCTTCCCATATAATTTAGCTTTATTCGAATCTTAACAGAAAAAACATTAAATAAACATGAGTTTTATTAGTAAGTAATTAAAATATATTGTTGCAATTTCGGAATTACACATTAATCTATAGTAAACAGCTTAATTATGTAACTCTATTATGTTCCTTACCACTTCGTTTAATAATTCTATAATTTTAATGATGAAATTTTACAGAGCAATTTCTTTGCTTTAACTATTATTTTCAAATAGAATCTTAGGCATTTTCAACTAATCTTACTTTGTATATCATTTTACATGTATAACATCTTTTTCACTTGAAATAATAAAAAATGCTAACAATAAACGAATGAAAGTAGAAATGAATTAGGACAAGAAATTATTTATGGAAAAATGATAAATGAAATGCATAACAAAACAAACATCAACATTTCACTGTGTAGTTAACTTCGAAACTTTACATACGCATTTAAAATCTGTACATTATATATAGAGATCATACCGTTTATTTTCAGTAAAAAATAATGATATTGAAAATAATTTTTGAAATATAAAATTTGAATACTGTGTTTGATTCATATTTCGTTTTTCGCAGTGTATTAAAATTCTATGATTAATTGATTTTTTTTTTGATTATGAATGAATATTTTTGATCGCTCTTTGATTTAAAATTTTAATTTCAATCAAGAATAAATGTCCAAATTTGAATTTAAATGTTTCAATAAAAAGCTATTTAATGTATGCATACAAGTATTTTAATGTATTTTAGATTACAATCAAAATTGTAAAATTACAAAAAATATAGAAAATGGAAAATTTTTAAATTAAAAAACAGTGTAATAGTATTAAGAATTAAAGCTTAACTTGTAGCAGATGCTCTACAGAGAAAAACAGGAAAGGTAATTATTATAAATAATTTAAAATATTGATAAAGTTTCATTTGTCAATAAAAAATTAAAAAACAATATTTGAAATAATGTTTGCAAAAGATTATGATTCTTAAATACTGTAATATAATTTATGTATCTACATTATAAAAGTTTGTTTTTAGTAAAAAAACATTAAAAATTTATTTCTTAAAACTGATGAAATTTGTTATTTGAAGCAAGAGTGGATTCATATGAACAAAAACTTTTAGAAAATAAACTTATTTGTTAAATTTTTTCGAGTATATGGTGAAACTGCATCGAAAAATAAAAAGGAAATGATATAATGATAATGATGATATCCATATAATTTTAAATGATACTTAAAATTATATGGATAGCAGTTGAGATACTTATTTATATTTTGAGAGAGACTGATAATTTATTAATTTTTAAATTTCCTAAAAGTTGTCCAAAAATATTAAAAACACAAAAATATATTTGCCAATTACTGATTAAAGAAGTAATCAAAACATTTCTTAAAATCTTAAGTAGTTTCTGAAATACGCAGTCAAGGATCATCGAAGGATTCCACAAAATATATTTGAAGAATATAAAACAAACGTGTGAACTCATATATATAATAAAGTAAAAACAACAAAAGACAAATTGACTAGTTTGTATAGGCGAAGTCCATTACATAAGTTTATCATGTTACGAATCTGTTTTCCATTAGATAATAATTAATTAAATTAGACATATCATTAATGATCACTATTAGCCTTTCTTTCCATTTTGCATAAAACATCTGTTATTAAGACAGATAATATGTTTTTGTCTTATATTCAAATATAGATATATTAATCTTACTGTTATATTGTCCTATTATGGTAAAATTAATAGTAAATTGCAGAAAAAATAATTTGTAGAATAAGATGTTGTCTTCATTTTACAATTATGCTTTCATTAAAATCTTCTTTTCTGGATAAGAATTAGCAAATACATATACAATGAAGACAACAAAAATTTTGATAAAAATAAAAGATTATTTTTATATATAATAACTTTAATTCATCTGAAAGAAATGAAGCGAAAAATATGCGATGAGACTATGATTAAAAAAAAGAAAATTAAATAACAATCAACATGCAAAAGCAATATATATATTTATATACATATATATGTTAAAAACCATAATGCAATTTTATGACGAATGTTTATAGTTAAAACACTCGTTTAAGCTGCAGTCAAGTAATTTACCCTGCACAATAATTCTTTAATTGCTTAGTTCTAGTAAGAAACTAACAAAATAGTTAATAAATTTCATTTAATTGCTTGTAAAATATTAAAAATCAAAACATCAATGCAACAAAATTTTCTTAGTTACAAAGTTACCTTCGTTAATATTCTTTAGCAGTATTAGATTGTATTTGGAGTAAAGTATTAAATATTTAATGTAGATATTTTAAACTTATTCGGTTGTTTTAGTATACAGATGCATAAACTAACTACAAGAAATTATATACTTTAGATAAGGAAAGCATTAAAAAATCATATAAAATAGGAATGTATAATTACGGATAACAATTTTAACAAAATTGTATATCTTATAAATTTATTCACAATTTAAACGTGATTACATTTATTTAATTGAACCAAGTCATAAAAAAATTTGTAGTATTGTATTTCCTGGTAACTAAGAAAATTCTCCAAGCAAAATAGCTTTATTTTTTCATAATTAAAAAAGAAGTAGTTGTGAAAAATGTTTAAAAACATTAGTTAAAATTTTTTTAACTATAAATATTTTTAAAAGAAAAATCTTGGTATTACAGGGAAAATACACAACAAAGATTCAAATAAGTCAAATCTTTAGTCCTATTTTAAAACTAACTATTTATTATTCAAGAGCGAAAGTAATTCAAACAGAAGAATAGAAAGTGTTATTTTTGTAGATTTCCATTAAAATTTCCATGTATATTACAGTATATTTGGTACCTGAAATAAGTATTAGAAAGTCACTATGCAAAAACATAAAGATTTATTTAAGTAAAATTTAAAATTTTGTTAAAATAAACATTATTTTCATAAAATTTTATGTTAAAACTTGAATTTTATAATGTAAAATGGTAAGAAATTTTTTTAAATATTTTATTAAAATAGTTATAACTATTAACTTCTGAAATATTTCAATTTAATTTGAGTAACTATTGAAGTAGATAATTAACATGTAGATATATATAATCAATAATAAAATATTGAAAATATGTTAGATCAAAAAATTTATGTACTCTATATAATGAAAAATATGGCGATATCATGTAAAACTTTCATACCATTAAATATGAGTGATAAATTAAATAAAAGTTTCATATCATTAAATATATGTTATTAAAATAAGTCAAAATTATAATAAATATCGATTTAAATGTCTCATAACATATCCTGTATCCATTAATACGGGAAAAGGATATATATCTTTCATGATACACCCAAATCATTGTTAATACATTTGTGATTATATAATTAGCTTAAACAATAAAACAGATATGGCATTGGCAAGTTTAGATCTTATTTTCTATACTTATAAAATTATACTTAAAGTATCCTCTTTCAGTTGTGATATGCGTTAATGTCAATAATTTTATCTTTTTTCATTTCTTATCTGCATGTATATAAGTGTACATAAATATCGAAAATGTACTTGTAAATTAACATCTGTAAAATATAGTAATTTTGGGAGGATTAGCAAAATGTTTAGTTTTAGTAACACCAGAATGATTCGTTGAAACGAGGGATATATATTCTTTCTACACAAGTATAATTCCTCATATAGTACTCAGCTTGTAGTACTGTTGAAATTCTTCAATGGCATGTAGAAAGAATTGAATTTTTCTGCCTTTTTAATGACTTAAATGAAGTTTTAATAATTTTCAAATTTATATTAAATTTGAAATTTGCTTGATCACTAGTTTTTACTAATTGTAGTGAGTAAGGATTTAAAAGCTGAAATAACTGTTTCAGTGTAAGTCTGTCAATTAAAGCTTAGAGTAAGGAATGAACATTTAGCAATTTAAAAATTTTTCAAGGTAAAGATTGAAAATAGGTAAATTATCTATTTTTTGCATTTGTTTTTGACACATACTTGATGCATGAAAATAAAATTTTTCTACTGTTGAGTTTTAAGAAGTTTATTGTTTTGAAGTAAGATTATTATAGTTTTTCTCTGTCAGGAAGCACTGCTCCGCTATTTTCTAATACTTACGGAATCGTAAGCATTTTTTATAATTTAATAAAGAGAAATAACAAGACTAAAACAGCAATGAAATTTTGATACTTTAAAAATTCATTTTTCTAGGAATCGGAGGTTTCTTCCTTGATGCGACAGAGAAAGACATGGGAGTGGTGTTCTCTACTTATATTTTTCAACTATCTTTTGCGACGACAGCGACCACTATAGTTTCAGGAGCCATGGCAGAAAGATGTAACTTTGTCGCCTACTGCCTATTTTCCTTCTTCAACACAGTCATTTTTTCATTACCAGCTGGTCAGTTATGAAAGTTTAGTTTTGTCAAATTTAAACTTAGTTCTCTATTTTTATATTTTAAAATTCCTTTATTTTAAAAATGAACTTTGAAATATGATACATACTTAGCAATTATTTGTGAAATTCTTTTGTATAATTGTTCAAGTAAAACCATTGATATTTTTTTAAATGAAAAATAAGTAATTTTTTCATCTATGTAGTTTTCTAGAACTTCTTTTTTTATCAGTTTTAACTAATTTCTAAAGATATATTTCTATGACTGCAATATGGAATTTGTTTTTGACATATTTAAAAGTCACAAAATCATTCAACTGCATTTATTTCTTATAAATAATATTAATTTATTTAGAAACAGGACTTAAGACTAGATTCAATATTAATATGCAACTTCAAAATTGATTTGTCTTTTGCACATTTTTAAATGTATTAAAATTAATAAAATCTTTTTAAAAGATACATAAATTATTAGGACACCGAAACACTAATGCCCCACTACATTGTTTCTCATCTAATTAATTTGTTTCATAAGTTTTAAATATTTCTTTTTAAGTTTTCTAGCTGAAATCACTTTTTATACTTTATCTATTATCATCCCTGAGATACTGAAAGAAAAAGAAAAGATAACATAAATGGTATTAGTATTGAGTAATGAAAAAAAAATAAGATGGAAAAATCCTTTTAAAGTTATATAACTTACTAAAAATTACATGGAAAATTTTTTCTATAATGCTTAGAAGAAGCTTTCTATCAAATATAAATTAATGAATATGCATTAACATTTTTTAATTAATTAATTACGTTCTCTGTAATTTCTATTTTTAGAATTATACATAATGATTACTTAAAACATAAATTATAATTTAATTACTTTTAAATAACTTTAACCTTATAAGTAATAACAGCATATATTCTTTCGTTATGTGCATCTTACGTGTATTATGATTAAGGCTAATAAAAACAGTGCTAATAATTCCTGGATTCGGTTTTACTAAGCAAAATATATTTTTAAAAAACTTTCAAATGCATTAATAACTATATTAAAATATGCTTTTCTATTGAAACATAAGAAAAAAGTGAGTGAAAGGATTTTTCCGAGATTAATCATAGAGCCTTCATTCAACTCCATTAAAAAATTTGAAATATTTCATTGAAAATAATATAAGAATTTGTATTTAATAAATTTTAAAATAATATAAATCAGCTCTCTATATATTTCTTATATTTGTAACATAATTTTAAAGTTTCATGAATATATTATTGAAATATTTTGGTATGAAGAATATTTTAAATTAAGCAGAATATGAAACAAACATAATTTTCGATGAATATTTCATTAATATGTGGTCATATCAAGCATATTTTATGCAATAATCAAACATGTTCTTCATATTATTATTATGTACGAAATGATATTATACATAAATTTTTCTTGTAGATTACGATTACTGATGATGGTGATTTTGATAAGGAATAATTTAAATAGATTTATTTCATTTTTCACATAATTTTACATTATTTTGTAAAAATTTTCACAAATTTGTGGAAATTTTTTAAATACATCTAAAATTATTATATTAAAAATCACAACATTTTTTCCATAGTGAATTTTCTATTTAATTAATACATTAAAAACAGTTACACTTTTTCATAATATAATTTTATAGCATAAAATGCACTGAAATATTTGAACTGATTTCTCACATTCAGGTCTAAATTAAATTATTACATTCAATTTAGTCAATATTTTATTTGCTTAAATAGACATTTTAAGTAACCAAAAGTAATATACTTCAATAAATGATGCAATGAGGTGAAAACTGTGAATTCTGAAATTTCTACTGTATTAACCCTCTTATAGTTTAAAATGTTTATCTGTAATTTTATTCCCATTATCAAAATAAATTATTTTTCAAAAATTCAAATTAAGTATATTAACCTACTTAAATCGTTGATTGTGGATAGCTAAAATTATCTCTTATGTTTTCGGATTTAATGATAGATAAGACAATATTTTAATTTAATTTGTATCACCAAATAATTAAAATAGCAATATGTTGAGAAGATATTTTTTTAATTATTTGTGTACGTGTTTTTTGAGATAGATGTTATAATTTCTTTGTCGGGGTTGTAAATAGGATTAATTACTTTTTTAAAATTAAACTTTCTCTTTGTTAGAAAAATTGTGACATTTATGAAGCTAAGTTTAAATATAACAAAATTAATTAAATTTACAAATAGCTTGGGTTATTATTTTGCATGAAGCATTTTGTCGTTACTTTGGATCCGAATTGTGATATAGTATTAATCCGAATTAAATATCCGAATGAAAAAATTTTTTATTAATGAATACAAACTTGCACATTTTTCATTGTTTAATATAAGAGTTAAATTTTGATTTTATGTTATAGCCTTAAAATTAAAACTGAAATTAAAGCCTTCGAAATGTTAGTGTTTTTAGTACACAGCAAAAAACGTTTGTTTTTTTAATAAAAATAAATTGTTTTGTGAAAATAAAATTTGCCTGAAGTTAAATATTAATAATTAATTTTCTGAAATGAAACAATTGAACTATATCCCGAGAAAAAGTTTTATTCAGCTGTTAATTTTCCATGCTGTTACCACTTCCTAATTCATAATATCAATAAGTTATTAATGATTTCTCCAAACATAAATATTAGGCATTAATTAACATTTCCTCTACTATTATTTTTTAACAAAGATCATTTTCATGAGTTCAATTTTTCAGTATTCTTCGTTATAAGTTCAAGTTTTAAACAACTTTAAAACATCTGTAGAAAGTTGTCATATTGTAAAATGCTACAATCAGCTTAAATACAATAATCTAAAGTAGTGTTTTAGATTATTCTATCTTCATAACAACATTTATCAAAAAAGAAAAGTGTACTCTACCTTAAAAATCCTGTTTTTAATTTTGAAAGAAATTTTGAAATAAATGTTTTTAATTTTGAAATAAAATGGCATTTATTGTGCAAAATAAATGATAAGCAATAATGGCTTAATGTTAACCCTTCATAGCAGACATCATTTTTATCCTATTTAAAATTAGAACTTGACATTTAAAGATAAAATTTTCTCTTATAATCAAAAATATATTAACATTCCATCGGATCATTGACATTATTTAAATATTGAACATGGCGTGACTAAGCTGCCTTATCGATGCTTAAAATGCTTTATTGATCGAAACATTTTTAACATTAAAATGAAGTTCTTGCTATTGTATGACAACATGCAAAATAATGTGAACAATATTTTTTTAAGTTGAGTCTCATGATAATATAAAAAGAAAAGAACACAGGACTTGTTTTCTTTGTTAAATTGAATTTCTTTTCAATATAAATGATAATTTTTATTTTTAGAGCCAGTTTTATTGGAAAATACTCTAAATTTGATTAATATCTCATATACTATTAAAATTTATAAAAATACATTGAATAAACCTATGTAACTATCATTATTCCAATTGCGTGTGTGTGATTATTAATTACTTTATTGTACAAGATGAACCATCTCAGATAGTTATCCTATTTTTTCCTCGTTAGCAAGTTTGATCAACAATTTTCTTTATTCAAAACTTGCGTCAAAATAAATTTGAAATTTTCAAATTTATTAGCTGTCAAGAAAAGAAAGGGCTTAGTAGAATTTTATTTTCAAGGAAATAATTGATAATATTTTTCACAGTCTTTCATATTGCATTAAAAAAGATAACTTTCTTGAGTAAAAATTTCTCTACATATATGTATATATATAAAATATGCATACAATTCTAATTTCAGTAAGATTTTTGGCATTGAATTCTCAAATTATTTCGATGATCATTAACATGTATCTATACTATCAAAAATAAATTTGATAATTTATATTTTTATTTTAGACTGAATTTTTCATTAAAAATATATAAATATCTGATTAGGGAAACTAAATTAGTGCCTATTATAGTATTAACTTGTCTCATTTATGAAATGTTTTAAGCTTTATTAATGATCAGTAGAAGTTCTGTCTGATGATAAAATTATTATTATATTATCATTTGAATATATTTTAAAATTTATATCACTTAAATTTCATGATAAAAACTGTAAATAACAGTACAGTGCTGCAACTTTAATGCACATTTTATTTTTTAGTTTCACGAAGTTGAGTTATTTTTGAAAGACAGTTCAAAAATTTATTAATCAATAAAATTTATAAAAATGTGAAATTAGTTAATTGATAAAAACATTGATTATTCCGATCGAGGACTCAGAAATTAAAATTTAGTATAAGCATTTAACTCAATTTTTAATAAAATATCATGTGAAATCACCGTTATCTGATGAAATAACCGTTATTTCGAGGAAAACGTTCTTCAAAATGGAAGATCAATGGATTCTTTGTTGAATAACAAAAGGTGGAATAATTTAAATTTTTGTGAAGATATATATTTTCTGTTGGGAGGAGTGATTGAAAATTGTCTGGGAGAGATTCTTTCCTTTTTAATCTTAAACTTTAAAGCAATTTCATCATTTAGATCATTTTTACATTACAAAGTAATTAACTGTCTCAAATTCATGCTGCTTAGTTTTATAGGTACATGTGACACAAAAATTATTGATTTCAAGCGTTTTAAATTATTTTAACATATTAATCTGAAACATAAAAATTCATATATAGTTTTAATTTTTCACTATTTTAAAGAATGTGACTCATATTTCTATTATTTAAGGAAGATAATTTAATTTCGAAACAAGTTACTTTTGCAATTTATCAAACGTTCCATTGTATTTTAGTTAAAATTGTCTATTACTGAGTACACTTAATTTACAGCATTAAATTGATTGCAAATCAAGTTTATTATCATTAAAAATTTCGTATTAAAAATGAAAACAAGATTTCTTTAATGACATTAAACATGATTTTGCTTTTTCTTAGATAGTAAGCTTTATACAAAAATCAATTTTTAAGTACTTCTTTGAATTATATAGATTGCTTTTAATGAGAGAAATACTCATCACATTGAATGATGGTAAATCTAAAATTACCACTGACAGGTTTTAATATCTTTACACAAATTTCTTTATAAGTCGTTGATAAAAATTATTCTTAATAATTTGTAGATGCATTCAGAAATTTTATTTTCATTTCAAATTTATTTCCAGTTTGCTAATAATAAAAAATTTGCAAATATTGAATTCTAAATGAACGTATATTCTTAAAAGAATAAAACTAGCTTAATAAGAAATGTACGTGAAATAAAAGAACATTTTGTTTTTTTTAATAACATTTCCGCGTTAAACTTCTTACAGTATGTATGTTTTCGTTAAAGAAAATCTTAAAGTATGAGATAGGAGGAGTTATCTTTCGTCCTCACACATGTACAAATATAACAAATAATATATGAAAATCTATATAAAATTTAAAAAGAAAACGATTCATACTTTTATGAAGCATAAAATACGAAGTATTGGTATTTGTAATGCCAACTACAGAGCATCATTGGTTTTCTTACACGAAACTGCTTTAGAAACTAATGGTGGTATTGCGTCATCTGACGCTTAAATCAACCATGGTGAAACGACGGAGTAAATGCCTGTCTTTTTACTCTAAACCGTAGCCATGTCTCGAGTTACGAAACGTCCCGAAAATTTATGATCCTGCTCCTAATCAGGGAGTAGATCAATTAAAATTGCTAGAGTTTAAAAATAAAGCGTTTTACTATAGAATTCTTCTTCGAGATAATTAGTATCGTAAATTCCAGTCTTCAGAGAATGTTATTGTTTTCAAAATTTGCTATGGCAAAATGGGAAACGTGTAACTGAATTGTTATTTGTATAATCTGATAAAAATGCTAAATAATTAACTTTGAGAGGTAAGATATTTAATTTCAGTCTTAGATGCTCTCACGAAGCACTTAATATTTTTATACACTTATTTTATAAGTTTAGAGTAACAGTTTGTTGCGTTGGAGGGAGTTCCTTGTGACAACTTCTGCAATTTTGTTTTTTAAGGGAGGTATTTTAAAGACTTTATTCAAAAAATTTATGTCATATGTAATTAAGTCATATTTGATATGCATAGTGAACAGCATAAAAGTCTGTTCCAAAATAAGGTTACATTTAGTATAATTTATTCAACCATGAGGATAATCATTTACTGCAAATTTATTAATTATTAAAATTTTAAGCCAGAAAATAATGATCTTAAGGATGTGAAACTCACATGAAAAGAAGATAAAATTACAAAATATTTGCTTTTCAACGCAATTGAATGACGCAATTTTGTGAACGGAATAATTGTGCAGTGCATTTTTTTTATTCAGAAGTAATTTTTTAAAGTGAAAGTTTTTGCAGTATATGGTGTTATTCCTCGAATAAAAAGAAGAAATACTAGCAAATGCTGGAATTTGGTAGATGTAAGATAGTTATTTATCAAGAATGGGCATTATTTTGTGATAATGTGAAATCTAAAATGCGTTTTACGAATATGGAGTCAATGGGGTGCTGAGAATCATAATAAACGACATTAAGATCGCAACATCATTCTATGACTAACGCTCGGATGAACAGAAATATTATGAGGTCAGTCTCTTAAAACTGTATAACCACACGGACCAGAAATCAGGAAGTTATCCTATTTACAACATACATGTTCAATATCCACTGTATATTATGAGATGACGTTTTTACACCACGTTGTAGACTCCCTAATTCCGAAGCGATTTTAGTGTCCTTAGAGTAATTATGTTCCTAGAGGGAGTTTCATTGATAATGGATTGTATTCACTTACCACAAATGAGGAAGCCCAGAAAATTCCCAAGCACGTATTCCGATAGACGTGTGTGCAGAAACGCCACATCTATCATCTGTTGTTCAACAAATGACTGGGATCGAATCCGGAGCTTTTTGATCTGAAGAACGGCATCTTATAATTAAGTCATGGGAAGTTCTAGTGGGGCCTGCATTTGTAACATAACTGCTTATAAGCACGTCAATCATTATTTCGACTTCCTTGGATAAAACAGCAAAGTGAAGATGATCCAAATAATAACGGAGTTGAGTACAGGAATGGCACAATGTCGTCATTTCAACAAGTTCTGGTTTTAAATGCACATTTGTGTTAATCGTACACAGGATTGAAGGCTCCGAGGAGAACGCAGATTACCTAGGTGTATTCGATAACGGCATGGGCCCTATATAGACAATCAATTGATAAACGACACGCTTACCTTTAGTACGGTTTGTCGATAATTTGAGCGATTTCCTTTATCTTAAAACTAGTGGTTGTTCTTTAAATTCAAGGACCGCAAAACACCATCTTTCAGCAAGATAATGCAAAAGCACATGGCATATGGTGCTCTGTCTTTTTCCGAACTTGCTTGTTTCAGAGGATATTTGATTGTTGTTGTGGATTGCATGATCTTCAGAAATTTCACCGACTAAAACATCTGATTATGGATAGCAGACAGAATGACTTTCCATTCTTCCCCAATTATTACGTTTGTCCAAGTGATTTATAGATCTGAAACAGTATGAAATAAGTGGTCTTTCTTCTATCATTTAAGTTTCTATAATTCAAATCTATATTTCCATATTTAATTGAGTAAAGATCGTTTAACTACCAAAGGGCGGCAACTGATTCTGCATCTTTGTAAATTTCCAAACATTCTTTTTTATTAACTTTTCTTCCTAAACTTCTATTTTTAAGGACAAGACTGGGTTTTTTTTCATAACAATAAGTTTTCCAAGTTTTCTTCTAGGAATATTTTCTTCGATGTATTTTCACGGAAACGGGATAACTTGTTTGTTTTGATAATAGAAATTTAGTCTTATTTTAAATGAATCTCTTAAAATAATAGTAAATTCCTATTATTAAAACCTTTTATCTTAAAAGGAATCTATTGAGAAGTTTCTTGAAACTAAAATATTTGAACTCAATTGAAATGACATGCAAAAAAATTATATCGTACGCAGTATTGTAACAACTATTCTTAAAGAAATAAATGAAACTGAAAAAAGGAAAAAATATTTTTTTCATAGTTTACTTTAAAAATCTATTCTTTGTACTGAAATTCAATTATTTATATTCAGAATATTCTACTAAAATTCAATTATTCAATTATATATAATACACGTCCTTAATTACAATAATTATTGTGATAAAACTCTTCATTCTGTAGTTATTACCATAAAATGATTCTTGATATTTTTATTTAATTTCTCAAAAGGATCATTAAGTAAATATTTGAAGCTTCATGGTATGTGAACAAAATAGTTTGAACTGTGCAACAATTGAAGAATAAATTTTTAAATATTGAGAATGAGTGAAATTTTAAATGTACGATATGTTATGTTTACTAAAAAAATATCAAATTAATATTTAGTATACTTATATTTGGAATACATTCCTTAGGTTGGGTGTGGACCAAGCGTGGCCTCCTATCAGCTTTCAATGTTGTAGATATAGCAGGTTGTTCAGCAGTTCATTTGGTTGGAGGAGCCTCTGCTTTGGTGGCTGCGGTTATGCTCAAGCCCCGTTTGGGTCGCTACGATAAAGGGAAAAATTTCAATCCCTCTCTTGGTTCACCAACAAATGCTCTAGTTGGAATGTTCATGCTTTGGTAAGTCGTCAGAATTTCTCATCAATCTGTTTTTTAAATACACGTTACTACTATCGTATTTATAACGAATCTTTAATATTATGATCGGTTTATAACAAATCTTTAATACTATAGTTGACATTTTAGAGCTAGTTTTATGAACTATGTTCGTAAAATGAAGAAGTGATTTCAAGGATTTGAATAAAGTAGATGAAGAGAGAGAGAGAAATAAAAAAATTCTACAAATAATCATGATTAATCAATGTAAACGCATAATCTAGGAGAAAAATTTCATTCAAAGTAAATAGTAATTGAAAAAATAAAATAATTGAATTTATTACTTAAATGTAATTTTATTACCTGGTAGTCGTTTGTAATTTTTTTCAACAAGATTACAGAAAATGTTATCCAACATTTTTTTCTTTTGCATTTTTATGTAAATATTTCAAAATATTCTTAATATTAAAAATATACATTAGATATTTTTACTAGATTTAAATATGTTTCTACACAACATTGAATATTAAATATCAATATGCTATTTTGTGATGAGCTACATTTCAATTACAAACTTCAGTTAGAATAAATATGACCAATGTATGTTGACGATTAAGCTTTACAGTTTTGATGTAATCAAACATACCGTATTTTTGCGAATCTAATGCGCATTCACATTTTAAACTTTAAATAATAAAAAAATGTTTGTCGGCGAATGTAATGCGCATCAATAGTATGAGGAATTTATTGAATCTTATTTTATACAACAATGGATTTGTACATAAACTATCAATCAATGCTACGATAATTTTATTTAAATTTAGATACCATATTTTGGTACTTACGTATTAGCGTCACCGCATCTAATTTTGATCCAAAACTTAAGTAGAATTAGCGCGTAACCTATAGTTTGAAAATTTTTCCTACTTTAGAAAAATTGACTTATAATTCTAAAAAGTAATTTTCTAATTATAAGAAATAATTTTTTAATTTCGTCCAGCTTAAAAAGTCGTGGTGACGCTAATGCGTAAGTACCCATATTTTATATAACAATGGATTTATACATAAAGTAGCAGAACATAGAATTAACCTATTAGTGGGCTATTGTTATGTGAAACAATCATTGTTAATTACCACTACCGTATAAACGGTACCTATCGTAAAATATGAACATGAAATAAATCGTAACATTTCTATCTAGCTAAGAGTTTCTACAATCACTGATGAATAGTAAACGTCTTTATTCACTAATGTTTTCATCACTGGAATCCTCGCAGCTCTCTTCGTCAGAAGCAGATTAATTCCTTCTTTCCTCATCATCATTTTCGGCGTTTCAGAGAGCGTCATCTTCACTGCCATTCAATAAATTTGAAATGTAGCATTTCCTGAAAGATTTCACAATCACTGGTGCTTCGATGCTTTTCCAGGCAGCAAAAACCCAGTGTGCAACAACGTGCGGTGCAGCACGCTTTATTTTTTCTGACTGGATCAATTCATGGTTTGGCTGACCAAACCATTTTTCGTACTTCGCCTGAGCGTACCACTTAAAAGGTTTATTTATACTAACGTCCAGGGGTTGTAACACAGACGTCATCCTTCCAGGAATGCTAACAAGATCACTGCCTAGGCTGTGCATCCTTTTACGTCGTCAGTGAGATGACCCCGAAATACGTCCAAAGCATTGATGGTGGATTGGAGAGTCCACTGGGATGGCGTTCCCATACATTTCGGAGTCAATCAAACATTAATGATTCCGTCATCCACCCTTTGTCTTGGTTTCAAATCAGGACATCATATGGGAACAGCTTTTTATTCTTAGGGGTTTTAGGGGACGTTTTCCGTTTGAAGAATAAGAAAGGGGGAAGTTTGCACCCGTCTGTTGAACTCTCTACTTGCTTTTCTATTGCCATTTTTTTCAACATAAAGAATTAATTAAAAATTTTTAAAAGTAGCGTTAAAAGTTTGAAAGTAGCGTTATATGACATTCTTCTTTGTTTGCCCTCCATTTCGTGTCTACGTACTCTGCAGTTTGTATCCTTTATGCAATAATGTGTCAACGATAAATGTAGTCGAGAAATACAGTAATCCATTGTAACGATTTAAATTTGGTTGACGTCATCGGCGAACTGCTGACATTGCACTCGAATCTAATGCGCACCCCAATTTTGAATTCTACATTTGGCCATAAGCCATGCGCATTAGATTCGCGTAAATACGGTATTTCTAATCAATAACAACTTAATGAACAGAACAGACCAAAGATATAAAATGTGTATTTCTACTGTCTATCCTATTAGTACTCAGCAAATTCCTACTAAAAATATATTACTTGAGTTTTCTCATGCAATGAAATAATTAGATTGGATCACAGAGCAAAATATCTCACATAACAGAAGATTATTATCATATGTTATTAGATGCTGCTTTTTGACCTCATTGTTAATTATAACAAATTGAATATTTCTCAGTCAAAATTATAAAATTGTTTTGATATATATATAGATATCACTAGTGCACATATTAAACAGTACATCAGTACATATATATATATATATATATATATATATATATATATATATATATATAGTGTGTGTGTGTGTGTGTGTGTGTGTGTGTGTGTGTGTGTGTATGTGTGTGTGTGTGTGTGTTTTCATAATTAAATCTGAAGTAACTCATATCATTAACGCAGTAATGTATTATGTTATTAAATAATTTAATAATTTTTTAATAATTTAAATAATTTGTTTTCTTAATTTCCTTTTACTGTGATAATAGGTCCCGATGAATTTGTCATTTATTTTAAGTAAAAATATATGTTTAGAAATTTTTCCTAAAAGTTTCTTTACTTTTGAGAGATATAACATAGAAAGAAAGAATTGATCAAAATAAGAAATTGTTTGGAAGTTTGAAGAAAACAAATAATTCAAGTGAAAGTCAAATAATTAAATTGTTTTCTTTTAAAAGTTCGTAGTGAAAGAGTTCTTCACGGGTTTGATTAGATTCTCGAATAAAATAAAACTATTAGTTAAAAAACAGAATTTTTGTGATAAATAAATTTGATACTTTAAATATAGGGCTAATTAATATAAAGCAGATAAATAAATCTATTTTTGTAATATATAAACTGTTTTCTTCAAGAAAACATTAAAAAAATATTTTGTAACTTTTAATTTAGGAATTATATTTTTGATTATCCATACTTAAAAATGAATTTTAAGCAATATTTAATCTTCATTGGTTACATATAATAATGCTAGCTAATAGTTATTTGAATAATAATTGCCGTTTAACACAGAAGAAATTTTGATACGATATTCAATAAATCATAAATTAACATACAGATTGTACCACATAAAGTGCCTTAATTTTCATAAAATAATCAAATAACAAAATAATACCATTTATGCAAAACGTTGTAATATATAAGATGAGAAAATTCATAAATTGAGATCCTCACAATATTGATGACCATTTTTCACCAGTTTAAAAGTTTTTTGATTATAAAAATCCAAAAAATCATTATGAGAATCAACCAATATTTTGTGCAAATAAAAACTTTAAATTAATAATGCTAAAATGATACATAAAAATTTCTTACTTACGAGTATTATCGTTGAAAAAAAGTTAACTGAGCAGTAGAATACTTAAGAAAACGAAATACAAATAATAGTTTCAATTTACATAAAATAAAATATGATAGTTCCGATCAAGAGAAAATATTTTAGCAATTTCAGAAAGGGAATATTTACATCATTATCTTCAATAGTTCCATAGTATTAAAAATTAATCTTTCTTTATATAAGCACTTTCATAAGCACACACAATGCATACTTTATGACACTTAATCATTTTAAAACTTAATAAATAATTCCTTGAATTAAAATCTTCCAAAACTTATTTCTCAAAAACTTTGACGAGCAAAAAGAATATTATTTCCAGTTAAACATAATTTTTAGATATTGTTTTAACAATTAAGTGACATATTAAGATAATGGTAAATAATTAATCACAAAAAAATAATTTTGTATTTAGTTTAATAGAGGAAAACAATTTTTTATGTAGTTTATAATCATATATATAGTGGAGTTTCTGAATGTCCTAACGATCTAATAGTTTTTCTGGATGACAGTGAAACATGATTTTACAGTTAAAAGCTTTCAATTGAAGGTATGTGCTTTTTTACGAAATTTCACATTATTTTAATAGTAAAACATTAAGCTGCAACAAGTTCAATCCTCAAAATTTACTGGTATGTTAATTTTTGATTGAGAGTACAGAAAATTCATAAATAATTAAAATAAATTGTGTTCGAAGTAGGTGGTATAAATTGAGAAATTTCAAATGAGTGATCTGGTTCTGCGCTGTTGTAATGTAACTGAATAGAATGAAGTTATTTTTGAAATTGCTTTTACGTGAAGTTTTATGAAACAGAAGTCAAAATTGATTATACCAAGCCAGCTACGATAAATTAATGAAGCGAGAGCATGTTGTTCCACAAAATTTTCTCATCATTTTTATTCTGATCTTTCAGAATTAAATTGACTATAAAAAGCAATAAGTTTCGATTATGTGTATGGAGCCAGATAAACATCAACATATGATACAGGTGTAAACTCCGAAATTTGTTCAAGATGGATTTGAAGTTTCAGTTAAATATCAGATTATATATATTAAGATGAACGTGTGTAACAGGAGAATTCACAAAACTGTTATCATATATAGAAGAGGCTTTAAAAATCTGTATAGTTACTCCACTGAGGATTTATTACTTGACATTTCGATTATTTATAGTTATTCGACAAAAGCTGTTTCCATGAAACTTTTTTTGTTCAAAATTAAATTGTTTCTTATATACATACCAGATAAATTTCATATCTGTGGCTCTTTCCTAGGATTATTTTAAGGAAAAATTCATTGTGCATATGTAATATTTTAAAAATACTTTCATTATATTACGTTCTATGTATTATTAATTTTTCTTATTTATGAGAAACAAGTTCCAATTTCATTCATTCTTGCAGCTAAATACTATTAATTATAGTCTCTTCTTATTAAATATATTATCATTGAACCTTGTACACCTAAAGAAATGCATTTTGTACAAGTAAATAAATTTTTTATTATCTGAAAGAAAAGTACTTAAAAGCATCCGAAAATCATTAGGAGATAAAAGTGAGTTTATTATGACAAAGGTTTTCGTTTGGCTGTTCTACAGTTCAGTTGAATGAAAAAGAAAAATAACTATAGAGAAAAAGACGTTAGAAAGATTTTAACATTTTATAAGTAGAAATAATAATTGCAGTAATAATTAATTAATAAAAATATTAATGCACAGCTATTTGTAGCACATTAATACCTTTTTATTATGTAATACTAATTTTACTTATTATGTAAAACTAAATTTTAATTTTATATTGTAATATTTTTCTGAAAAATGAATGTAAAACAAATTACGTCAAACTGATGTTAAATAAATTTTCTGACTATGAAAAATAATATATTTTATTTTTTGTCAGGAAATGAAAGCAAAACAAATATTGAATTTATTTGGTCGTTAGTAAATTGACTCGCTAAAAGTGAAATATTTCAGCTTCCCTTTTGTTCTTTTTCTTCTTTCTCTTATGAGTTCATGTTCTATCCAGTGATTATTATAGATTGTTAGATGGCAGCACAGGTTGACAGTAATGCCATCAATCTAAATTCTTCTTTGCATATTAAAGTAAAACTAAATCTTTTTGTTCCTATAATGATGAAAAAAGAATGAAAAATCTGAGGGCTTTCATTTTTATACTTTAACAATATTGCAGCTATAAACAGGAAATATCTTTTCGAGAGAAAAAAGTTCTAAAACATGGGGATTTATTCATCAAAGTATGATAAGGAATAAATGAGGCTTTTTGTCATTATTAAACAGAGTTTTTCAAATAAAGTACACTCAAGTTCATTAAAAAGTCGATAGTAATTTTTGTTATAATTACTATGCTAATATATTTTGTGCATGTAAAATTTTATGCAATGGCTTTATTTATATGATTGTAGGAAACGATAAATTATTTCTTTTTTAGTGAAAACAATTTTAAAATTTGAAAAGTGAGTAAATATATAACTTTTACCTCATTTTTTCCTTTAAATAAGCAATTTGTTTATTCAGTTAGACAATATATTATTATTATATATAATGTATAATAAGATATTCATACTAATGTAGCATTCAAAAACTATTATAAGTTATTCAATACAATATTGCTTATTTTCAGTATAATGAATACTGTATAAATTGTTTGGTATAAAAAATGTCAATGAGGTTGTTCACAAAGGAAGTAACAGCAAATAATGTGGTTTATCTTAAGAGAACATTTTTTATGAAAAGTAAATATGTTATTTGGATGTTTTTTTATTTGCAATAAGTAAATATGGATCCTTAGCTATAAAATAGTCTAAACATACAAAATAGGAGGAATGATACAACATATTTAAATTTTTGGTTACCTGTAATGCCGTATCAAATTGCATCTATTTTATTCATCCTGGCCAAATGATCAAATTGCATTCTGGTAGAAAGAATCCTAATTTAGATAATAATTACGACTAAATACCAGGAGATCTGTACTGTATAGAAAAATAGCACGAATTGATGTAGTTAAAACTCTCTATGTTTCTTCAAAACACAATGTGAAGCTAATAATGTTGTTATCTCATCTTTCTGAATAAACTATTCTTAAAAAATCATAATTGATTAAAATTATTATGCTTTAATATACAGATTATCATAGATTTTTTTTAGTTGGTAAATAATTTAATAGTTTTCTTCATACTCCTTTTTTAGTACAAGACACTCTTTACTTCAAAAATATATTGTTTTGTCTGTGTCTAGATGGCGAAAAGACTTTGAGAAGCATCAACATCTTGCATGTGACGCCAAAAGATCCATTTTAATTTCTTGATTTTGTAAATGAGAACATATCACTGGTTTTAACCATTTCTCTTATTATACCAATGACTTTATTATCACTATGACAATTTTGAAACAGATTTTAACTGAAAAGAATTTTTTCTACTTATGACATATTAAGGCATATAACTTTGACTATTTTTATGTGATATTATTGCTTTTTTCTACACCGGTATCTATTCTATACTATACCTAGTCAGAAACTTGACAGCCGTATCATTTAATCACCATTAAAGATGATATTTTAATTTCGTCACACAAAATTAAATTTATTTTCTCTCCCAAACCATCCAATCCAAATATTATTTATTTGTGTAATAACATATTTCCATGTGACAATTCTGATACTTTCCTGTTATATTTCTATAACAGGAAAGTATCAGGAATCTTTTTACTGATCTTAGAATAAAACTTTACCTTTTGCGGAATAAGGTATCAAAGAACATAAAATCATATAGCTACAAATGCTGTCAACATTTTTTATCGAATTTTTCCCTTTTATAAGAGAATTTTCACTTACTTCACATTATTAATCTTAATTTATTTCGGAAAAAGAGAGCAACTAAAAAAAGTGTAAAATAAGTAAATAAAAATAATTTTAAATGAAAAGTAAATATGTGTTGTTATTTGTATCTGCATATATGCTCAAAAATAGAATATTCTTGTATGATTTTTAATAAAGAAAAGGAATTCAATTAAAGAATTGAGTTCTGAACAGCTCCTTGACTGCTAAATTGCAAGTGTTATAAATATAGAATGTTAGCAATTTTGATGTTTAAGCTATATTTGTAGTTTCTTCATTATACACTGCACAATCTTCTATAAATAAACTCTTATTGAATATATAATAGTTTAATGACTATTGCTTTGATCGCTGTTGTAAAAAAGATTAGAGAATTATTGAATACGATTTTTGAAGGATGCTATGGTATTCTTGATCTATTCATTAATTTAAAATTGTCATCAAGTAACTAACAAAACTGCATAGAATAACTAAACTGATACAGAAAATATTCTGAATTGATTTGTCGAACTAAGTAAGTTTATTTCGTGACCCAATCAATCAGATTTCCTATTTTTGTCACTTTTTAAAAGATGATGAATTGCAAATTTTATAAGCAATTTTGAATTGGCCACTTAACTATAAACATTTTTCTTATAAAATGCAGTTTTGACTGTAGTGGTTCGCGTTTATAATCTGCAGATTCAGATTCATGAGTAATTTGGATGAAATGGTTTTCTTATACATAATTAAGTAACAATACATAATTTAGATGTATTTTTAAATAGTTTTGCTACTATATTATTGGATTTTTCGGAAGTAATCCCCTGAAAATAAACAATAATTACATGCTTGTTATATTATGCATTGTATATGTGCACTTATTAAGAATATTCTATCAAAATTTTAATGAATAACGATTCAGTTCACAGACTGTTTTGAGTTACTAAAGCATTATTATATATATATATATATATATATATATATATATATATATATATATATATATATATATATATATATATATATATATATATATATATATATATATATATATATATTATATATATATATACATTAATATAATGAAAGTGTTTTTAAAATATTACATATGAACAATGTATTTTGCCTTAAAATAATCCTAGGAAAGAGCCATGGAAATGAAATTAATCTGGTATGTATGTAAGAAAGAATTTAGTTTTGAACCAAAAACGTTTCATGGAAACAGCTTTTGCTGAGTAACTATAAATAATAAAAATGTCAAGTAATTAATCCACAGTCGAGTAACTATACAGATTTTTAAAGCCTCTTCTATGTATGATAACAGTTTTGTGAATTCTCCTATTACCTTAATCTTAATATCATTTAATCCGCGTGATATTTAACTGAAGCTTTATTATCGAATGAAAAATTTGTGTGTGTTATATCTAATACCTTTGTACTAGACGATTAAATGACACAAAAATGGACTTACAATATAATTCGCTGCATAGTAATTCTCAAAATAGATAATTCTTGCGTGTGTGTTTTATTTTTATCCACAGCAATTTCAATTATATGTCCCATTATAGTTTTTGAATCATTTTAAAAAATTCTAATGAGAAAGCATGCATTTATTTACTGTTTTTGTATTTTTATATAGCGTCATTTATAATCATAAAATTATTCTGAAAGTGAATACTTAGTAGTAAAAATAAATTTTATAATCTTAATAAAGTTATGCACAATTTTATTACAATTTATCTCTAGTAAAAATTTATTTTCAACCTTAATATCTAATTTCATCATATTTTAGGAAAAAAATTAAAATCGTTAATATTATATCATGAATTAATTAAAATTTTCTCTACAATTTAATCTAATTTATCATTATTCATGTTGGTAATAAATATTTATTATTTCAGGTGGGGTTGGCTTGGCTTTAATTGTGGCAGTACTTTTGGCGTTTCTGGCCATAAATGGAAATATGCTGCAAGGTAAATGGATAAATATTATAGTTTTATTCATGATATTTTAATAATAATGTTAATTGTAAGTAACAGAAAATTTTTTTAAGATATTAATTTTTGGATATTTAAAAGACTATCTTTTAGGTATTTACAATTATTAATAATTACATTATTTTGCACATGAAATTTTTGATCAAATTTTACATTTTTTTTCAATTTTACTTTATGGAGAAGAGAATTATAAAATGTTTGTGTAATGTGAGTCAGATCTATTATGCACAATAAAATTATCCTTCAAGTAGTAGCTAATGATCATATCCCTATTTCAATTGAATTGTGTGAAACATAACTTCATTATTTGTGTAATATTTTTTACCATGTGGGTTTTTCGCAGAATTTTTTAATTTACATAAAATGCATAAATGTTTATTCATACGCACCGTAATATTATATGTTTTCTGAAAAAAATTTTTTTGACAAACTTTAAAAAAAATTATTTTTTGTTTTGGACAGTAAGGAACCCTTTAAAATGTATTCGTAAGACAAACTCACTTGGAACTGCTGATAAAAGTGTACCATAATGTAAATTTTATGATGAAATTAAAAAGTTTGAAAGATTTGCTAGTCGAAACAAGAAATTAGAATATCTTTTACAGCACTTCAAAATTTAAAACATAAACTTATTTTTCTCAAGTTTAATCTTGAACTAATCTTAAGTTAAACTTTAAAATTTATGTATTGAAATAATTGGAACTAGTATAAAGTAATTCAAGTAGTACTATGTTATTTTTCTAGAAGATTTATTTAGAGTTTTTTTTAAAAATATTTTAGCACCAAAATTTCAAGGTATCTTAAATAAAATATTTTGAATTATAAAGAGGAAAACTATATTTCAAAGGGAATCAACTACATTTGCATACTTTTAGTGTGAAAAAGGAACATTTATTCATGCATTCTTGTAAAGATTCTTAATTCTAATAATTTGAACATCATTATGTACATGACGTGACCTAAGAACTGAAAATCGTCGCTCCTTTTATTAGTCGATCAGAAGTCCCCACCCATTCTTTGACAATGAAGTTTCTACCGACACATTAATGACATCATCTTTACAAACTTGACGTTTCAATATCACATTAATCAAAATGTCATTACAGTTGCAAAATTCTTTAGAAAATTTATCTTAAACGCCCATTTGTCGATAGATTGATCTTTTGCAATATGATCTGATCTTATGAATCACTTAATCATTTGTTTCATTGGCCTTTCCAAAGAATATTTAAAAAAAATTTTCTGCTCAATTATATGGGCAGAAAATATTTAGGTACATTTTCAAACTGTTTATTCTTTCTAAATTTGAAGATGAAATGTTTCCTTATATATATTCATTTTAGTCTTTCTCTTTTTTCGCCCAGTTTACTAATTCTTATATTCCTTTGAAATTTCCTTAATTTTATATTTAAATTTTTTTCGTGAAAAGAGTTTTTGGCAAATTTTCTTACATATAGAACTAAAATAAAACGTGTCTAATTAATTTAAGTTTTTAAATTGTCTCTTAAAGATAATGTCTAAAAACATTTTAATAAATTATGTGGACATATATACACCGTGAGGAAAATTATAATTCGAAATAATGATTCAAAATAATGAAAACAACATGAAAAAGCTGAAGTGTATTATATTGTAAGATTTATTGTAAAATAAAATGAAAAAATGAAAATTCGTTCTTGATGATTTAAACTAATCATAAAGTGGACGCTTCGCAATACCTTTTTCATTTTACTTTTTATTCCACGATATTCAACATGTTCAATTTTGGAAGCCAAATCGTTAAAGATTTGATAATTTGAAAACTAATTATTTAGAAAAACAGTTAATTTTCATAATTTTGAAAACTTTTACAAATGGAAAAAAATATAATTAAAAAATTATTGCTAGTAAAAATCACTTATGGATTTTTCTCATCGCCAAAGACACTCAGACATTTGACAGTGAACTTCACCTTATTTGCTGCCACTTGAAGAATGCGATTTGAAGGCAGGTAGCAAATTCGTCCAAAAGTCGAATTTACGACGCCGTCTCAATACGATATGACGTAGATGAAACGTTGCAGATTGATATTTTAAACCAATGAGGATTACAATAAAGTGGCGTAATTATGATCGCAACTGGAACGATAGAAACAGCCACTTTATTGTAATAAATTTATTTAATAAATTTGACTTAAGGAACTTAAAATAAAAAATTCACTGCAAACCAATATTCAAATCTGTTTATATTTTGAATTTAACTTTCAAAAAAATTTCAAAATAAGAACATTAAATCATCCATTTTGAAAATTTAAATTGTAATGTACAAAAACAAAGTACAAGTCTAATGCTTTTAGGATTACTAGCACACAAAACAAATTTCACGAGTGAAAGTTTCATCATACAAACGCAAGAAAACATTATGTCACTATAAGCCAATTTGGCGCAATTTATCGCTAATACTGGGACTTAGGATTCAGCAGAAGATGTTAACATGTTATAATAAAATTTTAATTCCATTATGTAAAATTTGATTTTTAATAATTTGATATAGTTTAAATACTTAATTATAGCATTGTTTTTATTTAACTATTAGCTTGAAAATTAAAAATTTAATTTCGAAAAAGAACAATTCGTAATTGTAAAAATGTTATAGTAAAATTTTCTATACACACTGAAGCATTTGAAACAGTTTATTAGGCGAAAAGAAAATTTTATTAAAAAATAAAATAATCATCCTCAACAGTTTATTAAAGATTTAACAAATGATTGATTTTTTACTTAGTTCTTACCAAATTAATAAACTTTCAATGTTATATTTTAAATTAACAAATTCTACTTCTTAGTTTTATAAGTTTCTTAGTATATATTTTTAGTTGTGCGTTTCTGAAAATCATTAGCTCACACTTCTGTGGATTTAATGTAGAATAAACACACTACTAGAAACATTTAGGAAAATTTTTAATACTTTTAAACAAACAAAACTTTGACAAAAATAAAAATGAAAATGTTTTATTGATTGGAATTAATCAACATCTCATGTTAATGTATAGTGGTGTGGAGCTATCATTAGGTCAGTTGATGTATTTTTAGAAATATTGATTATTATTTTTTTAATTTAAATGTTCGTGACAACTGCAACTTTTGCAAGTTAGGTAAATGTTTTTCCTATTCTTTCTTAAAGAAGTATAAATATTTGCAGAAATTATAAGCATATACAACTTTTATGTTTACATATGGTGTTTTAACTGTTGAACTATTTATTCACCAGATGCATGACTATATATTTCACAAATGTTGTAAAAATAAGGCTAAAAAATTGAAACTTAAATAATTTTTTTAATTACAGATTTTGTTAGCCCTAAGCAAGTACAAAAATAATCGAGTTCAGTTTTAAAGGGTATAAATTTCAAATTTCTCACATTTAAAGTTATAGAAACTTCAAATTGTTTTTATAGAGGTATAATTATGAACTTCAAGATTGGGAAAGCAAAAAGTAGATAAATCAGACTTTTGCAGGATGCCAACCTTTAAACTTAGTAAATGGTTTCAATGAAAATGAAAATTATTTTGTTAAATACTATTCGTTTGTATTAAAATCATTCTTAAGAAAGTCTTTTATAGAAAAAGAACCTTCGTATAGACGTTCAAATTACAACTGAAGTAATTTCAATGTGAGCAGCATAGAAATAATTCATATTATCTTCCTCATTGTCACAATATGAATCTAGATACGCTCACACCAAGTGATAATCAGTTTTAGTTTTTTCTAATGAAATTAAGCACAACCAAATTGTAAAAAAAGTATACCAACTAATCAAAAAAGTTTAAAAATTTTGAAAAATATTTAAATAATTAAATTTTGAAAAATAAATAAATGTTCATTAATTTAGAATAGAAAATTTTTTTAATCTTATGAATTTTCTAGTGAATCATTTAAATTAGATTTATGACTGTTAAATATTCAAGTTTTAACTGTATGTAACTCTCATATTTTTAAATTTTAATATTAATTTCTTAAATAATTAATCTCAAGTAACTTATCTAAATTAGTTGTGGCCGATAATGTGAAATGTGATCATTAGTACTTTCTTCTTTAAAATTTACCTAAGCATCTATCTTCATTTGTTATTATTAGTGACTACAAATATTGAAATCATTTAATTTGTCATATCGATCATTAGGGATTTAAATAGCAGTAATTAATTTAAGTAAAAATAACTTTAAAATGATTATACATGATACTTAAGATTTCAATGGATTTAATTAATCAATAAAATTTATTATATCAGTAAAATTAATAAATTAAAGATTTAAATTAAATATGTGAATTTACAAAATCATAATGATGCTTTTTGTGAACAAAATGGAAATAATTATAGAAAGGTGTAATTAATAATAAATATTCATGTATATTATTTTTTACTCATTGGATAACAATAGAAACTGTAAAATATGGATCTTAATTGCATGAATGCAATAATTTTGAAATTTATCCTTCATTTTTACATTTTTGCATGAAAACAAAAATCCTTAAATGTGATAATTTTTATAATCAATCTATCTGTAATGTAAATAAATTATGAAATTTAATTAAAATTTTACTTTTTGGTTTGCACTATTTATAACGCAAGAAATTATCTCAAAACAATAAGTTAATGCGTTTTCAAATAATTCAATTTTTAGCCTGATGATTCAAAAGTTTGAACTAATTAATATCATTTTTTTCTTATCTCATCGGTATAACTATCGTCGTGAGAAAGTCCATATGTGGATGAATGTGATAGCATTCGCATCATTTGCAATCTAGCTTTTATATTAGATTTTTTTATAATAGAATCAAGTATTTCAACACCGATTAATTGAAATCATTTACTAGGGAGAGATGCTCGCAAAAGATATTGTAAAAAAATTTTTATTCTCAGATTTTTTTAAGTAATATAAATCATTAATCTAATCACCGACTTTAAGATTTTAAACGTATTGGTCCCATGGTTTTGTTTTATTTATTGCAAATTTGAACCCATTTTTCCGGAAACAGTAATTTTTTATGATAATGAAAAACATATTATGTGCTTCATATGTTAAATTAAATGTACTATATCACATTACTAGCATATCGTACCATGAAAATCAGGAATGCTGAAATTAAGTCTTAAGTAAGTAAGTAAGTAATTAAAAAAAATATTGTAAGAATATATATTTTATAAACTTGGTTCTTGTGTCATTCCAAGAATAAAGACATGGTTAACACATTGTCAGTTTTCATAATCATTAATTTGGCTGACAATGAGCATTAAATAATTTTTCAAAAATCAAATATTAAAATTTTACTTTACAAATTAAAATGTCCTGATTTCATGTGCTCAGATATAATCTTTTTTACTTTTGTAATAGGACTTTAATTTCAAATGAAATTTTTAGTGGCATCTCAATTTACAGTGGCTTTTAAAGATTAATAAACAAAACTTTATTGCTCCTAATTTGAAAATAAAATTGGAAACAAAATTTTTCTTAGAAATTAAACAATTTCTTTATGAATTCTACATAATATGTTTATATAAATTTAGATACAAAAATAATTAAAACCGCACTTTTAGCATAAAAATTCCTTCTCAAAGAAAACATCACATAATTTTACAAGGAAAATTGTCACATAAAAGTGACAAAAGTAGCTTTTAATCAGGAATGTATCTGCCTAACAGTGCATTTGTGATATCAACCTTTTATTAAGGCTATTAAGATTTCAGACTCAGGAAAAAAAGCAAAAACTTTATACGGAGTAACCTTTGCTTCTATCTGGCACGCAGCACCTTAGCAAGCGAGAATTTTTATTTTATTTTAGTGCCACAAAATAATCGGTGGTGACCTGAGACACAATAATTTTCCTTATATACTAAAGACTTAGGAAACAGTTTTCCGCAGATATTCTGATTCGTGGTCTACTTGGTACATGCTTACTAGATATAAAATCTTAAGATTGAAAATGATCTCGCTGTCAATAGGCTATACTGCAAAACACATTGAAACTTCTAGTAATATAAGCTTGTGACAGCCATCCAGTCAACTCCAATCATAAAAAAACAGTTAAATGACTTTTCCTAAAAATAATACTCTTAATCTTTCATGAAAAATATCCAATAATTAATAGATAATTTCGAAATTGTACACAAAATAGAACGACCAGCAATCAACTAACAAAATTTATACACGAAGCTTTGAACATTTGATTTTTGTACATTTTCTTCTACTGCTGTATAAATATTCGTTAAGATAAAATCATTGGCTATCATTTTCGTATACATTTTTACTTCAATTATATAAACTGTAAATATATTTACATTGGTTTTTTTTTAGTGATAAACTTTGAAACCCATGATGTATTTTAACTTTTTAAGGTAATGTAGTTTTATTTAAGCCTCTAATAAGTTTCAACTAAATCATAAGTATTGTAAAATCTGTGAGTAAATAACATTTGCAAAGACATACTTCGAACACAAATATAGTACGATTTAAAAAAATTACATTATATTTCTGGGTTTAATTATTTTTGTTGTTAATGCACATAATTAATAAAATAATTTATCAGATATAGTTTCATTTTCTGATTAATATTTTTTAATAATTATCTCATTTGACGGAAAGGATAAATATCCAATGAAACTGATTTTTAATACATTTTATACAATCATATTATTTAAAAATCATGTAAAAATAATTGATGTTAAACTGCATGTTAAAATTCATTATTAAAATAATATTTTTGCATATACAAAAATAGTTTCAATTTTTTCAAATGTAATATGAAAAGTAATATTTTCCCTGATAGGTGTCAATAATGTCAATATTGCCAACACTTTTTTAATATCATTTAAAAGAAACTATGAAATATTAATTTTATAAAATCTGAAACACAGAGTTAGAGAATTATAGGTTAAATTAACTATCTTGAATGCAGCAGTTCAGATTTTAAAGAAATTTGATTTTAAAATAGATTGACGTACAAAAAATATAATCATTTAACAGATATAATATATATGCATAATCACATATAAAACACACCTGAGCCGAAAAGTATATGAAAATAACAACGAAATCAAAGGAAAAGATTTATTACAAATTATAGTTCCCTTTTACAGACATACAAACTTCACACCATGGGTTTATACAAAGAATTTATTGTATACGGCAAATTTATTTTATACAGCATGATTTTATTTAGCAGATTTATTATATAAATATTTTAATTGTTATCATTTCATCAAAAATTTCTTGAACAAAGTTTAGATATAACTGATGATGGATGAAAAAAAATATTCCGAAAAATTCTTTTAATATTATCGTATTCTGAGTAAGAAATATATCGAGAGAGGAATAAAAACATTCAAATAATAATGTTGCAAAATAAATTATACCGTCGTAATCATATGTTAGGGGTATCTGAGAATTTAAAAAGAAACAGTTAAAAACCACTTCTTAAAGCTTCTCAAATTGAAACCTATCATTAAATGAATTTTATGCATACATCAATAGTAATGCTTTAAGAGGCATACACAATAAAATGTAAAATTTCGCATTTATCATCAAAAAAACTACTTATGAATGAATTATAATAAACTGTTTTGGTTTCAGCATTGAATTTAACAATTAAAAATAAATAATCTAAATTACAGTAAATGACTTTACCGGACAACTATTTTATATAACTGTACTTTTTATAACTATTTTATATAACTGTTTTATATAACTATTTTATATAACTGTACTTTTTATAAATTTAATTCTGAAGAAAATATTTTATATAATTAATATTTATTAAAATATAATGTCATTATTTAACAATTAAACAAACATGACTAAAAGAGAATCAACAATTATATTTCTAAATAGTAGTTAATGAGTAATGAATTGAAGCTATGTTTCACACACTCACAAGTGCATGATTGAGGTACTTTTTCTCAAAGCCCAATTTTTCCTTGAAATAATTAATATTATTAAAATACTTTATATAAATATTTGGTAGTATAAGGTTAATCATTCAATATTTAATCAACTTTATTTTCAAAATTTTATGTTTTTCAATAAGTGATTTCGTGTGAGTCCGTATAAATATATTTCACTTTATTAATAATAAAGTGCGCTACAGCAAAAGTTAAGAAATTTTATGTTTCGCATACGTAATTCATCTCACCACAACGAAGAGCAATTTTATTGTTTACTGATGTTTTTATTAAATATTTTAATATGGAATACTGTAGTAATAATTGTAAAATTTTTTCTCCTACAGAGTTCTAACAAAACCTTAAAAAATATAATATTATTTAGCTTGAGATAGCTTTATTTTAAAGCACTTAAATCACAATACACTTAAATGATAAATTTAAAAGTATCAGTCTTCTTTTTTTCGGAAATATTTTTGAAATTAAAGCTGTTTTCATATTATGAACAATTAAAGTAACTAATGATTAATAAAATGAATAACTTGAAATGATTAAAAGGAAGCAATTAATGTCTAATTAATGAACAATTAATAATTAACTTAAGTGAATTCAACTAAAGAGAGTTTTCAATTCAACTTTCATTTTTTGTTTTGCATAATTTAATTGTATGTGGGATTTGTGATTTTTTAAAATAATGTAAATACCGCATTTTATATTATCTTAAAAATCATTAATCAAGCTAAATAACTCTATGAAAGCTCAATGAGAATTATTTGTAAAACCATTAATGATAAATATATTATGTCTTATTTTTTAATAACAAATTCCAGAAACATTTT
This sequence comes from Latrodectus hesperus, assembly GCA_037975125.1. Classification (NCBI taxonomy): domain Eukaryota; kingdom Metazoa; phylum Arthropoda; class Arachnida; order Araneae; family Theridiidae; genus Latrodectus; species Latrodectus hesperus. Next base: position 54,047,341 of record CM075850.1, on the reverse strand, counting down.
AAGTTTTTGTTAAAAAAAGTTAGTAAATTTAAAAGGAAAAAATTCCTACATGCATCAATAAATTACATTTTAAGTTTTATTTTGCAGTTATAAAAATATGTTTTATGTTTATTTTAAATTTGATTTATTATTGGTTAAAGTGTGCAAGTATTTTCCAGTATTAAAAATAGTTTTCTCAAAAACTATTTTTCTTCTTATAAGGTCTGCAATAGTCACTATCAATTCTTCTGTAGGAGGAGGAATAGCTGCTTTGTTATTTAGGTGAGTATGGGAGTTTCCTTTAATATTTTTCAAATTTTAATTATTATAAAGTGAATTAATGTATCACCAAAAATTTATAAAAGGCAAAAAAATGCTGGCCGTATAAAAAAGCAGCTTTGAATAGCAGCAGACATAACGTCAATGTTCTGAACCTCCTTTTGCAACAAAAAGGATGTGGAATTTTCAAACTTTAAATATAATTAGCTAATAAATAATAAACGCTTCATGCAAAAATGATTGGCATATGAAACAAACAATACATTGATCTCTTTTTGTACATTGATACAATTTATTTAGGACAGCAAATTTTATAAGAGAAAAAAAGCATAATTATTTATTGCATTTATTCTAACTATTGCTATCAGTCAAACATTTATAATTTTTGTTCATATAAACAGAAATTGAAACTAAGTTTAGTATTTATGAAAATATTTAAAAATATAGAAAAATAATGTAATTTACTACATTGAAAGAAAAACTAAATAAACTAACAAACAATGAAAATCGGTACATGACAGTGCTAAAAATAATACATGGGTATTATCATTGTTATAGCTTATTTTCTATATATATATATATATATATATATATATATATATATATATATATATATATATATATATATATATATATATATATATATATATATATATATATATATATATATATATATATATATATATATATATATATACATCCTATAAAAAGGTGACAATGTTAAATTGCCTTATCAAAGCATGACAAAGAAAGACAAATTGGTGAGCTAAATGAAAGAGAAAATGTCAAATGCAATTTCATACTGAAATGAATTTCTGTAAATTTTTCTAACGAAATGAAATTGAGATTATGCCAAACTTCTTCCAAATGTTTGATAAATTTACGTTTCAATTTGTAATTTCCGTTTTCCTTATCATGTTCTTGATGTAATGTACCAAGTAATTCAATATGGATGCAATATTTTGGAAACATTTAGTAAATTATTACGCAATATTTAAAATTCTTTTCTTATATAATAATTTTAGTCGATACTACTAAATCTAATAAAGAAAGCTGAGAATAAACGTATTTGTAGAAATAGAAATATACATGAAGAAAACTTTTCTTATTTAGGATAAAAATGATTTTCCATGAACCTGTATTACATTATTTTATGTAACTAAATATGTAATATGATTTAAACAGGTAAATAGTATTAAAATTTCAATTTGCTGAAAGTGAAAGAAGAATTTATGTCACACTGAAAGACTTTTAAAATGGGAATATATTAGAGAGATAATTAACTGCAAAAATATGCATAAGCACGGTTATCGACCAAAATTACATTTAAAAATCTGCTTACTTTCATATTTATTTTATTTTGATTAATATCTTTACTTATATTTATTTTTAATCATATTTTTACTGCATGATTAATAAATGTTTTCTAGGATTACTGAAATTTTATATCCGTTAAAAAATTTAATTACAGTCAAATGGTCTTGACATAGCTGAGATTTTCTTATTGATGGATATTTCCTTTATATCGATATTAGTTAATTTTCGTAGATTGATATTAGTTAGTTTTACTATCTGTATTTCTATATGTAATTGACATTAATTTATTTTGTTATTGATTTTGTAAGTAATCAATATTAGTTAGTTTTATTTACTGAAAAGGCTTTTATATTTAAAAGCATTTTCATTATATATATTTAAAAGAATTTTAATTATTATTAAAATTCTAGATAAAACTGTTCACCTTTTTGAAGAATTCGTGATTGAATATAAGAATTATAATAACTTTTAAATTATTTTTAACGTTACGTGAAACTAAGTGTTATCAATTTATCTATTATCTTATATGTTAATTTCAATTGCTAAATGAATTTATAATTTAAGTACTGACTACTCTTCTATAAACGTGTAACTTATAGATTAATTTTGTTGGATTTTTCTCTTTATCATTTACTCTCAATAAATGTACATTAATTTTTAAATTACAACTGAATAAAATATATAATTAACATTCTCAAGTAATTTTTAAAGCTTCCAGATGTACACAAGAGACTACAGGCTTACTTCTAAGAAGCTAAAAATTATGACAGAAAATTTTAACAATGTACAGTAGAGATGTATCTTATTTTTGTTGTGGTGATTTACGTTAGGTTCATTTTGAGAATCCTGTTAACCCAGGTTCATAGAGCATAAGTTGAAGAAGATCAGCACAATAATTCAGAATAAGAAAGTTGACTATATAACAAATAGTTTTAATAACAAATTTAACTCAATAAAAAACACATTAAAAGTAATAACATTCTTGATTATAACTTAGTTTAGCATTAGTTCTGTATTTACAAAATAATAATAGACCAAGGATAAAGAAGTAGTGATATATAGACTCACCCAATAGAATGACTGCTTGTACATGAAATCATATCTATTATTAAAACCATCTCCGCTTTTCTCCGTCATCTATTTGTCAAAGGTCTTATGGTTCCATTCAGGTATGTCTTGACAGGGCTATCGCTCTCTCAGATTTTAAGAGCATCCTTACATCAATCTGCTAGGCAGAGCTTCCTTCTCATCTCTGGGGCTTTCTTATGAGAATGCAGCTTTCAATTCTTCATAATTTCCTTCTTGAAGGACGTCTATTCCTCCTTTTTCACTTCACTTTTAAACACTTCCTAGATTTTTTCATTGGTTCCATTTTAGTTATGATGACCCTTTTACATTTCCAGGGATAGGTCTAGAATCTGTCTTCTTAACCTTGACTGTCCACACAAAAACAAAGGGAAAATGTTTTTAATTACGTTTGGCCACCCATACATCCCCAGGGAAAAGAATCGAATGATGTAAAACCGAAGTGAGCTTTTATGTACAGTCCTCAGGTGCCACACACGCTTTTGTATGACTTTTCTTTAGATGTTTATGGTCATTTGTAACAGAATTTTATTGAAATGATATTTTCTTTCTTTTTTAAAACAATAATTAAGTAATTGTTATTGTTATTGCACTCTTAAACAAAATTTATGTTTCTTATTTGGTCCTATGTCGTTTGCACTACGAAAATTTTAGAAATGCATTTAATAATAATATAATCCAAAAGGGAAGTCCTCCTAGAAAAATGAAATGGACGAATTATATTTCAACTTATTATAACTGAAGGAAACAAACATTTAACTATTGAAAATCATCATTTTGTGAAAAAAAAATCAATTTTGGCTGTCATTATAGTTACAATGTGGCATATTGCTTATAAAATTTGGTAAAATAATGCAACTTAATCATCTCAATTTCTATCGTATGGATTCTATCATCATTGGATTTAAGCGAAAAATTCCTGCTCAGATTTCATGATAATTGGAGATCAGTCTGTGTTACTTTTATTTTGATAAAGATTTAGTTGCTTTTTATTTAGCTTATTATGTTTTAAAATTCTATACGTGTCTATAGAAAACAAAATATTGCATATAGTACTAATCTAATAAACACTTAAAGAAATGTTTAAAGGAAGAAAACATAGGGAAAAACCCCAGATACTTTCTTGGAAATATAGCAGAATATGATTTTAAAGATCTTTCGTATTGATTAATACTTTTAACTTTTATTACATTATTTAACAGATAATTTTCAAAATACTAAAGTTTAATAAATGTTTCTTTGCAGGCAAGATTTTTGGTGTATCAATTTATGCCTTAAAAGTGCCATTAACTCTATCTATCTATATTATATATATATATATATATATATATATATATATATATATATATATATATATATATATATATATATATATATATATATATATATATATATATATATATATATATATATATATATACATATAAATTATAACAATTGTTATATATAAACCTGATGCAATATTTACATTTTACAATATAATGTCATTAATATGGGACCATAAAAAAAGCAGTAGTAATACTGTGGAAGTCAATTTCATCATTGATAAAGAGTTATATTTATGTATATAATACTGAATCAAGACATATTCTCTTAAGAGGGCTCACATAGATTTGCTAATAGACAATATAATTCTAGTGTGATGTAAGCATTAAATATTATACATGTATAAAAAAGAAGTATTCAAATAATAAATAACTTTATTATTAGTGAAAAAAAATTTTTCTTGTCATATATATAAGGACAACTTAGAGATGTCAGATGTTTTATCACGAACTACAATTTTCATTTCATTGAATCTTAGCATTGACAGAGTTTCAGACTTTCGCATTACTTGGAAATATTGTATTTGTAAATCTCATTTTCAAATTATTCTTTTTTTATTCCTCGAAGCACATGAAATTGGATGATAGACTAACAACTGTTGGGACTCTCACGGTACGGTTCGTTTTCAATCGATATTCGTTAAGACGAATTGAGCGAGGAAATTTCAATTTGCAGTGAGCTTGACCTCTATTGTATTCCTCTCATTCAGAATTCATTTTCGAACTGGAGAAATCGAATAATATGTCACATAGACTGTCATATTAAAATTTTATATGACGGGCATTTAGAATATTAAAGCAAGGACAGGATTCAGGGTATTTGGATTGATATGTCATAATGACTTTAATGGGATATTATTATAATAAAAATTAGAAGTATAGGCATAATTTCACCTCACTTAACTGTAATACAATACTTGAAGATAAATTTTTATCTATTTCTACAAAATAATTCTAATATCTTTCAAATATGATTGAGAACAATAATTAAAAAGAAAAAAATATTTATTATTAAATCTTACAAACTTAATTCAATATATAGTTACTTTACAAGAAATATGTATGTCTTGTTATGTACATTAGTGTTTATATCTCACTAGTATCTCACAACAAGGTATTGTGCATTATGTATGATCCGATATAATGGATTACGTTATTCCTAGAGAATATTCCCTACTAAATTGGAATAATAATAAAATATGAACGTGGTTGTATACAGTGTGTGTTATATATATATATATATATATATATATATATATATATATATATATATATATATATATATATATATATATATATATATATATATATATATATATATATATATATATATATATAATAATATATATGGAATAATTATCTTCTAAAGTAATATCTTTACTTTCGAATTAAACCATGCTCTAGAGTACAATTAAATTATCCTTGAATGAATAAGTTTTGAAAAAATTTAATATTGACTTGAAACTAAGGTTTCAAAACTTAACTGTTTCAAAGTTAAATTTTTTTAAATAGTCTGTATCGTGATTTGTTCATATATAATCTTGATTTAATGCGATATACGAATGATTCTAATTTTTTCTAGTTGTAAAAATTTGTAAAAAATTGTAAAAAGTGTGTGTTGTATTCCTACTAAGATTATTTAAAATTTAAGGACAAGCAGTATATATTAGAAATAGTTACGTAATCTGATATTCTGAGAAATCTCCTACTTCAGCAACTTTTTCTGGTCAGGTTTTAAAATGAAAGAACTCCTCCCCCCTTCTTTCTAGAGGAACAATTATCATCATTATAAATCACCATTATCGAGGTGTGTAGCATGATAAAATTAATAAGCGAACTAAAATCAGCTATAAACCAGAAGAATGGAAGAAACCTTTTATTGTGTGTCTTAGTAAGCAAACAAATCACTATGCAGTCGTATTTTCCCCTCATTTCTGCAACTGCGTCAATAATGTCTGACATGGAAATTGTTTTCTCTATTTATTGACGCGATCTCAGTCTAGAAATCCATTCGTTCTGTCGAGCAATGCTACTGCCTTAAATAAAACCAAAACTTTCATTTCCAATTAAAAAATAATTTAATAAGGTTTTTTGAATGCTTTCAATGTTTTCAAATACATTATGTTTAAGTATTTTCATGCAGATCTAATTATATAATTACTTAAATACATTTTTTAATATTGTTATTGTTTCCATTTAGCCGTTTATTATTGACTAACGGCAATAAAAGTTTTGCTAATCAAAATCAAAAATTTTGAGTAATATAGTTTTAGTAAAATAGTTTTATTTTTAAAACCATGGAATAAAATTGAGAAATATTTACATAAATTAAGTAATTGTTAAAAAATTTTACATTTTATAAAATACCTTTTTTGTACATAAAATGCGTAATTTTCGAAAATTTAAAAATTAGTTATCATGAAAACAGTATGACATTTTTAACTTTATATTTTAATAGTATCCGTAGAAATATATTTCTTACAGTAACTTTGGGACACAAATAGCGGAAATTATAAAAGTTATGTTTTGATATAAAAAATAACTCTAACAGCTATTTGGTAATTAAACCTACAGGTATTCTCAGCTTAAAATGTAAAGAATAATGATATTGGACACTATGGTATATTGAAAGAACAACATTCCAGTTCAGAGTAATATCAATTTAAAATTATAAAGCTCTCTAAAATAATTAACTTAAAGCCTATACTCTCACATACATTAATTTTCTTAATTTAATAGTTAAATAGGAAAATATCAAAAATCAATCTGTTAATCACACCAGAAAACTGTGACAAAACAAAATACAGGAGGAAGAAAATATTTTTTGGAATAAAAATCAACCCATGTCGAATTATTCTGCATTTTAGATTTTTAGGAATGACATTTCATATAAATGTAAGTGGATTCATTTTCCCACATCTAGCGTGATATTTCCCGTTAGATATTGCATACATATATTTGTATATAAAGAAAAAAAGTAATATTTTACAAATAAATAGTTATATTTATTTTATTTTGTATCATTTAGATATTTTTAGTTTTGAATTACAGTACCAATAATTTCTCTTTTCAGTTATTTGACCCACCGAAAGAAATTTATTGTTACCTATCTGATCAATGGAATATTGGCCTCACTAGTGTCCATTACAGGTAAAGTTGATTATTTCTAACTCTAAAATTATTTTTATTGCTGGAATAACTTGTTTTAATAAAAATATACTGTTAAAAGTGTATTTTGAAGAAATTCTTATGATTTTATTGTCATAGAGAAACCTCAATCAGATTTCAAACATTTAGATATAGAAAATGTTTCTAATCATCTAGATCTAAATGTTTTTGAAAACTAAAAGTATGATTCTTAAATTTACATTAAAAATGCTATTAATTATAAGAAACTAGAGCATTCAAGTAGCATAAAATGCATTACTGCTCTCATAAATTTGAAAATGTTGGTTCCTGTATTTGGACTTTTAATGAAGTTTTCATATCACAAAAGAATTTCAAGTCTTCAAATAATATTAAATAAAGCCAATTTTTAAAAAATAAAATTATTTTATAATTAATAAATAAGTAACAAAAGCTTTTTTTTCATATTGAGTAATGAGGAGAGAATCACTTGATTCTCACTTAATATGAAAAAAATCATCATATGAATAATTAACGTGCATTTATTCTTTTAATCCTTTAGTCTGAATTTAGATCAATAATGATTATCGTGACCAATTTACAATTTAAGAGTTTACTATTCCAAGCCATTTATAGTCCCATGAATTAATTTATAATTCTTTCTGCTTACGCCTAATAATATTGACTTTGTTATTTTGACAATAACTAACATCAAGCATTAGTAAATTAATAACATGTTTGATTAAAAAAATGTTTTCCTAAAAAATACTAGGCTCTCTAAATTTATTAAGGGAATTGAAAATATATCTTTAAATAAAACTATAAATTTTATACATTTATCCTACAGACCTTACACGATAAACTTATAGACTTTTATAGTTCTAAATAAGGTCAATATATTTATCATATAAGATAATATTAATTATCTTATATAATTCTAATTATTAATTATTTATCGTATAAGATTCTTCTTTTCTTTACTAATCTTATAATTTTCTGCATTTCTTATTCTAGTCGAATAAATTTATCTGAATTGATTTGGGTTTAGAGATAATATTATTTTCTTACGATTTTTAAAAATGCATTTTTTAATTATACTTCTCATACTTATGCAACATTTATATTTTTAAATTTGATGGAAATAATTCTTCTCTATTTGATAATCACCAAAATTTGTTTATGATTTTATTTGAGATAAGCAATATTTAAATAAAAAGTAATGTATTATGTCTTTAAATCGTGGTAGGGAGGTAAGCGTTGAATTTTTTTTTTCCTTTTCAACCTTTTTGATTGTGATGGAAAACCCAAGTGAAAAACTCCAAATGTGAATGCGTATTAATATTATTGCAAAAAGGAATCTTAATAGTAAATTTTTTATTTAATTTGAATAATATTTGGTTATTTATCTTAGCAAGTTGTTTATTTAAATTTGATCATTAATCTAAAAATTAATTATTATAATTATTATTTATAAATTTTTTGATATCGTTATTAGAGTCATAGTTTTTTCTCATATAAGGAGGTTAATATACTGAATACATTATACATATTTAACGAACTGTATTACTTTAGACAGTGCAATGCTTATAAAAATATATAAAGATTGGTAAAAATTACATAATAACAATATTGAAAAATGTTACACATGCATATTAAAATTTGCGATCATTTAAAAATTTATAATCATTTTAATTCATGAAAACATATTTTAGTTTTACCAGGCCTCAATAATGTGATTTGATTCTAGCGGTTAATGCGGAATACTTCGCTTACTTAAGCAAACAAAAAATATCCAAGTTTTTTAAAAATATTTTTCTTTTTCTTTCGTGAGTTTACCATATCAAGTTTCATATGCAAATTTTTTTATCAAAGTAATATTTGTGTTTTGTAAAAATACCCCTACTTATTTTTAAAAAACAAATTATTTTGATAAAAAACATTGAAATGTGAAAAAACACATTATATTCATTCAGGGAATTTCGTTAATGGTTATTTTAATCATTAACATATGCGATAATTTAATGTCATGATATTAATTCAGGTGCTGTGATATTTCAGGTGGTTGCGCGTTATATCATCCTTGGGAGGCAATTGTTGTGGGTGCCGTCGGTGCTATTTTGGCAAACTGCACCGTGCCTTTGCTGGATAAGCTCCATATAGATGATCCTGTAGGTGCCATCGCCGTACATGGAGCAGGATCGGTGTGGGGTATGCTCGCCGTAGGACTCTTTGTGGAGCGAGACACGTTGATGGAGTTGAGCAACGGACTCACAGGACTTTTCAGAGGCGGAGGTTGGAAGTTGCTAGGAGTGCAGCTGCTGGCCGTGGTTGTAGTTGCAATTTGGAGTATGGCCAGTACTTTTCTCCTATTATTTGTAAGTATATTTTTCACATGGATTATTGAAATATATATCTGTCATATGTGAAATAGATAGAATACTTTATTTTTATATTGTAAATTTGCTTTATAATCAAACAAATGTTTGCTTTGGATTGATTCCTTTGATGTATAATTAAAACAAATATTTATTTTGTTCTTTTACTATTCTTTATATATGTATAAATGTCATTAGATATATATAATTTTATATTTTGCCAATGTTTACATTTTTACTCTAAAAACTGTATAGGAAAAGGAATTTTTTAGATAATTTTAGCTAAAAAAATATAATTTATAAAACCCATAGATAAATCAAAATTTTTATTTGAAAAAAATGTTTTCGCTAAAAACCTTTTCGTTACCATTATTATCATTATTTACCTCCAAATTTGAAACTACATCTTGTAGATTATGTAAATTTAAGAAATTTAGTATCTTTTTCATAACCCACACATCTTTTAAATTTAATTCAAAGTAATGGGTAATCATCAAAATCAAATATCATCATCAGTATTTCGTCAATACAATCTTAGTGTGGTTTCAGATGGATGAACTATCACTCTATTTTTTTCTAACTAATATTTAACCATTCTACTATATTTAAATTTAACATTGCTTTACATGAACAAGAGGACTTAAAAACCATCTATTATTCGTCAGTTGTACCGTCTACTGTTTCACTTCATGTATACTTGGTTTTATGGATTTTCTGTGAACCGGTAATATTCCATTTCTTTGTTGAAAATGTAGTGCAACCTGTCTTTTTGTCACTAAGTAGACCTTGAATAAAGTATTATTCCTTACAAATTAAACTTTTATAATTTATAAAATAAATAATAGGAACATTGTATTGTAAATTTGCAATGAGTATTTGATTGATAAATTATCATGAATATAAAAATTGAATATTTGTCATTGTAAAGTTAAAAAAAAACCTAAAATATCTCTTTTAGGAATTAACATTGTTAAGCAATATTGAACTTGAAAATAACATTTTGAAGTCGTCACATTTGCTATAAATCTATACTATATTTTTCATGATAAAATTAAAATTAAGGTTAACTTTAAAGTCATCGTGTAAAATAATACTATAACTTGAGATAAAGTAATTAATATAAAACAGTATTTATTCAGAGTAAATTTGTTATTATGAGTTGTTATAATACCCTCAAAATGTAAATGCTAAACGTATTTCTTAACATTTTCCATTAATATAAGTGATATGACGTTCACTTACTTATATATATATATTGACCACCCCTGTTAATTTTTACCCTGCTGTAATCCTGTGGATTTAACAATTTGCTTAGGAAATTCAATTACAATTCGGACTTTCAAATGAGCAGCAAATTAAAAAAATAAGGATCACCATCGGAACTGGTATTGAAATGTGTATCAAATTTCGGAGTAAATTTTACTTATTTTTGCAACTTGATGCAGCAAATAGTCTATAAATTTATTAACTCTTACTTTACCATATAGTCTTTTTTACGGTATTTGTTGAAACACTTTCGAATGATTCTATTATATTATGAATATAGAACTGTATCATGAGAAATTATTTCTGTAATTCATGTTGATACTTTTTAGTTACTTTAAAACTATTTATTAATTCCTTATATTCTCATTTCCAACATTCCTGTAACCTTATAACATCTCTTGTTATTGTGAATTACTTGATTGAAAACTTCTAAATATTAGATTTCTCATGAAAATTGTTTATCATAATTTGTATTTGTGAATTCTAAATCTTGTGAATCTCAAAAATATTTAGTCTATTACCTAAATTAGTATAATAATGAAATATAAATATAATTTTTTTAGTTGATAGATTGGTTTCTGTTATCTTTCCATCAAATAAGGTAATTGAGTAGCAGTTTATTCAAAAACAGTCTATATTGCTTCTATAAATAATTATTAATCTTGAAGCCTTTTTTTAAAATTTTTAAAAAAATATTTTTTCTAAAAACTGTAGTTATTTTTACAACTGATAGTATTGCAAGAAACATATTTGATTGTCACTTTTACAATAGAATATCCAATAGATTTGCTATCATTATTTGGATAACTGGTGCTTGTAATTTAAAATTTAGGATCAAACAGAAGACTCCATAACATGACTTCTTACTATAATGAGTATCATTTCAGTTTGATGACATTGTAAGAATGAAATATTTTACGTTATCCAGCCATGATTAGACAGAACTACGTCTTGGCATGACCTTATATCAAATATAACCTTTCAGCCTCGATCATAACGTCTTACCTCATTACATTGCCACATTCCCTTAGCGTGTCTTAAAACATAAAAATGCTAGTTCTACATTTATAATTTCATGGAATCCATTTCAAGTTAATGGGAATTTTAAATTATTTTGAATAAAAATTCTCGTTAATTGATTAACAGATAACAGAAATCTATCCATCAATTAATATATAGTTTTTTTACTATTTTTGAAGACGTTTTTTAATAATACATAATTCATTTGATAAGTTATGCTAGCTGTAAAGCTTTATGCTATTATTTAAAATACTTCTTGTTGGTAAATAGGATTCCTTCATGAGTTCAAAATAAATTTTTTCATTTGTAATTTCAGATAAAGTATAGTATTAAAAATATGTAATCTGTGTGTGTGTGTGTGTGTGTGTGTGTGTGTGTGTGTGTGTGTGTGTGTGTGTGTGTGTGTGTGTGTGTGTGTGTGTGTGTGTGTGTGTGTGTGTGTGTGTGTGTGTGTGTGTGTGTAGTGTGTGTGTGTGTGTGTGTGCGTGCGTGCGTACGTGTGTGCGTGTGTGTGTGTGTGAAATTATGTATAATGTTATTACAGATAATACATTCTTGAAAATATACATTATGTCACATATAATATATGATATAAACCATGAGTAATCCTTGATTTTCAAAACATTCATCTAAAGCTGCAAATAATAATGTGAATGAATTAACCAATCTTCCTCTAAGTACTTGCTTTATAACATGAAACAGCTGTTAAATATGATTTCTGATTCATGAAAATCAGCGTTTTCATTTGTAATGTTGGTAAACTGAGTCTTAAAAAGTAATTATTCTTCATATTTTTTTTAAATTGGATTTATGAAAATTTTATTTTGAAATTGAAAATTATTTTCATAATTTCTTTAATATGAATAATTTGTAAATTTTAAGTGAATCTAAATCTAATTTTAAGATCATTTTTGAAATTATTTTTGATACGATAAGATAATATTTAGTATACGAATCACCTAATTTAAGTTGTAGGTTCTTTTATTTTCATTGCGTTTTACGTTTTGCATTCATTATTTAAGAAAAAAACTTCTCATATTTAATATCTTATATTGTGTGTATTTTAAGTTTTTCCAATAATTTGTTTCTTTATAATCCTTTTTAAGAGATATCTTAAGAAGTAAATTAGAAGTTTTCATAAAATTGCATTTCCATAAATTACATTTGTCACATGAAAAAAATTAGCATTTTTGAAAAACCATTTTAAAATCTTATCTAGAATCAAATTTTACATTTCTAAGATTTTAACTTACATATTTATAAAGTTTATTTTTATATTAGTTCACAAAATATAATTTGGGAAATATTTTCATACAATGATTGACTTATAATTGCTATATGTGAATCTTGGTTTTATAGATAAATAAAGCTTTATTTATTCAGCAATATCTTAATTATATTCGCAGCATACATTTTACATTTATTTTAATTCCATTTAAAGATTTTGTTATATAAATAGTGTTATTCACTTTTAAGATTTTAAAAGCAAAATATCTTTTGTTTAACTAGGTTTCGTTTTAAACGATATATATATATATATAAATATTCACAAGATGTCTCTTATATTTCTTTGCAGACCATTAACAAATTTGTGCCTATACGAATGTCACCTGAAGAAGAAAAGGCTGGCGCTGACCTAGTAGAGCACAACATCCGTTATGAATATGATCCTAATACCAGCCTGTATCCAAAACTGGATATTGCTACCATTAACACCATAAGACTGTATATGGAAACGGCCCAGAATCTTCAACAAAGAGGTGACGTCAAACCACCAGAGAAACTCAACTCTGGGACTCAAACTGAAGGTTCTCCTTTGAAGAGGCCGGCCACTGCAGACCCTCCTTCCAACAACAGCTCAACGACAGTTGTACTCCCTAAGGACGTCGTAATTGTCCGTACGGACAGAGATGTGTTCACTGCATGGATGTCTGACGACGAGAAAAATTTCATTGCCAGTCATGTTCCCAAATGATATTTGATGATCAGACTGCGTGATTTGAGCATTTGATTTGAGACTAGATCACTCATACAAATTATCAACCACATTTACTGGTTTTACATACTTAAGTCTTTTTCATGGATTTGTCAGAAATTTTTCTATTCATGAAAATATTATGTTGGAAATGTTACTAGATCTTATATAAACCTTTTTTCAATGTATTAGATATCTAGGTTTTGAACAAAGATTCATGCATTTGAATAATGTAAATATGCTGATTAAGTTATACTAACTGATTTCGGTCATTGTAAAATAACTATAGTGCTATTCCTTTTAATTATACTGAGTTTACATCAAATGCTGAAATGAGATCTTAAGTTACGAAAAATCAAAGCTATACCCTATGATCAACTAAAATATTTTATTTGACCTATTGACTGAATTTCCCATTTTATTGTGGGTCACATAGCTGTACCTAAAAGGATTAAATATATATTTCCTTTTTATTACTTGCACTTTTTCTCAAAAGTAAAAAATTCCTTTCAATTAAATACAAGTTTGATGGCAGAAACGATAAAAATGTATCTAACAGAATCACAATATATTTTTTATTTTCATTAATTTAAATAAACCTGATTAGCTCTAAGAATTTTCATTCCATAAGATATTGTACTCAACAAAAAATGGTATTTTACTAATGAAGTGTTCTCTGTACAGCAAACATAGATCAAGTATTAGTTAACATGTACGTAGTGAGAAAAAGACTTTTTAATCATACTTTCCTTCCATGTTACATTCTACATTATGCTCAAGAAATGTTCCTCAAAAGACTTCGAATCTTTGTGTGACATATTTACATGTATATTAAGAAACCTAACTATTCACTACGATTCATCTGATGTCACCAGAAAAATATGTGCATTAGAAAACATGACATTTATTTGTTTTGTGGTCATGTGATAGTTGAAAATTGAAAAAATATTTTACGAATTTTAGTAATGATGAGGATTTTCACAAGTACCAGAACATGAAAAACTACAAATAAAAAGCTTCAACAAGTTTCAAACATAACAATTGCTGCTAAAAAATACCATGAAATTTTAAAATGTGAGAAATTTTGCAGATCCATGTTCCATGATAGTATTTAAAGATCTTCAAGAGACTGAAAAATACCTATTTTAAATACAATACAAAAGCCTGTTTTTTAGTTGTGAATTAAACTTTTTTTAATATAAATTTTACTGTGTTAAGTTAGTATTAACACACGCTTAATGTATACTAAAGTTTCCAACAAGTATTTCTATTATATATTATTTAAAAAATAAAAATAACAAAATGGTGCTCTTTTTCTAAAGATTGTTTATCTAACTAAACATAAAACAATGTAATTTTTACATTTTAAAGAAGAATTTGGTTTTCATATAATATTTAATGATGAATTATCTATTTCCCAATGGAAATCAATTTTAAATAAGTAACTTAAGCAATTCTGTTATATTCATAAATATCAATTTTAGTATAACATTTGAACTGCACACATAATACAAATGTTATACTTACATTATAAAACATTCCATTTTCAAACTTTTTTTAGGATGATTTAACTTTTTTTATTTATAATATTCATGGATAGGTTTTCATTAATTATTTTAACATTTTGAAAAGTTTTGGCAAAGTATGCCAGCTTAATTTAATTTATCAGAAACAGTATGAAAGAACTAAAGCATCTCTAAAGTTTATATTTTACATAATTTTGACCTAATAATATTTTCTGAAGTATATTTTATAAATAATATTTTAGCGAATACAAACATACAAAAATTACATATTTATGCATTACGGAAGTTACTTTTTAGTGATAAATGTCTATTACACTAGTCAAAAATTAGTCCCATGATGCTTTTACACAAATTTTTCAACTACCCATGCAAAATGAATAAAACTGTATTATCAATTAATATTTTTGGTCACAATTATTTTTACATTTTAATTTTAAGCAAAATTTGATTTTCACCACAAGCTCAGTGTAAAGAAAATTTAAGATCGCGATTATCATATTAGGCACTCTAGATTTATTACCTTCTCTCTCGCTAATATGTTTATTATTACCACTCTCTTTTAGAATACTTTTTAAGATATTTAGAAATTTCTTCTTACATTTGTGTTTATTAGTTTCACTGTTAATTTAATATTTAATTTTCATGTTTGAAAAAGGAGTCTGACTTCATCACAAAATATTATTCTCGACAAACTTTATTTTATATGAGTACAATCATAAGTTATAGTTCAAAACGAAAAAAAAAAACATCTTTAGAATATTTTTATGTTAGATTAGAAATCAAATATTTGTTTGCACCTATTTAATATGCTTAAATTCTATAAATTAAAATGTCATTGAATGTAATTAAACATGAACTCTAATTAAAGTACAACGGCAACTTATTTACAAGAAAGTCATATCTTCATTGTTAAGACACAACATTTTTCATTAAATGATATCAATGCTTCAGAAATAATGGATCACTTTTATTATCTGCATATGCTTAAGTGGGATTGTGTGTGTATAATTATATCGATTAAAATTTTCCCTTTTAATAAAAGTAAGGATTATTTAAATATAATAAAAAATTATGTTAATATTCAATACATATTGAATATTTAAAGTTGTCTCCATTTGATTTAAGATATTATTTTATACTGACTGAATACCTTACAGATTGTTTATTTTAAAAATATCTATTGCGTATTTTTATAATACATATAATCTAATTATTGCTAGACCTATTACATATTCCATAAAACTGGCTCTTAGATAGAATCTTTAAAAAATTTCAGTTTCTATGAGAATTTATACAAGTTACATACGGTACGTAATGTAACGCAATTTTTAACTTGAAATGAAAATAAATTAGGAAATAAGAAGCATCATTAAAATATTAATTTAACATGTATTTACAATAATATACATTAATATATCAATATTTCAGAAAAATATTAAAATTGAAAATAAGCAAAATTTGTACATAATACATACTCCGCGCAATGTGTAATTTTTAATCATATTATTGAGTGAAATAAAAACAATAAAAAATCATAATATATTTTATATTAATATTGCAAAAAAATGTATATAATAAGTCTTAGAATATTCAAATAAGTCATTCAATTATAAAAAAGTTCAGACATTTGTATATATGTATTTTACATTCTTATGTCAGCATAATGATATTTTATTCGAAAACAATATTCGAATGTGATTTCTATGTGTAAAAAGGTTGAAATTATTTTATCGTCACATTGCGGGAATTTAATAATAAAGAAAGTAGAAATTTTATTTGCATGATTTTATTGGACCATAATGCCCACATTACAGATTCTTAACGCCTTGAATAGTTTAATCAACGACAAACTTGGAAATAGCAGTGTAATGATGTCCAGATCAATTTAGTTCTGTTTAAAGTACGAGGATCTCATCACATCATGTTTCGTAGTATAGTGTGAAAATATGTACATTTCAACGTTATGAACCTGGTCTAGCACTGCTAGCAAAGAGGGGCATTCAACAACAACAGAATGCATTCAACGTAAGGATACTGATCAAGCATCTGGAATAATTATATGGGAAGAGCATTAGGTAACTTTTATTTGAGCCGTGTAAAGTGTTACATTTCTGTGGTGAATGAACGATTTTATATTGCAGATACTGTATGGTCGTTCCTTGATATAGAAAATGTTCGTCTGCTGTGTTGGCAAGTACTTTTCCAAATAACTCATTTATTAAAAACGTCAAAAGAGTGCTTACTGAGACACTGCTCCGTTTTTATAAACCAATAGCAATGGTCATTGGACTTTGCATCATGTTGAATGGTATACAGGTACAACGGGCAGTCTTATCTATACATGCCATTCAATGTTTGGTTGACTCAAAGTTCTAACATATATTCGCTGTTATTGCTGCTAAAGGTAGTTGTTTTGGTTATTGATTTCTCTCATGATCTATGTTTTTATATATCTAAAACTCAATGTGATATAATTCTACGATAAATGCTGATACTTGCCTTTTATCCTTTCTGGTAAAGCAGTTATAGTGTATACATAATACTAGAACTTCGGAATTCAGAATGTGTGTTACTTTTCACTAGGAAAGTTTACAGCTTAGAGAATCTTTATTTCCTCGCCATATGTAAAAAATTAAAAGTGTTCATGTAAAAATACTGCGGTATATAATTCGTGACCTACATACATTTAGATATGAAATTTAAAATACATTCTTTTCTTGTAAGAATATAAACAAACTTTAAAAAAAATTAAAACTATTTCAAAGGGTGCAGCATATATTAAAAGAAAGCATGTTATATAATTTATAATGTCCTTAATGATTCAAATAAAATCTGGCATGTTTGTTTTTTCAGCAGATTAACTGCATTTATGAAAAGTTGCAAGATTCAACAGATATTTTATAGAATTCCACCAACATTGAAAAATTAAAAATAAAGTTTGCATACATGCTGCTTATTAAAAGAAGCACGTATGCAAAATTGCTGAAAGAATTAAATAAAGTTATAAAAACTTAAGCTCCCCCCCCTATAAGTTTTGATGGCCTGAAAAAGAGAAAGCACACATATAAAATTTTCCTGAAGAACTTTGAAACAATCACCTTATTAATATTGTTGTTGTTATTTATCTCCTGGGTTCAGCAGAGCTAAGCCAGGTTTATGAATTTATTCACTCTCAAAAAGTCCATAACCATGATTGGGTTTCTATATAGATCGAGTCTGGAAATCCCCGGACAATCTAAAATACGATGAGAAGTCACTTGTTCTCTGCGACACGTCACACAGATAGGAAAGTTCTTGTTCCTATTACTATTACTGTAACACTGAAATCTTAAATGTCCACTTTTAAATCTTGTAATGGCTGTCTGATCATTTCTGCTACACTGGAGGGACAAAATCTCTCCAGGTCTCACTTCCTGATACCAGTAGTGCTCTGGAGGGATGTTCCAGGAGGCACTGTCAGGTCTTCGAAGAAAGTTCAGAGAAGGTTAAAGAATCAGTGGCGTTTAAATGTTCCTAAGAACCCTCTTTAGCCAATAAGTCTGCTGTTTCGTTGTCATGGATGTCTGTATGAGATGGTATCCACTGAAAGTGAACTTCTCGGAAGAACGAGAGATGCTTGAGTTTGTAAATAAATGTGACACCAGTACTATCTCGCACTCTTTGCCAGTTGGAGAGGTCTTGAACAGAACTCAAGCTGTTAGACAGGATCCAGCCAAGAGTCGAACCAGGGTAAGAGATAATGAATCCAAGTGGATAATCATTTATGGCAATCAGTTCACTTCTGAAAACTGAGCAATGGTTTGGATTTCACAACTTAATTTTTTCTTCACTTCCCAAGAATAAAATATAAATTCCAATTCCTGAGCGGGCACTTTCATCTTTACTTCCCACTGTTTAGATCACAATACAATCCATAGGAATTTCATTCATTATTTCGAGGGTCTGTTATCTCAAATGAACTGGAATGTCTGTCTTCTTGCTCACATGGGAGGAAAGATTTTTGGGGAAGAAGACCTTGTTTAAATCCAACGATTGGTAAAGGCAATGTATCAAACTATGTTTCATGACATTTATTTGGATCATATTTTTCGAGCTTGGCAAGCTAAAAAGACTGTTTCTATGGAGTCTTTAGTTATTTCTCCAATGTCTCAGGTAGTTGAAAGTTCAATTTTGCGTCCCGAACTAGCTAGTTTGGAAAAATAATTCGTCAAGCCTAAATTTCTCATGAGTTCTATAGGTTGTAAATCAGCCTCGAAAAGAGCAATGTCATTAGGTCAACTATCAAATGGATTAAGTGATGGCAACTCATATAGTGAGGTACCCTGTGGGTGAACCATCATTGCAACCAAAAATGGATAGATCTTGGTAAATTAAAAGCAAGGACCAATCAGAAGACCCCTAGAATTGGCCTGTCACCTCAGAGCTAAAATTTCAAATGGAGTACATTCCAACCATAATATATTTAACGTGTCTCAACTGCGGTTGATACGACGTATGATTGGTTGGGTCGGGATTTGAACTCATTACCGTCCGATAGCGAGAACTAACACCAAACAACCAGACACTCTTAGATAATTCCAGAGAAATTCATCACAAAAATATGTTCCTGGTTTCTTAAATTTTTTTAAAGATATGTTTAGTCACAGAAAAGAAAAACGTACGATTTTTCATACCAGTCCTTAATTGAATGAAATTAAACTTAATTTCAAATTGTAATCATTAAGAGTCACATTATTACGAATAATTAATCATTTACTATAAAAAACTTGCTACGCTCAAAGAAAGTTATCACGGAGTTTGATAGGAGAAAAGTTATGCAGTTTCTTGTAATTTGACCCATTTGCAGGAAATCTAAGAAACATTCTTTATCCCTTCGAAAACTTAAACAAAATATGCTTTAAAAATATCTACTACATTAAAATAGCAAATGCACTTTAATGTAAATTTTATAATTTCTTTAGGTTTGTGATTTATAATATAATTTACTTATTATTACCTATTTGGTTGTGTGTGAAGAATAAAATTTGTTAACAAAATATGATAGGTCCAAAATATGAAAAAATATGCTATGGAAATTTAAAAGTCTTACTTCAATGAGTATCTAAATACTCATATGAAAATTCTTTAATTTTAGTGATAATTTTGAATGTTTGATACGACTTTTTATCCTTGAATAGAAGTGGAGCAAGTAATATTCCCAAACAATAACGTTATTTGTTAAAATTTTCAAATAATAGAACGATATTAGTTAAAACTTCTTGCATTTAAAAACTTAATATTTTACGTTTATTATGTTAAACCAAAGCGCTAATTTTTAATATTACAATGACATTTCACTGAGAAATCTTATTCAAAAAAGAAAAGCGAGTGCAATAACTACTAGAATTGATTTATAGATGTGTTTTAACATCAATTATAATATAAGCATATCAAAAAGAAATACATTCGATCTCAATTAAACAAACCTATTTTAACAAAGTAAATCAGCACTGACGATAACTGTGGCTAATGATACTGAAATCCCTTTTCTGCTTATTTCGTGGTGTAATAGTATTGGAGCTCACGCACGATTTAATGTATATTATATGAACTTCATTTGCAATTCATACTTAAGTTGTTGTCTTGCATTAAATCAAGGATGTTTACAACTTTGTAAATAACTTTTCCCCTTATTTCATTTATCTTTCGAAAGAAAATTACTAGCTTTCAAATTTTACTGGCAAGAACTCTGTAAATAGTTTGATATTTTCTAAAATATGACCACTTTTTTATACCTCGATACTATTTTTATAAACGTAGCTGTTCAGCAATTCAAAGTTAAGGGAGTAAATAGATTTACGGGATAAAGCAGATATGTTTAATGATCACCCTGTATATTGTAGTACAACATTATAATATCTAGGATAATTTCAACAAATAATAGCAAACTCAGTCAATAACAATATTAACAAAACATATAAGTTATGTGAAATAATTGAGATAAATGGAGACATACTTACATTTGATGATGCATAAATTGCTTTTCTACGAGAAAAGATATTTAAAAGGTTTAAGCTTAAACTAATATATTCAGAATGACTGAAAGCAGTAGGCAGTCAAGTTCTTCAGGTTGCTAAAAACATTGATATTATACAGTACTCTAATTTTGTATTACATTGAAGATACCTCTAAGCTATTGATTTTCAATTTCCAAAAGTATTGTAATTACTATAAAATGTTTTGATAAGATCACGGGCCTTACTTAAAAAAAAAAAAAAAGAAAGAAAAAGAAAAAAGAAAAACTTACTTACATTGAAGATACCTCTAAGCTATTGATTTTCAATTTACAAAAGTATTGCAATTACTATAAAATGTTTCGATAAGATCACGAGCCTTACTTAAAATAAAAAGCCTTACTTAATAAAAAAATTACGTAAAAAGAATTTTTTTAATTTTATGAATACAATGGACAATGTCAGTACAAAATATTTCTTGTGCTTTATAATATGTACAGAATCATTTAAAATAGGAATTGAATATTTTATTTCTTTAAATTGTTGTTTTAATATTATTAAAATTGTGTGAATTAGAAATAAAAGAAACTGAAATTAAATGCAGTCAGTTAAGTTTAGTAAATGGGACAGTACCTGTACAGAAAAGAGCAAACACTTGTATTTCATAATAATAATAATAATAATAATAATAATAATAATATATATATATATATATATATATATATATATATATATATATATATATATATATATATATATATATAATTGATTTTAAAGTCATGTAAAAATAAATAAATAAATTTTGTTAGGTAAATGAATTTAAGAAAAGCATTCAATAATATCAATTTATATGATCTAACATTTGGGAAATTCAAAGAAAAAATATTTATGCAAAAAATGTTAATTATTAATATGACAAAGCAAATTTCGAAAAATGCAATCTAGTGAGAGCACTCAGATCTATAGCTATAATTGCTAAAGAAGGAATGCTTACTTCTAATTATTTTACAGCTAATCTCATAAGGTGCAGCTGGGAAAATTTTATAAGACAATTTCTACATTGTTTCGTAATAAATCTTAAAGAAGAAACACTTTTCCATACATAATAGCGCACGTTTTTTCTATATCAAACATTGTGAAATCCTCTTTAACACAAATTCCCTAAAATTTGGATGTTTTTCATTTGACAGCAATTTAAAAATTATGGATCCTTTTTTCTTTGGCTTATTAGTATTTATCAATAGGAAGATGGCACAGTTTAAGCCGTAAATTAGATTGTTGGTCTTCAGTTATGACTCCCCCGATTCATTTAAACCTGTACATTGCTATTCAGTTTTTCAGTTTCTTGAAGATTATCATGAATTCATCAGTTATGTCTTGTTTTTGAGTACTGAAATTTGAAAAATTTAGTTTTATTGCTTTGTCCTTTCTCCATCTATAAATACCTACAATAAAAGAGAAATGAGATTAGTGTTTTTCCACTCGAAGAATCTCTATGAATCTTTGTTTGAAAATCCATTTTTGATTTCTTTGATATTTGACAGCCTTGTTTCTTATTTTTGAAATTATGTTTAGGGTATCGAGGCAGTGTTTCTTGGCTGCTGGAAAACCTAATGGACTCAACAATTCTAAACTTTTAACTTTTTCTTCAAGATTTGTGATATCAGTCGCGATAAGCTTTCTGAAAGATTTATAAATTTCATTGAGAATAGAAACATCATTTATAAGAAAATTTCTTGTTTTTCTTAATGTGAAAGAAAAAATGAAAAATATGTGTGTATGTTGATATACATTGTCACTAAGAATCATGGAAATTTTCATTGGTCAATTATTTTGAGTACTACAGAACAGATTTTAATGAAATTTGCTTTTATAAATAAACAGTCCGTAAAAATACTAGTAAGACAACTGTAATGCGCAGGAAATAATTGAGTCTAATACTACAGTTGGAGTGTATGAAATACTGATAACAGAATCAAAATAAATAAATATGTAGTAGAATAAGTGGCAATTTAGTATGATATCTGCCTGAATAAACAAATATTTACTGCCTTAACTGTAAATTTTTGAGACGTAAGGAGTCGATAGTGTGTATTTGCATGCATCAGTTACTCAAGAAACTTTCTGGAAAGAGTAAGGCTTGAAATTCGGCATCCAATAATCATATTGAAGTCGTAAAAGAGCTGAAAATATGTAGCATGATTGTAATCGAGGAGCAAAGAATTTCTTTGAGAAATTTAAATTTTGCATGGCTCTGCCCAGCATTTTTTGATAAGTTTGTATCGGGAAACTTTTTTTATAAAACGCTTTCTTTCTTTCTTTTATTTTGAATGCGTCCATATATAAATATATGATAATGTTATTTTCCGTCCATTTACATATATACAAAATAAAATTACATATTTGGCACAAATGATTTGCAACTTTGTTTTGAAAATTAGTTTTAAATTTTATTTAATTATTTTCATTAAATTTATGAGCAATTATTTTTTTAATTTGTACACCAATATATATTTTGAATCCATAACATTATGGTTAATATAATTTTTTTAATTAAAAATTATTAAAAGTTTTTTATTTAGTTTAAGTTAAGTTTTTTATTTAATTAGTTTAAGTAAAAAATTATTAAAGTTAATTTAATAAAAAATTATTTTTTTAATTTGTACACCAATATATATTTTGAATCCATAACATTATGGTTAAATGTGTATTTTGTCATGCGTAGATAAAGTTACATATTTCGCTAGACTATAAATATCATGAGGTATTGTCTGTATGAATGAAACATGCTAAACCATATGGTTGAAGCAAATATTTAATATCTTCAGTGAAGAATAGCATAATTTTTACAATGTTGTCTTATTTCAATTTATTTATTTTTAATATTTAAGACGTTGTAATCTTTGATGATCTTACTATACTTTCTGAAAGATTAATTCAACCTTATATTTTTCTGCCTCTGTGTGTAAAACTGAAAATTTTACTTTTTCTGACTTATAGTAATACATTAATAATTATAAAAATACTAAACAAATTTGAACAGGCGTTTTCTAATTTTGGAAATTGAAACTACTTTGCTTCAAAGGGATTATATTTCTTTTTACCTGTTAAAACAATGTAGTAAATAATAATTCAGTTTATGAGATGTGAAAGTCAACTAATTAATAAAATTTTCCTTTTTGTTTGTTGCAGTCAATATTGTGAGAACTTATTATATCTCATTTTGCATTAATTTTTACGTCATATGAAATGTTAACACTTTGATTGTAAAAAGCATATGGTTTTGAAGCTACATGTTTGCATGATTAAATTTTATTCAAGCTTTTCTCTACTTTTTGATCTTTTTTGTCGCAATAACAAGTTACTGTTTTGCCTTAAAAATGCGACACCATACCTACAATTTCATTTGAAATAAAAATTATATGCTCTTCCAAGGAAACAAAGTTATTTTATATTTTTGAAGAAAAATAACGCTAACATACTCTTAGATTTAAAAAAGTCAACTTTTTCTGCATTTTGCTTTACTATGTATAAAATCTTTTTTAAAAAGATTTTCATGTTATTAAAGCTATTTTAGGAATTACATATTTGCATTTTCTACTCAAGACAATCTAATTGATATTCATAATTTTGTTGTAAATGATAAAGTTATATAAAAAGTTTTTAATTTAATTATTAAGATTTTTAGTTTATAACAATTGGAAGCAAATATTGACACAATAAATATTTTATAACTTAGTCTTCTAGTTTTTCTATTATTTTTTTACTTCAATTTTTGTTTTATTTATTTGCATTACAATTGCTTATAAAATATTAATAAATGAACAGTTTGGTATGTTACCGTTAAAAGATTTCAGAAAAGATTCAAACATTGTTACATGAATACAAATTTAGTCATTTCTCCATCAAATATATTGCACTTATTGAAAAAATTTACCAGAAGTGTTTGACTTTCGAAGTTGGCTTACAAACTGCAAAAAATTTGAAATAGTTCATAGGAAATTTACGAGAAATCACGTGTTGATAATTCCCCAAAAATTCAAGTACTTTGTTACGCTCTCAATTTACGTTTAACAAATTATTCCAGTTAATATAAATACAGTAATTATTATTGTTTACTATATTCGTTTGATTTTTCAGAATTATATGATCTATATACAATATTCTTCAACAAATAATTATTTTAGAGATTTTCAATACACTATTAAATTTAACCAAAGTTTGCAGTATTAAATTTCTAAATTTTGAATCATAAATATACTATCTAATAAATTATTACATAGAAATTAAAATTTGTATGCAATTTTCATGGCTCCATTTACATATTATTTTTAATTGAAAAAT
The DNA here is from genome assembly GCA_037975125.1 of Latrodectus hesperus. Taxonomy (NCBI): domain Eukaryota; kingdom Metazoa; phylum Arthropoda; class Arachnida; order Araneae; family Theridiidae; genus Latrodectus; species Latrodectus hesperus. The sequence continues at coordinate 54,021,730 of CM075850.1, read as the reverse complement.
TAATGAATGATTACTATTACTATGTATGACGAAAGATTACTATATATATATATATATATATATATATATATATATATATATATATATATATATATATATATATATATATATATATATATATATATATATATATATATATATATATATATATATATATATATATATATATATATATATATATATATATATATATATATATATATATATATATATATATATATATATATATATATATATATATATATATATATATATATATATATATATATATATATATATATATATATATATATATATATATATATATATATATATATATATATATATATATATATATATATATATATATATATATATATATATATATATATATATATATATATATATATATATATATATATATATATATATATATATATATATATATATATATATATATATATATAAATATATATATATATATATATATATATATATATATATATATATATATATATATATATATATATATATATATATATATATATATATATATATATATATATATATATATATATATATATACATATATATATATATATATATATATATATATATATATATATATATATATATATATATATATATATATATATATATATATATATATATATATATATATATATATATATATATATATTTTAAAGATATTATCTTAAAAAATATAAAAATAAATTTACTAGAGTATTAGGCTTTCAAAAGTATAATTTAAGTAGAATTCTATAGAAGAATAATTAAAAGTTTTATGAACTCCAATGAAAAAAAAAATGGATTATTATAAACATTGGAAGTGTAAAAGCATTTGCTCTTCCTCCACTTGCGATCACAAACACTTCCTAATCAATCGCTTTTAAATGATAAGACTATGACTGACTGCTGAAGATTACATCTTGGACTTCGAACTATTTGTAAAGAAAACTTACCAAGTTAATCGCACGCCACATCAAACGAAGTCTTAGATAGCTTCGATTCAGTGTGTTTATCGCTGGTTTTTGTTTGCTTTATCGGAAACCTAGTTCACATAAAGTAATTCGTGCACACGTTTGAGGTTAAAGAAGGAAATAAACATTGGAATTAATTCATGCATATATTCCGGTAAGTGCATATGTTGTTATTTGAATTATACTGAATAAATTTGTTTAATTATCTCAAGTATACAAATATGCATAAATTTTTCCTTCAAATTGGAAAGTGTTTTGAATAAGTAAGCGCAGTTGTAAATCTTAAGAATATGTACTCTGCTCTGACTTGTTATTAAAATTTAATGCCAATTAAAAATTGTTCTTAATAGTACCGAAACTATTTCTCTTAAAGGTCGTTGCATCAAAGTCGGAAATTTAATTTACAAATTTAATAAAAATTACTAGTTAAAACAATGTGAAAAGAATTTTTTAAATGAGAAATCTAACAAGGAGAGAGAGCAAAGCAATACACCATTTGCATTTTCCTATTTTTAATTACAAATGCAATAATAGCAATATTGCTAATCAATATAAATTTCTAAGTTATGAAAATATTTTTTGAAACTTATTTGTAACTGCAAATTTAATTTTAATAAAAACATGAAGTTAAGCATCATGTAAATATCCAATAATTATACTTATTACTATCATTTCCTCTTACTTAATATCATTAATAAATTAGTGATAACCTTTATCACAATTGATTAAGAGCTGTTAGAGGTGAAAATTGTGATTCACATTTCATTATTAAATTAAATACCGAAATACTTGTAGGTTTTAAACAAGCAATCAAATATGCAAAATAATTTTAAAACCAGTATATATATATATATATATATATATATATATATATATATATATATATATATATATATATATATATATATATATATATATATATATATATATATATATATATATATATATATATATATATATATATATATATATATATAATTTAATTTATAATTATCATTTTAGCAAGACTGCATTTGTAAGTACGAGTACAAATTGTTTTCAATGTAAGAAATTCTTGAAATAGCCCTAAAATTCACAAAAAACATAACGGCTGGAGAGAGAAATTACACTTTTTTCTGGTCCCTCAGGGATAAAAAGTTCTTTGTTATCTTGAAAACCATAGACTGAAATAACTTTTAGAATTTAGATGTTTCGTTGTAAAAAAGATTCTAATAAAGTGTAATGAGAAATATGATTATTTTCTATAATAAGTTTATTTATTGATGCATGGCTTTTGATTTCTTTACGATTCAGTGCGAAGAGCAAAATAACATAATAAAAATACACATGATACATTTTGATTAAAAAATTCAGTTATTACCAGCATAAAAATCATTACATTTCTAAAATATGTTTTGAAAAACTTATTGAACTAGAACTGTTGCTTCATTTTTATTATTATAATCTATAAGAGTAGTATTAATTATTTTTATTCTTACATTTATTAGTCTATTTTTCCAATAGTTGTGCGATTATATAAGATTATTCTAAATATATGGATACATTAAGTTGAAAATATAGAACTAATATTAGAATGGTTTTATTAAATTTTTTTATCAAAAAGTCAAAGCATAAATTTTAACATAAAATATTAAAATGCAGTACATAACAAAAAATGATTTTAAACTTTTCATTTAAGTTTTTAAGATCCATTTCCAACAAATAAATTGAAAAAATTAACTGACATATGTTAAAAAAACTTAATTAAATTTACAAGTGTTATTATATATATATATATTTAAAGAAAGTATACATTTTAATTCTGAATATCGGTAAATAAAGAATATTATCAACTACTTACACAATTTAGCATATTTTATAGAATCAAAAAAAATTCATATATTTTAAATAATTATTCAATTACAAAAGTATATCTGTAACTAAAAATGGCTATAATGGAGATGATTAATAATTTTTATATCTGTCTAAAATAGAATTAAAGAAGAATATATTTATGTATTTACAGGAAAGTAAACATTATTAAGCATTTTCAAAATATTTCTGGTAAAAGAATGTGTGTGATTTTCATTAGTTCAATTTTTCTTATCATAATTTATACTTTATAAAGCAAAAGATTAGTAAATATTTAGTACTAAAAATTAGCATATAAGAAACAAAGTATTATTAAATTAAATTAATTACTTTAAAATTGTGAACAATGAATTTTTAGGAATTAGATAGAATAAAGACATAATAATAATTTAAATAATAGACGAAAATTCAATACATGCATTCTCTCAGATATAAAAAAATAGTTAAAATCAAAAATACAAACCGTTAAAATGAGCAAATAATCAAAATCATTTTTCAATAGATCATAAAATAAGTTGTCAAAATTATTCTTTTCTTTCTATACAATATTCATGATTAACAATTTTAAGAAAAGAAAGCCATAATTTTCAATTAATAATTACTGTAGATTTAAGTTCATAATTTATTTCATTATAATTAAAAAGTTTGAATTGGTTAAGTTTTATCATAGCTCAAGTAAAACGTTTTTATGAGAAAAAAATTAATGAAAAGAAAACCAAATTATTAAATACATAATCATAAAAATTAATGTAAAAAGTAAACGATTAGAATTGAAAATGGCTTTTCAACTTACTATTTGAATGATTACTCGATGACATTATTAAGGTGATTTCAATTGCACTTTATTAAATAGTTCTTATAGTTAAATAAATTGACACTTAAAATAAAACATTGGTATATATATATATATATATATATATATATAGATAGATAGATAGATAGATAGATTAGATAGATAGATAGATATAGATATATAGATATGATGAATATGTATATATATATATTCTTCCCTTCAGTGGTTCAGGGATAAACTAAGTACCATGCATGTTTGGAAACTAAGGACACTGGGGGTTTCACGTCAGTCACGCTGACCACCTAACTGGGACATATGCTTCTCACCCCATGGTTTTCGGACATGTAATCAGTTAAGGGCACAATAGGCCGTGGCCAACATGGGTCGTGCTGCCACATGAGTTTATATATATATATATATATATATATATATATATATATATATATATATATATATATATATATATATATATATATATATATATATATATATATATATATATATATATATATATATATATATATATATATATATATATATATATATATATATATATATACACAAAAAAACTCATTTAAATTAAATAGGATTATAATTTGATGATGATACAAAATATATGAATAAGATTTGCAAAATTTATTAATATTAGGAAATTAGTTATTGTGATTCATGATAAACAGATAAAAACTTAACTTTTCCGAATAATGTAAAAATAAAAAGCATACCATTTGGTGTTTAATAGTGGTTTAGTAACACAATTAGTTTTTGCAAATTATTGCAATTTTGGAATTGAAATACTGCATATTGCTCCTTTCTCTATAATATATTATTTGAAAATAATAGAAAAAATGTTTCATAAATTCTGGAAAAAAGAAACAAAAAATTTTTTCAAGAAATTTAATTTTTTTTAAAAAAGGAAGTTATAAGTTTTAAATTATATTTATTTTCAGACACTATTTATAAAAAATATTTGCAAAACTAGAAAACAGTAAAGTTTTTAGAAGAAATGTTAGATGGAATGTTAGAAAGAAATATTCAGTTACGTCTTGACAGAATATTGAATTTGACACAAATTACAAAGAGGTAAATATAGTCGTAACACATAAAAACAATATGAAAAATAACAGTTATTAGTTATTTTTATGCGGTTTGTTCTTTGTGCTTGGGTAAATGTTAATTGTGTATGAGCACATTATTTCTGCGTCTGTTAGCTATCACTGTGTGTGTGTTCCTCATATAAACTACCTAGAAGTTATCTTTGCGCGCTAGTTATCTATGTGAATGCGTCTGTATTAATATTTATACGTGAGATAGCTGTTATTTTTATCTGTTACAAATTTATATGTGTGTTCCAGTCTACATTAATTATTTCTAAGTTCACATTTATGAAGAACTGTTGAATAAGAATCCTTTAAAATTTTGGAAAATAATGGTTATAGTTTTTAAGTTTCTAGGCATGAATGCTGGCCACTTTATTAGAAAACAAAATAATTTCTTGATTTTGCACAAGTTTCATTATCGATCATATGCAATTTATTAAAAGTTGCGCCTGCAGAATCTGTCACATTGACTGTTAGAATATCATGACAATTTTTTACTATCCCGATATAATATTTAATAACTTTTATAGAGAGATCTTGGGATCCAGCTGATTTTCATTTTACCTGGATATTAATTAAGATAATTCTATTAATTCGATAAATTAATAGTTATAAATTAGGTCTCATTTCTTATATTATACAGTAACATTTTAAAAATATACATAAATTCTTATAATTTTAATTAATTAAAAATTCGGATTATGATTTTCTAACTATTATGATTGCCTTTTCTCAATAGTTTCACATAGTAAAGCTTATACTCATTCTGTTATTAAAAATGATTTCAATCAGTACTTTTATATTGTTTAATTTTTGAAGATTTTAGGTAGTTGGCTTACAAAGAAATAAACGCTTACATTTAGTAAAAAATATTAATTTTTGTGAATCCTAATAAAATATTAATTGGAATTTGCCATAATTTTTTTAAATGTTAATTTCTGGAAAATGCAGAAGATTTTATTATATCCAATAAATAGGAAATTTATCATCGTTTATTTGCTTGATTGTTTGATTTTATTTTTAGTAAATCTGAGATAAAAAAACAAGATAAAGATATTTGGTTCAATATTTGGCAAGTTAAACTTCAACTCCAAAACATGCTCAGAACTATTTGTTGTTTTGTACATTTTCCTTATTGTTATTTGTAAAATCAAAATTTTTCCTGATTAAAAAAATAAAGAATTTTTAGAAATTTTCTGAGCTATTCTTCAGTGTCAGGAAATATATTATCGTCATTTCACTAATCAAATCAGCCAGATTTGAAACATTAAAAGGGAAGTGCCTACATGTGCTTTTATGTGTATGTACATATGATATATTTTAGTTAATCATGCATTATGCTTAATAATACGAAATTCAGTATTAACATAAGAATGTCGTAAACTAACAGTAATATAATAATAGAAATGAGACTTTTTAAACATTGTTTCTGTATTTACAAAATGAAAATTTAAATTTGATTTATTTATATCAATTGATTATATGATATTTACTTTATCCGGAAGCCTAATAAAAATCTCATTGGTCATGAATGTCAGTTAAATTTAAATAAAAAGAAATAATTTGAGTTAATTTCCTTAAAATTCAATTTTGAAATTAAAAAAATTTTTAATTTGACAAATATATAAAGATTTCTTATCTTTATAAAAATCAATTGATAAAAAATAAAAAATAATAATTCCTAATTAATTTAATTTAAAATTACTAAGTTATGCACTTTTTCATAGATTCTAAAATTTTTTTCATATTTAAATTGATGCGATCTGAAAGACACTCAGAAAACTCTATTTAAATTTCTTTAGTTGGATTTCTAGATATTTACAAATAGAAAGTGAAAACTGAGAAACCAATTTAAATTAAACTATTATTGATATAGTATAAAAAATTTGTTTACTTACAGTCATTCATTTACATTTATAAATTTTTTTAATAATTCATAGCAAAACTTGTATATTTTTGCCATTTCATTTTGTTTCCCTTTTCCCAAACACAAGAATTATTTTTGTTAAATTTATGATGCTTACATATCATAGTCATAAGAATTTTCATAGATTATTACATAAAAAAAAGCTTTTTATGTTTGATTATTACTTAATAAGTACAAAAACAAATGAAAAGTTTATCGTGAGAATATCACTCAAAAATGCTTTTGATTTTTTTCTTTAAAATATTTCCATGAACTAAACCATCTAATAACAATGAAAACGAATATAAATGAAAAAAATATTAATAATATCTCTACTCTTGTATAAAGGTAAAACATAATGACACATCACACGCGTAATTTTCACACTGGAATAAATTTATCATATTTCTTCTTAGAAGTAGATCTAAATTTTTTTACTAGTTTTTCGTTTTGAGCTGTTGCGTAAGTATGAAATGATTTATTTCTTTATTTGAATAAGAACTTATGCATGTCTGAGTAGAGACACTTTTAGTCTATTTATTTTTCGGGGTCAGTTGCACAATAAATATCATAACATGATTAATTTGTGCTTCATGCACAACCAGAACTTAATACTTTGCAGTCAGTAATAGTAAATAGATGTATGGAAATTTTTAAGGATAAGAAAATTTTCTTTTACAATGTCAAATGGAGTAAAATTCTGCGTGACTATGAATAAATCATTTACCCTTTTTTAAACTACCAAAAACAAATATTAAATAAAATTTAGGAGAAATAAATCTCTTGAAAAGTAAAAAATGATGGTAAAATAAGTGTTCAAAATAAGCAGAGGATATTTTAAAGTAACATATTTTAAGTATTTTTAAAGTGAATGCAAAAATATTAATTTAATACATAGTAGTATTTAATAAATATTTTTTACAATGCATTGGAAAGTATATTGTCAAAAGCAAATGAAAGCTATTGGTCTTTCGTATCCTATGAGAGACTTTAGTAGGTATTCAGCACTGGGTAAATGTTAAAACTATGTTTTATATGTAGTGTCGTTTTATAAATATAAAGTTATAAATATAAAGTGTCGTTTTAATATAAAGTACTTAGTATCGTTGATAACTGCAAAATGGAATAATATCAGCATATTATTTTTTGATATAGCTTCTTTCAATTAAATTTCATATTTTTTATCGCTTCAACCAACATGCATGTAGTATTTCACTAAATGTTACCATCGCTCATTTTTATTGAGAAAGTTTTTTTATTTCATAGATTTGACATCAAATTTCATACAATATAAGAGATCACAGAGTAATATTATTTCTGAATAAAAATTATATTCTCTAACTTCAAGCCTTTACGTTAACAATGATTTGATAATCGTATTTAAATATCACAATACTGAAAATTGTCAAGCCATTAATCTTTACACCATACAATATTGAGAGTGTAAACACATAATGCTCTTCTTGAGTAAGAAATCGCTAGGATGAATCTAAGAGATGAGTTTTTAAAATTATGTCAAAATTATGTCAAATTATGTCAAAGTATTGTCAAAGTCAAATCTATAAAATGAATACATACATACATACATATATATATATGTGTGTGTGTGTGTGTGTGTGTGTGTGTGTGTGTGTGTGTGTGTGTGTGTGTGTGTGTGTGTGTGTGTGTGTGTGTGTGTGTGTGTGTGTGTGTGTGTGTGTGTGTGTGTGTGTGTGTGTGTGTGTGTGTGTGTGTAATATTAATAAACGCAAAATTTGTTTTAAAAAGAAAATTTTAATGAACAAAAATAATGTTGTTTTATTTTTTTCGGATATTATAAATATAGATGAAACAGTATTTGCAGCACTTTTTCAGAAAGCATCTATATCTGTGTTTTTACTTTGTTTAATGGTTACGCATTAGATACTTAACGATGATTTAAAATGGAACCATGAAACTTTATTTTTAAGTTAAAGCTTTTATTTTTTAATTTAAATTAAAAGATAAGATCCAACTTCTTCTGATTTTTTAACTTCTCCAACTCTCTATTCATGGTGAAATTACACAACTAACTAAAGAAATATTCTTTACCATACTAATAAAATTCCTTATTGGTTGTCAGTGATTTATCCAGTAAATTTCTCCTTATCTTCATAAATAATAAAGATTTTATTGAGAATATTTTTTTTATATTTGCTATGTCGTTTACTTACTGATGATAAAACTATGAAAGAATATTTCCTTGCCTTTAGTAATATTCGTAAGCAATTATCACAAAGAAACCTTATAATGCAATTGATTTGATAAAATACATTAAAAATTTTTTTTCATTTTATTTCATAACCGGTTCTGATTTTTTTCTTAATTTATTAGAAATTCAATTAAAATTTGTTTTACATTTCATCATTGTTTTTTTTTTGAACAACTACTTTTGAAACAAAAGTTAAATGGCCATTACGAGATTAGTGCATATCCAGACTATCTACGAGACTTGTAGATAGGTTGCATATGCATTGATTTATTGAAATATTTGAGGAATGGGTGAAAAATATTTGTTTTTTTATTTTTAACTGATATGATAATCTTTAACCCTTGGTGATTGATGCTTCTTAACTACTCTCTTCGAAATGGGAAGGATTACGGGGATGTTAATCTTATAAAGTTGTTTAACAATTTACATTTGTTTTAAACAATCAAAAAATATATAACTTGAAATAAGCATTTCATCATTTCTAATTCTTTATCATTTAGAGAAACACGATTAATATGTAAATAAAAAATAATGTTGTTTATTCATTGCCAAAATTTCCATTTCCTCAATCTACATTTTTTTAACTTAGTGTGTAAACTAGAATATATATATATATATATTATTGTTATTACAAGATAACAAGAAATTTAGAGACATCACATCCTCATTTAATTAATATCAAAATGAATCCGAGAGAAAAGTTTAAATGCATTATGATGCACAAATTATATCCTGTACTTTAAAACTTACTAAGTCAAATGGTATACCAAAGTGTAACTTCCTTCATTTATTGTCTTGCGAAGTTTTTCTAATTAAAAATGTGTTTTTCTATCCCATTTATTGTACTATAAAGCAAAAAGTATTTATTTTAGACCTTTCATTTAAAAAAAAATCATTAACTATGTATAAAAAGTCAATGGAATTTATCAGTTATTCATTAACACTATAATAAAGTTAATCAATGAGAAATTTGTGACTATACGAAATATAAATATTACATTGAAGAAACAGGTCTTTTTATTTTCTGTTCATCCAAAGAAAATTCACAGATAATTTTATTGTTTAAATATCCTCATCTTGGTATTCATTCTCAGGTGTAATATGTTTGAAAAAATTCCGTCTGACTAGCTATAGCTCTTAATTTTTGATAAAAGCATAAAAACCACTATTATTTTAAAGTTACACAACAAGTTATTCATTAAGTAGATTAATAGTCTGAAATATATAAATACTAATCAGTAGACATCTTTTTAACAGTTTAAAACTGATGATATTTCATGAGATATATAAATAACAAAAATACTTATATATGCTTAGAACTATTAGAACAAAATAATTAGTAATCATTTTAACTAATTTATAAGGCTAGTAAGGTCGTAGAAAATTATTTGCAATTTAGATGAAATCACCTAAGGGTTCGAAAAGATACTTTAGTAATTCATGCAAAATCTATAAAATAATTATCCATTAATAATTAGTTTATAAAAATTATCTAATTATTATAATAAGTAAATGTTTAAAATAATTTAAATATTATCATAACTCATGAGAAAAGTGCTTTTACATTACATACTATATTTTGGCTACCATTTTATCATCAACATTATTTCAAATTCTCTTTCAGTACTGTAGTAAAATATTTGAAGAAAATTATGGAACAAAACTTTTTCAATAAGCAAATGCGTGTTTCTCAATATGTAATTTACAAGTTTTTTATGTATACTTTTTAAGTATACTTAAGTTGTTTAATGCACAAATGGTTATGCTAAAGGATTTTCAAAATATATCAGTGGAAACATAAAATTCTTTGCCTCTTTTCAATATCTATAATTAAATACAAATTTTTTAAGAATTGAAGTTAAAATATATTTATTTTTTAAATACCCATACTTCATCAACGTATTGCTATAATGATATTTTTGTTAAGCAAATTTTATAATATGAATGACGATCTATCAGCTAAATACATTCTTTTAAATGTAGTTCAAGTTGATAATTTAGAAAACGCTTTGCTTCTCTAAATTAGCCTCTCAAAATTTTTTATTAGAATAATGCATAGTCTTATAATAAATAAATAATTGTTATTTCTTTGTACAAAATAGAAAGATGCAGATGTAATACTTTTATTGTTATTAATAAAAAAATATCTATGTCGTAATTATATAATGCATGTGTTTTTCCTTTTGGTATATCTTGTGATAATTATATTTTTGCTACAATATCTTGATTCCTGATATGATTGCAAAAATAATTATCACAAGAAAATATGCATGTTTGTGCATATATTCTTGTCATACATGTGTGTGTGTGTGTGTGCCTGCTTATACATATATCACAAATATGGAGCATGAATAAGAAAAAGTGCACGATTTCATGAAGTTTAGTTTTACTTTTTTCAACTCTATTTATTTAAATCAGAAAAACTAATGTGCAATTATTGTATTTAAAAAATGTATAATTATTCGTAAGATAATAAAAAATATTTTATTACACCATTTGACATAAGCAGAATACAACTATCGACAACATCAAAGTTGTATTAAAAATAAATCTAAAGATATCTCAGATACTAGCGATAAATACACTGTACAATTAACATTTATGTGGTTTACCATGAACATAAATTTATATTAATGATATAAAAATAAGCTAACAATACTTCTTATATGGGACAAAAAATGTAAGTTTTTTTGAAAATCATTCTAATCAAAAGCAATCACTCTTTTCAAAACTTAAGTTATAAAATTTTCCTATTTGTTATATGATGTTACTATTTTAATAATCATCCTGTTTTTTTATTTTTCGGCTGTATTTTATAGAAATTTTACTTTTACTTACGCCTATCTATCACAAAACTACAAAAGTTATGATATATTTTAAAAGTAGCAATAAAATGTTTAAAGAATTATACAAGGGTTACTCTGAAATTTTTGAGATACGCGCAGACGAGAATTTACAAAATAAAAATAACGGGTTAAATTTAAAGTACAATTTATTTTAACACAGAAGACAATTTTTTATTGATTTACTTCAACTTGTTTAGCATGGAATAAATTTTAAACAGAAAAGAAAATGGAATTGACGTGAGAACATTTTCACGCTATGATTTTCTACGATTTCAAAGCAGGATTAAATCAAGAAGAATGCGTTTAACGGTTGCAATTAGATTTGGTGATGAATCTCCAGCTCGTGCTACTGTATTCAGATGGTTTAGAGAATTAAGAAGAGGTCGCAATTTTCTTCAGGATGAAGAACACACAGGAAGGCCGCCGTCGGCAGTAATCCCGGATAATGTGTCTGCCATACGGAAAATGTTAATAAATGATAATCGCTGTACCTATCAAATGACACAGAAGGAACTTAATATTGGATCCGCAGCCATACACAAAATCATTCATGAAGAATTACATATGAAAAAAGTAGTTTGCCGTTGGGTTCCCCATAATCTAACTGAGCATCAAAAAGAGGATCGTGTCAGAATCAGTAAAGAAACTCTTAATATACTGAATGATGGTGGCCACCACATCATTTCTAAAATTGTAACAGGTGATGAAACGTACATGCTGTTTTTTGACGTTCCAACATGTCAAGAAGGCAAAGTATGGATCTTTTAAGATGATCCCAGCCGACAATGGTGAAAAAACAACGCGCACTAAAAAAAGTGATGTATGCCGTTTTCTTCAGAAGTACGGGATTGGTCAAACACATCAAGTTGGAAGGACATAAGACAGTAACAGCAAACTGGTATACCACTAAATGTCTTCCAGAAATTCTACAAGAACTGAATGTTAGGGGACTAATGCTTCACCACGACAATGCATCTTCACATACATCAGGATTATCAGTTGAGTTTCTTAAACAAAAACAAATTAAAGTGATCGAACATCCGCCGCATTCTCCTGATCTAGCTATGTGCGACTTTTGGTTATTCTTTAATCTAAAAAAGAACTTACGTGGACGTCGTTTTCATTCAGAAGAAGAGATTGATGTGGCTATAAATGCATTTTTTTCATCGATTCGAAGAAATGAATGGCTTGAGGCATTTAATGTATGGAAAATTCGTCGACAAAAGTGCATTGATGCTGGAGGAGACTACTTTGAACACACCTAAAATTTTGTAAGTATAACTTTAAAAACCTAGTTGTATCTCAAAAATTTCAGAATGACCCTCGTATAACATGATTAGACTAAAAACTTTTAGTAACTTCCAAGTTGCCATTTTGTTTATTTATGAAGCAAAATTATTACTTAATATTTAGTTTGTATATTTCATTACTAGAAACAGTCATGATTATCATTAAAATAATAAACCTTTAAATTATTGATGTTTATTGAAAAAATTATTGTTTTAAATGATAAAAGCTGCCAGTTCATTATTCTTGTCATAGTAAGTAAAACCATTAAGTTCAATAGACTTCGAATAAAGATAGGATAACTATTGTACAACATTTCTAAGCACTTTTATATAAATGCTTTCAGATATTAGAAAAAAAATTTAGAAGATAAATATTAACGCCTCCCGAAGGAAACTTCAGGGGAATGCATTTACTATTCCACTATTTGCAAACCTTATTTACAAAAAAAAAGGAACTGAATTGTAAAAACTGAAGTTCCTTAAGCATATACTCCTGTATGAACTGAGGTTGACATTTAATTAATCCGTTTTATTAAAGTTGCATGGTCCTAATCCAAAAAGTCCTAAAACTGATATAGACTATAACTAAATTTTAGAAATAATAGTTTGATCTAAGATTTTGAATTAAAAGTAATAACATTAATACTAATAAAATAAATTAAAAGAGTAGCAGTTTACATTTATAATGGTTTTTAATGGTTTGTTAAAAATGTGGGCAACAATTCTCTGATCACATTTTTAACAAAATCCTACTGAATCATTCAAAAATATTTCAAGTTATTTATTTTCTTGAAATAAACAAGGCTTTTTTGTATAATTCAAAGCACGAAAGACTTTATTAAATAAGTTGAAAAATGTCTTTTATTTTTAATAATTTTTCTAACTGGAAAGGGAAAACTTAACTGTTTCGAACTATTGTTCGTGTTTGAAAGACTTAAAAACATCACAGATTTGTTCAAAAGCAGATGAGAATCTTGAGTAATAACTCTTCTTATCGTGATTTTTAGATATTTTATTCTTCGCTTTGAGGAATTTCAGCTGGAAATGATTAAGTTAACGAATGATAACTATCTATACATTTTCAAAATACTGGAAGGAGCGAAGCATGAACAGCAAAACTGAAATGAAATAAGCAATCCTTATTCCTTTAAGATATTATTTGTGAATGTTTAATATTTGTATTTCTTTTGCATCAAACAAGAGCTAGAGCGAAAATATGAAAATTTATTAATTGTGTATCCTTAAGTATTTCATAATTTTATATAACGTAACCATATGACTTACCAATTCCTAACTTTATAACCTTTCGTGAAATGAAAGTAATACCTAGCTCTGAAAATTATTTAAATGACTTCAATAACGTAACAGAAGAAAAACACTCGCAATTTTTACACAAGGGCAGAAAATAATAATTAACATTTAATTCAAAAGCATCATTTCAATATATTATTCTATAACAGAATTTCGACTCAATGCCCATTATTCTTGTTGCCATTCTGCTGCAACTAAATTCTTATTGACGCTAAATATTTGCAAGAATAATTATTTTACAACTTTAATAATGGAACAATAACATTCATTGGTATTAAAATATAATTTAGTGAAATAGAAAAAAGTTAATGATTTTTTATTTCCTTGAGATTATTTTTAATTTAATTAATAATTGAATTTGTAATAATAAGTAAAACAATGAAACATCTTACACGTTTTTTAAAAAATTGAACTTTAGTGGTATTACAAACTTTGTACTATGTATATGGGAACAGCCTTACAAGAAACACTTAATAAATAATAGATCGCTTTTTCAGTTAATCATAAAAATATCCTGAAAAAGTTTCAACCATTCACTGATTTATTTTCATTTAAAAAGTAGAGACATCTATCTAAAGTTCTATAAATGTGGTTCTGAGGTTTTATTTCAAATTGGTTTTGAATTTACGATCTGTTTTTCCGAAGCTCACAATGCAACACTCTGAAACGATTGCTTGAGTACATGGACAAAAATAATTTTCAAATCAGAGCATCATCATTCAGTATCTAAGCATAATCATGAAACCTTTAGATGTAACATATTTTTTTATGAAATGAAATATGTTGATTTATCATATTTTTGTTAAATTTCATTTGTTTTTGCCAAATTACCTTTATTTAAAGCTATGTAAAAATATGTCATTCATATGAATTTTGTTTTTAACATAGCCAATATAATTCTAATAATGTAACTATTTTGATTTTCTTTCGTAATCATGAATAAATAAAGTAAATCAAATATAAGTGCATGTATATGAAATTTTCATATATAATGGTAAAAGGAAAATTTTAAAACATATTTTATAATTTTTCCAAATATATTCTAATAATAAAATTATGTAAATTTCCTCTTTAAGCTAATTTCATCTATAAACTATATAATGTAACAACAATAAAATAAATTTCATCTAAAACAAGATTTTCTACAAAATATGAAAATGATTCAACACTGATTTATTGAATAATCAATAGAAAATAATTATTTTAAGATTTAATTTAATGAAATAAGAAGGTGTTAAACAATGCATGATAAAATTTATAAGTATTAACCTCTTAACAAGCATAAGTCACCTTGTTAAAACAATTTAAGCTCAACACAATCCTAAAAAGATCAACTAATTTTGAATTTGAAGTCATTGAAAGAATAGAGAAAATGCTAATTCTTGATTTATTTCTCATATTAATGGAATAGTAAGATATAATTAAATACATTTCATTGATGCTTTTGAGAATTTTATTTTTACTTAAGCTTCATTAATGCTTTTACTGTTTTACCAGTTTCTTTTACCCAGAAAAAAGATTTGGTAAAAGCAATTTAATAGATTTAAAAAATAATTTTAGATTTCTTATTCAGGTTTTAATATTCCAATTTGAAATTTGACGTAACTTATAGTAAAGTTGAACAGTAAAGTAGATTAATAGATATTTTTTTAATTTTCACCTACAAATGTGTCATATTAAAATTATAGTTAAAAATATTTTGATCGTATCATATATGCAACATATAAGTAGAAATCATGTTATATATTAGCAAATTTACATCACAATGGGATATAATTTTTAATGCTATTAAATTTATCAGAAATTTTAAGTTTTATTTTTTTATTCTAAATAATAATATTTCTAAAGAAACACAAAATCAAAAATTTTGAAAGAATTTTATAAAAATATATTTGAAAGATTTCTTATTACATAGAATTGTTTATAAATTTAAGCTCTTCAAAGAAAATCTTAAAATATAAAAGTATATTCAAAACTTTTGATTATGTTAATTGAAATTTTATAGAACTAAATCAAATGAAAATTTAATATTAAACTATTTATTGCTAGAGTTTAAAATCTTAATTTTGATAATAAATTACCAAAAAAGGGGTTAAAATTAGATTTTTATACAAATTGTTATCATTTAAGAAATCCAAAAAGATTGAGATGCACATACAAATTTTGGCTTAAAATGTTTTTCAAAATTTGCAAACATAAAATTAGTTGTACAAGTACTTTAAAGTTTTGACTTAAAACGAATGCAATTTCCACATAAAATGTGATACGAGACAATGCATCAAAACTATACTAATTTAACAATTTATCGAGTTTTAAAATAAATTATTTAAAAAGACTACACTGACATGTCATTTAAGGAATCACATGTTAATTAAATTTAAAAATAAAGCACATTACAAAAAATAATTTGTCTGGTGTCTATAAATTTATGCATTTCTAGTTAAGGGATTTAATTACTTAGTTTAAATTGAAATGTAAAACAAACTAGTTTCTTAGTTACCAGTATCTCATGAATTTATTTTAAAATTGAGAAATCTCAGAAGTGACCTGATTTTATGAATCCTTTTCAAAATTTGAGGTTTATTTATTGAATTTATTCCAAAAAATATTTAAAATAATAAGTATTTCCTCTTCGATATTTAATTAATATACGTATCGTTTATTAACACAATTCATTTATTTCGTGTGGAATATATTTCATGCTAGTAGATCATTAACTGATCACACTTTTATAGTTTAATAAAAGTTTAATTGAAGGTTTCTATTTTTATTCCTCGTGTTGAAAATCACTTTGAAATACTTTATTTAAGGAAAATACTGGTATTTAAAGGTAGAAAAATAACCTCTTATCTAGAAAAAATGACCCAGCTGGTTTCGTCTTGAGGCTTAAAGTTTGCTCAGGCATTCATAATAACCCACGCAAGAGCGTTTATTTACATATAATTTCGTGACAGGAACTTTGAAATCATGTTCAGAAAAAGTACACGTTAGCAAAACATTGGCAAAAACAAAAAATTTAAGAGGAAATGTTCTCGTTGAACATATTATAATTGAACTTGAATTCAATAGATGCTTAGAGATTTAATATCTTTAAATCTTTTTTAGTTCATATGAATAATCTTCTGTAGAAAAGTAAAGAATGTAGAATACTTAAGAAGATTTCTTTCATTTTAAAATACTATAAAGAATTTCTAATTTGTGTTTTTTTTTCTTTATAGGACAAGAAATATTTTCTCCTTTTAAGAGCTTGATTAGAAATTTGGTGCTTTATTTGAAACTCTGGAAGTAATATGAAAAGATGTAAGTATTTTACAGATACTACTCACTAAAACTATCAGATAGGACTGATTAAACATTCATTTCTTTAAATAATAGCTGTTAATAGTTTAATTTATTGGCATTATGATAAAGTAAAAATTCATATTGAAATATATATCAAATAACACGTTAGAAATGCTGGGGACACTAGTGAAAAATAAATTTTAACAGTAAATCGTTGTAAGAATTACTTTTTTCATTATGTATTTCATAAAAAAATCCAAATAATTTTTTACATCTGACTAATTATACTAGGCAATATTTTATTACTTAAAATTAACAACTTTAGTTTTAAATTAGTGCTGCTCAGATTTTTTTTTAATTCATAAATAATAAAAAGGTTTTATTTTGTATTAAAGCAAATTATTATATTGTTTTTAAACATCACAAATGATAGATTTTATTTTAATTTTCATTGAATTAAGGTTTGAAAGAAATATTTTTATTAAAACTCCTTTGCTTGTATTTGACTTATTTTTAAATTTCAATGTTAAACTCATATTTTAACATTAAGAATTTATACAAAAGGGAAATCAAAATCCAGATGTAAAATTTAACAGTGTTACTAATGTAATTATTATGTTTTTAGAATGGAAATCACACAGACAATAGCAATGAGAATGCTGACTAATTTTTCCCAGTAATTAGATTACCGACAGTTTTTATCTCAGCTTCTATACATCAAATATACTACATTCTTTATAACAATATAAAAATACGAGAAAATATGATAGATGAAAACAAGCATATTGAAGGAACTAGAACTTTATTGTTAAAAGCCGTTTGAGTCTGTCTTATATAATGCGTCTCAAGAAACGCCTATGTTTGGGACTTTTTGCCACTGTTCTGGTTGCAACCGTCACTTTCCTCACGGCATCTGTGTACATACATTACTCTGAGGATCATCAAGTAAAAAGGCATGTCGTGCATGATATGATCACGAATGCCAAGACCAATCTTCAAAGAAGAGTTTTTCAAGAACTGGTCAATATCAGACCTCCTGTCACAAAAAAGGAAAACATGCAGAAACGAAAAAATCGAAAGAGGAAGAAACTCAAACCGAGACCTGTCAATGAAACGAATCTCGACAGTAATCATGCAGCAGAAGTGGAACTTTCTTACGAAGAATCACATAGGAAAGAGAAGAGTTTATTGAGGTAAGAGTTTCTCCCTACTTTCTACAAAAATACTTTCAAGGATATTTTACGAAGTCTAATTCTTTATTTTGTGTTTCTGTGATTTTAAAATTAGGAATACAGTTTTAGCATGTCTTTTAAATTTAGTTTTTTTTTTTTTCTTCGAAATTCATATTTTGATGAATTTAAGGCTGAAACTTTACGGTTTTTAAGTTGAATTTTTTCATTATGTAAGAAGTAAATCTATATCTTGCTCTATATTACTGAATTCAATGTTAAAAATCATTTTTTAAAAAATTTAAATTTTCTAAAAATATGCGACAAGATTAAGTAAATTTCATAACTCTTTATGATCATATATCCTAAAAATTTCTTGAATCAACATATCTTCAGTATCAACTAATTGATATTACTACAGGATATTACTGATCCTTACAAAGTTATCCCTTTGGATGTTACAGTACATTTTTTTTACACAATTTTAATAAATAAAATAATTTTTGTGATAAGGTAGTTTATAACAGGATTTATTTCTTTATCTAAAATCAGAAATCAAAAACTGCATTTAATTAATAATTGTAAGCAGGGATCATTTCTTTTCTTTGTATTTTATTTATTTTTTCCCCTTCTACTAATAATATATTTTCCGATGTTAATAATCGGTATAATATTTGAAAAACGAATTTATTGAATAAAACTGGCTTATACCAGTAAAATATTTTCATGTATTTCATATTAAGAAATTAGATTTATTTTAAATATGCAACATTTGAAAACAGATTGTTACATACACGTGTTTTCTAGTATTATATATTGAAAATGTGTATAACCTTAATTTCTCACTTTCTATTTGTAAATTTAAATAATTTAATAGCAAAAGATTCTTTCAAATTTTTTCATGAAAGTTATAAATGATGTAAATATAGTTCTAATAGAGTTCATTTAGTAAAAATCCCCCAAAAGAAATTACCAAAAGAAATGAGAATTGATGGAATTAAAAATTTATTTTCAAGTAATATAATGTGATTTGTATCTTGTGAGGCAAATTTACTCTACATTCTTTCTCAGTTTTTCGTGAAATCTATTAATATGTATTAAGAGAATCTTTCAATAATATTGTTGCTTGACTTAGTGGAAAATATTTTTTCGCACCAAAAATTGTTTTAATTACTGAATTCTATTATTAACGATCCCTGGTTGGCACGCACATACATTATCTTTTCAATATAACCAATCATTGAATACTCTAGGAAAATGTTAAAAATGGAACATTTAGCGATATATTAAAATTCAATTAACTTGTAAAGGTAAATGTTTATAGTGAGATTGGGCATTAAAATAATTATGCACACACACACACACACACACACATACATATATATATATATATATATATATATATATATATATATATATATATATATATATATATATATATATATATATATATATATATATATATATATATATATATATATATATATAGATTGATTGATTGAAGCGATAATTTTTTTATTGCAGATTATTATAGGATTAGTAATAGATAATATTATTTTGAATTCAGTTGATAAGTAAAGAATTTAATTTGTTCATTGTTATTTATTTGATCAATAATAAAGCATGATATACTTTAATATACGACTAATAATACTTATAATTTTTTATTTGGCTGAACCTAATTTTTTAAGCAAACCTACTTCTGAAACATTGAAGTGATATGCTTTTCTATTTATACTTCGACTCAATACATTATATTACTGTTTATCTTATGTTTTTTGTTGTACATTAGGTATTAATAATAAATGCATCATTCTTATTTCATAGACACGCACACGCGATCGGATTTTAGTTCAGTTTGAAGTAAAATGCTAGGATCCCTCTCTTCGCTTATTTGTGTTCGCTATTTTCTTTATTCTATATTTTATATTTAATGAGTTTTTGAATCAATGTTTTTAATATCTATAATTGAAACAGCAAAACGTTGCATGTGTTTGGAATCTTCTTTCTATGATTATTTCTACTGATTTTCTGTAAACACTGGAACGTTACTATACTTTGTAATAAATTGTTGATTTGTTAAATTATTGTTTTTTGGAAAGAGTATGCAGAGCTATTGTCTGCTTTTCACGAAACACAGATAGTTAATAATGTCTTTAAATTATAATTTAAAAAAAACAAAAGTCCTAAAATACATTATAATTTCTGTTTTTAAAACCAATGAATATTAAAATTGCAGGTTTTTGAAAACTGAAACAATAATATTATATTGTTGGAAATATACGTTATGCAATTTCACAAAAATTACAATTCATATGAAAATTATATTAAAAAATTTATTATAATATCTAAAAAGTTAAATCAAAATACATTTAATGTAATTCTATGTTTAAAACTTGTTTATATTATTCTATTAAAATATCGCAATAATTAATCTCAACTTTAAAATATAACAATGTTAAGAAAATTCATTATATGTTCGCAACATTATAAATCACAATGTTTATAAAAAATTTTAAAACAAGTCCTATTAAATTACAATGTTTATCAGCTGACAATTATTAATCTTTTTTTTTTCTAGGCCATCTACTTCTCCAATTTTCCAGTCACAAAAATCGTCATCTTCTGATCAGAACTTGAAATCTAAATTCATTAATGAGTGCTTGAATCCTAATCCAACTCCAGATCCGGAAGATGACCGACACGATTTTTCCGACTTGGTTCAAATTTTACAAAATGCGAAAGCTTATTATGCAAAATCTGGGAAGAAACGTCGACGAAACAGAATCACAATGCAAGATATTCATGAAATTAAAGTTGAGTAAGTATATCTTAATCAAAATGTGAGTTCCTAAAAGAATTTTTCAATAACTTTTTTTAATGTTTCTTTTATGGAAAGTTAGCTTTAGTAATCTATTTTATATAAAATAAATATTTTTCTAAATTTTTACGTTTTTTGATTACAAAAGAAAAACTTTTATTTAAAAATCGATGGTTTCTTACTAAATAGATTCGGTGATAAATTTATTTGTTATGATGTCATATAACGTCGCTTTTCAAATATGGCAACTTAGCTTCTAATATTTTTAAAAGAAAAATTGAATCAATATCATGAAAAAAGACATCATAAATATTGAGAAGTATTTAAAGTTTTCAAATTAGAATCCTATAACAAAAGAATTACTGGTTCAATAGATCTGAAATTTTACCAATAAACTTATAATAAAATAGGAATTGTTTTAACTCGGTTTGAAACTTCAAATCTTACCAAAATATGGTGCTGTATGTGCAAAAAATGCTCACATTCAGTTAAGGATTTGTTGAAAAAGTTATTCAAAAATGATAGGATTATAGGCTGCAATTTACTGATAACCTGGCCAGTTTGATCTCCTAACCTTAATCTCTGGGTTTCTTGATTTCCGTCATATACAAAGATTACTATGAATTGTTGTGTTTACTTATTGGGCATCACGTTCACAGTGTTCAACCGAATACTTATTTGCCTTGTTGTGGAACATTTTTCCGTTTCTTACTATTTGCTAATCACGCTGGGCAGCGCATTTATAATCTCTGCATGAATGAGAATGTCTTACTTTGCATTTTCATTTCGCTATGCTCATTTCTTTTTTTTATCACGGCATTCACTTTGTTTTTGATATGCATAATAAAATTTTCTTTTTCTAACATCACCGTCCATTGATTTTCTGTCATTGACGATATGATCTTTGTTTTTACTAATATACAACGACATCGATTGGGACTATTAAGTTGTTTTTTCTAATCACGTCTGAAAATTCTCATTGTTTTAAGAGCATACTGACGATATATTTCAGTTCTTTTGGGTCAATGGCTCTTCTGTTAGAAAGATTTAATTTCATAACTTTAAAGAAACCTCCTCATTAATTAAGGAATTTTTTCATTGAAAAGTTTTGGAAAGATTACTCAAAGTTTTGAATTTACAAATAAATAAAAGGAAAGTATTCCAAGAATTCATTAGAAATTATTGAACAATAAATACAAAAATATAGTTCTATTGTTTTTTGCCTTTCTTTGAAACTTTTAAAGGTATAAAAATAACTGTTAGTGTCATATGAGAACAAATTATAATATTTATTATCATCACATTGTAGAAAAGTAAAATACAATTAAATAAATAGATGTGATATGTATAAAAGATATGCAAAATGTTTAAAAGATAAACACAACTTCAATTCTCCTTTTATCCAACATCAAAGCTTATAAAACAACCCTTATAATTTGATATCCTGATTTTTATATAAATTAAGTCTGCATAAATGTTGATATAAATTATGTTTCGTTTAATTACTATAGAAATGCCTTGTTTTATCTACGATTTCATCCCTAGTATCTATAGTTATAATTCTTTTTTAAGCGTTTTCACAATTAAATTAATAATATAAATGATAATCATGATTTTTAATTTTTTCTGACACATCCATACGATTTGGCTTGAATTTTATAATCCATATAATTTTACATGATTAGGATTTCCAATTTTATTCAACTTTTCTACTTTACAAGGTACTTATGTTATTTTATGAATTTTTTTAGATTATAAACTTTATCGCAACGTTACTGTTTAATTGTGATACATCCAGATGATAATTTCAGCAACAAATGAAAAAAATATAATTTGCTTAGTGTTTCTTGAATTTTTAAAAGATTAATTTAAAAAATTCATGTTAAATATCAAGCATAAAATATTAAAAAAACTAATTTATCTGAGAACAGATTCTTTTTTAAAAAAAGAAGTATATGCATAAAAAGTTTTTTCCCTTCAATTTATTAACTTTACATGTTCTTCATAATCCACTTATAAATTTTTTAAAAAAAAATAAATCTATAATCAAAGCACTTCAGAATCTACATCTAAAGAGGGATTTATTTTCATTCTTCTTCTTGTGTATCTAATGTTTGCTTACAAAAATTAATTTAATTTTTTAAGCTGAAAAATTATTTTCATTAAAAATGATTTTTATATAAATCATTTTTCATGAGAGAGAAATCAATAATTTAGAAATTACATTTTAAGTGCGATAACTTTCACTGAAAATCTAATCACATATTTATTATCTAAATATAAATATACTTATAATTAAATTAAAAATTGTATTAATTGATCGATCATAATAAATTAAGCACCTTTTCAAAAATTGCAATAGACTTATCAGTTTTATAAAATTATTATTAATGGTATTAATAAACAAGCTTTATGACTGAATAAAGTTGAGAAAAAAATTAGGTATGATTATGATTCTTGTGTGTGTGGATGTATGTATTTTGTGTGCGGTGATTCATAACACAATAATATAAAACAAATTGAAACAAATACATGGGGGAAATACATTTTAAGACAAATGTACCCCAAATGTAAGGAGCAATATTCTTCGTGCATATTATAAAAGCTAATGTTAATATTTCTTTAAGAAGAAAACTTTATCAACAATATCATATGAATCTATTTGTGTCTGAAAATATATATTTATTATTTAATTGAATACACGTCAAAATATATTGTACGTTTATAGTTTTTTTCATATTTAAAAGATTTACTCGCAAAAATACATTATTAATAACGATATAAAAATATCACATTAAAATAAACTATTAGGAAATGGTGGATATGTTGAAAACTGGAAGGTGAATTGCAATAAATTATTACATTATTCATAAATATTGCTTTGAATGCCAAATATATGTAAAATACGATATAATGTATGCTTTTTTATTAATTATAAACTGAAAAATAAATGATTATTTTAACATATGATGTTATTTAATCGTAATCCAAATTATATGCTTCTTATCAATAAACTGCTTCTCTATTTTGAAAACTGTGCATCGTGCTCCTAACAAAATGTTTTTTCCACGATGATGTTATCTGATAGAATATATTTTTGTAAATAAACGCGTATGTCATATCGTATATGTTTATTCCCAAAGCAATATCGACTGAATGTATTAATATAAATCAAATGTGTAAATAACTTGCTTAATCATTTAATAATAAAAATTAAGATTAAATTTAAATTAAAATCAGGTTTTCATTTATGAAATAATAATATAATGTAATATAAACACAAGTCTGAGCCATTCTTTTAATAATATTTTTTGCCTGTGTACATTATTCTCAAAATATGTAAATAAATAGGTTGTTTCATTTAAAATGTCCAATATAAAATATTTCTATTTTCATCGACTGCTGTTCGCAAAAATTTCCTACACTGATATTATGACTTTTTATAAGGCATATATACTGAAAAAGATTGTTTGTCTTTTAGGAAAAAAATTTTTAATTAAAAGAAATGTTAAAATTTATTTGAAAAATAATTGATAACTATTAATAAAACAGAATAAAAATGACGCATAGTTTGCTGAATGAAGTTTAGCTTCTTGAAACAAAAAGTTTACTTACCAAGAATGTTATTTTTACTTCCAGGCAAAATCTTACCTTGATGGAATTATTTCACTTAGGAATAAGTGATCAAGATATGTATCGAGAAAATGATCCTGTGGTAGATTCTCTGCTAGAAGACATGAACAAAAACCAAATCGTACATGTTGGTAAGTCAAAATTACTTCTGTTTATCAACTTTTTTGTGTATTTTACAAATACAGAAATAACTGAGAAACGTTTTTAAAAATGACTAAAGTGTAAAAATTTTAAATTGACGAAGAGTCGCTTAAAAGTGATAAAATACTATAATTTTACATATAGTTTTAATGCTAATTATCATAAAATTTAATTTTCAATACATTAAATTTATTTCGTATTTAAGTTGTACGGAAATAAATGAAGTTATTTTACTCCTATTTCTAGGCATTGAAACCATATTCATTCTTTGAAAATAAAATTTAAAATTCTGAATTAAAATTTTTAATTAGTACATATGCACAGTTTTATTTTTAAAAAAATCAGAGTATCAGTTGATACTGTTTGGTTGACACGAACACCATGTGCTCTGATTAAAAATGCAATATATTTTATTTCGTTTTAATTTTAAGGAGGAATGTTTTATGAACAAATTAAGCTAGAACCTTTGTGATGATAACAATAAATGTTATAGGAAGCATAAAATAACATTTTTTACGACGAGGTGCATGAAAAAATTTTAGTTTAAAAATTTTATGTCTTAAATTTTTTTAAATTTATTGTTAAATGCATGAAGTTTATATGAAGAAGATATAGAAAATCTGTTAACTCGTTATGACAAGTGCTTTCAATTATCCATAAACTATGTAGAAAAATAATTTAAACATGATTTTTTGTGTAAAAAGGAAACTGGCTTGGAAAAATAAAACTATATTACTACTTTTTTTCGAAATGGTACTTTTTTTCTAAATATGCCTCATATTACACATTTAAGGTAGATAGAATTTAAATGAGTAAAAAGTAACTTCTACTTTAAGAAGTTAAGAAAAGAAAAAGAAAACTTTTTTAAAAAAAACACTTCAAACGTACATAGAATTTAGAATGCATTGAAAGCTAAGTGCATAGATATATACTCTAGCGAAAGTATAAAAAAATATTAAAGTAAAATGCTTCACAAGATATTACATTTAGATTAAACTTATAAATAATAATAGTATTAATGAAAGAAATATTCAGATGCTTAATTGGACACATGTTAGGTCATCACAATTCGTTACCAGATTCCTATTTCTGTTAATCTAAGCCTCTAAATATTACCAACTGCTTTGTAATTTTGAATCAGGTTGATATGGCAACTGCTCAGCTAGAAAATGGTTGGAGCAGAAGTCTAACATACCCCGGGCCCCACTCTTAACAGAGTAGCTAAATAGTTTCAAAGGCAAACAAATCTTCAAATATGTCTCAACTTTTTCTGACAAAATTTCTTAAATTTCTGGTTCTATTTTAAGGCAATTGAGATGTTTTTTCTTTTAATTTGAAAGTATTTACAAATTATTCCTGTTGATTATATGATAATTTATGAATCTAATATAATTCAAGAAGCTTCCAAAAATGTAATCTCAGGATATTTAACTGATTTAACTTAGTGAAAATGCAACAATATTGACAATGATTTTTTAGTTCTATTCTTTTGCTAGCTGTATAAATCAAATAATACGCTATGAATGTTGTAATCATATAAATTAAATCTGTTTTATATTTTAAAAAAGAAAAAATGTTCATTTAATATTATTTTGGCTGACAAATATATCATTAGGACTTCTCTGAATGTGATAATTTATTATTTGAAAGCTGAAACTATAAAATATTTTCCTCGAATTTTAATGATCTGGAATTTTATTTGACAATTTATTCATTTTCTTATAAGATAAGAAATCATTTTATTCGAGAAGCAATATTTTCTAAAATTTAACACATTCTTTTATTAATAAAAAAAGGAAAATTTTGATGTTAGTTTGACTAGAATAATATATAATCTGAAAAAGAAAGTTGAGTGGATATCATTAATTAAGATTTTTGAAAAAATACAATTAAAAATTAAATGTTCTATCAAATAACTTTCATTAAGTTTTTAAGAATCAGAAGCAAATGCTTATAACCAAAAGAAAATTTCTTTTTCAATAAAATGAATAAATGTCTGGAGTAATTTATGTCCCATTTCTTAATAAATTAATTTTGTAATTACTTTGTAATTTTTTATAAATACATACAATGTGCAATGTTTTATTTAATGCAGACTTCTTTGACAGTATAAAACAGCTAATTTCCTTTCATTTTACAGTATAAAACTATCATATCATCACTTTTGTTTGATAAGTGAGTGATATTTCAGGATTCAAACTCTTGAGAAATTCTTAGGCATTAAAAGCTTCTTAAACTACTATATAATATATATTCTGCACGAACCTAGAAAAAAATTAGTGAAGCTGAAAATCAGAAAAAAATTAGTGAGTGAATTAGTGAAGCATGGAAATATCAATGTACAGTTACATTCGATAGTCAGGAGCAAGTTAAATGAGTTGAAAACATGACAAACAGCATTGATTTACTTTTAATGTCAAGAAACGTAGTAAATGAGACTGGTTATTTTTCAGACTAAAAATTTCTCTGTGAAACTAGACATCCCCTCAGAATAAAGAGGGCTTTGTATTTTTATCTTAAGCATTCTGTAGAATCCTCTTAACCTAGTTTACTCGTGAATAAAATTTCCGTTGAAACATGTTCCTCATTAACAGCACTCTTTGTCTAAAATATTTGTGTTCAGGAGTAGATTAACTTCTAACAAAAGAAGGTAATTTCTTTGCAATTTCTTCCAGCCAAGAGAGCTGTTTTTGGAATCGAAATGTGATGAAACAGTGGAATCGAAAAGTAATTACATTATAATTTTAGGAAAATATATACTTATCCTATTTCATTTTACCATTTACATAATTATAGTAAATGGATTACTTCTTAAATACCGCTAGTTTAACCCTTACTAATTTTCGTATATCGTAAGGAAAGATGTAATTTCGTAATTTCGTTAGAAAAGATGGATTTCATTGGAAATGAAAATTCTAGCTTTTGGCAGAAAATCATAAAATTTCACATTAAAAATATTACTGCAATACGTTTTGTCTTCCATCTACTATATATTCAGTTAACTTATTTAATATAGATTTTTTGTTTGTATAAATATTTATTAACATGCATGTATTTAGTTTTGAAATTTAAAATCCTTATAAATCTATTGGGTTGGCAACTTAGTAATTGCGGATTTTTTTTGGAAAATCAAAGACAATTTTTTCATGGAACTAAATAACTTTATTCTGTAATGTATTGCCCATTTTGATCAATGACCTTTTGCCATCTTTCAGGCATCATCATAAAACTTCTGGTTTTTTTTAGGAAAAAACTGAATCAGGTACGATTTGACATCATCATTATTATTGAAATTTTTAGCATTCAAGGAGTTTTGTAAAGATCGAAACAAAAAGTAATCAGATGGTGCAAGGTCAAGACTATATGGTGGGTGTGGAAAAATATCCCAACTAAGCTCCAATAACTTTTACCGAGTGACCAAAGATGCGTGTGTCCTTGGATTGTCATAATGGAATGCAACACTTTTTTGATTTGTCAATTCGGGCCGCTTTTATTCAACTGCATTGTTTAATTTCGTTAGTTGTTCAATGTAGACATCAGAATTAATCATTCGGTTGGGTA
Source organism: Latrodectus hesperus (assembly GCA_037975125.1). Lineage (NCBI taxonomy): Eukaryota > Metazoa > Arthropoda > Arachnida > Araneae > Theridiidae > Latrodectus > Latrodectus hesperus. The sequence goes on along the minus strand of CM075850.1, from coordinate 53,992,817 downwards.
GTAAGAGTTCAAAGTAGACAATTCCTTTGTAATCCCACCAAACTGATAACAAACCTTCTTTTGATGAATATCAGCTTTTGATGTTGTTTGAGTTGGTTCACCTGACCTGCTCCACGATCTTTTCCGCTTGTTATTGTTGTAAGCAACCCGTTTTAAAAATAGATCGTTTTCATTACGTTTTTTTAGCATATCGCAGCTGTTAATGCGCTGCGTTAAATGCGTTTTTTTTCAGTTCGTGAGTAACCCAAGTATCGAGTTTTTGAACATAGCCAAAGTGTTTTAAGTGATTTTCAATGCATGTATGTGATACATGAAGCTTCTCCGCAATCTCACGTGTTGTACTGTGGCGATCCGCATCGATTATTGCTTTGATTAGATCGTCATCAACTTCGATTGGGCGACCAGAGCGTTTTTCATCTTTGAGTGAAAAATCACCAGAACGAAATTTGGCAAACCAATTTTCATACTGCCGTTCTTTTAAGGCTTCGTCACCATAAACAGCACATAACTTTTTATGAGCTTGTGATGCGTTTTCCCTTTGAGGAAATAAAAAAGCAAAATATGACGAAAATGTGCCTTTCTGATTTTCCATTTTTCAACGAACGTCAAACGAAAACTACACAACCGATCAAAAAACTTGTTTTACTTATTGACAGCTGAATTGCCAACTATCAGATAATAAAATGTGTTTTACATTTGTACTTCGTCTGCAGACCTAAAAATTCAACTGAAGCCATCTATGAGTGAAATCCGCAATTACTTAGTTGCCAACCCAATACATTATCTTTCTTATTTGTAAAATGCATGAAAAATGAAAGCACCAAAATGTGAAGCTTTAATTGTGATCTATTATGTACTATAGTATAAAGTTCTTATAATGCAAGAAAAAAATTACGTAAACAACACTATTGATTTGAATTTCATTCATATTTATAAATTTTACTTTAATTGTGGATTTCAATTTAATTGTAAACTTTTTTTTAACTATGCAATAGGCAAAACTCTCTAGAAATTACACATATCTAATAATTACACATATTAAAAACCTCTAATAATTACACATTATACAAAAAAATATAATCGGGTATATGAATTACTCATGTTAATCATTCTGCTTAACATTTCTTACAAAAATGAAATTTAATAAAAATAAAAAATAATTTGTATATGAAATAGCTATTTTAAAAATTATTCTGTATTGCAAAATCGAATAAAATGAAATATTGTATCGAATGTAAAACAGGAAGACAGCGTATTTAACTCTCATCTTATTGATTGTTTTTTCTTGTTGATTCTGTTTAAACTATATACTACAATCAACTTTTTTTTAAAAAAATATGATTCTTTAAGTTACCATTGTAATGAGTAATTTCTGTAGTACGTTTGACTTATTTATTCTCTTCATTTCTTTCTTGCAATGAAAGGGAGATCTAATTCACCTAAAACATACAATTTAAATAAACTGAAAATCACTTTGTTCATAACCTTGTTATCATTTGTCGTATTTTCCATTATCTTGTTAAAATTTTATATTTGCATTGTACAATATTTTACACCTTATATTCACTCGTTAAACTTTTGTTCATAAATAATATACTTTCCCCCCATATACTGGTTTGCACATAAAAAAATTGGAATTATTTGTCTGTCAAAACATTAACAAAAGTCGACAATATTAAATACTATTTTTAATACTCTATTTCTTATTTTGATTATTAAACCAATCATGTATATCTAAATATTAAAATAAGGAAAAAGTACTCTCATTAACTAATACCTATAAGCAAGAAAATTTACTCATTGATTTACAGATACATTTTGTTTAAAATGTAATGAAAAGTTACAAAAATCTGAGCATATCAGAAGAATAAATACGGGCATCAGTCTGTAAAATATGGATTACAAAGCGTATACTTTGAATTTACTGTTAATCTAAAATGTACACATAATATGACACACCAAAACTATGCAACTCAAGCAGAAATCAGAAGTCCATCTTAAGATGTAAAGGATTTAGAAATGCAATGATGCATGTTCTGAGAAATAATAGTATGATTATACAAGGGGGGAATATAGGAGAATGTAACTGTTGCAAAAAAATCTAGCTGACATGAGGTCTCCATGTAACCAGGCTGCCTGCATACCATTCCTTCAACAAGGTACATGGATTTAGTGGCTTTTTAATTTGTTTCGCTTAAAGTCGTTACAATATTCAATAAACTCAAATCATGTAACTCATGCTTAATAATGGCATACATAAATGGGTAATTTTTCAGTTAATCAGGGATGCAGAGAAACCATTATTTAAGATGTACTTAACTCTAAGTTTAAATCTTTTCTATCACTTATATTATTTTCTCAATCTTAAGAGAAAAAATATAAAGTATAACACTCATTTAAAATTGACAAAGTTACTAGATTAAATTTAAATTAGCAAATCGATGTTTGCGAGTTAACTTGAAATATTGGACAATCATTAAAAGAAGTAACTAACGTAGCATTAATTTTCTAATGATATTTTTATATACGTTAACTTACTAATTAAGTTGCCTTCTTTGCTAAGTAACATCGACTAAGATGAGAAAAGAAGAAATGTCAAAACTCACCAAATTACTTAAAAGAAATAATTTTCTTACCATAATTTCTGAAGAATCATTTAAATTGAGTTGACAGCATTAAAAACAGCGTAGTTTTACTTTTAATGTCTAGAAATGTAGTAAAAAGATTAGTCTATATTGAAACTAAGAAACTTCTCTGGGAAATTATTGAGCATTGTCTCAAAATAAAGAAAAGGGTTTTGTTGTTGTAGTTATCGTGTGATAAGTGCAAAAAGAAGAAAAAAAGAAAAGGTAAAAAAGACAAGTCATATGGGAACAAAGACATGGAGCATTGCTCTGGCCACATCTTCAGCTTTTTCCGTACAGAGGGTGTCATGGGAGCACTTGGGATTGATGTTGAGGAGGGTCGAGGCAACAGATATCCTGTCTCAGATCCAGCGGAACTCCTGTGCAGTGCCTGCATTCTGCGTAGGTTCTAAATCCATCAGGCATGATTTTCATACACATCATGTGCCCAGTCCGCATTCTGATGATGGTAGAGGTGATACCACGGTCAAGATTAAGCTCCGGTAGGCTTAAGATAAAACCTTTTTTTATGACAAGTACAAAAAAGGGTTTTGTTATTTTATCTTAAGAGCTTTTTATGTAGTCCTTTAGCCTAATATCACATTATATTCATGAATAAAATTTCCCCCTGAAATATAGTTGTTATTAACGGCAGCCCTTGAACAAAATATTTGAGTTTAATAGCAGACTGACTTCTAACAGAGCAAGGGAATCTCTTCTCAAACTTGCATTGCAATCCAATTGAGGGGACTGTCTTCCTGAAATCGAAATGTGATACAACAGAGGAATCGTTAAATAATAACCTTCAAATTTTAGGAAAATAAATTTATTCATCCTGTTTTTTCCCCATTTATACGTAATTAGTTTATGTATAATTCTTAAATACCGCTGCTTTATATCTCAAATATTCTCGTGATACTATAGCTTATAACATTATTTGTTAGAAAGGATGAATTTCATTAGAAATGAACATTCTAGATTTTGAGAGAAAATCGTAAATTTTGACATTAAAAATATTACTGCAGTAAGTTTTGTCTTCTCTCTACCACATATTAAAAAAACACTTATTTACTTATTAATAATATTTTTTCTTACTTATTAATAAAATTTTTTCATTGTCTCATTAATACTAATTTGTATACTTACTTACCGATACTAATTTTTTGCTAGTAGAAATATTTTTAGCGCATGCATAAAGTTTTGAAATTTAAAATCAAATTTCTTATTTCTTAAAATCATTTATTTAAAATTAAATTACTAAATGTTTAAGCATTTTTTCATTAAACTTGTAACTTTGTTACCTTCAAATTATCTCTGTATGTTCAAAATTCTTTTTGTAATGACAGAGTTTTAACAACTGGCCCTTTTTTCATATACTCTTGAGCACTCATAAAATGTTCCTCTATAATAATGTAATTCATTATCTCAATTTATATAGAAATATCATTTACTTAAAATAAAATTTTCTAAAAGGATTTAAAAAATAAAGGCATAGGAATTATTATGCATTTTAAAAATTCAAAAATTAGAACATCCTTAAATGTTAAAAATTTATTGAGAAAAAAGAGAAATGTAAGGAAAAAACAGTAGTTTTAAACCAATTCATAAAAATAAACTTTTATTTTAATATAAGTAAGGTCTTATTTAAATTTAAAATATATGAAACTAAAAATCAATTTTTTATCCGAATACTTTTAATTACTGGGAATAACTTCAATAAATTAAAATCTTATCAAAATATCATAAATTTATAATGTTTGAATAAGAATATTTCTAATTTTATTTAAAAATGTATAATCTGCGTGCTTGTGAGTGTATCAGAAAATTATCTTAAGGTTTGATTTAAAAACATTCAAAATTTGTTGTCTATATGAATGTTTGGTCATTTATGCGCATTTTAAATGACATTATTTAATTTTATAAAATGAAAGCAGATGAATATTTTCTAATATAGGTGTCCTCGTGTTGAGAAAGAATAAAAATTGAATTTTTGGTATCGGAATTTGAAATTTCTATATTTACAACATAGATTTTAAATTATTATTTTACAATTAAATATTTTATAATTAAAACTAATTTGGCTTAGATTAATGATCTGAAGAATTTAAAAATGTATATCAACAACGCAATTAGACATAAAGTTGAAACTTGAATGTTTCCAATTTTTTCTTTGGCAAAAAAATTAATAAAATGCTTTGTTTAATCTATAATAAATAAAATTATTTAATAGATGTTGCTGAAATATTAAGTGATGTGTTTTTAAATTAAGAATACTATATTAAATTAACTAATAAACATATTTGACCGTAAACTAATGATAATTAAGAAATATTGTTAAAAGTAAGGAGTTATTGAATTTTAAGGAAAATATCTAAAAATGTGCTGCCATCTATTAGTCAAATTTTGAAGAAAAGGATTTGGATAAATATATTGGAATTTAAAAATTTATTTTACTTTATACGCAAATAAATTTGTTTGATTATTAATGAAATTAAATGTCAATAGTTAAATATTTAAAAATGGAAAGAAAATGTAAAGTAAACAAGAATTATTTTGAAAGAAAAGAAAGAATTGGTGCAAATTAAAAAAATGTTTTAAAATAAATTTATCTATCAGTCAATATATGCTTTCTTAAGTAGTCTATTTCGGGCAATGTGTGTATTGGTTTAAATTTCCCCTAAAATCCAAGATAATTCAATCATTTTGAAATAAAATTATAAAAATTAATTTATAATAATAAATTTTTGTATACCTAAGTAATTAAATACTTATAAAAACGCATAAGTAATATATTTAAATATTTGTACTCGATTTATTTTTTGAAATACAAAAGTTTTATGTCTTGCTAACTTAAGTAAATAATTATAGTTTAATATTTCCTCAATAAATAGGGAAATATTTAATATAACTCAAAAGAAACAAAAAATAAATTCTGCCTATTTTTTTGTATATTTAATTTGATAACATTAATATGTTTGCTTAAATTAAATAGCTAGTCTTATGAAATGTTGTTTTATGGGATATAATATACATTTACGAAATAAATGGTTTTAATAAAAAAATTTCCAACTGAAATAATTTGAGAAGAATCTTAAAGACATTTATTGGTATAAAATTTTAATTTATTATGATAAAATATTGATATATTATTTAAGATATAATACTGAAACACATTATTGATATGTAAGATATTGATATTATACAAAATGAAATATAATGTTTTGAGAAATTATTTATTATAAAATATTGTGAGAGAATTTCTCATAGAGTCAAATATCGTGCAGTCAAATATTCCAGAACTTTATGTAAGCTTTTAAAAATGGTTGAAAATTAAAGCAATCAGTAGCAATAAATTAAGGTAAAATATTTATCACAATAAAAAAATAATTGGTCACAGCAACGAGAATCAACGTGTGAGTGTATGTAAAAGCTAATATATAGAGGATATTCTTCATTGAATATTAGAATTCACATAATTATAAGTGAATACGAAATATTTGCGAAGTATCATTATTTATCACTTGCACAATGGCATTGTTTACATAATCCAGATATAATTTAATTTCCTTATACGAGTATGTAACGAAATGTTATATCTTTAATCAATATATTTGATTTATTTAATATTTGCATTGATATATTTTAGTTTCGAATTTTAACTATGATATTTTCATCAATGACTCTTGCTTTATTTAATCCTGTAAGAATTGTATAAATAAAGGTCTGGGAAGGCAATGCAAATAATTCTGGCATGTCATAATGTGACAAGAAAAAATTAATTTGATCACTTTTACTAAATGCAGTTCTATCTGTTGCAATTCGTCTTCTAAGGTAGCGATCATGTATGCTGGAACTTCGATAATTGGAAAATAATACAGTCAAATTAAACAGAATTCCAGTGCTTGTATGAATTGCTGTCATGTCTCATGTTTGTCAGGTACACTTTGAGGTTTTGAGTCTAAGGTGTGAAAAAGGCTTCAACAAGTTGTATCTTCATGTATATATAAACTGTTTCAGCCCAATATAAACCTGTTGTTCTGATTTAGCTGAAGTAATCATCGATTGAAAATGTTCCTGTTGAAAATGTCAGTTATGTGGAGACTTACCTGAAAATTCCTCGGAAATTACTTACATAATAGGCTTGCCAAATTCTTACATTTCATACAAAACAGAAATAATGGTAATTTCTATAATAACAGTGCTTTATTTTTTCTGCTAAAACCATTCGAAATTGGTTTTAAGAACACTCTATATGGAGAATATTCATAATATTGAGCATTTGATTTCTTCATCATGATGGACATATTTAAATCCATTTGAGCATGTAAAAGTGTGATTGAAGAATATTCCTTGCACAATGTTTGGCAGCAGTTTTATATTTATAAATGACTTCAGAGACAAACACCTTATCTAATCATTCATCTAACCAATATCTGATTACTTCTTGAATCAACCATATAATTGCTATTTTTAATAAAGAAACGGAAGTATTATATGATATTGAAATGCAACCTATAATGACTGACAGTTTAGTATATACTCAGTATAAATATTTTCTAATAAAAGCATTTTTATTGCAGAAGAGAAAGCCGGTGGTACCCAGCTAAAGCTAATAATTACATTCTTTGATGGAAGTCAGGCTATGATGAAGCCAATGAGGTAAAATTTATTTTTTAATAATCTTTGTGTTGTTAAGAAATGTCTGAAAATCATCCAATCTTTCTTTAAATTAAATTAGTTTCTTACTTGAGAAGCCTTTAATCATAAAATGATCATAATAAAATATATTGATCATAGTAAAGTTATCATAATAATTAGACTCCCTCTCTCTCTCTCTCTCTCTCGACAATTTCATTCGATCAAAATTAAACTGTATCACTACTTAAATAGTGATCGTAATAAAATGTAAACAATTTGATAGTTTTTGAGAAAATGTATATGACATGTTTTTGTTCGAAAATTAGTACCCATAAATAATTTAATACCTCAAATAAATTTTCATCGATATTTTTTTACAATTTCCTGTTAACCTATCAATAAATTTAAGGAATCTCGCAGCTAATGTAAGTTCATTGCTAGTTTTTTAATGTATGGTGATTGAGATAAATACAACAAGTTTGATATTTTTATAGGCATTGCTTATTTATTGTAGATTGTGCTTACTTAAAAGATATAATGGTATCTTTCAAACAACATTTAACCACTCAGATGTATTATTTTATTGTGAAAACGGTGTTAGATGTTTTAAGCTTATTTTAAACAACGAAGAATAAAATTAAAAAATTATTTGAAACAGAAAAATATCTAAAATAGCATGCCTAAAATTTAGTTTTAAATATCAAAGCACATGAAATGTTAAATGGTTTTCTATTTTGAAAGAAATTGTATTTGTAATTTGGATAAGAAGAATGTTGAAAGTGTTTGTATTTAAATGAAATTTCTTTTTATCCTAATACATAACTATTAAAAAGAAAATGAGCTATTAAACCATGTTTTTCTTGTCATAGTTTTTCATGAAATAAGTAAAAAATATACAAGCAAATTATTTATAGGTATTTTAACAAACATTATATTTGAAAATATATATACACTTTGATATGTATTCGCTTCCATTTAATTTACAATTTCCCTCAGGAAGTTCTGCTCAGGCGAAATAATGAAATAATTTTAATTGAAAAATTTAAAATTATTTTTGTAACACCTATGAGCAATAATAAGTAACACCTATGAGCATCTACTACAATATTATTTAAAATTTTAAATTTGATAAGAATATTTTTTTAATTACAACTCCATTACTTGAAAACAAAAATTGTAAAAATGATTCATTGGAAAATTCTCTGCATATAATCACGATGACAAAAATATACATTATAGTTGAAATATTTTTTAATTAAATTAGAGTCCACAGTAAATATTAGCAACTTATGACCCTCGTGTCCAATTAAGCACGCTGTAAAATAATCAGTAGCACTTTAAACTAATTCAATCGATTTTTAGGTAAAATTAAATTATCATGTTTCTCATAACTGTGTGAGCAAATTTGTTTTGCAATATAGATAATATTAAAAATCTTTTTTAATAATATTAAAAACAGGAAATTCTGATAAATATGTATCATGAATTATTGATATAATGATTTGATGAATTATAGCTACAAAGTGTCCGAGCCTTTGCGCACAATATCATTTCCCATAAAGTAGCTTTAGCATAATCATTTTCGTTAAGTTTTGTCAACTACAGTGAATATTTTTCCTCTTCCAGTATATTTTTATTTTGTATTTTAAAATCATTGTCATTTTATATTCATATCTATAACTACCAAGTATTGTTAACTGATATTGATCTGAAAAATATACTAAAGAATATTTTTTATACAAAGTATTTAATTATTTAATTGATAAATTATTTCGATGTATGAATTTATAAGGAAGTATATAACACACATACTTGGTGTCTTAACGGAGCCTCTAGTTGCCTGGCGAACTTCTATGCTGGGTGGACTTATATTACCTGAGCTTTTTAATTGTTATCTTGTGGCTGAAAAGACACAAGAAATAACAAATCTTTCTGCATTTGCAGATGAAGCCTCTGAAGTAGACCTTGCTGAAAAAGACAAGGGAACTCAGAGGCAATCTTGCAAAGGGGCAGCAATGAATCCTTCACTTGAGGTAGAAATGACCTCCAAACCATCTTCTTCTGGTGAAAGTCAGGAAGCTATCCCTAGCATGACTGACTTTCTGACCAGATGGGACTGTTTCAGCAAGACCCTATCTGCTGGAAATGTCATACGCAAGAGGAAACGGCAGAGCATATCATTTACGAATGTGAGGCTCTTGCCCTCCCTAGATTAACTTCTTTAGGCATCATCCATACTATAGAGTTACACCTAGACTCCATTAAAGGGTTATCGGACTTTATTAATAAAGTGGGTGACCCGAGCAACTGGAATTAGGAAACATTGAGCTTGGAGTTAATGGTACAAAATGCTGATAAAAGCAGAGGTGCCCAATGACATACAAACTCAATTCTAAGAAGAAGATATAACACACAACTGGCTTGTCTATTTCAGTCTGAGTTTACTGACTTAGGTAATTTATTTTTTTCAATTTTAAATCACAACCTCAGTTCCTAATACCAAAAGTAATTTCTGATTGCTTATAGTAATATCCTAATTTTTGTTTCAAATATCACATAATAGTGATGATAAAAATTTAAAGAGGATTTTCAACTTAATGAGATCATTAAAGTATCCTTGAATGACAAAGCCATCATATTATCTAAAGAGCTTTTATAATATAAATATATTAAAAACATTTGTCTTTCATTTTATTTGATGGTTAGCACTTTTTCAGTTATATATGATTTAAATATTAAGATTGTTGTTTCTTACATGTATCAGAATGTCTAATGTATAAATTTTAGCATATAAAGTATCGAATATTTATTTTTTATTATTTTGCTGCATAAGAATTTTTCGGAGAATGCATCATCACGAAAGAAAAGTTGAATAAATACATAAAATTCTGTCTGAGTACAAAATTTTTACAAGAATCTTCAACTGCACGATCATTTATTAAATTATTTTCTTCTTCAACAAGTATTTATAATTTAATTTTTTTATTTATTTAATATTTTGATGCTTAGGGAAATTCTGGATTCTATTAAATTAAAATATATTTAACCATGTATGTTTTCCAGTTTTACAAAAAAAAATGTTTATATTTTATATTGATGTATCAATTTATATTTTTAAAAATCTAATCATATAATAAATCGAATAACAATAAAACATTTCCCCTTCCGTCAGATAGGTTTGATCGAGACAAAGAAACGCTTCCAGATCACTTCTATTTTGTGGATTTCGAGAGACATAATAGTGAAATAGCAGCTTTTCATCTGGACAGGTATAATTTAATAACTAAAAAATTTTAATCTTGCTTAGGTATGCTTTTATTTTACTGTTAAAGGGATCACCCATGAAAAAAATATCTTTGTGTCAATCGACAAAGATATTCGGAACGCTTGTACACTAATTCGGTCTTTTTAAAACTTCAAAATATCCTTCCTTTCCCATGTCTACATGGAGAAAATCTGGTCATTCTCAGCAGCAATCACAATATTATGAACAAAATGTTTAATTTTATTATTGATAATGGTTTTAAAATTAATAAATATTAAACACTTTAACAATTAGTGAATAAATATGTAAGATTAATATTATTTACGAAAATTTTAGTGTACGCGTTTTTTAAAGGAAAAGTAAATTTTTTTAATAATTGTAAATAATAATAAATAAAATCATATATTTTAAATTTTTAGATATTAATAATGAACAGAACAAATCATAACAATTCTAAGCAGATATTAAATTTAGAAAACTTGATGATAAAGGAATATTTTTTCATATTTTGAGAAAAATTTAGAAAATAATAAGAATAATCAGAATATATAAGAAGTATCACATTCGGTTTGAACTGGAGCAAGATGAAATATACCATTTTATCAAATGGTATTGATAGTTTCCAATTATTCTTTCAAACAATCATTTCTGTAAGCCTGTGTAACATATGACCAGAAGATAGTTTTAAACATTATGTAAAATTCTTCTAATTCCATTGTTTTAAGCAAATTCATTTTTACACAAATTATTGCAGTCTGTGACTTAATTTTCATTCATTTGTTTAAAAAACATAAGCTATGTCACATACTACTGTAGATATTCATGCTCCAGAATTATATATGCACTCATTAATGTGATAGAATTTCTAATTTTTTCTCACATTTCTAAAACAACATTTGACTGCCCTCAGAAGGAACACAAAATGTTTTGATAAATTTCCGTTTAGTTGATCAACAATAAACTAGAGTCATACATTGCACAACCAAAAGTACTAAATTTAATCTTAATATTATTTTTTGAATAACCTTAAAACCTGCTGAGTCGTTGGTAGGTAGGTAAGGATAAGACTGATTCTTGTAGGATTTTACATTCCCGAATTTTTAAGAGGCCACGGTGTTCACTGATCTATTTTATACAGCATATTTCAGATATGCGAGGACGTATGCTAGTACCTCATCTGGTTGAACTTGCCATCCTACCTTTGCTGGTATGCAAGATCGAGCTCGATTTGTCACGCAACCTGTCTTCCTTAAATGTTTTACAACAGATAGGATGGTTTGATATTAAGGATGTGGGGCAGCAGAGCAATGTTCCTAGTACAACTTTGCGTGTATATGCACCGTGTAGTAAAATTATCTCACATTACTCACCTTTGGAAAGTCGTCATCATCCTCAACATAATAGAAACTAAATTAACACATTTAATTCAATAACACATTTAATTCACACATTTTAAATTAACACATTTAATTCAATATAAATAATAAATAATATGATGCTATTTATTTAAGTTTTCTGTTCTGCTTATTTCAGGATTTTAGGATTCAGGCGGTGTCCTCCAGTGGTGGGCAGAAAATTGAATATTACAACAGAAATATATTCAGTAGCTGATGATGATTTGTTAAAGACATTTTTCATATCTCCAGGTAAAATTCAGTTAGAATATTTCATATAAATTTGTATGAGATAAACATTTTACATTAAATTTTTATATTATTAAGTTATTTCAAGCTATTATTTTTCCTCTATGAGTATATTAGAGAGTAAATTGAAGCCCGAAAATTTTTCATAGAAGCATTTAAATCGATATTTTTTAATAATACCAAATATAAATTAACAAAACAATACTTAATTATAATATCTGTAGTGCGATTATTTTTCCTTTTATGTAAGTATGAGTCAATTATGTAGCAAGGGTATAAATAAATTAATTTAATGGCAATAAGCATTTTAGTTCAGTAGTACCATATTATTACTCAACCTATTAAAGATGAGAGTCCTAATTGTGTGAGGCAAATAATTCAGCACAGAAACTTTTAAACTTAAACATTTGTGGCTTAAACATAGCAAATTTCTTTGTTTATTTTTTATTTTATTTGAATCCTAGTTTTCTTATAACATTTTACACAAAAATCCCATTGTCATCTAATGCTAAAAACCTGCACTTGTAATTTACAATCACTTTTCTTGGGTAATGCGTTTTCAAAATGTTTTAGTGAAAATCACCTTTCCTTATATCTTTCTGATAGCTTTATTGCCACCATATCAAAAGCTAATTGCACATAAAAAAAGTTGACTTGTTTTACAAAAAGGAATAATGCAGTTGAATAAAGTTTTTTGGCTTTATTTTAAATGGTCTGATAGATTAATTTTTACTTGATTTCGAAAATATAAAGTCCTATACATTTAGTATTATTCTGTAAAATATTAAAAATTGTAAGATTTGAGATACATAATCATATATTGTAAAGTTTTCAAAAACATAATAAAACCATTGTTGCCTATTTAAATCCATATTGTTTAATTTTAATTATACGTTAATCAACAGCTCAAAACTACTGCTTCCACGGACAATGTAGCTATTACTGTGACACAAGCCATGCCATTTGTGGCCATCCAGATGACCTAGAAGGCAGCCTGGCAGCTTATTTGCCTCCAGATCAGCTGAGTGGTAGGAAATCCTGGAAGAACCCATGGAAAAGGTCTTATCACAAACGAAGGAAAGCTAAGTGGGAAACCAATAGCAACTATTGTGAAGAAGTACGCAAAGAACCGCTCTACGATAATTCTAAGCGTCTGGCAGATCTCATTGACGTTTCTATTTTAGATTTTTTAATTGGTAGGTTAGGTATATTTTAGTGGAAATTATTATGATTAATATTTAAATAAGTAGAAAACCGATGACAGATATTTTACCGTCCCTCACTTCTATGCAGTAGGGCTCGGGTTCGAATCCTGGTTTGGTCATGGATATTCCATTTTTTCTCTCTCTGTATTTTTCTATATTTTTAGGGAACAAATGACATACCCACTGGATGCTAAACTGTAAAAAATGCCATCGCCTTCGCTTCTCATAAAGCTGAATCTGATTAAATTCTAATGAGCAACAAAATATTGGAAAAAATTCTATAAATGTTCATATTATATGCAAATAAATGTGACATAAGTGTAAAATTAATATGGTATTCTAATGATAAAGAAAATTTATTCATTGATATTCCTTGGACACAGTATTAGACGTCTCTATAAGCAATCTTAGAGTTTATTAATTGAAATACACATGAAAACAAAAAACTAATTTTTAAAGTAATATAAATACACGAAAATGTACAGTTCTTTAACATGAAAACTAACTTCTTGAAATAAATTTGTGAATATCACTTATGCAATAATCTTGTTTATGTAATAGAATTCTAAAATTGTGTGTAAATGACACTAAGATGTTAATAAAAAATTTACTGACATCTTACTTTTCCATCAATAATATTTAAAACTTTAAAGAAACTAATGAATTAAAAAATATTCTTTTTTTGTGATTAATCCAAATTATTTTCAGAAATTTCTTAAGACTTAATTTCATCCAAATCATGTATTATGATAATCAAATTGGCTGTAACAATTTATTCTATTATACTAATTTAGTGTCCATTTTTGCATTCAAAACCTTTATTCATATTTTTAAATTTCGCATGAAATTTTATGTAATAGTATAAAATTTTTGAACACAATTGCGTAATTTACTTTTTGATAATTTCTTTTTCTAATTCTTTGTTTTTTGAATTCATGTCATACTATCCTGATTTGATTTATCTTGTAAAATTTTTTGGCATTATTTAATTACTGACGTTAATTTGTGCTATGCAGATATTGTGTAGTATATATCTAAATATTTCTTTGATTAAAGCATGTAATTAAATCCATTTAAATTGGAAAATAGGAACATAATTTTTTCCTTTCAAAAATGCATAGCAGTTATGAAACAAAGGATTTTTAATTCCCAGTAATTCATACAAATATTAAATAAAAACTGAAATTTCTAAAATTTGGTTTAAGTAGGATTATTATAGCATCTGACAATATTCAATATAATATTACTGAAATCTTTATACCCAATTATTAACTCTTCCATTTAGTGTATTGTATTTTTATGTCTTGAAAATTCTTTGCCAAGAGGAGTCGAATTTTAAATTAATGTTACTAAAAGAGTCGCATGTTCATCATGTAATGTGTTAGAATATAAGTACTAGAATTTTATTAACAATATTAGTGGTTTATATATTCAGTGACTAAATATCTCTCAATTTACCAATTATTTCACTCTCCTAAATATTCAATATATCCATTAGTATGTAAAATATATGTGTGTAGTAAAAAGTATTTCCCCCTTTGACTTAGCTGATAAAATAATTGCTTCCCTATTAGCTGTTATCTTTTGTACCCAGCTTTTATTGTTGCAAAGGTGACGCATTGTTGCAAAGGTGACAAAGTATTAAATATTATCTGAAGATTTCCTCAATTCGATTAGTTGTCTTTTTAAAATTAAATTCATAATTAATCTCTAGTTTTGAAATTTTAAATTTTCTGCATTTTCCGTTCCTAACAACAATGAAGATTTAAGATACCTGTTAATCTATGCCTATAACTCGAAAAGTTGAATTCAAAAAACATTATATGCTAATATTTTTATTATTTAATTTTAAAAGTAGTCACTGGTCTTATTCAAAAATTTCGAAATGTATTTACTGATATTGATTTATATTGTGAAAACTAGAAAACTTAGTTAAAGCATTAAATTACCCTATAATAAAAGGAGTTATATTAAAAAATAGAATAAAATTATAATGTAGATTTATATTCTATATGTCATGTATTAATATTATCTGATGTATTGAAAAGGAAATTGTTTTTATTAGATATTTTATGTTTTGAACGTTTGCAATTTCTATGCAACATTTACTTTGTTATATCTATTAATATTCAAAGCGTGTTACAAATTCATAGGTAACATGGACAGACATCATTATGAAACATTCAAAATATTTGGAAACGATAGTTTTATTTTACATTTGGATCATGGAAGAGGGTAAGCTTCATCACTTTCAATTGTGTTTTTAGAGTTTTGACAATTTTAGATTCAAATAAGGAAGAAAGTCAATTGATCTCATAAACCATAATGATAATTCATTGAATATTTAGTTTTTACCGTGTCGTAGAAATTGTTTTTTAATTAATTATATTGCTATCTCTTCATTTATAAGATAGAAAAAATAAGTTGTTTTATTACACATTTATTTTGTATATTCTATTCCAAAAAGTTATGATAAAAATCATAATTTTATTGTAATCGTTAAGTCCTAAATTTTACCAATAATTCAGAGAAATATTTTCATAAAATGGTTAATATCGTATGATGAATTTTCATATTTTATTCCAGGCTTACAGAAAATTTGTATTTTGTGTATAATTCTCACCCTGATAGGATGCTTAAAGAATGTAATTTCATATGATTAAGAAAAAAATTCATAAACTAAATTCATTTGTTACAATCGACAATATTTTGCCTCTGTCTTGCAATTTTTATCCATATTTGTTGATAAACATATAAGTTAAATATTATTTATAAGCAACGATTTTCATATAACATTGGTAATTAGAGCATTTATCAATAATAGAGTTACTTTATTTTGCCTCTGTTTTGCAATTATTAATAGTAAAATTCAACTTAGTTGATAAGTTTTTATTATGAATATTCAATATTCACTTATACTGGTTTTGATAACAAATATACAAAATTTTAAAATTTATATTATTTCATTTTATTGTTGAGCTATTTTATTCATTTGATTAAATCTAGAATTTACGGATAGACATTCATTTATATTGTAAATGTTATTAGAGAAAAATCTAAATTTTTCGATTATATCATATTTATGAAGTTTCTCTGAATGCCAGTAATATTTTATCAAAAGTGTCCATAAAATTTTCCTAAAAATAGTGATAATTTAGATTTTTAATTTTAATTTAATAACATGCTAAACTGCTTTTTGGAAAATGAGTGAACTGAAATCTAGATAATTAATACTTAGAAATATTTTAAGGGAATCACTATATATTCGTGTTTTAGTTAACTTATTTCTTATTTATAAATTTTGCAAATCTAAGAAAAGTAATTTAGTATAATTTTGAACAAATCGCTTAATTTATTTCAGTTTCATTACTTACTTAAAATAATCCTTACTTACATGCTTTGTTTTTTACTTGTTAATTTGAAACTAAAAGAAAATTTTTCTAATAATATTAGAAACTTTATATATAAAATACAACAATTTTATTTATAAATGTTATTGATAAAAATTAGCAATCGACTTTTTGAAAATTTTATTTTAATATAAAAGTGAAAGTTAATATTCGTATAATTTTTTACTTTATTAAAATATTTAAAAAATACTTCATAGTGAATGATATATTAATCTTAAAAAAACTTTATAATAATTTGCCCATTATAATCATGTTAAATATTTTGCTGTAATTAACTATTTAAAATGATAATAAGATTTGGTTTAGTGGAAATAATTGTTACATACGTCAGTATATTTAAGCTACTACTTAGAAATGAGATGGTCAATTCCAGTCTATTCGAAAGACATACGATCGTAAACGGATCTACACTCACACCCATTTGCTTTTAAACTTCCGAATTCAGTAGATATCTAGGAAAGTGTTTCTCTATGTCAGCAAAATGGAAATCATAAGAGGAAAGATGAGGATTAAACAAATGATCATCAAGTATTTCATAACTGAATTTCTGAAGCGTATCCTTTACCATATTATCAATATGGTGACGCAATTATCATGGAAATACCTATCATTCCGATACTATTTCAGACAGTTTTAATTCTATGGCTTGTTTTAGTGCAAGAATTGTTCCGAATGACTTGCATGTTTATTAAACCCATCGTATTTTTTTAGCTAAACAAATTCCCAATTCTCTTTACATAAAAATATATAAAACCAGTTTCCTATTTTTCATATTTTAAATAACACTTGTTGCTTCAAAACTCCAATTCTATAAACTGAATGTAACCATGACTCATGCCATTCCAACGGCTTTAATAAGCAGAAAATTTTACACTGCTTAACGAAAAATCTACCAGTCCAAATCTGTTGCAAGGCATCCACCGAGTATGACTTTTCCATAAAGTGCGGTAACATATTTACGTGTCACACGAGGCAGGAAAGTAAAATATACAGCAGCACGTATCTCAATACATTAGTATGCAGAGAAAACGCAACGCAAAAACTATTTTTTCTTGTTTAAAAAAATTACATTGAATCTGAAACCTTACACTTAAAAGAACACATTCCTATTTTTAAGCAACACTTAGTTTGAATGCAAAACATTAAAAAGTTACAGCCTTCGTTATATTTCTTTTTTTCTCTGGTTTGAATATATTTCTTTTTTAATTTATTTAATCACTTATGGATATGTACAAGGCAAGCTAAATACTTGATGAGTGAAGTGATTCTGGATTTTAGCTTCGATAGAAAAATAAACCTATCATAAGAAACATTAAGCTAAAATTTATCAAGAAAAAAAAACTCTAACGTAATAAGATGTTTGAGTCTAAGAATTGATAATTAGATCTGAAATTCTTTTACATTTACTTTTTCTTCTTCCCTTTGATTACAATATAATAAGTATCAATTCAAAACATTATAATTTCTAATAATTTTTTTAAAAATTTATTTAATATTACTCGAATCTAAAACTAAGCTTAGTATATTTATCTTGAATAAATTAAGGTTTAGATTCATTTAAAATAAAAATTATATCTTAAATAAATGCATTGTATCATTGCAGATTTGGTAAATCAAAGCATGATGAATACTCCATTCTGGCTCCTCTTTATCAGTGCTGTTTTATTCATGTGACAACTTTTGAGCGTCTTCTTCAGCTGCAGATGAGTCCGATGAGATTGTCTACTTTCATGCGATGTTCCTTGTTCAATGATCCTCTCAATCCCATACTCAATGAAGATCATCTGACGGCATTAGATCGCCGGCTTCAAATCATACTGCATGTTTTACGAAAATGTTTCGAAAGAAAAGACAGTAAGAAGATTATATTCTTCGGAAAAGGCCATAATACTTGAATCTTTGTTTAATTAACTCATTAATGACAGTTCATTTTCTGAATAAAAGAACTTTCCAAGTTTTGCAAAATGGTCTTCCAAATAATAGTGAGAACTCTTATTAAAAACAATAAAGATTACTTCAGTAACTTCCCTTGAAATTTTTGACAACGATACCATGGATTCTTTGTAACCAAAGTTTGCGTAAATGTATGATGACATTTTTGCCAAAAAACATTTTAAACTGGATATGACTCTCTGCCCAAATGTATTTGCCAACTATTATCAATGTAATAAAGATTATTGCTTGCTCATTCTGTGTTCATTGAACTGAAATAAATAATTTGCTATTAATTTAGTAATCATATCATGATAATTCAGTTTAAGTACTTTGCTATTTTACCTGTGTTAAAATCAGTGAATAGATCTAGTGACTAAAAGTGAAGGTGTTTTTCCAATGATGCATTAATAGATCCTTAATGAAAAACATTCTGAATTCAAAGTAATGGTGACAGTTTGAGTATTAGATCTAAATTTTACTGCATTATCGTGTACTAGTTTTCTAGTTATCATTAAAAATCACTATGAAACTGAAGCTCTTAATAATTTTTTTTTTACTATTTAAACATTAAGTTACGCTACATTTCATAAAGGACATTTGATTTAAAATCATGTTTTCAAATAACTCTTCTTCGAGTTCAATTCAAAAACTGTCTGAACAAAATTATTAATGTGCTAGCAAAACTATATAGTTCATTACCATATCTTTCATTAAATTTTAAACAGTTAAGAAGTTAAACAACTATTTAAATGATAAAAAAATCAAAAGTCTTCCAAAACTTCGTAGATTCTTTTTAAGAAACTGCTCGATATTTTTTAAGATGTTATTTTATAAATAAAGTTTTAGAGCAATATTAATGTTAAGGAAAGATATTAGATAAAAAAAAACTATCCGAATATTCCTAAAATACGTTATAAAAAGCCATTTTTATTAACAAATTCTGGATTTCAAATTATACATTATGCATAAAAATCAAAATTTATGAAGTATAATAAGACTCTAAATTGTTATATCTGTAGCAGTTTAGCCGGAAAATTTGCTAATAAATTTTTATGTATAGAATTCAATTTGTGAATATTCTTTTATAAAATTCAGAATTACATTTCTCAAATAACAATAATAGTGGTTATTTATTTTTTATCATGTTTCCATTTTAGTACATTTTGTTTAGTCTTGATAAAATTAAATATGGCATTTTTTCTTCGGCA
This sequence comes from Latrodectus hesperus, assembly GCA_037975125.1. Taxonomy (NCBI): domain Eukaryota; kingdom Metazoa; phylum Arthropoda; class Arachnida; order Araneae; family Theridiidae; genus Latrodectus; species Latrodectus hesperus. Next base: position 53,972,889 of record CM075850.1, on the reverse strand, counting down.
GATAATTTGATGAAATGAATCATAAATATCATGAAAATCACATTAAATCTTATAAAAACTTTTATGAATGTTGTATTTATTAGAGTAAAAAAGTAATAAAAAATTAAAATTAAGTCTTGCTATTTTAAAGGAAATAATTTTTTAATATTACTATTATGAATTTTAGAGCTAAAACTTTTTATTTATCACTAGTGTGAGGTAATTTATAGAGCTATGAATTGGCTTATTTTTTTTATCTGGAATCATACTAAGAGAAAACGTTTTTGTAAATAGAAATTATAGACAAATTAAGATTATTTTCTGCTTTATTCGTATAGTTTAGATCAGAAAAAAATTACTACTACATTTTACAAACTCGTCTATTTTTAAATATGATCAAGTAATTTCCACGTTGGAAATTCATTAAACAAATCATGCATTCACATATGAAAACGTATGGGAAAGAGAAAATTGCTTTCACTTTTTTAATTCCATGTAATCACTTTCGTTCATCTCATTTTATCTTACATGTTACTAAGTCTATGAGACATTATGAGAAAATTTGGTAGATATTTTTCATTGAAAGGGAAAATTAAATTTTACAAATTAAAAGAACAACTTCTAATGACTCAGTCACACTTGGAAATCAGACAACAACTGGGATGACGGCCAGGGCCTGGTTTCACAGTACAGCCAGATGGTGGTTTTACAACATCACACCTAAAATTAGATAATAAGGAAAATATATCCTTAACATTTTTTGTGGGTATGTGAAATACATAGCTCTGAAAAATTTCCTGTTAAATTGTACAACTTGTGCCAAAATAATACAGACAATTCTATTTTCCCCATAACATTATCTTCAAAAAAATTTCAAGCAACTTTAACCAAAAATAATATTTATTTTCTCAATGAACTTAAACACAATATATTTCACATTTTGCAGTAATAAACATAGCAATAAATATTTAATAACACAAGCTTTGATTCTCTTACTGATAGTTCGTTACATATACCAGAAATAACTAATTTGGAAATTTAAATTGAACATATTTCAAATAATTTATAGTTTCTAAAATTGAATTATTAAAAATCATTTACAAACAAACCATTATTAAATATGGTTTATTTCATTTGAATGTGGGTAAAAAAATCTAAAACTGTTTAATAACTTTTTCAGCAAGATATTGTCCGCTTTTTCTAAAATTTAAACATTCACTTATATCAATGATTTCTTCATCCAAATGAAGCTTCTATGGTTTTCAGTTTTAACATTAATAAGTGTATATCATAGCTATATATTTTAATGTGAATTCCTTACCATTATATTACACATTAACTTTTATTAAAATCTTAATTCCTGTATAAAATGGGGATAAAATAATAAGGAATAAAAATTCTTTTATCAAAATTTGCTCTCAATACTTACATTTGGATACTCATTTTCCCTTCCATGCACACTGCTCTAGTACAATGTGTGTCATTGTAAGCCACATTTCCAACCGCAAATTGTCCAAATTCTTCAGTCTCACAGTATCCTTAAGAGAAAATTTAATCACTAATGATAATCAAATTTCTATCATTAGATGATATTATTAGTTTTTATGAAGTTTAAAGTATTCTATTATACATGATATCAATTTATAAAATAAATTGAAAATTGTGGTTGAAGATCTTGCTTAAAATGCTCTGAATATAAAATACCTTAAAAATAATTTCAATTTCATTTCATTTTAAGAAACAAATATGCAGGAATTAATACATATTTCATTATAAATAATATTACTGTAGTTTATGAAGAAATATAAATAAATGTAATAAATTAATAAAAAGCATTACCACAAAATCCAAGTTTTTTTGTCATTCCCCTATTTTGTTCATCAGTTTTGGAGACCTGTTCACATTTTTCTTAAATTATGATAGAATTAAGGAGAAATTACAAACATTTGATAGTCTATGGATTATAAAGATCATCGTCACTTGTTTTCTCTTCTCTTCACAAAAGAGTGTTTTAAGTCATCTAGCCCCCTTATCTCAAGCACAGAGATATATTAATATTCTCCACCTCCCGAAAAAATCCCTTATCATCAATAATTGATCGAACAATTATTGTAAAAACAATTAATATTTGAACGGTAACTTATACACATATATCAGTGGTAACTCATACAAGTTATATTGCCATATCGAACAAATAATATTCAAATACTTTGTTCTTGCTGTATTTGAAGACGAACAATACAGTGAAACTTTAAACTGTCACAAACATATGACTGTAACTTAAGGTTGACGGGTGCCGTCTCCCCAACACTGGCAAAGAATTCCTTCTTTAACTTATGTTCATTATCTTTGAAAAAATTATTGAAATTTCTTAACTACTTTTAATGCTTTAGTAATTAGTTCTGATGTTTCAATAATTAGTCATACTTTCAACACTATTTTTCCTCTTTCACTAAAATTTACATTATTTATTGGTTTTTTAAAATAATTTTCCTCAAAAACATGTTTATTAATTCCTATTTTATACATAAGGATATTTAAGCAAAAATAATGTGGCAATAATTTACCATTTCTTGTATCAATATCTTTGAAATACTGGATTGTTTCTACCTTCATTACAAATACTGCCTGAAAAAATATAAGTAATAGTATTCTGGGTAGATACATCTCCAATTAAAGTTGTAGTAATTTCGTAGAAATGTTCTGATGTCTGAAAAATGCAATTAAGCCAAAGTTAAAAAGAGATTATTTTTCATTATGTAGATATATTGTATATTGCAAATCAGTAAGGTGACTAAAAAACATTTTTATCAGTCATAAAGCATAATGAAATTTGCAATAAAAATACATCATTATTCTTATTCTTAGTATACATTGATATCCATCATTTAATTATAAGTAAAAAGTATAAATGAGGAACGGCATTTGAATGTGTGGTTGTATAAAAAAATTTCCCTAAGCGTTTATCTGCTATTTATTTTCTTAATAAACCTTTAATAATTGCTGTGTGTTATTCATAGGAAGTTTGATTTTTGAAAAAAATTTTTTAATTTGAATAGTAAATTTAGCTAATACCTAATTTTTAGATTTAAATTTTTGACAGTATTAGGATATGCAGAAAACTCTTACTCGGATTCTTTTCAATCTTTTATTGATGAATAAAATTTCTTTTTTGAAACAAATAATTTAAGGCATTACAAGAAAAAAAAGAAAAAAGAAGCATTACTTATTTTTTCAGTTTTGACAGTTAAAATTTTTCTCAATAAAGGATTCGAATATTTACATGTTAAAAAGTAACCAGAAATATAAAAGTAACTAAAACACAAAAATTGCTTTCTTGAAAGAGTTTCATTTTATTTGAGCAATAAAAACGAGGAAATATTATTAAGAAAATAAATGTGAAGAACAAATAAAAGAAAATGTCATGTTTTCTTATTTACATTATTCATACATTTTGAGACATTTTTAACATTAAATCTAGAGTAATATTTTTTAGGATACGCAATAATAATTAATTTCATCAACAATTATAAATGTGCCAGAGTCTCAGTACGACCAAATACTAGCTCCCGAGCGTTAATTTCATTCACAAATGTTTTAAAGAATGGAAACCTTAGTTGAAAAATTTTCTGACTTTGAAATGTAATTTAATTTATTAATTTTCAAAAATTTATTTTGAATTTTAAGAAGGACATGCTGGAATTAACACACTTCAAACGTTTTGTTATTTTCTAGAAAAATGTCCTTGTTGTTAAAAATAAGAAATTGAGTTCATTTTCAGAAATTAATCTTCCTATTGTCTCACGTTTTCGCGCAATAATTTGCTCTATAAACTCATATTTGTTTGAATTATTATTTAACCTATCTATTCTGCTTTTGACTATCAGTTTAAAAAAGTTAAACAACTATGAAAAGCATTATAAATTATTTAATTTTTCAAATTAATCAAAATCTATAATGTTTCAATAAGAAAAAGTATATTGAAATAATATTTAGCATTTTTAAATGCGTTAAAATTTGAAAAAAAAATTAAGTCGTAAATTTATTTTTTAAGAAACTGCCTCTAAATAAGACAAGATTAAAAAAAATATTCAGTTAAAATTTTGGTTTATTATGTGATCAACGAATTCCATATAAAGGACTCATTACTAGGAATGAAAACAATAGTAATCCTCATTAAGAGAATTCTTAAATTTTAAAATTTCTGCATATATTCTGATCTTTACCTTCTTTTATATCAATGCATTAGTCCAATCCTATTAGTAACAAAATAAAATTTTTGCTAATGTGCTTAGAATTTTCATGGATGGAATTTCCTTTTAATCATGGAAAATGATGCGTATGACGTATTGCATATCAAATGCATATTTTTGTAAATTACATAAAAAAATATTCTTTAGAATTTGACATTTATTTTTACTTTACTTAAAACAAGACTTTATAATATCTAAACATGGGTCTAAAATAAACTTGTAAAACCTACAGCTGATAAAACAATGTAAAGAGAACGGTAATGGATACTAATTATCTAAAAAACTAATTATAGTTTGAACTGTAGCAGATGGTTAAATCACAATACTATCTTCCTTGTTTTTAACGTAAGAGATTTGCTTAAATCACCAATTAATTAATTGTTTATTTTGCTTTCCTTCTTCTAATTGATGTGGAGGCATATTGGCATGATTTGCATTGTATGACCTAGTTCCAAATACTGAAATACAGAGAATAAGATATTATTTAATTTAGTGGTTGAAATATTACAAGTCTAGAACTATGTATTTAAAGCAACTGCATTAATAAGCGGTTATAATCAAAAAAAATTTTAATTCTGCAAATAAGAATATTGTGTACAAGCAAAATGTATTTAAATTTATTTTTCACCAAATTGAGTAAAATCTCATATTACAAATTTTAATCTTAAAATTTCCTAAAATGCACATTTTATGAAACTTATAAGCAGTTTAACGCAAACTAACAAACTTTAATAATTACAAAACTGTATTAAATAGCAAAATTACATAATATCACACTAGATATTATGTAAACAACTCAATGGTTGACTTCAAAGTAATATATCTCATAGAAAAGGAAATAAATTAAAAATCTATGCTAGAAATACACTACCCGACATTAAAAATGCAACACCATGAAAGAGCAGCCAGAAAACTATGCAAATTTCAGGATAAACTCATCTTTCCGAGTTATGCAAATGATGTGAAAAACGCAGCTCTCCAGCACACGTAGGATAAGATATAAGGTAAGGAACCCGAAGGGGATAAAATTTGAACCGTTATTGCTGCTCGGAAAATAATCATTGAAAGTTTGTTCTTGTTGCAAAGGACGCTTGTAATTACAGAGAATGCCAGACCATTGTCGACGGGGTCAGTTGCAGCTGACAGACGACTTCACGAGGGGCATGGTGATCGAACGGAGAAGGGTAGGTTGGTCTTTAATCGCAGCTGACTGACACCTGGACACGTCCACAGTGCACCAGCTGTGGAGAAGATGATCGGAACAAGGAACTGTGGAACGTTTGCAGGATGCCGTTGCAGCAACAGTGACGTCAGCATCCGTTGTCTAACGGATGGGAGTGGTGGCCTCAAAAAGAATGTCTACCGAAATTCTGCAGCATGTCCAAAACACCCTGGATGCTCCTTAATCGAGATGAACCACATCAAGTCGATTGGTTGCTAGTGGACTGCGCTCATGGTGTCCGCAAATAAGATTGCCATTGACTCCACAGCACAGGCACCAACGCATGGAATAGTGCCGGATTAGAGCTATGTGGACGACGGAGTGGCACAGGATCGTCTTCTCAGATGAGTATCATTTCTGTTTCTTCTGTGATAGTCACCGTGTACGACGTGGAGTCACGTCTACTCATGCAGCAATTGTGGAACTCCCCACCGTGCCACAACGTGGTATCATGGCTTGGGGCGACATTGTGTATGATTCCAGGTTACTTCTATCTGGTTCTCATGTCACCATTACAACCCAATGTTACGTGAATGATGTGATGACACTCCCCTAACTTCTGGGGATGCTCAATGCCCTTCATAAGCAAAATAACGCCCGATCGCACATTGCTTACATCAGCTAACACGTCCTGCAAGTTTTCCTGCCCACCGTGCTTGCTAGATCTCTCACCAATGAAACACGTTTGGGATATGATTGGATGCCATTGGCAGACACTGCCACTACCTCCTTCAGAAGACTGGCAAAAGGGTGACAGAGGATGGAGAGCTGTTCCTCAGGACTCCATGCGTACTCTCATTCATTCTATGCCTGGAAGTGTTACTTCGTGTATCACCATCCACAGTGTTCCTACAACTTATTGACCCGATCCTGTTCTCGTTGTGTATTATACATATCATTTCGAAACATAAATCACTTATTGCACGTCGCTGTGTTTCTCTGTTTGCCGAGTTTCGTCACTTTTTGGCAAATCCTTTTGGTGTTGAATTTTCAATATTGGGCCCGTGTATTTTGAGAAATATCACCTACTTGTAATATGCTACTTGCAGTATACATTAAATCATAAAGTCTTCCTAAATAACAAAGTCCATATATTTTAAAATTATTTCATGTGAATCTATGTGGTCCAATGAAATATTACTCTACTTTTTAAAAAAATTACAGGAATTACAGTTCGAATGGAATTTTGTGTATGTTAATTGAGTTTTGTTACAGTTATCTTTAAATCATACTTTATGTTGATTAGTACTGGGTACCAAGCAATCGAAACATTACAGGACGTTTTTGTCAATAGAGGTCAAACTTAACAGCAGAACATTGTAGAAAAAATTCTAGACACGCGCTTTTTAAATTCAGCTATACACACATCAAATTTGAATGCTATTTTCTGCTGCAAAGCAGTAAAAATATCAAAAGTATTAAAATTATTTTTTAAAATTAGTAATTGTTTTCTTAAAATTCCTCTTTTTTGAAGTTGTAACATAATCTTGTTTAATCATAAATACTTAAATTTTAACTGTAAATTGCAGTAAAATTAACAAATTTTTGTGTAAATGTTTAGAAATATATAATTAAAATTAATTGTGATAAACACAGTTTACGTATTATGATAAAAACTCATGAAATTAAATTTATATGATTGCAAGAAAACATTGAACTACGTAAAATTTTACTTTTGAAGAAATTAACTCGAACATAAAGTGATAAAAATAGGAGCTTATTAATTTTACTTTGAATGTGTTTAATTTGAAGGAGCTTATTTTCTCATAAATGTTTATTTATGAAAGCATGTTAAAAATAACCAATTTCTAAAACATTTCATTATTTTAAAATTCTGGGTGTATATAATTCATTTATATAAATATTTATATTTAATGTATTCACTTGTTGGAAAATTGCCGCGTGCCAATAGTATAAGAAAGGAATTTTAAAATATAAGACTAAACTTGGAAGTACATCTAACTATAATTTACTTTGATTTAGGGTGAAAAAATTATACTAAATTGAGCAAAGAAACTAGAATAAAGTTGATATTACCTAACGTAAATTTAAATATATTAGCTTACAATAAATGAAATATTTTATGTACATAAAATGTTATCCTTAAAAATAAATCACCGCAAAAGAAATGATGACGCAATAAAATACTTTTAATTACATGCAAAATATCAAAAACTTCACTATCAATAAAAATATTTATTAAAATGCTGATTTAATTAAATTTTATTTGTAATCTAAGACCATATTACTCACCGAAATAGATCTCTGTAGCCGAGATGAGAAGTCCACTGTCTTTCCAGCAGAGTTGTTTTCGTAAGTTTGACACCAAGAAAATCAAATAAATATGTTCTTTTATGTGAAGTCAATAAGAATTTTATAGAGCATATTGATAAGTATCAATTTTTGCTGATATATAAAATTATACAAAATAACCTTTCTGTGAGAAAAATACTAGTTTCTTGGAAGTATTACAACTCACCATTGGCTGCTCAGCTTAAGTGTTTATTTATCTTTCAGCAGCAAATCTAAGAAATAATAGAAAGGAATAACATATTTCATGAGTTGAACTGATAAGAAATTCTTATTTAAACTGGTATTAGAACTTTCTGTACTAATAGCACTTATTCTATTTAAGAAATGTTTACGTCTTATAAGACTTATAGTACTAAATAATACTTATCAGGTCTCCATCTTAATTAAATTTCCTTAACTCGGAGAAAACAAGTAATAAGACTTATAATTCGGATTTTATTAAAAAATTAGTTCAACGTATCATTCTTATAAATCAGTTTAATACTTTTATAAGCCTTTTATAATGGGTTTACATTGTTTATAAGTCTAAATATATGGAGTTAAGTCAAGACATATGTACTACTAAAGTCACGTTTCATTCGTTTCATTTCACCAAAAGGCTTCACGTTCTTATTAATAGTTAAACCAGACTGCAAATAATAATTATTCTATTCTTTGTTAATTAAAAATTTTTACTACTAATGTCAGAGTGTTGAATCATGCTTCAATTTTGATTCTGGCACATACATAAAAAGATGTATATTACTCATCTTATTGCCACCAGAAATATTACATGTTGCCATTGATCAAACAAAATAGTATTTGAAAAATACTTTTTTCATAATCTGTGTCGCATTTAAAAATATTTTGATTCAATAATTTATTTTACTTTGTATGAAAAGCAGAGCTAAGAAAAAATAAGCAAGTCATAAAAATATGGAATCAGTTCATACTTCATTACTATTCAAATTAAGATAGCTTCATTGAATTTATTACAATTGATTATCATTCTTAAAAAAACTATAATTCTTTGTTTAAAAAAGTGAAAATGCTTTAATTACAAATCAACATTTTTTTCTTTACCAAAAAATTATATTGATATAAAAAAATTAAATTTTTTCATTAATCTGACTAAAACAATTCTATAAATTGACATATTGTACTTAGATTTCAGGAAGAGTCGCCTACCCTGTCTTGTGGTCAGAGTGCCTGACTGCGTATAGGGTGGTCCTCGGCTCAAATCCCAGTTCTTATATGGATATTGGTCGTTGATTCTCTCTTGGTCAATCCTATCTTTGTCCTTTCTTTGTATGAACGAGTTGTGAATGGTTTCCTACCCTATAAACGGGTACCCATGGCATATGTGTAGTGAGGAAGTCGGACTCCACATCAAAATATGATTCAGTTGAAAAAGTGGAGCAGCGCACCCCATATTGCCAGCCTTGCTGGCACAAGACAACAACAATTCAGAAAGAAGCCGCATCAATTGTTGACCAGAAAATTATTGAATATTAAAATAGATACAACATAATAGCGTATGTAAGATAAATATCGTAAATTTTTACTTTATTTTTTCGAAAGTGAGGAGAATTATCTTCTCTATAGATTTATTAAATAATCATATAACAAGATATAAAAAATATCAAGAGGAAAATTGAAAATGTGTTAACATAGTTCTTAATTAATATAAAATACATAAAGGTTTACTTTTGTCAATCATTAATATTTCACCATGAATTATATATCTAATGTAATAAAAAAATTAATTCCTTCAAAAAATTATTAGCTTATAATATTATAACTGTTTTATTAAAAGTTAACAATTTTCTACTTTTTCTCTATTGTTTTCAATCGAATGCTCAATCTAAATTATTGAAACCCAAAATTTTTATTAAGGACATTTAATCATACATGAAGTACATAACTTTACACTATTTCTAACTTAATAGATAAGTTCCATTTTATCGGAATTAAAATTTTCTGTTCTGTTCAGTATAACGTTAAATTTTTGTTCTTGCTCTTTTCCATTTTATGTTTGATTTTTATCACATTTTATGTTTGATTTTTATCACATATGCAAAGAGTAAAAATATAAAGCACGTAAAATTGTAAAATGATATTATTTTTTCATTCATTTCAGCTGATACAAGAGTTCTAATATGATTCATCTGAGTCACAAAGTCATTGAAGATTTCATGTAAATTCTTTGGTAGATAAGAATTTTACTTTGTTTTCATTTTAAAAGGCAAACATTTCTTCAAACAAAATGTGAAAAAATAACAAATATCTAAATCTTAATAAAACATTATGTCAAATACCCTTTTATAGAGGAATAATATATGCTAAAGAAAATTATAAACATTAGAAATGGTAACTTAAAATAATAAATCCAATATTTACACTATTTCAATTATAATTGCATATTAATGTCCTTATGACATAGTATTTTCTGCCGACACATCAGGATATGATACTTTAATATTGAGATAATATTTTCTGATAAATTATATTATAAATTAATAAATCAAAAATTATTTTCTAAATACAAGATACACAAATGTTAATTGGGTATACATTTTAATTTTGGATTAAAATGTTTACTTTTTATTATTTTAGACATTTTAATTATACAAAAATGAAAATAATTCAAATAATTATTAACTATGAGGAATATTAAATAATTAATCTAGATTCGAAAAGTAAGCTTTCTTACTTAACAAATATGTAAAATAACGATATTTTAGCTCCCTAATTTATAATACATGTGTGTATAAAATATATATGTAGGTGTAACTTTCTGCGATAAAATAAATAAAATCTTGAAAATCAACCTAATTATATTATTTTATGAGTTTTATTATGTTTTATAAGAAAACACTGACATGTTGACATCCATTTTGAGGAAAATTCGAAAATGTTTTCAGCTATTAACCAAAATACTTAGGGGTGGTAAAAAGTACTAAAAATTCAAATATTTTAAACTACAGAAAACTGACAAAGTTGACACTTCAGTTACCCCCTTGTGAATTATCAATATTTATATATTTTAAGAAACTTTATTTTCCATAAATGTTTTAGTGGTTATAAATCAGTTACGTGTATTGCCAATCGAGAACTTATATAGTTTTATTCTAGTTTGTAAAATGAATCAATCATCAGTAAGGACTCTCTGATGTCAGCATGCTTTGCATTAAAAAAACTTCTTTTACGGACCATCTCAGAATCAGCTAAAGAAAATAAATGGGGCTGAATGATCAATGCAAATTAAAGTTCTTTGGTAATCATTTGAAAATGTTAGTGAGAGTTACTTGTAAACTAGAACGTCGTTCAAACATTACTGAGGTACAAATATGAGTTCTAACAAAGAATGCTCATTTCTTATTAACACAATCGACCCATTTATGAGTCTATCTATATAGGCCGTCAAAGTCACACAACTTCTTACTATTAAATTCCCCTGCACGTTATTTTTTCTATATAACATGGAGTTTTTGGATTCTTCATCTTAACAATTTGCTTGCATATCTTCAAAGTAACTGTCTCTTTATTTAATGTTGGACTATTGAATCTGTTTTTTTTTACTGAAGCATTAATGAATCTTTTCTTCTGTTAGAGGAAAATTATATTCTTTATAATTTTAGCTTATAGTCAACGTTTGAATTGATGCTAATCCACAAAGTCTTAAGTTTTCTAAAAACGCACAACTTTCAAATGTCAGTTTTAATTTGTAAGTATCATCTTTTGCTAATATTCTGTAGGAAGACCTTTTCAACGATAAAAATCTCAGCACTAAAATTTTATAAAACTATGATCTTATTGAATGTATTAATGTAATTTGTATGTTTTAAAGTTTATTTTGAAGAAGATAACATGCTCTTCATCAAACACTGGATTATAATCTGAACAAAATCATATATATTAAAAAACAGTAAAAACGTGTCCATCAATGAAAATAGATGATAAAAATTTAACTAAATGTGCATAGATGTAATGTGATATTTGTGTATAAAAACTATATCGGACAAAATAAAAAAATTTCATTTCGTAATTTAAAATATAAAATTAAAAAATGGTATAAAATAATTTTACTGATTATTATTAAAACTTGTTAAAAACTCTAACTTTGATTAATATTGATGGCAGATTTTAACAAATGATAATTATTCTGTGGTATTTTGTGCAAAATTTCTCCCTTTATTTTTTGTGTGCGTGAAAATATTTCTAATAAAACTGTCAAACAATATGCTGTTTTTTTTAAACAATTTTTATTTCCTTACATACTTTATTCCTCCTTCTAGATCTAATTTTCTTCGACAACTTTCCTTACGTGTATTGTGCTTATAAATTAATATTAAGAATTAAAAACTTATATGTCTACAAAAAATTATCATTTTCTAATTCACTGTAAACCACATCTTAAAAATTTTAAAAGAAAAACTCATAACTGCATTAATTTAGAATTATGAATCCAAATTATACATAAATACTTCTTTGTTTTTTTTCACTCATAATTTTACTTTATCTTGCTAAGCTTTTATCATAAAATTATTTTTATAATAATTAAATATTAAAATATAGCAGTTAAAACATGACGAATACAAAATTTTTGTAGAGACTATATTTATAATTTTAATACATACATACATACATTACATACAAAACATACACACACACACACACACACACACACACACACACACACACATATATATATATATATATATATATATATATATATATATATATATATATATATATATATATATATATATATATATATATATATATATATATCATATACAAGGATAAGTATAAAATTTTAACTATCGTAACTGAATAATATTCTAAAATTATAAGAAATTGTGTTTTGAAATATGCTAATGATAAGAGAATCCCTTAAAAATACAAGCAATTTTCTTCCATTCAAACAGGTGATATAATAAGAATTTAACAAGCAACTGCACGTTTAAAGTTATTCAATATCTTTCTAACATTGAGTCGGTACTAAGACTCTTCTGCTTACGTCAAATGTTCTTTCGTGCATACTGAAATTTTATTTTGTTCTTGAGTCATAGAGACTATAAATTCAGCATTTTTATTTGAGAATAATTATAATTACGCATCTTAGAATTTGAATTCATAAAGAAAATTTCTACATGAGTTTCCAGAAACATTTCCGCTCTGTCTTTGAATTATCTTGGTAAACAGGGATATTTTTGTAAGGAATATTATTTGAAAAATCATTTAATACTATTATACAAATTAAAGTTTATATGTTGCTTATAGTATTATATAATCTTAATATAGTTAGTTTAATTATTTTTAGTTAGTTTAATTAGTATTATTTTAACATAAAAATTTGATCAATAAAAATAATTCCTTTTTAAGATTTAAAAGGCAGACATTCTTGTTAAATACCATTTAATAGTCTTAATAAATTTTAACTAAGATATTTGAAATTTTTTTTTATTTTTTTATTTGGGAAAACAAAAATATTTCCCTGTGCACCAAGGAATACCACACAGGGCCCGAAGGTACAACAAATGTACTACAAAACAAATCAAAATAAATCATTAAATGAAAAAAATAATAATAAAAGAAGGCAGAGAGAAAAAAAGAGATAAAAATGGAAAAGGAGTGTTAGATAACAGCATGGATAAATTTTATAAAAAATTCAAAATTCTCTTTCTTAACTAGGTCCACCATAATTGGGGGCCATCTGTTATTTAAGTCTTTACAAAGCTCGTTCCTTTCTTCTGAAACAGATGGGCATTCAAGAAGAATGTGAGAAGGGTTGTCATACTCCCAGATTTGCACATGCATACCTCACTGTTTTTAATGTGCAAACGGTGTAGGTAGCTATTGAATTTCCCATGTCCAGTAAGGAATTGCGTAATTTTAAAGTCAGTGTAAAACCAGTAGTTCTTAATTCTGCAGGGAACTGAAGGGAAAAAAAGATTTTGTCCACTTATACAATTAGACGAGGAAACGAAACCTGAGTTCCATTCTGTGATAATCTTCTTTTTGGTAGTGGTTTTGTAAAAAGACTTGGGTAAGCTGGTATTGAGTTTATTTGGAAGTAAAAGAGAAGATTTGGCCAGGAAATCCGCTCTTTCATTTCCATACACACCACTATGACTCTTGACTTGGGAGAAAGTGAAGGAAATATTTTTGATATCACACTTGTTAATTGAAGTCTGGACTTCTACAATAAGTTTTTCAAAACTAGTTACATCTTGTAGAGCCAGTAGGGATGGCATCGAGTCACTGCAAATTAAAAATGTTTGAAAAGGCTTGCTTATGGCATCTTTAACAACAAGATTAAAGCAGAGTAACTCCGCTTGGAAAATAGAACTGTAATCACTAATGCGGTATACCTGATGACTCATTTCAAAACCATTCTGAAAGCATACGTATGCAAGACCTACTTTTTCGTTAACTTTATTCCCATCTGTAAAGTAAATTAGATCATAGTCTTCTTCCCTAACGCTATCAAATTCAGCAAGAGGAGCAGGGGATCTTGTAGATGGATGAGGTAGGGAAGAAAAGTTCAAATCACCATCAAGATGGTTAGAAAAAAAGTCTTGAGCAAAACTAAAAGCCTCATTTTGATGAAGCATCACAACATCAAGAGGTGGAAGAGCAGAGAGAATAAAAAGAGCATCATAACTGATTGTTCTATATCCTCTAACAATCCTCCAGAGCAACTTTCTTTGTATTTTCCTGATAAGTTTTCGGTTTAGTTTTTTCCTCAAACTGTCTCCCCAAATTCGTGATGTATAAAGAATAACGGGAACAATGTCTTGTTTATAGATCAATTTTGAAACTTCGAATTTAATACCGTAACTGTTATTGCAAATTCCATACAATGCATTTGTAAGAATGTTAACCTTAGCTAAAATGTATTTCAAATGTTCCTTCTAGTGAAGTTTACTATCGACAACTACACCAAGATATTAAATTTTATCTACAACTTCCAGAAAATTGCTATCCATAGCAAGATTGATAGTGGCATCAATGTTAGCCTTTTTGTGAATCATCATTACTTTTCACTTCGTATGATTGAATTCCAGCTTGCAATGTTGAGCCCAATCATGAATAAAATCAAGAATATCTTGAGCAGTACTACATAAATTGGGAAAATTTTTGTTCTGAACAATTACGTGTAAGTCATCTGCGAAAGCAATTTTCCAGCACTTAAATGCGTTCAATTTTTTCAGTAAATCATTCATAATTAGGTTCCAAAGAAACGGGCCAGAAACAGAGCCTTGTGGACATCCTTTTTTGGTGTTAACTACTTTCGACTTATTGCCAAGTGTGAGGACAGCCGTTCTGTCATTTAAGAAACTGCGGAAGAGATTGAGAATATTTGAAGGAGTATAAGCCTCCTTCATTAAGGAAATAATAAGGGGCCACAACGCGTTATCAAACGCTCCCTTTATGTCCAATGAAAGGAGAATAGTGAAAACATTTTTCTTTTTCCCTTCCTTTACAATGTGAACAAGTCGCAGAAATGCATCCTCAGTAGATTTCTGTGGTGTGAATCCATATTGGTCTTTACTAGTATAATTACGATTGTTATGATGTCATCTTAGTCTGTTTGTAAGAAGCTTTTCGAGGCATTTTCCAATGCAAGGCAATAAGCTAATACACATAATATTCTTAAGGTGCGGTCGCTTAGAGTTCAAACTCTTTGGGATTTAGCCAACTTTTGCATTTTTCCAAAGAGCAGGGAAGAGAGAAAATTTTAAATATAAATTAAATATAGTAGGAAAAACAGAAGGAGAACACTGATGTCAGTATTTAATCATTTCATTGGAAAGGGAATCCAGACCAAGAGATTTTCCAGTGGCCAAACCGTGAATAACAGCATTAACCTCATTGACTGTAAAAGGTACATCATCTTCTACAGAGTATGCCTTGTTAGATTGTTCTCGATTATTTTGTTGAAAGAATTTATCGTTAGAAGAATTATCTTCTATGAATGAAAAATTTGAGATAGTACTGAGAGATTCTTCAAAAGAAGATGTGAAGTGACCTGGAGTGATTTCAATGCTAGTAATCTCGACACTTTTACTAAAGTTTCTCTTCATGCCTTTATAAATCCTCTGCCATACATTTGTAGGGGTAACATCAGAAAGAAAGTCTTTCTAAGAACTTAATTTTGAGTTATTAATTAAGTTCTTATACACTTCTTTAACGTGGAGGTAATTGTATTTAAAAATTTCCTTGACAATTGGGTTTTTGGCTCTTTGATAGCGACGTCTTGAAGCATTTAACTTTTTACGCAAGCATGCTATTTCAGAAGTCCACCAAGGAACATTTTTTTATCATAATGCTTGAAAGGAATAGCTATCTTTCCGGCAGAAATCATGACATTTTCAAGCTCAGAAATAAGACTTTCTAGGCAAATAGGATCATTACAAGTAGAAAGCTGATCCTCAAAATTACAATTATTGATAGCCTCATAACATTTAGTCTGAAAAAGAAACAAATTTGTTCTTCTACAGTCAAAGATTTGAGGTCTGTTTTGGTGTAAAGAGTTCGTAATATTATCAGCCAAGGCAATTTCAAAATAAATCATCCTATGGTCAGAAAGCAAGTCGTAGTCAGGAATAGACCAATTGATAACATCTTGCAATAAACTTTCCCCAACCACAGTAATGTAAACGTAGCTAGAACCTTGAGTTGAACAGAAGGTAGGACCGAAATCCTGATTAACTACAAAGAGTTGCTTGGTACTGAAGAAATCACATAGTTTATCTCCTCTAGCATCTGAATAAGGATTGAATCAAACATTACTTTTGCTATTAGAGTCCATTCCTTAAATAAGTCGAGAAGAATTAACATTAGACATGAAAGAATCAATCTTTTGTAAATCATCATCTATATTTCTGCCCGGCTCAAAGTAGTAAGAAAGCAGAGTAAAATCTAAATCATTTATAGTGATTTCAACGGAGATCATGTTCTAATCAGAGTAATTATGATAAACAAAGATAGAGAGAAATGTTATTCGAGCGAATGATGATCGCTGATTTTATAACATCTGATTGGGAATCAAAGAATTCTTTGTAATGGCTAGGAAACCCGGTAAGATTCCCTTTATAACAGTGAGGTTCTTGAATCAATGCAACATCGATATTATTAATTTCCATATTGAGAATGAGTTGCTGCGTAGCATTTTTAGACTTGTGTAGATTTAATTGGACAAAACGTGAAAGAGAACAATAACTATTATTCATAATCAATACGAGAGATTGATAATTTCTTCATGAAAATTTCACTCGGGCAGCAACTATCATAAGGTTTATGATAAATATTAACTCTTTTTGTAGGATTTTTAGTTTTATTATTAAATCTAGCACAATTGTCACAAACTTGATGATTTCTATTAGAACACTCTGAGCTTTTATGGTTACCTGAGCAGGTAAAACAAGCAAGGTGGTTTTTACAATCAGCAGCCTTATGATTATAACCCAAACATTTGAAACATCTATGTATAATAACAAAATCATCAACTTCACACACAGACCAGTCAAGCTTGAGAGATCCTAACCTTAAAATTTGCTTACGGATATTAGGTGGAACACTAATAATAATATGTATTGAGTCCCCAAGTTTCTTTAGCGTAAAATGAACTCTGAAATTTCTTCCTCGAATACTGAAATATCAAAATTTTGCTCATATAAGATCTTGATAAGTTCATCATCATGTAGTGAGCTAGAAACGTGTTTAATAATAATGGCAGGATATTTTCGTTTAGCAAGAGTTGAAGAAAGAGAGGTGCAATTTTCAGCCAGAACATCACGAATTTTTTCCTATCATCATCAGACACACATTCAACGAACAGTTTATCATTTGGAAGACTTCTTACGTTTTTGATACCAATTTTATTGCTTCTTAAATTGACTTGCGTTTTTATGGTGTTTTTATTATCTAAAGCTTTAAGGGTTCCTTGTTCATTTGCACAGATAATGAGACAGCATTTTTTTCCATCGCTCATTTGTTTTTGAAAAGTTTCGGTAGATGGTGCCACTACACTCGTGTACGATTTCTTCTAGTGTATTTTCATTAACACATTGTAGTAAGAAAGCAGAGTAAAATATATATTCATAAGCTATACGTGACTGTACATTTTTAAATTTATCAAAATTTGAGTAAATAAGGCAACTCACTCAAAGCATTCTTTGCATCTTTCTTCATCTGTTGATTCATGTTTGATTTGTAATTAAGCGCATTTTCAACGGTTTTTAATTTTTTATTTCGCAGGAAGCTTAAAATTCGTCAACAACACCAGTGGCGTCCATGTTGCCACCCATTTGAAAATTTAGAATATTTTTATATGGTTCGTGACTAATGATTCTGGTTAATCACCTGTGATGTGTTTGTGTAATTAAGTTCACAATATATCAGAAATCTCAAGCATTAGTTATAGAAGTTATAGAACCCTAACGTTCATTATATCTTTAATTCTGTTTCTTGTCTTATTTTACATCAATAGCGAATAGAATTTCAATTGAATATTTGAACTATAAAAGTTAAGAATTACCTGTCGCTAGAGAATATTAACTCACCAAAGACAAATCAACCACATGTTTCGGTAGAAAATAAGTAATATTACTTGTGAATCAAGAGTATATAAAAGTGAA
The DNA here is from genome assembly GCA_037975125.1 of Latrodectus hesperus. NCBI lineage: Eukaryota > Metazoa > Arthropoda > Arachnida > Araneae > Theridiidae > Latrodectus > Latrodectus hesperus. The sequence goes on along the minus strand of CM075850.1, from coordinate 53,954,494 downwards.
CCAAAATCTTCAATTCCGAAAAATCAGACGTATTTCTGATTTATGCAAGATTTTATGAAAGTGACTTGAAAATAAATAGGAATTGAATAGTTCAAAATAATCTCCAAAGATGCATCCTTGTAACAAATATAGTTTCATTGCTATGAATGTTAATGTACAAATACGATCATATTAACAACTAATTTTTTAAACACTGGCAGATGTATCATATTATGAAATGGAACAATAAACTATTATACCCAATGATTTTTTATTTTTAATTTTGATTTATTTTTCTTTCCGACAAGAAAAAAATTTCTGAATCAACTGTATCATTGAATGCAATGCATCATCTAAAATAATTCTTACTGTTTGCATTGAAGATTAAGAGTATTGAAACAGCTGAAAATAATGAAAATGGTAATTATACCTACGATGCTGTTATTTTACTGAATTATATATGTATATATATATATATATATATATATATATATATATATATATATATATATATATATATATATATATATATATATATATATATATATATATATATATATATATATATATATATATATATATATATATATATATATATATATATATATATAGTTAAATATGCTATATTTATAATCGTTCATGATAAGAATCCTTAGTTGTAATAGCTGTCATATCATCAACATAGTTTAGTGATAACTCTTAAATAAGTATTTTACTGTTTAATGTAATATTTTGCTGTTTAATTTATGCATTTCATAATAATTGGTCCAAAATAACAAGAAATTTAATCTTTTTAATATTATGTACAGCTAGTTATTGAAATTATAATAAAATGTAGGAAAGCAAAAATATTAGCGAAAATGGTATGACATGAAGATAAAATAATTAAATTTGTAAGCAATGGATTTATAAAAGGATGAAATTAGTATAAACAGTTTCCCCTCCTAGTAACTAAAGTGGTCGTGAGTCTGGTTAGAAGGGATTCTTAATAGACAGAGATGATGGAAATGGGTACATTTTTTAAGCAATACTTGAAGTTTATACCTCACTTCATCAACGCTGCAACTGAAGAAGGATGAAGGCAATCTCTAGTGATCCTTGACCAAATGTTTCCAGTTTGTGAGAAGTCTGCAGATATTGCAGTCCAAAACAACAATTGAATACTCTTTGAATCAAGAAAAGTCAGAAAATAACGAGCAGCATTTGTATTTTTCATTATTTTGTTGAATGATGGCGTAATTTTTAGTCTCAATAAAAAAACTGAAGTTAATACTGTAGTTTGCTTATTTATGTATGTAAAATAAGCAGTTTAAGCTGATAAAGATAAAATGTACATATAAATTTATTAATTACATGAACAGTTAAGAAGATTTAAATGAAATTTGTCATTCACTTAAAATATAATCTTAAATGGCATTAATTATTCCAAATAGTAGCTGATATAGCTAATTCCGTCAGTTCGTATTATTTAAGCAGTGTATTAAGAAATATTACGAATGATATCATCATATCTTTCATGATGGGTACCGCTGTTGGTTTCAAATAGAGTTTCAGTTAGTTAAAATTAGTTTCATTAAGGATAAAAGCAAATTCATAATTTAAAGAAGATTAAAGAATTATTTAACATTTCAAAAATTATTTGAAAATAAGCTATAAATTTATGTTTTTCATGAATATTTTACAAACTCTTATAAGATCTTTATTTTAAATCATATTTTTATCTTGTTTAATATTTTTAGTTAAATATTTCCCAGCAGCTATAACTCCTATACGCTCTCTGACCGATTTTCTTTATTTTTTGAAATTTTTATCAGTCTTTAATGCAATATATTTTAATATGTATACATACATAGAATAATAAGCTAATGTTTTACTTTGACATAAAATACACTAGATTTTCATGCAAAGTATACATTGGCATATAGTGACCACTATGTACTTTTGACGTCGACGTTAAATAACTAAACATAGAAGCCATGGAGCAGCTGAACGTTCGAGTGAATCAACTCACTACTGTTGAGTAACTGATTAATCCAAGGAGTTATAAAAAGTGTTTCTTAAACTTTTTTCAGATAATGTTGCTGTGCTCTGGACCTCCAAAGCCAAGGCTTGGTTCATGTACCTATTCTTACTGCTGTTCATCAGCGACGAAGGCCGGGATTTGCAAGGGTGTACCACAACTAGATGTCTATTGAGTGGCAACAAGTAGCATTTTCTGATTAATCACATTTTATGCTCCGTAGGAAAGATGAATGTTGGCTTACATAACGTAAAACTCCGAAAGCAAGCACCTTGTAAATAAATAATGCAGAAACAGTCCAGGCTGGAGGCGAGAAAATTATGGTCTGGGAAACAATTTTCTGGCATTCTCTAGTTTCCCTCATCATTATGTAACGCATGATGGATCAATAAAAGTAAGCATCTGTATCTGAAGACCATATCCAGCCTTTTACACTCTTTTTTTCCCTCAGGATGATAAAGTAATGTCTCATAGTCATCACTTCAATTTTCAAGACGCCTTTGATGGGAAGGGTGGGAAGGGAGGTGGTTGGAGCCAGGAACAGTTTAATGAAGCAGCGATTTTCTATTATTGATACTTACTTTGTGTGGTACGCATGCAAGAGATAGTTGTTAGCGAACCCAGATATGACTCCCTTGTAATTTTGTTTCTTTTCAAAATTTGGAGTCAATTTGTTTCATAGCAATAGCATCTACCAGCAAAGCGACGTGCCATAAAACTGGCAGTATATATGCGTTGTTTGAAGAGGACTAGAATGAGTTTACCATTCCTCAGTGGTCAGCAAACTCATATGACTTAAGCCCAATCCAGAATTTGTGTGGTTATATCGATCGAGTTTGCTAGATTAAATTTAAATTAGCAAATCGATGTATGCGAGTTAACTTGAAATATTGGACAATCATTAAAAGAATTAAATAACGTAGCATTAAAATTCTAATCATATTTTTTACATATTTTAATTTACTAATTTAGTTTTCTTCTTTGCTAAGTAACATCGACTAAGGTGAGAAAAGAAGAGAAATGTCGAAACTCGCCAAATTACTTAAAAGAAATAATTTTCTTACCATAATTTCTGAAGAATCATTTAAATTGAGTTGTCAGCATCACAAACAACGTAGATTTACTTTTAATGTCTAGAAATGTAGTAAAAAGATTAGTCATTATTGAAACTAAGAAGCTTCTCTGGGAAATTATTGAGCATTACCTCAAAATAAGGAAAAGGGTTTTGTTGTTGTAGTTATCTTGTGATAAGTGCAAATTAAAGAAAAGGTAAAAAAGGCAAATCATATGGGAACAAAGACATGGAGCACTGCTCTGGCCACATCTTCAGCTTTTTCCGTATAGAGGGTGTTATGGCAGCAGTTGGAATCGATGTTGAAGAAGGTCGAGGTAACAGATATCCTGTCTCAGATCCAGCGTAACTCCTGTGCAATGCCAGCATTCTGCGTAGGATCTAAATCCATCAAGCATGATTTTCATACACATCATGTGCCCAGTCCGCATTCTGATGATAGTAGAGGTGATATCATGGCCAAGATTAAGCTCCGGTAAGCTTAAGATAAAACCTTTTTTTATGACAAGTACAAAAAAGGGTTTAGTAATTTTATCTTAAGCGCTTTGTTGTAGTCCTTTAGCCTAATATCACATTATATTCATGAATAAAATTCCCCCTGAAACATATTTGCTATTAACGGCAGCCCTTGAACAAAATATTTGAGTCCAATAACAGACTGACTTCTAACAGAGCAAAGGAATCTCTTCTAAAACTAGCATTGCAATCCAATTGAGTGGCCTGTCTTCCTGAAATCGAAAGGTGATACAACAGAGGAATCGTTAAATAATCCTTCAAATTTTAGGAAAATAAATTTATTCATCCTGTTTTTTCCCATTTATATGGGATTAGTTTATGTCTACTTCTTAAATGCCGCTACTTTAAACCTCAAATATTCTCGTGATATTATAGCTTATAACATTATTTGCACAGGAAAGGATGAATTTCATTAGAAATGAACATTCAAGATTTTGAGAGAAAATCGTAAATTTTGACATTAAAAATATTACTGCAGTAAGTTTTGTCTTCGCTCTACCACATATTCAAAAAAATACATTTTTGCTTATTAATAATATTTTTTACTTACTTATTAATAAAATTTTTTCATTGTCTCATTAATATTAATTTGTATACTTACTTGTTGATACTAATTTTTTGCTTGTAGAAATATATTTTAGCATGCATGCATAAAATTTTGAAATTTAAAATCAAATTTCTTATTACTTAAAATCATTTATTTAAAATTAAATTACTTAATGTTTAAGCATTTTTTCATTGAACTTGTAACTTTGGTACCTTCAAATTATCTCTGTATGTTCAAAATTCTTTTTGTAATGACAAAGTTTTAACAATTGGCCCTTTTTTTATATACTCTTGAGCACTCATAAAAGATCCTCTATAATAATGTAATTAATTATCTCAATTTATATATAAATATCATTTACTTAAAATTAAATTTTCTAAAATACGAAATATTTGCGAAGTATCATTATTTATCACTTGCACAATGGCATTGTTTACATAATCAGGATATAATTTAATTTCCTTATACGAGTATGTAACGAAATGTTATATCTTTAATCAATATATTTGATTAATTTAATATTTGCATTGATATATTTTAGTTTCGAATTTTAACTATGATTTTTTCTTCAATGACTCTTGCTTTATTTAATCGTGTAAGAATTGTATAAATAAAGGTCTGTGAAGGCAATGCAAATAATTCTGGCATGTCATAAGTGACAAGAAAAAATTAATTTGATCGCGTTTACTAAATGCAGTTCTATCTGTTGCAATTCGTCTTTTAAGGTAGCAATCAAGTATGCTGGAACTTCGATAATTGGAAAAATAATACTCAGTCAAATTAAACGTAATTCGAGTGCTTGTATGAATTGCTGTCATGTCTCATGTTTGTCGGGTACACTTTGAGGTTTTGAATCTAAGGAAAAAGGCTTCAACATGTTGCATCTTCATGTATATGTAAGCTGTTTCAGCCCAATATAAACCTGGTGTTCTGATTAAGCTGAAGTAATCATCGATTGAAAATGTTCATGTTGAAAATGTCAGTTATGTGGAGACTTACCTGAAAATTTATCGGAAATTACCTAGATAATAGGCTTGCCAAATTCTTATATTTCATTCAAAACAGAAGTAATGGTAATTTCTATAATAACAGTGCTTTATCTTTTCTGCTAAAAACATTCGAAATCGGTTTTAAGAGCACTCTATATGGCGAATATTCATAATATTGAGCATTTGATTTCTTCATCATGATGGACATATTTAAATCCATTTGAGCATTTAAAAGTGTGATTGAAGAATATTTCTTGCACAATGTTTGGCAGCAGTTTTATATTTATAAATGACTTCAGCGAAAACACCTTATTTAATCCTTCATCTAACCAATATCTGATTACTTCTTGAATCACTCATATAATTGCTACTTTTAATAAAGAAACGGAAGTAATTATATGATATTGAATTGCAACCTATAATTAAAAAAAATGTTTTAAAATAAATTTATCTATCAGTCAATATATGTTTTCTTAAACAGTCTATTTTGGGCAATGTGTGTATTGGTTTAAATTTCCCCTAAAATCTAGGAAAATTTAATCATTTTGAAATAAAATTATAAAAATTAATTTATAATAATAAATTTTTTTATACCTAAGTAATTAAATGTTTAAAAAAATCATAAGTAATATATTTAAATATTTGTACTCGATTTATTTTTCAAAATACAAAAATTTTATGTCTTGCTAACTTAAGTAAATAATTCTAGTTTAATATTTCCACAGTAAATAGGGAAATATTTAATATAACTCAATAGAAACAAAAAATAAGTCTGCCTATTTTTTGTACATTTAATTTGATGACATTAATATGTTTGCTTAAATTAAATAGATATTATTATGAGATGTTGTTTTATGTGATATAATATACATTTACGAAATAAATGGTTTTAATAAAAAAATTCCAACTGAAATAATTTGAAAAGCATCTTAAAGACATTTATCGGTACAAAATTTTAATTTATTATTATAAAATATTGATATATTATTTAAGATATAATATTGAAACACATTATTGATATGTAAGATATTAATATTATACAAAATGAAATATAAAGTTTTGAGAAATTATTTATTATAAAATACTGAGAGAATTTCTCATAGAGTCAAATATTCCAGAATTTTATGTAAGCTAATGACTGACAGTTTAGTATATACTCAGTATAAATATTTTCTAATAAAAGCATTACTATTGCAGAAGAGAAAGCCGGTGGTTCCCAGCTAAAGCTAATAATTACATTTTTTGATGGAAGTCAAGCTATGATGAAGCCAATGAGGTAAAATTTATTTTTTAATAATCTTTATGTTGTTAAGAAATGTCTGAAAATCATCCAATCTTTCTTTAAATTAAATTAGTTTCTTACTTGAGAAGCATTTAAGCATAAAATGATCATAATAAAATAAATTGATCATAATAAAGTTATCATAATAATTAGATTCCCTCTCTCTCTCTCTCTCGACAGTTTCATTCGATCAAAATTAGACTGTATCACTACTTAAATAGTGATCGTAATAAAATGCAAACAATTTGATAGCACCAGAGAAAATGTGTGTGTACTGGACCGTGTATAAATTATGGGATTTTCCGAAACCTTTAATTTTAATATATATATATATATATATATATATATATATATATATATACGTATACATATAATATTAAAAGGAAAATTATTAAATTAAACTAAGAAATAAAAATAAAACGCATAAAATCAAATGAAGAGAATAATGCAGTTGAAACATATCAATTGTAAAATAATATCTGTATATGAAAGATCTTTCTAGAATAAGCAACCACAAATCATACTTGAGACTGCCAAAGTCTGTGACGCTATGATATATCGACAGAAAGTTAAAAAAAACTTTTGCTAGATTCCCTACACAGCAAGAAAAATATTATCTCATATACTCACTCTAAAAGAGCTGTAGAGTTGCTAGTCAGCTCGAAGTGGATGATTGAGGTTTTCAAGGTTTTCCCCTACTGCAGGTGAATACGGCCTACTTTCCCACAAAGTCCCCCTAGAGGACACGTGATTCCAAACCTCTCTTGCTCTCTGCGAGGGTCTAACCATACGTTCGCGATTCGTCATGTGATTTAGAAAAGCATCAATCAATAATATTATTATCAGTAAATAAATATTTCCAAATGACATTCAAGAAAAATTTTAATTTTACCCATCTAAATTAGAAATATTTGATATTATAATCTATTATAATCCCTTTTCATTTTGAAGAAACAGCTAATTTTAATACTAAAATTTTCTTCCGAAATAAATATTTATTTAAGGAATTTCCCTGCATAATTTAATTTCTTTGATCCCATAATATCAATAAAAGACATTTAACTTCTATTTTATCAAATGCCTGATATTTAACTTCAAATTCAAGGAAAACAAAATATTCTAATGAACATTATTTTCACTACACAAAAATCTTAATTCCTGGTTTATAATAAATAAATTTCGCTTCCTAAATTAACAATATGGGTTACACAATTTTAGAAATTACCAGAAAAATTAAATCTGTAGAGCGTGTGATTTGGCTCATTAATGTAGGAGGAGGCAGAAATGAGATGACATTCATACTCAGAAAAATTCATTTTAAGTTATTTTAGTCATACTCAGAAAAAATTCATTCTAAGTTATTCATATTAAAAAAATTTAAATCACAATATATCACTTTGCATTAGACTACAAAAATGAATAAATAAAAAAACTGAATGTAAATATATATTTTTAAATATTTAATTTTATTTTGCAATATAAAACAATCCATTTAAGAATATGGAGACCTTGTTCCGTTATATGATAACAGAAAAAACAGAATTTTCAAATTTCTTAAATAGAATATGATTTTCCATTTAGCGTATAATTTAAATTATGCGAATTATTTTTTTATTTTGTTACATATTTTATAAAATTAACGATATAATATATGAAAATATATTATTATGTATATCAACTTAAAATCAATCAAATTAATAAAACATTTTTCATAAATATCCATTCTATTATTACTAAATTCCGTTTTCTAATATTAATTAAATTATCTTTTCAACGCACAAAAATAATAGCTGATTTTAAAATAATATTAAACTGTGCGGAATTTAAAGCGGGCAATTAAAATTTTATTTTTCTATTTAAATTTATTTATTTTTTAATCAATCTGCCTATCTTCGAATATTTGTTCATAAATGTATTCCTCTACTCCGTTCACTTGAATAAATATATAATTTAACGTTCTTATGAAATATTTAGTTATTACAGCGAAAATTATTATCATGAAATATAACATTGCAATTTATAATTGCTGAAATTTTATTGTTTAAATATAAAAGATAACCTTCTCTTTTTCTATGATTACAGGCGGATACACATTCTACCCGCTCCATTTGGTGTTATTATTCCATGACCAATTCTGTCAGCTTCAGGTGGCTAAATTGTTAAATAGTCTGGAGCAAATCTGTCGGCTTCAGATGGCATTTTAAAAGAAAGTTAAATATCTTTCAAAATTGGAAATATTTGAATTTACAATTTAATATAATGCTTGTTCATGTTTGAGAAATAACTAATTTTGAATGTAAAATAATATTCAGAAATAAATAAGAATTTAAGGATTTTCGATGTAGAATTTAATTTCTTCCATAAGCTCAAATGGCATGATTACTTATCGGGTATTTAATTTCAATCAATCGAGGAAAACAAATGCGCGTCTCTAAGAATTTTAGCGTCAACATATAAAAAGTCTTAGTTCATGGTTTATCACATAGGAATTTTTTTCTAAATTATCAAAAGAGGTTATTCATTTTCGCTTACTATCAAGCAGATCAAGTCTAATATGAGAGTTATTATTCTGATTAACTTAATGAAATGTAAAAGTATTTATACTCTGAAAATTTAAGTCTATATGTGTGGCTATATACAGTAGAATTTCAAATTCTGTCATAATTTAAAACAAAGCAATATTTTAAATACAAAGGATTTGCAGATGTATAATTATAATAAGTGTTCATACTTTGTTTTAATTATTTAAAATTATATATACTTATAAAAAGTGCTCTAGAATATATTATGGAATCAATTATCAGTGTATTTTAAAGAATCCTTGTATTATGTATTGTTTTATATCAAAAAGACAAACAACAAATTGAATTTTTGCAATGGAAGGCATTATACAATCATGTTTCCTCAATTGAACAGCAAAAAAAGGATTTTAAAATAAAAAATTGAAAAAAATGTGATAACATTTTTAATTCATTCATTTAGTAATAAAACTACTTAAATTAAGAAATATGAAAATGAAATCTTGTTATTTTATAATAATAACAAAATTATCAGACTTCTTATACAGGTTATCATTTTTGCATACTTCAAAAAATTCAGATTATATGAATTATTTTCTTAAATTATTCATTTCAAAGTTCCTATTATCAGTTTTAAATTTTTTTTAAATCATAGTCTGAGAAAAAAATTCTCTAATAGATCTATATTTAAAAAGTATCAAATTAACAAATGTTTTGCATAATTTATATTCAGTATTTGCTTTTAAATTATTTTTATATTGATCAAATATTCTTTTTTCGTGTTCTGAAGATTAATTTCTGTATTTAGCTTTTATAATTTTAAATTATTTTAAATTGCAATTAAAATTTGTTTACAATAATCTATTTTCTAATCCTCTATGGTTTATCTGTAAATGGACACCTTTATGATGCTTGCTTGAATTATTTATTAAATTTTTGTTGCACAGTTATTTCCTGAAATTTTTCTGAAACAAAAAAACATAATAATAAAAATAGGAAATAAGCGCACGCAATATTTTAGCAATTTATAGAATAATTAAGTACATGTGTGAAAATAATTATAATTAAATGACCTACAATTCACCATACAAATAACATATGTTAGAAATTCAATAATATTAAATGGAAATAACACTAGAATTAAAAAAATTAACTTTCATAATATTAAGCAATTAACAATTTATCCAGCATAATCCTATCTAAATTTTATGCGATTAATTTTACTGTATTTAGTTACATCAGCATCCCTTTACATTTTGTGCCATTCATTATAAATATTTGTCATCATACACTATATAATATATATATATATATATATATATATATATATATATATATATATATATATATATATATATATATATATATATATATATATATATATATATTTATACATAATCTTTCTTTTTAAAAATACCGATACTTTCATAAAAGATTGTTTTATTTTTATTTTTTCAAAATTTTGAATAAACAAAATCACTTGATTCATTAAGACTTAGGTTAGTAACAACTGTCCGTCGTTTTATCTCCATATATAAACTACTGTGGTTATTCCCATTTGAAGCAAACTATGTAAAACTGTCAACAATTCCAATTTGTAATGTTCAGTTTCAATAAAGTTTAGGGTGATAGCCGTCTTTGCTACTGGCATATATTTAGTTTCACCCTCATTACAGAGGTTCATTTTAGCTGCTAATCGCCAAATAACAGTGAATATATCTAATAATATTTTTTTCGTTCGAACAACTAAAATCATATCTTTAGGATAAGCAAGAATCTGGACTGAAAAATAGTTCTTATGACATTAATACCAGAATTGTGAATAGTCCATTCTAAGCCCAAGTTGAAGAGAAGTCAAATCACCCTACTTATGCTATTTTTAATTTTTAAATTATCTATCAAATTTCCAGATAATTTTATACAAGGAAGTTTTTAATGAGGATAATTTTATGAATCCGGCTAAAATCTCTAGGATATTCGGATCAGTTAAAACTCTTAAGAGCGATCATTGGTCTGTACGATCATATATTGCCTAAAAATCAATGAAAAAATACTTTATATTCATACTATATTCTCTGGTGTTTTTCAAGTGTTTGGAACAAGTTAAATATTTTTTCCCAGGTGGACCTCCCCTTTATGAAACTGCATTGATATTTTCCAATGATGTTTCCAACAACAGGTGAAAGGCCTGTGAACCTGTGAAATAAAATATTCGAGGAAAGTTTATAACTAACATTCGACAGTCTGTTACCACGAATCCTCATATATACTTGAAAATAAATTTGTATATTTATTTGAATTTTTAGACCTTTTCTAAAAACCTTTTGCAACTGCTCTCTGTATTGTAAGTAAAAAACTGTTATTTGCTCCCTCCTCCCACTTAAAAGTGAATAGAAATTTCATCTGCTTACATTTTTTGGAAATTATCATGACAATTTAAATTTAATTTGTAAAAACTACAATTGTTTAAATTAAAAATATGGGTAATGATGCATTTACTTTTGTAAAATTGCAACAAAACTGCTTCAGAAATTGAAGTAGTATAAAAACGAGTTTTAACTGTTAATCTGCATATTTTATGAAATATTACTCATTGAAAGAAGTAAACAATTATTTCTATTCAAATGTAATAGGCAATAGATTTCATGAAGAATGATTTCTTATGAGACTAGTAAAGTTGTTTTTAAAATCAAAAGTAAGTTGTAAAATAGAATAAATATTAGATCTTAAAATTATATTCTAGTATTAAACTGTGTTTCTCTCCTTATAGGTAAAGAACTGTTAGAAAAAAATATTAAGTATCACCTATATAAGAAATACATGTAAAATAAATATTATACTTGAAAACAAATTCATATTTAATAAAAAATTATTGATGAAAAATCAAACAAAAAACGTAATATCTCTAATCTACATACAAAAACAGATTCTAAAAAACACATTTTTAAATTATTTTAATAGAAAAAACATTTATCAAAGTTGTTCTTTTCTTTTAAGAAAAACTGAAATTTGGTATTCATTCTGGTATTTGTTTTTCAGACAGACGCAGTACTACGTCAGTTTCTTCTTATTTATCTAAAATTACATTTTTATTCCATTTATTTGTTTTGCAAGTCATCATTAAATATTTCTAACATACATTATATCTGAGTCAACAATCAAAGATTCTTGAAATGAAAATTCGGGCGACAGAGAGAATTTGTTTTAATTGTGGATACAGAATACATGTTTATTCCAGGTAAGTGTTCTTGATTTTCTTCAGTTACGGTTATTTCTTTAACAAAGTTTGCGTTCTTAAATGATTTAATTATTGTTTTTTTACGATATCATTCCAAGTGTAGCTTGATAAGTGAATTGTGCTGAGAATTTTAAATTCCTTAGACGAATAAAGGCAGCCTTGATCTATCCTTGAAAAAGCAACATAACATATTTGTATTTCAAGTTATAGATTACACTCTAATGAATAATTGCAAGACAAGAATTAGGTTAATCTGTAGAAATTTTTCATGAATAATTTTCAATACACATCAGCAAAATTATTAACGCAATCTATGACCAGTAGAATAATTTAGATATGCTTTTTACATTTCGTTAAAAGGAAATAAATATTTTTATATGAACTACTCATCCTAGAACAAAATAAAGAAAATCCTCATTTAAGTCAAAAGTTTATTTTCCTTACACTAAATTTAATCCTGAAAAGAAAATTTAATAGCCTAACCACTTATAAACCTAATTCACTTTTAATCTCATCCTAATCCTTTATTGATTATGTCCCATGATGTGAGACTTCCGTAAAGTTCAATTGAATATTTTCCAAGTTTACAAAATATTTTTCATGCGGAAATTTACTGTTTATTTTTACTTTGCTCATATGCTTAAATATTTAATGAAAGTCTTTACAAAATAGGAAATGTTTATACAAAATTTAACATAAAATGGAAAATTTGTAACCAAAAGTATCAATTCCTACGAAAAGTTTACGAAAAATTTACCAAATTCATTTCAAAAATCAATCAGTTAGTATTAATCAATCAGTATCACAATTTACGAAAATTTTACCTTTTAAATGCTTGACTGACAAAAAAATATAGAAAAAAATTTAATAACAAAAAAACAGAAATTTGATATTTAAATAAGATAAATTATGCATTGATCTTCTAACATATCCGTAAACAAAAATGTGATTCATTGGTAATACATTGATCTAAAATATTCGTTAACAAAAATGTAAACCAAAAATACATTGAAAAAACGATTGATGGGATTTTAGAATATAGAGAGTTTAACCGTTAAAACATTAAATAAAATGAAATGAAAATTTGAGGAAGAAACATTTCTTAAAAAGTCAATTAATTGAAGCCTGATAATTATTGCGGAGAATATTTTTATTTAATAAGTATGGAAATATGTAAAGAATAAAAAAACAAGAAAAATTCAAGGTAAGAGGCTAAATATGATGTTTTGAACAACAAATTCAATTTGGAGGGTAACCCAGCGCACAAATTTAAATATGTATCCGGGAAGTTAAATTTATCCTTATAATAAGACTCCTTAGGCAAATGAATTCGGTCTATATTTTTTGTAGTTTATTTTATGTAACCTTTAGATCTTTGTATTTGGCCTGGCCACTGGAAATTTTAAAAAAAGTTAAATTTACATACATGGAATTAGAAATATTCAGAAAAAATAAGACTGCATGGTTGAAAAATTTCAGACAAAAAAAAGTATAATGCATATTTAAAATTGATGTTATTATCCATCTTCAATTTTGATTTGATCTCCGAGTTCAAATTAATATACCTCTTTACATCCAGGGTAGAAAATATCTGTTGTAGTGTACAAAAGAAAAACAGGATATTTCTATATAAAAGGCCAAAAGATAAACATAAATTTTTCACGTAATAAACATTATTAAATTATAGTTTAGTACCTAAGCCATTTTGTGATTTGGAAATCTTTTTTAAATTTTTCTGAACATCATTTTAAATAACCTATTACATAGAGTTTACTTAATACTTGCATAATATTTAATATATTTTTATGTTAATGACACTTTAAAAACTTTCAAAAAGACTTATAAGGAATAAAAAATAGTACCTAAGGAAAATTGAATATTAAACAGTTCAATTAGTGTTGGATTCTCTTCTAATAAAGTGCACTTACAAATGGAAAAGTATTTGACATACATATCGGTAAATCAGAAAGGAAATCATAAATAGAAAAAAGATGTTATTTGAAACTATCAATTTAAATTAATTTAATTAAATTTGAAGAAATGTTTTATATTGTATTCATTTAAATCTTCTGCAGTTTTTTTCAATAAAAATTAAAATAAGTAAAATTGATGATAACGGTTTTTTATTGCATCGTAATTTTTTTAAACCCAAATTGAAAAAATAAAATAATTTTCTTATCTTGAATAATAATATAAAAACTTGTTTCATAGTAAACAAATTACGAAATAATTAAAAATCCCTATATATAATCCTCATCTTTAAGGCTCATCGAGTAATGACACTTTTTTAAAACTGTATAGCGTATTGCATTCATGATGAAATTTAACAAATAAGGGATGTATACATCTTGCTAGAAAAAATCTCAGTAATTTCCATTTACCTTTACTTTTTGATGTCTGAACAAAGCTACTAGGCCAAAATTTTAATCTTCTATAATATTTAATCTTAAACTTGGTGTCATTTACTTTTACGAGTAAAATATTATCATTGAATTTAAAACTAAAATTTAAAGGTGTCAGAAATTTTTCGTTAATTAATTTGACTCTTTTATCATATCCTTATGTTTTGAAGACGTGTTGGTGGTCTGATTTTACATCCATAGATTACAAACATTCCCCTGAATCGATAATAATGTTTACAAATAGTGAATAGTAATACCTTATCACGAAACAAGAAGCCTGAAATACTGACTTGAGAAGAGTCAGAAATTATTGCTGCAGAAAATAGGATAAAATATCCATCTCTTTTTATTAAGAATTTGTAAATCTAAGTCTGAAATCATTTATTTCTTACTTACTCATATAAGTTACATTATCTGATTAAGATTTAAAAATAAATTAAAAATAAGATTTAATAAAAAAGATGAAATACCTTGTTAAAATGCTCTGCAAATTTGAAGCCTTTCAAACAATATACCTTTGCACATTTCTCGTAAACGTATGATTACATTTCTATAAATACAATTAATTATTAAATTTTAACTCCGTCAGATGAGTTTTGGCTCTATTATATATACATATATATATATATATATATATATGATATATATATATATATATATATATATATATATATATATATATATATATATATATATATATATATATATATATATATATATATATATATATATATATATATATATATATATATATATATGTATCAATGAAAAGAAAACTCAAACTATTTTTTCTAATGGCTTTTTTTAATACTGAATTCTTTGTTTTTTTCAGATAAGAATAAATTCATAAAAATAATAGCTATGAAACAAATGCATCAGCTCAATTTATTACTGCTGGCATTTTTATTGATATCAGTAGAAATGGAAAGTAGAGCTATTGAAAATGGAAATAATAAGAAAAATGGTAAAGTATACAAATCCAAAGCAGTTACTTTCTTTTTGTGTATAATCCTTATATGTGTTTTTTAATGTAATTATATATATATGAAAGATAGACAAAAAGACGAATATTTTAATGGTACACCTTTTGCATGGATAATATTCTTTTGAATATAGAGTCTAAGTTCTTCTGAAAAGCATTTATGTCTAAAAATACCCTACACTGCATATGCAGCCTTTAATATCTTGTAAATTGAATGGAAGAGAAGACATCCAATAAATTTTCTAAAGATTAAATATCCGGCCTCTGCAATGAGCAAGGAAATGAGCATTGAAATCAGACTGTTGTTGAATGAATCCATTTTTGACATTTCTAGCACAATGTATTTTTGCATTATTGTTCATAAAGTACCTGCACCGTCAGAGTGAAAATGATATTTTTCCATGGCAGCCGTTTGTTCACCCACGTGGAATTCCTGAGTATTCGTTTCATAGGATCAAAACTGGGTCCATATTATGATACCCTCACCCTACCCTTCCCCAGTATGAGTAAAAAAAGATTCATGGCTTCATGGATTTTCGTTTAATTTGATATTTTCCCTCAATGGAAAATAAGGTGTAGCGTGATTTCTCCGACCACATTACCCATTTTTAATTCTTACACATACAGTTTCTTCTTTCCCAACAGCACTGCAAACGAATTTTGCATTTCACTCAAAAGAAAGGGTGATTTTCTCAGAGGCAACAAACTATGCATTCCTATCCTCTGTAAATCTCTCTGCCTAGTTCCAGCTGTAATCTGTTGGGAAGATCCTTGGTTAAAGATTTTTGTGCAATGTAGATTCTTTTGGAGCATAGTGCATACTCTTATTTGTCCTACAATTCATCAGAAACTACAAAGATTATAGAAAATAGTTTAAACCACAATTAGGTCTTCTGAGTAAGAAATGTGAGATCTGATTCCAATTTTTGGACAGCTATGATAGGACGGCTTTTGACAACTGAAGGATATTTGCTGTCTTTAAAGTTAAATCCGCTGTTAAACAGGCTAAAAATAAGCTCTTTTTTCAAATAATGAAAACTGTTGTTTTTCACAAATTAAAGTATGAAAGACAACAGATTATTTCACAGTAAATCACACTGTCACTCTACTAATACTAACCTTCTAAAGGTCTACAACCCCCATCATAAAAAATTTGCATGCTTTTACCTTGAAACATTGGATATATTGTCAGTAAGTATATATTATATACACGTATAATCGCTTATGTCATTAATTATTCCAAGCGGTAATTAACAAATAACTCTAAATTTACATTTTTTAAATATTATTTTAAAGAGTATCATATGAATTTCTCTGTTATAATGGTTTCTCCGGCATAAGACATTAGGAAAATGTTTACAATTTCACACATCTTAACCAATATCTTAACCTACAGCACAATTTCTAAAGCAATATTTTAAATCCATCACTATGGATTTCAAGATACACATTTTGAGTTTTATTTAGCATGTAATAGTGCTTTTGTTGATCAACATTTATCGCAACACCCATATTTACATACTCACTGTTTAAAGACTGGTTGACCAAAATATTTATTTCAACACTTCCAAAAATTAATAAGAATTTTATATCAATACGAAGATATTTTAACATTATTATATTAATATTTTAATAAAATTTTCACAGAAATTTATTTGAAATTAAATGTTTATTCAGTTCAATATTGTTATTTAAATTTTCTACAGCAGAAATAAATGTTTAATAAATACACAATAATTTTTTCCATTTTGGGACCCTTTCAATGCAACCTATTTTTAATAATTGGAATATTCAGAAAAAAAGGATTAAAATAATTTATTCACTGACTTCAAATGGACCAATTTTAAATGCAATGGACAGAAGACTTGTGGTTAGCCGAAAGGAATTCTTTGATAGCATGGTTTAACAATGTCTACAGCGAGGACTAGATAAATATTGATTCAGAACTAATCGGGAAATAACTTAAAATTATTTATTACTCTCAAAAGTGTATTTCCTCAAATATTTACTTGTACACACATGTCTAATTAATTGAAATATAAAATGTAGTAAAATTTCTTTACATCATTTAAGTTTTTATGGAGAAACCTAATATTTGTGTTAAGTGCGAAACTATATAACTTAAATCATTTTATTATCTCATTATGAAATAGATATTAGAGATTTTATGCAATCTTTCATCACAGTCTGAAAATTGTGTTTTTTATAAATATTAATATATATGATCACAACAATGTTGTAGTTCAACAGTTCAAGAAAATTACTATAATGTTTAAAATTGAAATTAGGAATTCTTTGTTTGAAAAATTTACATAGTAAATGAGATCATAAGAAATATTGATAGTTTTATCTTATATAACATAATATATATTTATAAAATATACAAATAATATATAAAAGCTATATTGATAGCTTTATCTTATTGATAGATCTATAGAAAATAAATTATTTTTATATGAATGGCTGATTACAATGATTTTCATCATATAATTCAAAAATTTGCTTTTTGATGAAATTATTTATTTTGTGATTCTACTGATTATAACATAATATAAACATTTAAAAATCAGTCATTTAAATTCAAAACATTATAAAGTGAAGAGTATATTAAGTTATAAAAATTATTTGGTTTCTCAACAGATTTCACAGTATATGAAAATATTAGAGCTGATGTTCCACAAGACTTAAATGGAGAACTACCAAAGTAAGTGTTGTCATGCCTAATTAAATGATATGTGTAAATTAAAATGCATAAATATATTTAGAGAAGATAATTTAAAAAAGCAATATTAAACATTATTCTCTTTTTTCAATGTGGATGAATCAGAAAATAAGCTCTGAATCATGATTCCTGATCAATGTGGAGGAATCATGATACCTGCAGCTGTAACATCTTCAAAAGACCAAATTTTTTATAACTAGTTTTAAGCCTAAATAAGAATAATATCCTAAGAGATGGGTTAAGAGCTTGCGAAAAAATATTGTCTTATTTACAATTAGTGAATTAAAGAAACTTAAAATCGTCAAATGTTTTCTGATTATGTGTATAAAACGTTCCAGATAATAGGTAAACTCACTGTCTTGCGAATAGATGAGTTAGTTTGTCTATATAAATTTATTTCTTCGTGAAATTCAAAAATAATGATATGATGGAGAGAGTGAAACCAAGATAAATTAAGCAGTACAAATGTTTAGCAAGTTAATCAAAAAAAAAGAACGATACAATGTAAAAAAGTTTTGTCAGCATTGATTTCTTCTCAAAATATTTATACGTAATTTATTGAATTACAATCATATATTTTAAATTAGGAAATGTCTTTAATAAATTTGAAAAATTCAAATTCTCTTTTGCGAAATTTCTTGTTTACATATTTTATTTATTGTAACTATCGTTTATAATGTCATATGAGTCAATTCGTGACCTAAAATAATTTATCTTATATTTATGCATGAAAGTATCCATCTCGAAAGAGAGGAATGATAGTCTCAGTTGTTATTTCGATCAATGTTCCAATCGATTTGTAGATTATATAGAAAAGAGTTCAAGTGATTTAGCCTAACTAATTGATATCGAGATGAGAACTCTGATTTATTGTGATTACGTAAATTGCAGCAATTAGAAAAAATCATTTTAATGTTTCATTACGCTACGCCCCAGCTCATATCCTCAGAGAATTATCAACGATTTTATTTTTCGATGATGAAACCTTTCAAACGCGGTTCCTAATATATTCCCTAGGTGTAACACAACATGATAAACATTCAAACAACATTATTAACATTGACGTAACATAACCCAACAAACATTCCTGAATTATAAGACACCCTAGGAAGAAGGGTTGTTGTAATTCGCTTACATTACCTAAAATAATTTTCGGCTGGAAACAAATCTTTTTCACAACACACACACACACACACTATATCTAAAGTCTATATCTAAAGTAAATATCTAAAGTCTTTCAATAATAACTGCATTATTTTCTTACCTTTAAAAATGTTGAAATTTAGTTTCATTCATTGAAAACAATATCCCTTGAAAATGATTCTCATTTTTATCCTATAATTCTTGTTTTTTGCCTGTTCAGTATGGGAATTTTGCGATTATTGCTTACCATCAAATGTAATTATTCCTCAAGAGAAATCCTGTCCAAGAGAATATAGGTTACACAATTTTAGAAGTTATCAGAAAAATCAAATCTGTGGTGTGGGTCATTCGGCTCATTAAGGTAAGGATATACATAAATCTAATGACAATCATGCTCAGTAAATTTAAATCAATATATCACTTTGTGTTAAACTACAAACATGAATAATTAAAATAACTGGTTGTACATTTACTTATTTTAAATATTTAAATTTATTTAACAATTTAAAAAAATTTATTTAAGAATCTGAAGACGATATTCTGATATATTCTATCAGAAATAACAGAATTTTTAAAATAGAATATGATATTCAAATATAAACTACCGTGGTGATATACAGTTGAGGAACAGTGTGCAAAACTGTCAACAATTCCAATTTGTAATATTCAGTTTCAATAAATTTTAGATTGATAGTCGTTTTTTAGTCACTGGAATACATTTAGTTTCACCCTTATTAACACAGAGGTTCATTTTGGCTGCTGATCGCTCAATAGCAATGAATATCTCTAAAAACATATTTTTATTTCCAAATATCAAAATGATATTTTCAGGACAACCAAGAATTTGGAAAGACATGGTAAAAATGCTTCTTATGATACTGAAACAAGAATAGCGCTGAGTTCATTCTATGTTGAAGAGAAGTCAAACATATCAGCCTTATGCTATATTTAATTGCCAAATAATATGTCAAATTTGCAAGTTTTTTTTACAAGTTTTTATTGAAGTTAATTTTTCAGTCTCACAAAAATCTCTGGGACATTCAGATCACTTAAAGATCTTAAGAGCATTTATCAACAGTAAAATTCCCAATTCAGTATTGAATATTCAAAAGAACTTAAAAAAATCATTAAAAGTTATTTTTCTTTAATTATTACATATTTTATCAATTTAACATTCTAAGATATGAAAATATATATTAATATATATAAACTTAAAATTAATAAAATATTTTGCATAAATATCCAATCCATTATTTCTATTATATTCACTTTCCTTATATTAATTAAATTATCATTTCCGGGTACAAAATTATAACCAGATAATGAAATAATTTTAAACTGTGCGGGTTTAAAACAAGAGATTAAAATTTTATTTTTTATTTATACTTATTTGTATTTTAGTCTATCTGCCTATCTTCAAAAATTTGTTCGTAAATGGATGCCTCAACGTTGCTCGATTGAATTACTAAATAAATTTCTGTTTTTATGAAGCACACAATTATTACAGCAAAAATTTAAATAATTTATTGTAACTTGACGGTTTCTAATTGCTGAGACTTCATCGCTTGAATAGGAAAAATGACCTTCTCTTTCTTTGATTTCCGGTGTGTAGTTATACAACCTCCTTCAGTTGTTATTAATATTCCAGGACCAATACTGTGAGCCTCAGATGACTAAATTGCTTGGAGTAATTCTGTGGGCTTCAAACGGCATTATAAAACAAATTTAAATACCCTTCTAAACTAGAAATATTTGAATTTAAAATTTATTGTTATGCTTGTTCATATTTAATAGATAACTAATTTTGAATGTAAAGTGACTTTCAGAATTAAATTATGGATTTAACGAAATTCAATATAGAATCTAATTTTTTCCATAAGTTCAAAAGAATGGTATAAATACTTATCAGAAATTTAACTTTAAGCAATCGAATAAAATGCTTCTTTAAGAATTTTAACATATACTCATAAAATTCTTAATTTGTGGTTTATCATAAAGGAATATTTTTCTAAATTACCAACAGAGATTACTCATTTTTTATTATTATCAAGCAGATAAAATCTATGATGAGAGTTATTATTCTTATTAAAATACTTCTTTATTCCAGGTATGTCTTCCTGATTTTAAAAAGTTATTGTGATTTCTTTAATAAAGCTTGCGCTTTAAAATGATTCAGTTAATGTTTTTTAACAATATCATTCCAAGCGTAGCTTGATAAGTAAATTGTGCTGAGAATTTCAATTTATTTAGATGAATGCAGGTGGCCGTGATCTTTCCTTGAAAAAGCAGCATAACATATTTGTATTTCAATTAACAGATTATACTCTAAAGTACAATTGCAAGACAGAAATTAGATAAATCTGGAGAAATTTTACATGAATCTCTGAATACACATCAGTAAATAAATATACACAATCTATGACCAGTAGAATAATTTAGATATTGCTTTTTACATTTATGTTAAAAGGAAATAAAAAAATTTTTTATTTAAACTTCTGATCCTGGAATAAAATAAAGAAAATTCTCATTAAAATCAAACGTTTTTATCTTCCATATGCTAAATTTAAGCCTGAAGAAAAGAAAATTTAATAGTCTAACCACTTATTAACTTAATTCACTTTTAATCTCCTACTAATCCTTTATCAATGATGTCTTATAATGTGAAACTTCGGTATAGTTTAAGTGAATATTTTCTAATTATTCAAAATATTTTTCATGCGGAAATTTATTGTTTATTTTTAGTCTGCTCTTACAAAATATGAAATTTTTAATCAAAATTTAACATAAAATGGAAAATTTGTAACAAAAAATATCATTTCCTGTTTGTTTAATTTACGAAAAGTTTACCTTTTAAATGCTTGACTCCCCAAAAAATATAAGCAATATATTCAATAACCAAAAAAAAAAAAGAAATTTGCTATTTAAATAAATAAAATTATATATTGATATTCTAACATATCCGTTAACAAAAATGTAATCCATTGGTAATACATTGATGCAAAACATTCGTTAACGAAAATGTAATCCAAAAATACATTGAAAAAAGGATTGATGGCATTTTTAGAATATAGAGAATTTAACGGCTAAAGCCTTGAATAAAATGAAATGAAACATTTTTTGAAAAGTCAATTAATTGTAGCATGGTAATTATTGCGGAGAATATTTTTTTAATAAGTAAAGAAAAAAGTAAAGAATAAAAAGCTAAACAAGAATCATTCAAGGTAAGAGGCTAAATATCACGTTTTCAACAACAAATTCAATTCGGAAGGTAACCCAGAGCTTAAATCTAAAATTTTATCCTCAAAGTTTAATATATGCTTATAGTAAATGATGAACCCTGAAATTCGGTCTATTTTTTGTAAACTTTAGCTCTTTGAATTTTGTCTGGCAATTGGGAATTTAAAAAAGTTAAATTTACATATATGGAACTAGAAACTTTCAGCAAAATTAAGACTTTATAGTTAAAAAAGTTCAGACTAACAAAAAGTATTATGCATATTAAAATTAATGTTTTTATCCATCTTCAATTTTGATTTGCTCTCCCAGTTCAAGTTAATATACCTCTTTACACCCAGGCTACAAAATATGTGCTGTAGTTTACAAAAGAAAAACAGGATATATCTACATAAATGGCCAAAATATGAACATAAATTTTACACCTAATAAATGTATAGTTTAGTGCCAAAGCCATTTTGCAATTTACAAATATTTTTTTAACTTTTTCTGAACTTTATTCTCAAATAACCTATTATCCATAACTTACTTAATACATGCATAATATTAAATGTATTTTTATGTTAAAACACTTTGAAAACTTTCAAATAGACTTATAACAAATAAAAGAATATCTAAAGAAAATTGAATGTTAAATATATTATATATTTAATTTAGAGTTGAACCTCTATTAATGTTCACGTATAAATGGAAAAGTATATTACATACACGTAGATAAAGCAGCAGTGAATTCATAAATAGAAAAAAGAGGTTACTTCAAACCTACCAATTTTAATTTATTTAATTAAATTTGAAGTAATGTTTTATGCTGTAATCATTAAAATCTTGTGAAGTTTTTTTTCAATCAAAAATAAAGTAAAATTGATGAATACAGATTTTATTACATCGTCCTTTAAACCACAAGCAGAAAAAAAAATATTTTCTACTCTTCAATATTGACATAAAAAAATTTTTTATAGCAAAACATTATGAATTAATTAATATTCCCTATAACTCTTGTATTTAAGGTTTATACAAGTAGTAACACTTTTTTTAATCTACAAAACGTATTGCATTCACGATGAAATTTAACAAATAAGGGATATGTACTTTTTGCTAGAAAAAAATCTCAGCAATATTCTTTAATCTTTACATATAGATGTGTAAGCAAAAATTCTAAGCCAAAGTTTTAATGCACTATAATAACTAATTTTAAACTTGGGGTCTTTTACGAGTAAAATATTAATTATTGAATTTAAAATAAAAATACATAGCAGCAAGAAATGTGTCCTTAATTTTAATTTGACTCTTTTATAGTATCCCTACATTCTGAAGATGTGTGGGTGTTCTCATTTTACACATACAGAATGGAGAAATTCCACTGAATAGATAGCAATGTTGACAAATTGTGAATAATAATTGCTTATCGTGAAACTAGAGGCTGAAATATTGGCTTGAGGAGAGTTGGTATTTATTGCTGCAGAATGTAGGAAAAAATATCTGTCTCCTTTTATTAAGAATGTTATGGGATACTTCTAAAACTTCTACTTCACTCCTGTTGTTTCCAGTTCCAAAATTAAAATTAGTAACATTAGCGTAGTTGTCTACATTTACGGCTGTAGAATACGTAAGTCATACTGGCCGAAACTATGAAGCCCACACCAACAAGTAGAAAATTAAGGAAAAATTTCATTAGATTTTTTTCTATACAACAAAAATATTCTGTTATTTTAAATAGATTTTTTTTAATACAATAGTATTTTATAATTGTTCTGTTCTTAACATTCTAATACCAAGGATACTTTTTCTTTGTTTACAAAAGTGAAATCGTCATACAGCACCCTTAATATGTTCTTGTTATTCCAGTATCAATACCATACCTTCTGATGGATAGATAATTAAATGGCTTAAGGCAATTATGTTAGCTTTAGAATACATTATAAAGCAAATTATAATCTACCCTTCCGAATTGGTAATATTTGGCTTTACAATATGATACAATGTTTACTCATGTTGAAGAAATAACAAATTTTGAATATGGTATAACATTCAGAAATAGATTATACATTTAAAAAGTTTCTTTGCTTCATTTAATTGCCTTCTTAACATAAGCTCAAAAGAATGACGTAATAGTCAAAAGCATGATTTATAAATCTGAAATTTAACTAACTTTAAACTCAACATGCAAAAATTTTAATTCATAGTTTATCTATTCAATTTTAGTTTCTAAATTAGAAATTGATATTACTTAAATACTATTAAGTCTATTTTGACAGTCTTTATGTTTATTAATGAAAGACGATACAAAAATGTTCAGATTATGGAAATTAAATTCAGTATATTTATTTAAACTAGTAATTTTATTAAAAAGAATTTCAAATTTGCATCGCACATTAAAAGTAATATATTTTTAAATACTGGAGATTTACAGATATTAATCAAATTCTTCGCTTACATTACCTAGAATAATTTTTCGGCTGGAAACAAATCTTTTTCAAAAGTACGTAAATATCTGAAGTCTTTCAAAAATAACTGCATTATTTTCCTACCTTTAAAATGTTGAAATTTAGTTTCATTCATTGAAAACAATATCCCTTGAAAATGATTCTCAGTTTTATCATATAATTCTTGTTTTTTGCCTGTTCAATGCGGGAATTTTGCGATTATTGCTTACCATCAAATGTAATTATTCCTCTCGCTTCTTCTTCGCTCATCTTTCATAACACCATACAACATATATTAATCAAGAGAAATCCTGTCCAAGAGAATATAGGTTACACAATTTTAGAAGTTATCAGAAAAATCAAATCTGTGGTGTAGATCATTCGGCTCATTAAGATAAGGAAATGCATAAATCTAATGAAGAGTCATGCTCAGCAAATTTAAATCAATATATCACTTTGTGTTAAACTACAGACATGAATAATTAAAACAACTGATTGTACATTTACATATTTTAAATATTTAAATTTATTTAGCAATATAAAAAATTTATTTAAGAATCTGAAGACGATATTCTGATATATTCTATCAGAAATAACAGAATTTTTAAAATAGAATATGATATTCAAATATAAGCTACCGTGGTGATTCACAGTTGAGGAAAAGTATGTAAAACTGTCAACAATTGCAATTTGTAATATACAATTTCAATAAATTTTAGATTGATAGTCGTTTTGGCCACTGGAATATATTTAGTTTTGCCCTCATTAACACAGAGATTCATTTTGGCTGCTGATAGCTCAATGGCTATGAATATCTTTAATAACATAATTTTTATTCCAATAATTAAAACAATATTTTGAGATATGCAAGAATTGAACACATATGATAAAACTTGATCTTAAGTTATTAATACCAGCATCGCAAATAGTCCATTCTAAGACCAAGTTGAACAGAAATCAAATATCTCAGGCGTACGCTTTATCTAATTTCCGAATAATCTATCAAATTTGCTGGTAATTTTAAACAATAAGTTTTTATTGTGAAGTTAATTATATTATAAGTCTGACTAAAATATCTAGAGCATTCGGTTCTCTTAAAGCTGTTAAGAATATTTTTACACAATAAAATTCCCAATTTAGTTTTGACTATTCAAAAGAACTAAGTAAATTAAGAAATAAAAATAAAATGAATCAAAATAAATAAAAAGAATAATGCTGTTGAAAAATGTACATGTGTGATCACATACTTTATTTGAAAATAATCGTATGACATTTAAATGAATGAAAAAGACACTTCTAAAATTAGTAAATAAATAATAATTAAAGGAGTTTTTTAAAAATAAAACATATTTACACTTTCATTTACAAAAGCAATAAATTGTAGTCAAACAAATTAACATTTAACACACAATATTTTCCGTTTTTTTTTTTTTTTTTTTTTTTTGTATCACTTTTCGTTGACTTAAAACGAAAATTACTTAAAGATCCTTAATTTGACACTAATACCTTATAAAAATACACTCATGTCCATAAATTAAGAATAACTCAGAATCGCACAGAAATTGAACTCTAAAATAAAAATCTCATTTGTAGAATTATCACATACATCTTAAAGAATAATATGCAAATTACAAGAAAATTATTTCATAAATTTAGTCATAAATTAACAAATTGTAAGAATTTTTCATAAATTAGCAAATTACAATATGGCGCCGATAGTACGTCACAATGACAACAGTGTAAGAAAAGGGTATATAAGGAATGGATGCAAAGAATTAAAATTGTGTGGAATGAGGACGTAACCAGCTAGAAATATTAGAGGAACTTGGACTCGACCAGAGTGTCGTCTCCGGATTTGGGCAACGTTTCCAAGATGATGGTAATGTGAGTAGACGTTACAGCACATCTCGCCCCAGAGTTACAACACAGAATGAAACCGGTATTTGGCAGTTACTGCGAAAAGAAACAGATGGATCACAGCATCAGACCCGTTACCACCAAGAGAACTTCATTAAACGTCACCGTTCTTTTGGAGCAGGATTGCTCGTTTGAGGAGAAATTATTCTGGGTTTCAGAACCAACCTGCATGTTCAGAATGTAACCATGACAGACCATATCTATCGGGATGTCATTCTGGAACAACATGTACGTTGTTTCGGGGCACCATGGGTGCAGAATTTCTGTTTATGGATAACAAGGCCATCCTCACCGTTCAAACATTGTAGACGAATTCCGTATATCGGAGAAACCTACCATTGTGGACTGGCCAGCACACCAAACTGACTTGGATCTAATAGAGAATATGTAAGATATGCTTGGCTGATGAATTGCAACCCGTCAAGCCCCCCCCAGCAGATCTGCCGGAACTTAAGACAGCATTGCTTGATAAGTGGTGTAATATTCTCCAAGATCTAATTGACACTTTAATACTCAGCATGCCTCGGTTTTGTACGGCATGTAATGCATCGTCTGAGAGGGGCATACTATGTATTAACTATCATACCAACCATATTATATTGGTTTTTGTAAATAGGTTCCTTTTTGAAATTTAATCCAGGAAGTGAAAATCGCCATTTTTATTAATGATGTCAAACATAGCATCTTTTTTGCTCTTTACCTTTTGTTTAATAAATAGACTTTACAAATAAGTCACATTAGTTTTACTTCTGTCTCTTTCTTTTCAATATCATTAATTTATGGACACGAGTGTATATGTGACAATAAAATGCTATTATACATTGTAAACTTTCTATTTCACTTGCTTTATTTTCATTACCAAAATTAATAATAGTAACACTTGAGTAGATGTGTTGTCTGATCGTTCTGGTTTCTATCGGCATGTTACAATTAATTAATTAGATCATGTCTAAGGATCACATTCTAACTTATATGAAACTTTCTAAGGAAGACTTAACATCCAATTCTCTGCCTGTTATAAGTTTTTCGAAGAACAACAATTTTGTAGAGTTGACCTGTATAAGTCAGATTTTTCTAGTATAAGCAACAACAAATCATACTTGAAACTGCCCAAGTTTATAATTTTAAGATTTATAGAGTCAAATTTAAAAAAAAAACATTTCACTGGATTTCTGATACAGCAAAAAAATGTAAATTTAAGTATTATAGAAGGTAATTGCTGTGAATTTATCATTTTAACATAAAAGACAATCTGTTCTTTCTAGTTGTGGGACCATACAACAACCTGCTGTTGTTGTTGTGATTCCAGAACAAGTTCCTTGAACTTAAATGGCTAAATCAGCTAGTATTGAGCAAATATTTGTCGGTTCCAAATGACATTTAAAAAATTTTAATATTACACATCTAAATTGAAATTATTTGATTTTAAAATCTAATATAATGCTTGCTCATTTTTAAGAAATAAGTAATTTTGAATGTGAAATAGTGTTCAGAAATAAATTATGGATTTAAGTACTTTTTAAATGCATAACTTAATTTCTTTAATTTTATAACCTAAAAAAATTATATTTAGCTTTTATTTAATCTCAAAATTTATATTTAGCTTGCAATTCAAATGAAAACAAAATCTTCCCATGAACTTTATTTTCATTATATAATAATCTTAATTCAAGCTTAATAGTTTAATTTTATTTAATATATTTATAACATATACATATGTATAGGTTACACAATTTTAAAAATTAACTCGAGAATAAAATCTGTGGTATATATGGTTTTGCTCATTAATAACATCCATAAATGTAATGACATTCATACTCAGAAAATTTAAATCAATATATCACTTTGTATTAAACTGCGAAAATGATTAACTAAAAAAACTGATTGTAAATATACATTTTTTAAATATTGAATTTTATTTAAAAATAAAAAATAATCCATTTAATAAATATGAAGACTTTATTCTGTTATATTATATTAGAAATAACAGAAATTCAAAATTTCTTAAATAGAATATGATTTTCCATCTTATTTTTCTTTTATATTATGCGAATTATTTTTCTTTAACTATTACATATTTTAACAAATTAACGTTTTAACATATGAAAACATATAATAATATATATAAATTTAAAATTAATAAAACATTTTGTGTACATAAGTATCCAATCCATTATTTGTATTATATTCCATTTCTAATATTGATTAAATTATTCTTTCTAGGCACAAAATTATAATCTGATTATGAAATACTTTTAAACTGTGTTCATTTAAAATGGGCAATTAAAATTTCATTTTTTATTTATATTTATTTGTATTTTAGTCTTTCTGCCATTATTCGAAAATTTGTTCGTAAATTGTTGCCTCTACTTAGCTCGATTAAATTACTAAATACATTATTGTTTCTATGGAGTACCCAATTATTACAGCAAAAATTTATATAATTTCTCGTTACTTTACAGTTTATATATAATTGCTGAGACTTCATCACTTAAATATAAAAAATGACCTTTTCTTTTTCTTTGATTACAGGTGTATAATCCTACAACCTCCTCCATTTAGTGTTATTATTCCAGGAGCAATACTGTCACTTTTACGAGGCTAAATAGCCTTGAGTAATTCTGTAGGCTTAAAACGGCATTATAACACCAATTTAAATACCTTTCTAAACAAGAAATATGTGAAATTAAAATTTAGTGTTATGCTTGTTCATATTTAAGAATTTTGAATGTAAAGTGACTTTCAGAAATAAATTAAGGATTTAAGGAATTTCAATGTAGAATCTAATTGCTTCCATAAGTTCAGAAGGATAGCATGATTACTTACCTCATATTTAACTTCAAGCAATCGAATGAAAAAATGCTTCTTAAAGAATTTTAACATCTACACACATAATTCTTAATTCATGGTTTATCATAAAGTAATTAGTTTTCTAAATTAGCAATAAAGATTACTCATTTTAAGATATAATCAAGCAGATAAAATCTAAGATGATGGTTATGATTCTTATTAATTTAAGGAAATGAAAAAGTATTTTAACTGTAAATTTATGTCCATATGGCTTTATACTAAGCTTTAAAAAAATTTCAAATTCTGTTGTGATTTATATAATACTTTAAATACTAAGGGCTTACAAATATTAATCTAGGTATATTAAAAATTAGTGCTCATACTTTGTTGTAAAAAGATGATAAAATTGCTCAAGAATATATTATGGAATCAATTATATGTGTGTATTATAGAATCCTAATATTATGTATTTTTTAATCCAAAAAAGATTAAGTTGAATTTTTGTGAAATTGTGACAAAAATTTGTAACTCTTATTTGTTTGATTAATTTACAAAAAACTTATATTTTAAATACCTTACTGCCAAAAAATATAAGCAAAAAATGCAATAACTAAAAACAGAGAGACAAAAATTTTCTATTTAAATAAGTAAAATTATATATTGATCTTCTAAAATATCCATTAACAAATATTTTATCCATTGGTAATACATTGATCTAAAATATTCGTTAATAAAATTGTAACCCAAGGGAATACATTGAAAAATATGATTGATGGCATTTTAGAATGTAGAGAATTTAACCACTAAAACCTTAAATAAAATGAAATGAAACTTTGAGGAAGAAGCATTTTTTAAAATGTCAGTTAATTAAAACATGATAACTGTTACAGAGAACATTTTTATTTAATAAGTAAAGAAGTATATGTTAAACATGAAAGATTTTGGGTAAGAGGCTAAATATCATGTTTTGAACAAGAATACATTTGGAGGATAACCCACTTAACAAATTAAAAATTAATGCATCCTCAAAGTTAAATTTATAGTACAATATAATACAAATTTATAATCCGATTTTTTATACAAACTATTGCATTTAATGGCCTTTTTTAATATTCATTTCTTTGCTTTTTGCAGACAAGAATACATTTAAAAAATTAGAGCTATAAAAGCAATGCATCCCCTAAATTTATTACTGCTGACCATTTTATTTACCTCGGTAGGAATAGACAGTAGAGCTATTGAAAATAAAAATAATAAGAAAAATAATAAAGTATACAAATTCAAAGCAGATGCTTTCTTCTGGTGTATAATCCATCTATTAAGTGTTTTACTTAATGATAATATATATGTATAACAATCCAGGGGGCCGTGATCTATCCTTGAAAAAGCAGCATAATATATTTGCATTTCAAATTACAGATTATACTCTAATGTTCATATGCAAGACAGAAATTAGATAAAGCTGGAAAAATTTAACACGAATCTCTTTTAATACACATCAGTAAAAATCTCTCTCTAAAGTATCTCTAAAAACTTATTTTTATTTCCAATAATCAAAACGATATTTTCAGGATAAGCAAGAATTTGGACAGACATGGTAAAAATAATTCTTATGATACTAAAACAAGAATAGCGAAGAGTTCATTCTAAAACCGAGTTGAAGAGAAGTCAAACATATCAGCCGTACGCTATATTTGATTTCCAAATAATATGTCAAATTTGCAGGTTTTTTATACAAGAAGTTTTATTGAAGTTAATTTTTTCAGTCTCACAAAAATCTCTGGGACATTCAGACCACTTAAAGATCTTAAGATCATTTTTCAACAGTAAAATTCCCAATTCAGTATTGAATATTCAAAAGAACTTAAAAAATCATTAAAAGTTATTTTTCTTTAATTATTACATATTTTATCAATTTAACGTTCTAAGATATGAAAATATATATTAATGTATATGAACTTAAAACTAATAAAACATTTTGCATAAATATCCAATCCATTATTTCTATTATATTCACTGTTCTAATATTGATTAAATTATCATTTCGGGTACAAAATTGTAACCAGATAATGAAATAATTTTAAACTGTGTGGCTTTAAAACAAGCGATTAAAATTTTATTTTTTATTTATATTTATTTGTATTTTAGTCTATCTGCCTATCTTCGAAAATTTGTTCGTAAATGGATGCCTTTACGTTGTTCCATTGAATTACTAAATAAACTTCTGTTTTCATGAAGCACACAATTATTACAGCAAAAATTTCAATAATTTCTTGTAACTTGACAGTTTCTAATTACTAAGATTTCATCGCTTGAATATCAAAAATGACCTTCTCTTTCTTTGATTTCAGGTGTGTAGTTATACAACTTCCTTCAGTTGTTATTATTATTCCAGGACCAATACTGTGAGCCTCAGATGACTAAATTGCTTGGAGTAATTCAGTCAGCTTCAAATGGCGTTATAACACAAATTTAAATACCATTCTAATCAGGAAATATATGAAATTAAAATTTATTGTTATGCTTGTGTTCATATTTAATAAATAACTAATTTTTAATATAAAGTGACTTTCAGAAATAAATTATGGATTTAACGAATTACAATTTATAATCTAATTTCTTCCATAAGTTCAAAAGAATGGTATGAATACTTATATGAAATTTAACTTTAAGCAATCGAATAAAATGCTTCTTTAAGAATTTTAACATATACACATAAAATTCTTAATTTATGGTTTACATAAAGGAATGTTTTTCTAAATTACCAACAGAGATTACTCATTTTTTATTATTATCAAGCAAATAAGATCTAAGATGAGAGTTATTATTCTTATTAAAGTACATCTTTATTTCAGGTAAGTATTCTTGATTTTATTAAGCAATGGTGATTTCTTTAACAAAGCTTGCGTTTTAAAATGATTCAGTTAATGTTTTTAACGATATCATTCCAAGCGTAGCTTGATAAGTAAATTGTGCTGAGAATTTCAATTTTCTTAGATGAATCCAGGGGGCCATGATCTATCCTTGAAAAAGCAGCATAACATAATTGTATTTCAAATTACAGATTATACTCTAATGAACATTTGTAAGACAGAAATTAGATAAAGCTGGATAAATTTTACATAAATCTCTTTGAATACACATCAGTAAAAATATAAACATATTCTATGACTAATAAATAATTTAGGTATTGCTTCTTACATTTTTGTTAAAAGGAAATAAAAAAAAACTTTATTTAAACTTCTGATCCTGGAACAAAATAAAGAAAATTCTCATTAAAGTTCATATAAAGTTCTCATAAAGATAATTTAATAGTCTAACCACTTATTAACTTAATTTACTTTTAATCTCATACTAATCCTTTATTAATGATTTCTTATCATGTGAGACTTCCGTATAGTTTAAATGAAAATTTTCTAAATATGCAAAATATTTTTATGCGGTCATTTAATATTTATTTTTACTTTGCTCTTACAAAATATGAAATTTTTAATTAAAATTTGACATAAAATGGAAAATTTGTAAGAAAAAATATCACCTCCTATTTGTTTCATTTACGAAAAATTTTTTAAAAGCTTTACTGTTCAAAAATTATAAACAATATATTCAATGAAAAAAAGAAAATTGCTATTTAAACAAATAAAATTATATATTGATATTCTAACATATCCGTTAACAAAAATGTAATCCATTAGTAATACATTGATCTAAAATATTCGTTAACGAAAATGTAACACAAAAATACATTGAAAAAAGGATTGATGGCATTTTAGAATTTAGAGAATTTAACCGCTAAAGCCTTAAATAAAATGAAATAAAACTTTAAGAAACAAACATTTCTTGAAAAGTCAATTAATTGTAGCATGGTTATTATTGGGGAGAATATTTTTATTTTATAAGTAAAGAATAAAAAACGAAACAAGAAACATTCAAGGTAAGAGGCTAAATATCATGTTTTCAACAACAAAATTAATTTGGAAGGTAACCCAGAGTACAAATCTAAAATTGTATCCTCAAAGTTCAATATATGCTTATAAAAATGATAAATCCTTAAAACAGGTATATTTTTGTAACCTTTAATTCTTTGTATATTGCCTGGCCATTGGAAATTTTAAAAAAGTTAAATTTACATATATGGAACTAGAAACTTTCAGAAAAATGTTAAGACTTTATAGTTTAAAAATTTCATATTAACAAAAAGTATAATGCATATTAAAATTAATGTTATTATCCATGTACAATTTTGATTTGTCTTCCCAGTCCAAATTAATATAACTTTTTACACCCAGGCTACAAAATATGTGTTGTTGCGTAAAAAAGAAAAACTGGATATTTCTATATAAATGGCCAAAAGATGAACATAAAATTTACATGTAATAAATATAATTTTATTATAGTTTAGTGCCAAAGCCATTTTGCAATTGGCAAATATTGTTTTAATCTTTTCTGAACTTTATTCTTAAGTAACCTATTACAGATAGCTTATTTAATACATTTATAATATACAAAATATTTTTATGTTAATGACACTTTAAAATCTGTCAAGGTTTGGTTTGTTTGTCGCTCAACGGTCATGTTTTGCACACGAGGGTTAATTAGACCGGGACTTACGGTTTAAAGTGGAATCCGAACCACTACAAACATCTATGCCCAAAGTGGGATTCGAACCCACGAACTGTTGAACCGAAGGCAAGAGCGCTAACCATTCGTCTACCAGATCGGCGTTAAAATCTGTCAAAAATCGTATAAAAAATATTAAATAAGTACCAAAGGAAAATTTAACGTTAAGCAGTTCAGTTAGTGTTGGACTTCTCATAAAGTGCACGTATAAACGGAAAAGTATAATCCACTCATACAGGTAAGTCATAAAGGAAATCATAAATAGAAAAGAGAGGTTATTTGAACCTATCAATAATTAATTTAATTAAATTTGAAGAAATGTTTTATGCTGTATTTATTTAAATTTTGTGCAGTTTTTTTTCAATCTAAAATAACATAAAAAAATTGATGATTACAGATACTTATTGCATCTTACTTTTAAACCAGAATCAGAAGAAATAAAAATAGTTTCTACTCTTGAATATTGATATAAAAAAAATTTTATAGCAAAATAATTGTTAAATAATTATAAAGTGTCATTACTTGTTTGAGCAATAAATATGAGGGTTAAAAAAAATAATTGTTAAATAATTATTATTTTTAACCCTCATATTTATTGCTCAAACAAGTAATGACACTTTTTTAAAACTATATAACGATTTGCATTCACGATGAAATTTCACAAAGAAAGGATACGTACTTTTTGCTAGAAAAGATTGTCAGCATTATCCATTTACCTTTACTTTTGGATGTCTGAAAAAAGCTTCTAAGCCAAAGTTTTAATGTTCTTTAATATTTAATCTTAACTTTGGTGTCATTTACTTTTGCGAGAAAAATATTTTCATTGAATATAAAACTAAAATACAAAGGTGTCAGAAATATTTCTTTAATTAATTTGAATATTTTATCATATCCTTATATTTAGAAGACGTGTTGGTGTTCTCATAATGAATCCATAAATAGATAAAATTCCCTTGATTGGATAGTAATGTTGAAAAAAAGTGAATAATAACACATTATCTCGAAACAAGAAGCCTGAAACACTGACTTGAGAAGAGCCAGAAATTATTGCTGCAGAAAGTAGGAAAAATATCCATCGAATTTTATTAAGAATTTGTGAAACTAAGTCGGAAATCATTTATTTCTCACTTTTTCATATAATTTTATTATTTGAATAAAACTTAAAAATAACTATGAAATCAATAGTTAAAATGCTCTGCCAATTCGAAACCTTGCACATTTCTCGTAAACCTATGATTACACTTCTATAAATACTATTAATAATTTTTAAGCTCTGCCAGATGAGTTGTGGCTCTATTTCATGAATATATATATATCAATGAAAAGAAAACACAAACTATTACATCCAATGACTTTTTTCAATACTGATTGGTTTGCTTTTTCAGATAATATGAAATTCACAAAAATAATGGGTACAAAAGCAATGCATCGTCTAAGCTTATTACTGCTGACCATTTTATTGACCTCAGTAGGAATGGAGAGTAGAGCTATTGAAAATGGAAATAATAAGGAAAATGGTAATGTATAAAAATCCAAAGCAGTTACTTTCTTCATATGTATAATCTTTTATTAAGTGTTTTATTTAATATTATTAACTATATAACAGAGATAGACTAATATTTCAATGGACCACCTTTCGCATGAATAACATTCATTTGAATATTGCGTCTACGTGCTTCTGGAATACATTTATGTAATTCTCTGTACCTGTTTCGAGCTGTTATCTGTTAGGAAGAAGCTTGGATAAAGATTTTTGTGCACAGTAGATTCTTTTGGAGCATAGTACATACTTTATTAGGTCTTACAATTCATCAGAAACGACGCATATCATAGAAAATAGCTGAAGCCACAATTAGGTCTTCAAGGCAAGAAATGTGAGATCTGTTTCTAATTTTTGAATAGCTATGATACGACTGCTTTAAAAAAAAGAATTTTTGAATAACTATCATATGACTGCTTTTGAAAAATCAAAGAGATTTGCTGTCTTTAAAGTTAAGTCTGCTGTTAAACAGGCTAAACAATAAGTTCTTTTTTCAAATTATAAAAAATGTTTTATCCACAAATTAAAGTATGAACGACTACAGATTGTTTATTAGTAAATTACACTCTTACACTACAAATACTAACATTAAAAGTTTTCATCCCACATCATAAAAAATTGCACCCTTTTCCCTCGAAGCTTTGTATATATTGTAAGTAACTATATATTATATACACCTACAATCTTATATGTCATTTACTATTTTACGCAGTAATTAAAAAATAACTCTAAGTTTACATTCTTTAAATATTTTAAGAAATGTATTATTTTCTCTGTCACATCCATTTTTAGGCACAAGAGATTAAGAACATGTTTACAATTTCACACATCTTAACCAAAATTTCACAGAATAATTTCTAAAGTATTATTTTAAATCCATCACTATGGATTTCATGGTCCACACTTTTAGTTTTAGTTAGCATAGAACAGTGCTTTCGTTGATTAAAATTTATCGCAACACCCACATTTACATACTCTCGGTTTAAATATTGGTTGACCAAAAGGAATTATTTAAACATTTCCAAAATTTATTAAGAATCTTATACCCCAGTTCGAAGATATTTTAACATTATTACATTAATATTTTAATAAAATCTCACAAGGAATTTATTTTAAGTTAAATGTTTATTCATTTCAATATTGTATACTCAATTTTTTTAAAGCCGAAATAAATGTTTGTATTTTATACAATAATATTTTCTATTTTGGAGCCCTTTTCATGCAATTAATTTTTTTAATTGAAAATTATTTATTCACTGATTTCAAATACACCAATTTTATATGCAATGGATGGAAAAGTTGTGGTTAGCCGAAAGCAATTCTTCGATAGAATGGTTTAATAATGTCTACAGCAAGGACTAGATAAATATTGATTAAGATTAAGGGAGAAATAACTTAAAATTGTATATTACTCTCAAAAGTGTATTTCCCCAAATATTTACTTGTACATACATGCCTAATTAATTTAAATATAATGTAGTAATATTTTTTACATCATATAAGTTTTTATGGAAAAATTTATTTTTTGTTTAAGTGTCAAACAATATATAGCTTAAATCATTTTATTATCTCATTATAAAATAGATTTCAGAGATTTTATGCAATCTTTCCTCACAGTCTGAAAATTGTAATTATTATAAATAATATTAAATGTTATCACAATAATATTGTAATTCAAAAGTTCAAGGAAATTACTATAGTGTTTAAAGTTGAAATTAAGAACACTTTGTTTGAAGAATTATATATATATATATATATATATATATATATATATATATATATATATATATATATATATATATGTGTGTGTACGTGTATGTATCTATATGTGTGTATGTATATATAATAATATATAAATTTTATATAAAAGCAATATTAAGAGTTTTATCTTATCGATAAATCTATAGAGAAGAATTCTAGCTGCTAATCGCTGCTTATATGGATTGAGAACTTACATAAAATCGAAACTGATCAAAAGATTAACAAAAATCACGCGATACAAAACCATCATAATACTTGTTCCCTCTTATGGATACGAAACCTAGACTCCAACAAATGCCCAGTCAAATGAAATTGTAATATTTGAATGAAAAGTACTAAGAAAGATTTGTGGTGCTGCAAATGAAAATTGAGTTTGGAGCACAGATACAATTTCGAGCTCTATAGACTTTTTAAGGAAGCTGACATCATCAATTATATTAAAATATGTCGCTATAAATTTGCGGGCCATATCAATAAGAATGACCCCTCATCTTTGATTGCAAGAACTTTTAATTATAGGCCCATTGCAAACAGATCTAGGGGTCGACCCAAACTTAGATGGACTGATTGTGTAGAGGAGGACTTTAGAGTGCTGAAAGTAACAATATGGAGAACTGTCACCTCCCGGACAAGACAATGGAGGAGTGTTCTGAGGAAAGCCTTGGCGCACCCCGGGCTGTCATGCTGAAAAAGAAGATCTATAGAACATAAATTATTTTCTATGAATAGCTGATTAAAATAATTTTCATCATTTAATTTAAAAAATTGCATTTTGAGGAAATTATTTAATTCGTGACTCTACTGATAATAGCAGAATATATACATTTAAAAATTTTCAGTTAAATGCAAAAAATTAAAGGACAAAAATTTATAAAAATTCATTTGTTTCTCAACAGATTTCACAGTATGTGAAAATATTGGAGCTGATGTTCCACAACACTTGAATGGAGAACCACCAAAGTAAGTGTTGTCATGCCTAATTAAATGATATGTGTAACTAAAAATATATATTTTTCGAAGATAATTTAGAAAAGTGATATTAAACATTATTCTTTGTTTTCAATATGTATGAATCAGAAAATAAGCTCTGAAACATGATTCAATGATCAATGTGGATGAATCATGTTTCCTGCAATTGTATCATCTTCAAAAGACAAAACTTTTATAAAAAGTTTTAAGCATAAATAAGACTATATCTTTAAAATGTTTTAAGAGCTTGAGAAAAAATATTGTCTTACTTACATTTAGTGAATTAAAGAAACTTAAAATCGTCAAAAAAGTTTAATGATTATGTGTATAAAACGTTCCAGAGAATAGGTAACTCGCTGTCTTAGGAATAGATGAGTTACTTTGTCAATAAAAATTTATTTCTTCGTGAAAATCGAGAATAATGACATGACGGAAGGACTGAAACCAAGTAAGGAGTGATAATAATTAGCAAGTTAATCAAAAGAAAAGAGAGATACAATGTAAATAATGTTTTGTCAGCATTTATTTCTTCTCAAAATATTAATATCTGATTTATTGATATTATAAACATATCATTTAAAATACAAAATATCTTAAATAAATTTGGAAAATTCACATTATGTTTTTCAGTCTTCAAATAAGTAATAGTTCCTAAGCCAAATACAGAGAACATGAAGAGGAGATACTAATTAAAAGTGTATTTCATTCAATTTTCCAATCATTGCAAAAAATTTGAAAAATAGAGTATTATTTTAAAAATACAAATCTTTTCTCCATTACTGGGGTCTTTTGGGTCATTTCTTATGCATTTTAAGGACATATATAATGGCATAGAGGTTTTGATATTGAGGGTTCTCTCAGGGTAATCAATGTTTAAAATAATTAGAGATTTCAAAATATAGGAAAGCTCAAAACATTCCTATTTAACTTTTGCTTTTTGATTGCTTTCGTAAGTTTTCCTAAACTGCCTTCTACTCTGAGCGATAGGTAAAAATATTTTGTGTATTATTTCTGGAACAAATTTCGAATTTTGTATACAAAATTATTGAGCACCAAACATACTTGTACAGCAAAGTTTAAAATCATCGAATTATTCATCATTATCTGTCTTGATGGAATGAAGTACTAATTACATTTTACAAATCATTGATTTAGTGATATTTTTAGAGTTCAAAATAAACTGTCACAATTCAAATATATTCTCCACTTTCAATTTAAAATTTATCTTTTTAACTTGTAAGCAGATGAAAGATAAAAAGTGCAAACTTTTTCTATTTTCAAAAAGATGTAAAATTAGATCCTGACACCCGAATGGATTGATATTTTTCTGGGTGTAAATCAAGCATTGGAAATTCATTATGTTGAAAGAAATAATTCAGAAATTGATTTGTAGACAGCACTATAAGATACAAAAAATAAAACTGTTATCACTCTAAAATACTAAAATGATTATTGCTTGGAAATGTGCATTAATTGTGTGATAAATATATATAAATTTATTAAATCATATATTAATTATTTTAATAATATCAATTAAAACAAGTAACACGTATATCTAACGCATTAAACAAGATTAGTATAAATGATTTTATATTTCGTTTTAACATAGGTTATATTTGAAAGGTATTACTCGTACACATATAAAAAAGTTTGTGAAAAGAAATACAAACTCACCAAGTTTGTATTGTGAATACCCGAAGGTAAAATCAGTCCATTATATTTTCGTTGGAGAGAGGCAATAGAAGGTTAGAGGCAGTCAAAAAAGGAGAAAAGAAAAAACTCTGACTGGAGAACAAACGCGTTGTTTGTATATTATAGCTATGCAATGCACTTTTAGATCATGGTATGAAAAAGAACCATTTTGTGAACACAGAATATTGTGATAGAAGAGGCAATTCAAGAAGACTAGTTATATGGCTCAAAATGTGTGGAATTTGTGTTTCAAAATGTATGGAATTCTAGTATGTATGCTTCAAATTGCATGGAAGGAGTTGGAATATTGTTTAGATTTTTGTCATGTCATTAAATAAGCACATAACATGCATGTAGAAGGTGTACAAACTTGGTGAGTTTGTAATTCCTTTCCTATTTCTTACTCTTTTTACACATACTATTTTTGAAAATAAATCCTTTTTAAAAATTAATGAATTATTTAAATTATTTCTTTATTCGTAATAATGAGGAACCACACATTTTACACCTGATAAAGAGGGAAGTTCATGATTTCTCTCATTTTGCATCTCAAAAAGTAGTCAGGACACTAAATTATTAGTCTATGGGTCTGATTGTGTGTTTTTATTTAAGAAAATGTTAACTGACTCTCAATTTATTGAATAAATGTGGTTATTAAAGAATTAAAATAAAGAAGCAGTTTTATTCTTAGAAAAATGAATGATAAAATCAAAGAGTTGGATTTATTATGCATAAAATAGGACAGAAAGAAGAATGCAATTGCTTTGACGTCAATGAAAGATCTGAAGGTGCAAAAAATATCAAGAAGTATCTTATGAATTTAATTGTACGAAAAACTATCCAAACTTTAGTTAAGCTTATCAGTACGTTTCATATATTTTTGTGAAACATCTTACAATACTTTATTGATAATCTCTCAAATTCACAACAATATTTAAAGGGGCCCTTTTTTTCAAGGGTTTTTTTTTGTCTCAAGGAATTAATATCATATTCCATTAATAGAGAAAAATATGAATGTCTTTTTTGCGCAAAAAATTCATTCCAAAATTATGCCAGCATAAATATATGTATAGGAGAAAGTTTGTGTAACACAGCATTCCTATGTATCATATATTGCAATAACAATGAAAGACAGTAACTGTTGAATCTTCATCTACCACTCTTTCCCAGCAATTTCACAACATTACAATCACTTATCTTGAACTTTTGAGACTTCTGCTGATGGAATTACTTAAAACATGTTTCGTATAGGGTCTGATAGCAAACTTAGTAATTTAAAGCATGCCTAATGCAACACATGCACATTATCAACGTCGATGCATTTCGAATTGATAGGGGAAAATGCGTTTTTGTGCATTCTGCTCGTAGGCGCAAATGGCTTACAGCATATTGAACATATCTTCAGCAAGTCCTCCAATTTACCAACACATGTTTTTAATTTCTGTTTGCTATTCCTTAAGTTTTTGGGTTAGGGTTAGTTAAAGCGGATATGTTACCTATATGCTAAGGTACTACTTTGTAGTGGTGGCTGGGCTTTGGAAAAAGAGTTCAATGTAGCATATCAAGTATTTTAATTAATGATTATATATATATGACTTAAAATAGTATGACGAAATATCATATCATACTAAGCAGTAGTTCCGGTTTTTTAAATATTCAACTTCAATTTTAATTAACTTGTAACAAAATTATACTATTTTTAATCGTTAAAATGTTTACCTATACGTCTCCAAATTTTACCAGTCGGAATAAAAAATTATGAATATCCATTAAATTTGAACACTTCAATGAAAATTAGCATTTTTGATTTATAAAAAGAAGTAGTAGTTATACTCGATATTTAACTTTAATTACTTTGAAGTTCGTCGAAGATTTGGACAAGGACATTTGCAATGACGCAAATATGAGTGTTAGTATTTAAAATTAGCTGTTACAAAATCACTTTATTGCAATTAAAATTTTAGATTATTTCTATTACCAGAACTTCAACTCAAATTATTGGACAGTAATTCCATCACTTACTTGCTCACTGATGGGTTCTTCGTGAATTCTTGATTGTAGATCATAATACTTGCCAGCTGAAAGTGGAGACAGGAGAATCTCAGATAGATATTAAATTAGTACAGCTGCATGTTTTCCACGAGCAAGTTTTTCTTTAATAAACAACCTATTAGACAAATTAGTAATATTTCATATGGATAGAGTTTGGTGCTTGAAATAGTCCAATACTTATACATGCAATTATCTATTTCCAAAGAGAGGGACGATAGTCTCTGTAGTTATTTCAAACAAGCAGCGATACGGATAAATGATTCATCGTACAGTGCACAAGAGCATATTAAAAAATTAACAATATTATGCACTAGCAAACCATGACCTAAAATTATTTATCCTTTATGCATGAAAGTATCCATTTCGAAAGAGGGGAATGATTGTCTCAGTTGTTATTTCGATCTATGTTCGAATCGACTTGTAGATTATATAGAAAAGAGTTCAAGTGATTTATCCTAACTAATTGATATCGAGATGAGAACTCTGATTTATTGTGATTATGTAAATTGCAGCAATTAGAAAAAATCATTTTAATGTTTCATTACGCTACGCCCTAGCTCATATCATCAGAGATTTATCAACGATTTATTTTTCGATGATGAAACATTTTAAGACGGTTTCCTCAAATATTCTTTAGATGTAACACAACATGATAAACATTGAAACAACTTAACATTATTAATATTGACGTAACATAACACAATAAACATTCCTGATTTATAAGACACCCTAAGAAGAAGAGTTGTTGTAGTTCGCTTACATTACCTAAAATAATTTTCCAGCTGGAAACAAATCTTTTTAAAAAGTACATAAAAATCTTAAGTCTTTCAATAGTAACTGCATTATTTTCTTACCTTTAAAATGTTGAAATTTAGTTTCATTCATTGAAAACAATATCCCTTGAAAATGATTCTCATTTTTATCATAAAATTCTTGTTTTTGCCTGTTTAATATGGGAATTTTGCGATTTTTGCTTACTATCAAATGTAATTATTCCTCTCGCTTCTTTTTCTCTCATCTTTCATAACATCATACAACATATATTAGTC
This sequence comes from Latrodectus hesperus, assembly GCA_037975125.1. Classification (NCBI taxonomy): domain Eukaryota; kingdom Metazoa; phylum Arthropoda; class Arachnida; order Araneae; family Theridiidae; genus Latrodectus; species Latrodectus hesperus. The sequence continues at coordinate 53,911,036 of CM075850.1, read as the reverse complement.
AGAGAAATCCTGTCCAAGAGAATATAGGTTACACAATTTTAGAAGTTATCAGAAAAATCAAATCTGTGGTGTGGGTTATTCGGCTCATTAAGATAAGGAAATGCATAAATCTAATGACAATCATGCTCAGTAAATTTAAATCAATATATCACTTTGTGTTAAACTACAAACATGAATAATTAAAACAACTGATTGCACATTTACATATTTTAAGTATTTAAATTTATTTAGCAATATAAAAAATTTATTTAAGAATATGAAGATGATATTCTGATATATTCTATCAAAAATAACAGAATTTTTAAATTTTTAGAAGATAATATTCAAATATAAGCTACCGTAGTGATTCACAATTGAGGAAAAGTATGCAAAACTGTCAACGATTTCAATTTGTAATATTCAGTTTCAATAAATTTTAGATTGATAGTCGTTTTAGTCACTGGAATATATTTAGTTTTACCCTCATTAACACAGAGGCTCATTTTGGCTGTTGATCGTTTAATGGCAATGAATATATCTCTAAAAATATTTTTTTATTTCCAATAATCAAAACGATATTTTCAGGATAAACAAGAATTTGGACAGACATGGTAAAAATAATTCTTTTGATACTAAAACAAGAATAGCAAAGAGTTCATTCTATGACCGAGTTGAAGAGAAGTCAAACATATGAGCCGTACGCTATATTTAATTTCCAAATAATATGTCAAATTTGCAGGTTTTTTATACAAAAAGTTTTTATTAAAGTTAATTTTTTCAGTCTCACAAAAATCTCTGGGACATTCAGATCGCTTAAAGATCTTAAGAGCATTTTTCAACAGTAAAATTCCAAATTCAGTATTGAATATTCAAAAGAACTTTAAAAAATCATTAAAGTTATTTTTCTTTAATTATTACATAATTTATGAAATTAACGTTCTAAGATATGAAAATATATAATAATGTATATAAACTTAAATTTAATAAAACATTTTGCATAAATATGCAATCCATTATTTTTATTATATTCACTTTTCTAATATTGATTAAATTATCATTTCGGGTACAAAATTATAACCATATAATGAAATAATTTTAAACTGTGCGGGTTTAAAACAAGCGATTAAAATTTTATTTTTTATTTATACTTATTTGTATTTTAGTCTATCTGCCTATCTTCAAAAATGTGTTCGTAAATGGATGCCTCTACGTTGTTCCATTGAATTACTAAATAAACTTCTGTTTTTATGAAGGACACAATTATTACAGCAAAAATTTCAATAATTTCTTGTAACTTGACAGTTTCTAATTGTTAAGACTTCATCGCTTGAATATCAAAAATGACCTTCTCTTTCTTTGATTTCAGGTGTGTAGTTATACAACCTCCTTCAGTTGTTATTATTATTCCAGGACCAATACTGTGAGCCTCAGATGACTAAATTGCTTGGAGTATTTCTGTCGGCTTCAAATGGCATTACAAAACAAATTTAAATACCCTTCTAATCTGGAAATATTCGAATTTAAAATTTATTGTTATGCTTGTTCATATTTAATAAATAACTAATTTTTAATGTAAAGTGACTTTCAGAAATAAATTATGGATTTAACGAATTACAATTGATAATCTAATTTCTTCCATAATTTAAAAAGAATGGTATGAATACTTATCTGATATTTAACTTTAAGCAATCGAATAAAATACTTCTTTAAGAATTTTAACATATACACATAAAATTCTTAATTTGTGGTTTGTCATAAAGGAATGCTTTCCTAAATTACCAATAGAGATTACTCATTTTTTATTATTATCAAGCAGATAAAATCTAAGATGAGAGTTATTATTCTTATTAAAGTAATGAAATGCAAAAGTATTTATACTCTTGAAATTTATTTTTATATACCTCTATACTCCTCCACATCAAAAGCAGATTCTTTAAAACGCATTTTTGAGTTATTTTAATATTTAAAAACATTTATCAATTGCTTTTCTTTTCTTTAAAAGAAATCCAAATTTACTTTTCATTCTGTTATTTTCTTTGGAGTCAAACGCAATACTATGACATTCTCTTCTTATTTGATATCTAAATTTGCATATTCATATCATTCAATGCATAGTCATTTAATCATTAATTTTTCTAACATATATACTGCAAATTAATCTACATTCAAAGATTCCTGAAGTGAAACTTTGGGCGACAGATAGCTGATTTGTTGTAAGTTGTGGATACAGAAAACATCTTTATTCCATGTAAGTATTCTTGATTTTCTTCAGTTATGGTGATTTCTTTAATAAAACTTGCGTTCTAAAATGATTCAGTTAACGTTTTTAACGATATCATTCCAAGCGTACCTTGATAAGTAAATTGTGCTGAGAATTCCAATTTCCTTAGATGAATCCAGGGGGCCGTGATCTATCCTTGAAAAAGCAGCATAACATATTTGTATTTCAAATAACAGATTATACTCTAGTGTACAATTGCAAGGCAGAAATTAGATAAAGCTGGAGAAATTTTACATAAATCTCTTTGAATACACATCAGTAAAAATATAAACATAATCTATGACTATTAAATAATTTAGGTATTGCTTCTTACATTTTTTTAAAAAGGAAATAAAAAAAAATTTATTTAAACTTCTGATCCTGGAACAAAATAAAGAAAATTCTCATTAAAGTCAAACGTTTTTATTTTCCATGTACTAAATTTAAGCCTGAAGAAAAGAAAATTTAATACTCTAACCACTTATTAACTTTATTCACTTTTAATCTCATACTAATCCTTTATTAATGATGTCTTATAATGTGAAACTTCCGTATAGTTTAAATGAATATTTTCTAAATATACAAAATATTTTTCATGCGGAAATTTAATGTTGATTTTTACTCTGCTCTTACAAAATATGAAATTTTTAATCAAAATTTGATATAAAATGGAAAATTTGTAAAAAAAATATCATTTCTAATTTGTTTAATTTACGAAAAATTTACCTTTTAAATGCTTGACTCCCCAAAAATATAAGCAATATATTAAATAACCAATAAAAAGAAATTTGCTATTTAAATAAATAAAATTATATATTGATATTCTAACATATCCGTTAACAAAACTTTAATTCATTGGTAATACATTGATCTAAAATATTCGCTAACGAAAATGTAACCCAAAAATTCATTGAAAAAATGATTGATGCCATTTTTAGAATATAGAGAATTTAACGGCTAAAGCCTTAAATAAAATGAAATGAAACATTTCTTGAAAAGTCAATTAATTGTAGCATGGTAATTATTGCGGAGAATATTTTTATTTAATAAGTAAAGAAAAAGGTAAAGAATAAAAAGCTAAACAAGAAACATTCAAGGTAAGAGGCTAAATAACATGTTTTCAACAACAAATTCAATTTGGAAGTTAACCCAGAGCTTAAATCTAAAATTGTATCCTCAAAGTTCAATATATGCTTATAGTAAATGACGAACCCTGAAATTCGGTCTATTTTTTGTAACCTTTAGCTCTTTGTATTTTGCCTGGCCATTGGGAATTTAAAAAAAGTTAAATTTACATATATGGAACTAGAAACTTTCAGGAAAATTAAGACTTTATAGTTAAAAAGTTTCAGACTAACAAAAAGTATGATGCATATTAAAATTAATGTTATTATCCATCTTCAATTTTGATTTGTTCTCCCAGTCCAAGTTAATATACCTCTTTACACCCATGGTACAAAATATGTGCTGTAGTGTACAAAAGAAAAACAGGATATATCAACATAAATGGACAAAATATGAACATAAATTTTACACGTAATAAATGTATAGTTTAGTGGCAAAGCCATTTTGCAATTTGCAAATATTTTTTTAACTTTTTCTGAACTTTATTCTCAAATAACCTATTACACATAGCTTGCTTAATACATGCATAATATTAAATGAATTTTTATGTTACTACACTTTAAAAACTTTCAAATAGACTTATAACAAATAAAAGAATATCTAAAGAAAATGTTAATATTGATGTATTTAATTTAGAGTAGGACCTCTATTAATGTTCACGTATAAATGGAAAATTATATTACACACATGTAGATAAAGCAGCTGTGAATTCATAAATAGAAAAAGAGGTTACTTCAAACCATTTTAACTTCAAACCATTAAAAAATTTTAATTTATTTAATTAAATTTGAAGTAATGTTTTATACTGTATATCATTAAAATCTTGTGAAGTTTTTTTCAATCAAAAATAAAGTAAAATTGATGAATACAGATTTTATTACATCGTCCTTTAACCACAAGCAGAAAAAATAAAAATATTTTCTACTCTTCAATATTGATATAAAAAAAATTTTTATAGCAAAACATTATGAATTAATTAATATTCCCTATAACCCGTATATTTAAAGTTTATACAAGTAGTAACACTTTTTTCAATCTACAAAACGCATTGCATTCACGATGAAATTTAACAAATAAGAGATATGTACTTTTTGCTAGAAAAAAATCTCAGCAATATTCTTTAATCTTTACATATAGATGTGTGAGCAAAAATTCTAATCCAAAGTTTTAATGCAATATAATAACTAATTTTAAACTTGGGGTCTTTTACGAGTAAAATATTACCATTGAATTTAAAATTAAAATAAATTCCAGCAAGAAATGTGTCCTTAATTTTAATTTGACTCTTTTATAGTATAACTACATTCTGAAGATGTATGGGTGGTCTCATTTTACACATACAGAATGGAGAAATTCCACGGAATAGATAGCAATGTTGACAAATTGCGAATAATAATAGCTTATCGTGAAACTAGAGGCTGAAATATTGGCTTGAGGAGAGTCGATATTTATTGCTGCAGAAAGTAAAAAAAAAATATCTGTCTTCTTTTATTAAGAATGTTATGGGATACTTCTAAAACTTCTACTTCACTCCTGTTGTTTCCAGTTCCAAAATTAAAATTAGTAACATTAGCGTAGATAGTTGTCTACACTTACGGCTGTAGAATATTTAAGTCATACTGGCCGAAACTATGAAGCCCACACCAACAAATAGAAAATTAAGGAAAAATTCCATTAGATTTTTTTCTATACAACAAAAATATTCTATTATTTTAAATAGATTTTTTTAATACAATAGTAGTTTATAATTGTTCTGTTCTTAACATTTTAATACCAAGGATACTTTTTCTTTGTTTACAAAAGTGAAATCGTCATACAACATCCTGAATATGTTCTTGTTATTCCAGTATCAATACCATACCTTCAGATGGATAGATAATTAAATGGCTTAAGGCAATTATGTCAGCTTTAGAATACATTATAAAGCAAATTATAATCTACCCTTCCGAATTGTTAATATTTGGCTTTACAATATGATACAATGTTTACTCATGTTGAAGAAATAACAAATTTTGAATATGATATAACATCCAGAAATAAATTATACATTTAAAAAGTTTCACTGCGTAATAGTCAAAAGCATGATTTATTAATCTGAAATTTAACTAACTTTAAACTCAACATGCGAAAATTTTAATTCATAGTTTAGCAAACCAATTTTAGTTTCTAAATTAGAAATTGATATTACTTAAATACTATCAAGTCTATTTTGACATTCTTTATGTTTATTAATGAAAGAAGATGCAAAAATGTTCAGATTATGGAAATTAAATTCAATATATTTATTTAAACTAGTAATTTTATTAAAAAGAATTTCAAATTTGCATCGCACATTAAAAGTAATATATTTTTGAATACGGGGGATTTATAGATATTAATCAAATTACTTAAATTGGACTTTTTTAAATAAAAGATATTATAAAGTCATGTTCCCTCATTTTAAAATAAAAATATAATTTTAGAAAGAAATTTTTGAAAAATATAAAAATTATTTTCTTAATATTTAATTGCATTCGTAAGAAAGAAATAGTCCATTTAAGAAATATGAAGATAGAATTCTGTTATATTATGTTTGTAATAACGGGATTTTAATTTTTTTTAATTATTATGATTTTTATATCCTTCATAGGATTTAAGTAATACAATTTATTTTCTTAACTTATTCGTTTGAAAATTACCAGTTTTAATTATATTTTTTTACAAAACTATATTGTTCTGTTCTTGTTGTTTCAAATCTCATCCAGAATAGCAGAGCAACACCGGATCCATGAGCCCATGCACTCTCAAAAAATCAAGAAAAAGGAGGGGGTTTCAAAGAAACTCCTCCATCGAGAATTGAGTGAACTCAAGTAAATGTTGAGGACTAGCCTCGTTGGAGTTGCACTTTTTACAGGTAGGGAAATGCTTAATACGATGATCAAAGGATTAGTAGTTGATGTGTCCACTAATAAATCTACTGATCGCAGTCTGGTCAGCTCTGGAACCCACAAAGTCAATGGCTGTCCCTGGCTGCCTCTGACAGTACCAAGCATGAGCAGAGGGGTACTGCCAAGTATTTGAAATAGCATTTTTACAAGCAGAGTATAGTTCTGAGTAAGTAAGATCCAGATCTGGAGAAGCACTGTAGAGGAAGAGCCCTCCTTCGCCAGTGCGTCAGCTCGCTCATTTCCGAACAAACCTACATGAGAGGGGACCCACTGGAAGTGAATATCATGGGAAGCTGAGAGGTCAAATAACATACGAAGAATATGGGTCCCAGCATGGTCTGTTACACTAGCCAATTGCTCAAGTACTGGATGGAGCTACGACTGTCAGTGAGAATCCATATATTATTAAAAGATGCTTTATCCTTGATTCAGTCCAGTCTGGATAGCCAAAAGTTCACTGAGAAATATCGAGCATTAATCCGGTTTCTGCAAAACTTTGAATCACTAGATCCATCCGGGTATTTAAGAAAAACTCTACTGCCGCGTGGTGGCTATCATCACCACTTCCATCCGTATAAATGTGGAGATCATTAGGTGGAATATTATTTATAACCTCCAAAGCCAACTGTTTTAATAAATCTGGGGAGTCAGTGCCTTTGGTGACTTCAGAAAAAAAGCTTTGTGTGATAAAAAAAACATTTTGTAGGCCCGATAATGGGTTAATGGGACAAGTAAGATACTGAGGCTTAACATTATGGTTAATTGCATTGAGTGAAACGGCTCGAGAAAAGGGATTATCCTTTTTTAACCTTTGACTATTTTGCCAGTTAATCAGGTATTCAGAAGTGCGATTTTGATTCTCGTAGCTGATTAATTTGCTATAGTATTTGACTAAATTCATTTCCCTTCGTGAATTAAAAGGCTGAAGATTAGTCTCATATAAAACTATGTCATTGGGGCAGCTTCTACTCAAACCAGAGATTACTCTTCCAGCACTTAATTTCACTTGCTCTAGCTTTTGGAGGTTACTGGTTGATGCACAAGAATATACCTGAAACCCATATTTCAATATAGGTCTCACCAAAGCAATAAAAGTAGCTCTAAGGACTAAAACATTAGCACCCCAGTCTCTACCGGAATTGAAGTTGAGCACATTAAGGCGTTTTCTACTCTTAGCGACAACCGAATCGAGATGTTTATTGCAATTGAATTCAGTGTCCAAAACCCAGGAATTTAGGATTCTTTTCATAAGGCAACTACTCTCCGCCAATGAGTAATTGAGGTTTATAATTAAAAAGATGTTTATTAGTTGTGAAAAATGAAGTCACTGACTTTAAAGGATTAAAAGTAAGTCCAAGAGCAGCTGCAAAAACAGGGATAGGTATTCGAAAGGAGCCGATTAAGATTAAGTTTCCATTATGCCAACCTTACGGCCAGAGGTACAAATTGCAATGTCATCAGCAAATATAGCGATTTCACATGGACCTGAAAGAACTCTATCAATTCCAGCTAAAAACAAGTTAAAAAATGTACGGCTTAAAACCGATCCCTGGGGAACACCCTGAGAAAGTTTAAAATAATTAGATAAAGAGTTACTATATTTCACTCTAATGTGTCGGTTTCGTAAAAAGTCTGATATCTAAGAAAGAGCATTTCCCCTGATGTCAAAAACCTTGTAAAGTTTAACAAGCAATTTGTTAAACCAGACCCTATCAAAGGCTATAGTAAATTCCAAAAAGGCAGCTACAGTATTATTTGTTGGCTTCTGATTATGTTCATCTCTCACTCTGTCGCTAAAAAATAGTATCTGATCCAAGATAAAATGACCACGCTTAAAACTATATTGTTCCCTAGGAAACATTTTATTAATCTGAAGATGGTGAGTGAGTCTGGTTAGTACCATTTTCTCAATAATTTTACAGGGGATATAAGTCAGCGCAATGGGTCTGTAGCTCTTCGGGGAACAAGCCGATTTACCAGGTTTCCTAATAGGAATGATAAAAGCCTTTTTCTATTCTTGGGGAAGTCTGCCACATTCCCAAGATAGAATATAGATATCCAAAAGCTTTTGTTTACCCGTAGACCCCAGATGTAGTAACATATGGCCGAAAATGCCATCGAGGCCAGAAGATTTAGAGGCTCAAAATTCATAAGGGCTAGATCCAGTTCATGAACAAAAAAACAATCTTTAAACAAAGAGTTCCCACAAGTTAAGCTACGACATCCATGAACAAGGATTCTAGCTTGGCGTTCAGTGACTTTGTCGTTACGATTGAAAGGGAGACAGCTCGTTTTCTTGTAATAGTTTCCCAAAATATCAGCAGTGGCTTTGTCGTCAGGGGGGAATAACACCATTCAAATCCAAGACAGTATTTCTATTTTCTCTTTGAGACTGAGATTTACCAAGCCCTGTAGCAAGTTTCCACAGCTTTTCGCAAGAGGCTCTGAAATCTAATTTTTTGCAAAAGGTCATCCATGTTTCCTTCTTGATATCACAATAAACGCGCTTGATTTCAGCATTCACTTGATTTAATTCAAGTCTAAGTGAAGCATCGTTGCAATTCAATAAGGATTGATATATTACGCCTCTTAATAAGAGAATTTATAGAAGTAGAATGATGAGTGTATCTGGGTTTATTTTTCACTTTTCCTCCTGGGATAGTCTGTTTGGCCACATAAACGATGGTGTGTTTAAATTTTTTCCATAGATCTTCAATATCGTCGAAAGGTTCAGAATCATTAGAAATTTGATCAGTCAAGAGACTAAAGGTTTGCCAATCCGCCTTTTTAAAATTCCAGTGAGATTGAATATTCTTCCTCCGAAGTTGTCTCTTGTTTATTTCAATCAAGACAGGGAGATGATCACTGCCCACACTGTCCAAGATTCTCCAACTACAATAGGGATAATATCGGGCCTGACAAAGGATACATCAATTGCTTCACTAGATCCATAGCTATAGGATGAGTGTGTGGCAGAACCATCATTAAGAAACAAAAAAGACTTGCTATCAGTCAAATCAAGGAGTTCGATACCATGATGGTTATTACCAGAACACCCCCAAGAAGTGTGTTTGGCATTCAGGTCTCCTACAATAATAGTATTTTCATCTGAATGATCAAGAAGCCCATCAGGTAATCCATTAACATTTGGTGCGTGGTAAGCATTAAAAAGATGAATGAGGTTTCCCTTCCAAGGAAAGAAAATACCTTGCATCATTAAATCAAAAGAGGTGGTTGAATGTAAGTCAATGCTATTATATTTTAAATCTCTGATAAGAAGGGTCAAATCTCCACCTCCTCGTAGCTGTCTGTGAGCTCTCAAAATATGGAAGCTCTTAATGATAAGACTAGAGTGTTCCTTTAATTTAGTTTCCTGGAGAGCAATAATTTAGGCATTATAGATATCAGCCATAGCAATTGGTCAAGCTTTACTCGCGTAGCGCTAGTAGACAAACCATTAATGCTACATTGCAAGATTCTGTGAGGTTTACCATCGGTTGAAGACTGTCGTATACTTTTTGGACAGAGCCTTCTTCTTAAGCTCTGAACGTGCCCCTGATTCAACTGCGCGACGGTGATGCAGCATGTAGATTGGAAGTAGACAAGCTCATGGTAAAAGGGAAAGGAACAGCTCCTGTTGATACAAGATCTGGAGCACCAGTGGTAGAAATCTGACTTTATTCCTGGCTTCGCCTGCAGATATTAGCTGGGCATAGTGGAACGGCCTTCACGTCATACTTCACTTCATACTCCAGGAGAATACACTCCCGACGTACTTCGCCCGTTCCGCCCAGGAACACCCCCTCGCCGCGGTGAGGCCATCTGCAGGATTTGAGAGGGACTATTGTTCTGACACATGGAAATACACAATAATGTATCTAAATTTTAAATAATCTTATTAACGAAAATCTTGCTTAAATTTCTATTTCTTAATTTCTCTATTATTTTTTTCTAATATTCATTGAGTTATAATTCTCATGTATTTATAAATTTAATTTCCCATATTTAACAATTTGTAATTTTATGTCTTTCAATCTGTAATTAAAATTTCATCTCTCTATTTATATCTATTTCCACATTAATCTATGTGCCAATTGTCGGAGGTTTGATGATAAAAGGAAGCCTTTATGTTGCTTTCTTGAATATTATGTAAGAAATTATTGTTCTTATGAAATGAACAGTTAAATTTTTAAAGAAAATTTTAAAACGAAAGTAGATATAATAATAATGAGTTTAAGTAAGTCTATGCAATTTTATGTAAAGTATGATACAATTAAGTTTATTTAAGAATATAGGCTGCTCTTAAACGATGTTTCTGTATAAAAAAAATTATTAAGTATAAGCATACTATTCAATAGACAAAAATTCCAATACCATACCATTTTCTAAATTTAGTTCGGAACACTGATAGCTATAATTATAAAAAAATGTTTTATGCAGTACAAGAAGGTAATGTATGCATTACGTATTTCATAGTAAAATCGGAATTTTGTGCATCTATAATGAAAATGGAATGAAATGCAGTAAAACAAAACAATTTCTAAAATAGAATAGCAGTGATTTTATTTTAAACAATCCCTTAGACAAAAACTTGTAGGAAAAAAAACCAGGCATACAATATGGATTGATTTGAGCGCGCATTCTAATACCGTTATCTCAAGTTTTGCTTTTCGTTCAGATTGCTTTCATCATCGGCAAAACATTTCTGAATCCCACTAAAACATGTAATAGAACCAATTTTCAGTTAAGTAAGCCTATAATTATCACACACCCTATTGGTTGATATCTTAAAAATCATTCAAGAAACACAGTAATCATGAGCGATTTCATAAAATACTTAAAATGCTTAATTAGTGAGATGTGAAGTAAAGTAAACACGAGCAGAGACTCCTGTACTTAATCCTGAAAGGGTATCACCAAATTTGATAGACCCGCTGAAAAAGAAAGAAAACACCCCCGATAAGGGAGGAAGTACATACAGAAAAATACAAATGCTTGCAATCATATGGAGACAATGGAAATTATTACTTTTACACAGTAAAGATGGTTTGTAAAGTATGCTAACTAACAAATTGGATTGCAATTGAGAGTTAACATGTAGACACGCAAGAATTTTTCAAATTAGATATCAGACAAAATACATGGCAGTATGTGGTAAGAGAGACATATAAAACACATATCAAATTGCATACGTACAAGAAGAAAATAAATTAAAAGAAAGTACAAAAAGGAATGAAAAATGATAAATCAATATTAAATATTTGTACTTGCGCTTGCTGTAAATTAATAAAGTAATAATGAATAATTAATGCATTTAATATGAATTTGATAATTGGGTGTATCAACTCAAAGTACGTTAGGACATATAAAGTTCTAAGCTATAAATACAAAAAGTTTGGGTAGGTTATGGTTTGGGTAGGTTGGGTACATAATGCATTAAAGTAGTTCAATACAACATGATGACAATATTTAAGTATTCAAGTAAGAGCACAGGGATTAGAATGAGATAACAGCAAACAAATAATAATGAACTATATATTATTTCTTTAAATTTCAACTGCAACTCTCTTAATCACCTAGGTGTAAAATTTTGTGTAACTAGGATTATTTATCTTCATTCTCTGACAGTCTTAATCCGGAACTTCCTATTTTTAATCAATTATTTTTTTCTCTACATGCGACACATTAACAACACCATGAGTGGCTAATTAATTATGTAATTGCCCAGATGTCCTTTTCTTTCGTTTCGTGTGATAATTCTAATCATTTTGATGCATATATTGTGTAGATAGGATAATTAGGTCTGAAGTTGTAAACATTTTAATGAATAGAAAAATTCCGATTTTTCTGCAATTTTTTCAAAAAAATTTTCTATCTCATCAATTATTCAACTCTAACTTCAACCATAGTTTTCCTATCATCTATTAACTTTAGTTTATAGTGGACATTCTAACGTTTCTAAACATGTTCATACTTGCATGAGAAAGATGATCATTTCTACCATCCTACACCGTTGTTATCACTACTGTCAGAGCACTAAGCTCAATGAATCATAAATGTTCTTGGATATAGGTAGTAACTAAAGATGTAACTAATGCTCTTTGCTGACATTATTCGAACAAAAGAATGATTAACAATGAGTTTTCAATTTTAATAATAAGTAGAACAGAAAATTTAACACGAAATCTCATAATTGATCATCAACTGTGGATAATTAATCTGTGATGCACAGAATTTGCAAAATCCTTATGCAACCCTTTTCATTAGGTTGCGTTTATTTCTTCTCTATATTTAGAACTACTCTATGATTGTGCTAAAAAAATCTGTTCAATAGCTTTTACGTTTATTGCATAAAAATTAATTTCAGCATGATTATATACCTCCAAATCACCAATCTTTTTTTGTGTAGCAATTTTATTAACCAATAGCATATTTCATACTTTGAGGGAGGAATAATTGGTGAAGAATTGGATATTTTAGCAGTTCATGATAGAGTTACCTTAATTTCAATAACAATATTTGCATAAAATTTGAGGATGAAATGGAAATCTTTAACAATGTATTTAACTACTTGTGAATCTGGAGCTTCATCAGACCAAGAAATTTCTTATACTTTCAGAAAAATTGTTTTCATCATATAGAAAGATTTGTGTGTTATTTAGTTATAGGAATTTGTAGTTTATTTTCATAATCTACAGTTTACTTTTATCTTTCTTTATTATTTGAAAGGAAGATTGAAATAGCTACCGTCACCTTTTTTTAAATATCACTACATCATCCATTGTGATGTAAAATATCTTTCCAACATGCTGTAATGTAATTTGCTACTTTTACACAGATATCGTAATTTCTTTATAATGACTATATTATGTGATTTTCCATATTTTTGTGATTCACGCAAACATTTTCGTTTGAATTATATAAATACTTTTATTTTGGCTTACCTTGAGATATAACTTTGTAAGATATAACTATAAGATATAATAATATGTAAGATATAACTTTTTGTTTTCCTTATAGTATCTATAATGAAATAATATTTATTACAAATATTAGTATGAAAATAAAAATCGCATTCTTAAAATATAAAATTATATTAATAAAAGAATTTAAAATTGATGCTAATTATGCAAAATTATTTAAATTGTTTTAGTATCTTTACTTTTTAATTTTACAAAATGATATAAATTAGAGAATCATCACTCACATTTATGCTTACCTAAACGGGTATCTATTCAACTGTAGTTTAAATAATAAACTATGTAATATATGTGGAATAATTTAATTTCATATTTATTTGTTTTTCCAGATACACAAAAGTTCTTCGAAAAAAAGGACAAGTATTTGAAATTAAAATACATAAGTTGAGTTTATTAGCATTGATCATTTTTTGATCATTTTACAAACCATATTCGTCATGAAAACTGAAGCCGTCGGAAAGGACAGAAACGATGCTAAGAATAAAGATGATGATTAAGTATATTTATAATATATATAATTTTTCTTAGAATATTTTCAAATAAATTACACTTTTTTAAAAATAAAAACATAAAGTTTTGTGCAAAGTGAATTATTTTAAATAACAGAAGAGGAGAATTTACAAAATTTTATCAGAGGATATTTTTAGCGTTTAAAATTGTATAATCTAACACCTAAAAGTTGCTATTAATCTGCAATTTTTAAATAACCATATAATCCCTGCAAGAAGAATTTTTCATAGACAAAGAGACTTGCATAGGTGCCGTGAGGAACGAATACTAATGTCTCCAAACAACAAATCAAATCATATCTTAAAGCTTTAGGGATTCTATATTTCAAATCTATATTTCAAGGATATATAAATTTCGTTCAAAAATGAGAATTTTCTTTTGTGTTGGATAAATTAATTTATTTTTGCAAAAGTTTATATTAGAAAACATTTTCATAATAAAATTTTAGATATCAATCAAAACTACAGAGAACCTGCAATAAAAAAAGAAATAATATTCCTAAATATAAGTTTACAAAATATTATAATCAAGAAAAAAATCAAAGAAATGTTGAAAGTTATATATGCATCATTTTCACAAGTGATACGGATAAAAATTAAGTTGGTCTTTGGAAAACTCTTGAAACCGATAACAATTTAACAAAAAGTAAAGTCCAATAATCAATATAAATAAAAATAAAAACAGGAAACTAGTCAAAATTTTAATTTCTTAAAAACAAATAATATTTAAGAAGCCGTTTTTGGTATCACCTCAATAGGTAATCCACCTTAATTATGTAGCTCCTATGTTAATCTATAGATGGCAGGACAAAATGTTTTAACATTAATTTTATGATATTTTACTTAATTGCTTAAAATACAAATTTCAGTAATATATAATTTTAAAAGTTTATAAGCAAAATAAACAATAAGCAATAAGAGTTGCAATAATATGGATTTAGTAAATGCAAGCAGTAAATAATAATTTTTTATTTTATCAATAGTTTTAGCATATATTTCCCGAACGTCATGCAACATGGCTAGAAAGTAGTGTGATGCTTTAATAGAACAATTTCTACGATAGTTTTGTGCAAGATAACTTAATAAAATTTCTGAGAATATACTTCGCATCATTGCGCTAAGAATCTTCAACTTCAAATTACCGCAGTTACGCACCATTTGAAGGTTTCCCGAAATTTTCTTGGTGATTGGTAGACAAATTATCATATCTTAATCTTATCTTAACAAATACTCTTATCTTAACCTTATAACTAAACGTATCATTTTTAATGATTATTGAAGATATTAATTCATTTTTATTATAAAATATCACAGCGCGCTACATTATTGGCAACAAGGTTGAGGAATTTATTTTTTCCGCGGTGAAGAAACTTTTCTTCGAGTTTGTCAGTTCTACATAACAAACTTATACCAACTATGAATACCATGAATTAAATGACAATGAATCCAAAATACGTCTTAATACATGCAATTCAAAACCAATGAGCTTCTCAAGAATTGAAATTATATATTTTTCACTGAACCTTTACAAAAAATGACACGTTTTTCAACTAAAGAAATAATTTTTAAAAATTTCTTTTTGAAAAAAACTTGAATCTTACATATTTTTAACATTTGATATTACAAAAATATTGGTGTTGATTCAAATAATTTTCTATAAAATGGAGTTTTTTATTAACCTTCTTTTGTTAAACAGTATATATATATATATATATATATATATATATATATATATATATATATATATATATATATATATAGTGTGTGTGTGTGTGTGTGTGTGTGTGTGTATATATATATAATATATATATATATGGTCTGGAATACTTCTTCGGCCACCATCCTCGTCAGATCTATCAACAATCGAACATATTTATGATATGATTGGACGCCATTTACAGATCCTGCCACTACACGGTTGATAGGGAATGGAAAGCCATTTCTCAAGACACCATCCGTACACTCGTTAATTGTATCTTGACATATTGCTTCGTGTATTGCTGTCCACGGTGGTCCTAAAACCTACCGACCCCAGACTGTTCTCGCTCTGTATTATGCATATCATTTCGAAATACAGATCACTTATTATTCGTTGTTGTCTCTCTCTCTCTGTTTGCCGAGTTGTGTCACTTTCAACCTACTCCTTCTTGGATTTCAATGTCAGGTAGTGTATAAACTAAAAGAATAATTTATGAAAACAATCAGTAATATTAGAGTCTTTTTCATTTTAATCTAACATATACCTTTACACTAAACGCATGTACTATATTTTATTATTTTTCTTCCCAATTCTTTGGATTAAATGTCTTTTTCCCCCATAGAATTAACACATGGTAATAAAAAATGTTAAGATTTTCTTATTTAACCATAGAAATTATTCCAATGAACGATTTTTTTTATTTTTAGTTTTATAAAATAAATTTAGTGTTCATGTACTTGTATTTTCGTGTTGGTTTCTTCAAAGAAATAATTATGTCAACTAAAAATATGTATTTGATATAGGAAGTTTTAAAATAAAACTGAAAAAGAAAGCTTTTATTTATTTTGTGGAAACGTTTTCTATTTAATTTTGTGTGGAGAATTTTTTTTTTAATTTTTCCTTTATTATCTACAAAATTTAAGGTAAACTTTTTGTTGAAACTTTTATTATTTTCTATCCATAATTCCTTCATTATAAATTAACTAAACAATATTTCTTGTACTGTTATCGATTCATGTTTCATTTTCATAATATTTTACCTAAGAAAAATATACTTTAAAGCAAAATATTTTTTTACTTCACTAAATATTTAGTTTATATTAGCACTTAAATTCAGATACATTATTAAATAGAAAGTAATAGTATCTTTTAAATAAAGAAAAATCGATGAAAATGAATCATATTAAATATCATCATTAAATGAAAAATAATAAATAACATTAGATCAGAATTTTACGAGGTCTGATCTAATGTTATTTATTATTTAATACAGATTATTATTTTATCAGAAGGGCAAAATCAAAATATTTTTATGTTCCATCATTTTTATAGTGTATTTTTTGTCTGTTTGTCGATAATTTCATAATTTCTTTTTTCCGAGACGTGAAAAAATTATTTCTTTATAATAATAATTTTTTCAGAATTAAATCTGCCTTATTAGGAAAAAATATTTTTCTTAAGTTTTATTCTTGCCATATATTAATAAGCGATGTGTCTTTGAAATAAAGAATGTAGAATAATCATATGATTTTCACAATATTTGGTGCAAAATTGCAACTTTTGTCGATACATATTTTCTTACGGAAATGGTCGGCGGGATAAAATGTAAATTGATAAGCGTTAGTTGATTTGAGCAAATGACTCATGTGGTGAAAAGAATTTCAAAAAAAAGAACAGGAGATTATATATAACTCCTTTCTTTATTTCCCTTCCAAGTCCTGCTTGCTGCCTCATCGTGGCGTGAGGGTGTTCCTGGACGGAATGGATCGTTCAAGATGTCAAGAGTTATTACTCCTGGTAGGGTCACCCCTAGGCCATTCCATTATGTCATCTAAAGTAAGCAAGCATTCGGGGATAAGTCAGACTTCTCCCTTTGGTGACACAAGACTTCGGATCAATTGAAGCTGTGTTCCCCTTTACCATGAAACCAGGTCTAAATTTGAACTTAAACTCATTGGATGACTTTTGGGGATATGACAAGACTGGATATACTGGAACTTGTGAACCAGCTTGCTAAAAGACACTCTATACACTTTCAATGGGTCCCCTCTCATGTTGGATTGAATGGTAACGAGATTGCCTATAATTTGTCCAAGGCTACTACTGCTGATAACCTGCATGACAAAGCTAAATTAAACTATTCTGAAATTTCCTCAATCAGAAAGATGGAATTAAGTACACTTTGGAGAATTCCCCCTTCTCACCCGTGGTACTTTGGCAAAAGACCTCGTTGGTGCCACAAGCTCAATACATCGAGAAAGCAGAGCAGATGGCTCTCTCACACTTTCTGAGCGGCCATATCAAATCACTTACCTTTCACTAGGGCGAGAGGCTCTTTTCAGAGTGTCATTGGTGTGCGGCTGTTCAAGGCTCCCCCGATCATATTTTTATTTGTCTAAATTTTAGAATTTTTGATATTTTAAGGGATTCGATTTTATTATAGGACCTTTTGGACACTTTTGGTTTTATGGAGATGGTGTAGCTTATTACATCATCTAGGATTAGAAACTACAACTTTCTTTATTTTATTTTACATCTACATTTATATTTTGCAGAAATGTTTTTGCAATTTAAAAAAAATTTTATATATATTTTTTATTAAATATTATTATCTGAGATGTGTGTTATTATTTAAGTTAATTTAATTCAACTGTAGGTTTATTGCTCCTTTTTTGCACATAAAAACTAAATGACTAGGAACATACAATTTGAAGTTTCAACTATGTTCAAAAGTTTTTTGCTACGATTGGAAAATTAATGCCATTATCTATCGTGCATGAACATCTTTATGAAAACAGGTAACAAAGATTTCCAAACTAATTTTTTTTATCTGTTGTTGGACGATAAGTTATTTTAGGATACTGATTCTTAAATGCTAATAACGCTTTTGATTCTTAAGCACTTAAACCAAGTTCATATCTCATATTAAGAAAAATGATATTTAAATTTACAAAATGCTAACTATTTCTTTGTAAAATAAAATATTTTTTGAAAAAATAATGGTTTAAAATGTCTTGAATAAACTAATTAAGAAATTTATAATAAATTAAAAGTGAAGCAAATTTAAAAGTGATGCAAATTTAGTTACCGAATAAATATATTGGTTTCAATCACCGAGAAAAAAAACAGGCAAGAAGAAATGCGATAAACATGCTATTATTTGCTAATTCTACTTCATTTGTGATGATGATCTTGTGATTTTAATTTATGAGAAAATAATCGATGCTTAAAAAAGGATTTTTCAAATAATATGAAATTCTTTTTCAGTTTAGAAATTAAAGTTACCTAAATAAAAGTATCAAAAGAATTATTTTTTTAACATTTCCTATTAGTATCATCCATAATTTTTTTAATCATATCGTATTTCAAGGTTATTACATTTTCCATATTTATCTTTAATGAATTACTCTCTTAATTATCCAAACTTTTTTCAATTCTAAAATATAAAATAAACTTTTTTCTTGAATTTGTCTTTCGGTGATGTGACGTTAGAAAAGAGAAACGCAATATTGACATAAAATCAGAATCCTTTACATTAGAGGTATAAAAATTGCTCTGAAAAGTTTTTATTGCTTATATTTTGCTTTGTGTTTGACGGTACTTTTTTCGTTTCAAAACAAGTCAATGTTATTTCAGCACGTGCACGTTTTAAATCCTTGGATAAAGTTATCATTGCAAATATACAAACTACACTTCTCTAAAATACAATTTACTTTGATTTTGGAAAAATTTCAACAAAAACATTTCTGAACTACTACGTATTCGAGACAGATGATCATAAAAAATTTTAAAAAGAATATCTTAAAGTCTGAAAGTAGTGTAACAAAATTCATATTGATATTGGTAACTCGTGCAGCTACCAATATGAATTTTGTTTAATAAATTTTGTCTCTCTCTCTCTCTCTCTCTCTCTTCTCATGAAATAAAACATAAATTGTATTTTTGTAAGAAAACTTTAATAAAATATAATCAGTAAAAATAAAGTCCATTTTTCTTTTTATGAGTTGAATTTTGTCTGGGATTCAACTAAGAACAGCAGTATGGAATGGCATGAAAATAATATGAAAATAAAATGCTTGTTTCTGGCAAGCGAAGAATCGAATCGAACTTAACTTCATTGATGGTACTTTTGATCATATACCTATCATTTGCAGTCTTATGATTTTAAGAAAATTTGATTCTTTCTTTTTTACGCTATTCTCTGTTACTAATACTGTTTTTTAGAATTTTCTATAAATTTGTGAAGGACACATTTTTTACTCTTTATACGAATATGTAGCACTAAAAATTTTTGAAAACCGAATATTTTTTTAATGACAAGACCTTTATTAAGTAGTTGGAAAGCATTTATTTTTCACAAATGCTTATAAGTATTATTGGGCAGAAATTTTGGATTAAACAATGAATAAAAGCTTAAACAGAAGAATATCGATTTTTAGAAATTCCTTTGGAAGATTATAAATTTTGGAATCCTTTAAAGCATTAGACATCCGAAACTTTATTTTTAAAATCATCATCTCTATCTTTTATACATTCCCAATTCTTAATTAAATTACTTTTTAATTGAATCAAATGTTTTCAAAGCATTTCTCAAACATTTAAAAATTACTGTCGTGGAAAAATATTTTTAAAGTAATTATTACTAACAATAGATATCAACGTTGGTTTTTAATTAAAATGTACACTTATTGTGTTGAGTCACTTTTATTTTTCTTGATAACTTTCTTCAAGTTATTCAATCCTACTGACATCAGCAAAATATAGTATTCATTGAATTAGATATAAGATATTATATTGATAGAATTGTTTACTTTCATCGCAAGAAGCGTATTCAGGTTTCATTAAAACTCATTATACGTAAAATTAATAAGTAAGACAACGTATTTTGTTTATTCAATGTTATATCATGTTAGGCCTTGAGATCGTTAAGTGGTCTTGTAATGTTTTATACTAATTACTAAAAATGACACACTAAATGATTGCTTAGTATCATCATTATTGAAAATGACTTTGAAAAAATTCAAAGAATTGCATATAAATACTCTGCAAATGTTATTATTCAGTAACAAAATATTTTTGGTATTTTGACTACGCAATTCATAAATGTTTAATTTCAAATATTATAAATATAAATTGACAAAAACTAATTCTATTAAAAAAACAGAGATTACAATTTTAATTTCTATATCTTTTTAATAAGTAAAATATATATCATTAAAATTAAAATAGTTCAAATTGTACCCAAAGGAAACATTATTTATGAACTACTGGATCAAACATACAAAATATATATTTTACAGGGCTAAGTTTTTTAAGTACAATTTACAAATAGTATTTTTAGGTAGAATGTTAAATAGAATCTACAAAGATAAAAACTATTTAATTTAATGAATAATAGCTAAAATGAAACTTGTTTTGATATTGAAAAAACAATATATTATAAAAATGTATGTATGGTATTGCATATCCCTCTCGCACTCTTCTAGTACGCATTGCCGATGCTTTAAACAGCCGAGGTGTTGAAGCCAGTTGTCCTTCCTTACCTTCAGAGATTGCCTACATCAATATTTCAACCGGATAGTGCTCGACCACACGTTGTACGCATTATCCAAGGATTCTTCGTCAATCGCCAAATTGAATTGCTTTCCTGGCCGATTTGCTCTCCGAATCTTTCACCTATAGAAAACATGTGATCCGTGGTTGCACAATGATTGACCCAGATTATATCCCTATCTGCCACATCAGATCAACTTTGGAAACGTACCCCAAGAACAAGTATCTGCTGTACCCCAAGAACACATCCAAAGTCTCTTTGAATCAATGTCGAGTCGTGTGGCAGCGGTAATCTCCAACAATGGCGGCTACTCTGGCAACAGGTTTTGTCAGGAACCACACTTCACAGCAGTCTATAAATTTTGATTCTTCGTCAACATGTTATTTACAAAATAAATTTTGTTGTGATATCTCTTGTCTTTCTTAGAGTTGCTATTTGGGTGGTCAGCAGTATATAATTATGTCAGTAACTTTTCAATTTTCTATTACTTTGAAAACACTTATTTTTTCAGTTTCTTATCACACACTGCCAAAGTAGCCCATTAATATAAATCACTTAAAAAAAATTTTTATTGTACTAAGCCATTCAAAAATGCTTAAGATTTATTAAGCATTTATTGATTGAATTACTAGAATAAAAACTTTGGTTTGGAAATTCAAGACCTCTTGAATGGATGTTTCTTTACCTTACCTATCCTAAAATCTTTCTGTGTTCTTAGGGTGACTAGGGTTATGTCCCTCCGCTATTATGCTGCAGGGGAAAGGGTGTCAACATACTTCACGATACTTGAGCTGCGTTATGTGATTGGCTGTGAGTAACAGTTTTCAGACCAACACAAAAATAAGCAGCTAAAATCATATTATAAACAAATAAAAAATATGGAATTCTTATATATATGAGAATTTTGTATATAGTTTCCTTTTAAGGATAAGTAAATCATTTCTTACAACTTTAATAAATGTTCAATCCAATTAAATATTTTATTTTGAAGCTAAACGTAATTTTCGAACTTGTCACTTTTTTGAATAAGATAATATGAAACTCGCAGAGGAGAAATTCTATTTAAAATATTACATATTGCAGTTTAAGTTATGTTTTCTGAAACCTATTTAAGGAATACAATTTATCGATATTACGATGTATCTGTGAGAAATTGATGGTAACAATCAGGAAGTGGAACTGTATATTTGATGAATAAAGGAAATCATTATTTCATATTATGACTTGCAGAAATCATTTTCTTCTTTTTATTTTTTGATCAGAAGGATGAATTGTATGTTTCCAACTCTAAGAAAATTTTGGATTTATGATATTTCATTGTTCCTCGTATAATCTGATAAACTTTACATCATTGTGATTGCGGATTTTTACTTTATAATGTTTTGAAATCCTAACTTTGATAATGATCGCTTTATATTTAATAAATAATAAATTCAAAGCTTACGACCAAATTATATTAACCAGGTAAGAGTATTTTATTTATTTATTATTTTCAGAAAGCAAACATAAATGAATGAATACGTATAACAATTTCTTTGGAAAGATATCGTTAATTTAAAACATTTTGTATTTTTTTTTGTTATACCATTGAATTTTTTTTTCATGATGATCACATTAAATAATACCACTATCTCTCAAACTAATAATGGGAAAATGCAGTATTTTCCGAATCAATCATGGCTTTATTAAAATTTATATCTCTTTTCAAATGTTGAAGATGCTTGGGAAATAATTTCGAAATTAGATGGTATTTTGTTATATGAATTTATATCGATTTTATTTGGTTTCCTTTTGTTGTTTATATAGTTTGCTGTTTTTGGTACAGTTAATTCCAGGTAAAAAAGTATTAGATTAATCACAAAATTGGGACAATTTTTACATAATAAAATACCATACAAAATGAATTATCAATTCCATATAAGGAGTATTATGATCTTACTTCTGGTCATGTTTATTTCAGGAAAATGGTTTTTTAGTATCAGTTGATCCTCTTAAATAACACAACTTCATAAAATAATTTATTTTTACCGAAAATACTGGCTCTAATTTATAATTTAGTAAGAGAACTGGTTAAAGAGCAATTTGTTGAAGGCACAAATGAAATAAAATATGTCACCTTTTAATTTTAACATCGTATAAAATTATACTCTAATCAGTTAAAAATACAAACAACCTGATATCGTTAAAACCATAAAATGCAATAGATTACGATGTCCCAGGCATTTGCATCAATCTGACAATGTAAATTCATTAAAAAAAACTCACTTTCACTAAACCCATGGGAACCAGAAGGCGAGGAAGACCATCAATTAGGAGGCTTGACTCGGTCGCAAAGGACCAGGTGGCAAAGACTTTTAGGGACTGCTTTGGCTTGTAACAGGCTGAAGTGCCTTGGAAGAAGAATTATATTCTACAATGATTGAGTGGGGGAATCGAACGATGTTTTTCTTTTCCATTGTATTTTTCTTTATTATCACTATTTAACAAGAGTAATGAGACATGTACTGAATATTATTAGCACAGCTTGATTTGAAAATGAATATTAAAGGTTCCAAAAAGAAGTTCTCAAAACACTTTATTCTTATATTCAAAAAATCGTAATGCAACACTTATGTTCTAATAAGCTAGACATAAGCAGTTTTCGTTCTTTTCTTTAGAAATAAAAATTAAGGTTTAGACTTAAATGATTCTCATAAATAAATATATGTGAAATTTTGAATTATTTTAAGTCATTTTAATTCATACAGATTAGTCATAATTTTTCATTTCATTTATTTTAGACATTTTTACTATCATTATTTATTCGACACACTGGATAATAGCTTACTAATGAGTACATCATGCAAGTCCTTAGAACTATAAGAAGAAACTAACGTAGTAACCTTAAAAACTTATATTTCCTTTGGTTACATTTTAAGATATTTCTTAAGATAATTTTTGTATGAAAATTTTAAAAAATAATTATATTTTGATTACTATATTACATTATGTATGTATAACATAATTCTTCATTAAGCAAATTAAGCATTTAATTAAATTTCTGTCAATTACATTATTACATAATTTAATGAAATTGAAATTGAGAATTTAACCTCTGTCAAAATATATGGTTTTGTAATGTAAAAAAAAAACAACCTTAAGCTCATATTAATTTAAAGCGAACCCAACGTTGGTATAAAATCTTTTTTTTTCTAGGAAGCTCATAAGTTTCCTGTAATATGCATCTTGATTTGCGACAGATTTTAATTTTAAAAATAAGATTTTGTATTTGCTTAAATAATGAACAAATATGTATTTTTTGTAATAATGAATGCTTGTTTCATCTTCATTCATCATTGATCATTTTCATCAGACTTATGAATAATTTCGAGATGTACAAAACATTGCTGTCAGAATTGAGCCCAGATGAAGGAATAATCGTATAATGTGGTCCTGACTCTTGATAATTTGATAATTAATGTCTGTAGTTATTGAGAGTAAATGTTCAAATATATATACTGATAACATCCCTTCTAGATTGGAAGTTAAGACATGGAACTAACTCAAATTTTGACTTCTTTACTTAATCATATAATCGAAACGGTAAATTTATGACTTTGAAAGTTTATTTATTGATCTTTAGTCGCATTTAGCGTACAAAAAATCATTTCATTAAGACCTAGGTTTCAAAAACTAAATTCTTAACAACTACAAATATTTTTACCAGGGGGGAAATCGAAGGCTAAGGGCTGGTGAATTACAGACCATTCAGCATTGAACGTCTAGTTACTAATTCAACCTTTTCTACAAATGGAAGCTTTTTTGCTGAAATACCGATGTATGGTATATATTTAGCTATTGTGTTAAATTCGAAGATAATGACAGAGTATCAGGATTAGTCCCAGTCATAACTGAACAACGTGGTAAAGTTGCGGTGAGTGAATATGAATCATAAAGAAAAGCTCTTCATGACAACATAAGGAGAATTTTTAAATCCATATGTCTATCGGGGTTATTAAGTAAAATATTCAGTGGTGTCAAACACCATCATGTAAAACTGTAAGCATATGATCCTTGGGCTCTAAACATAAACTTCTATTTATAAAATAATACTTTAAATTGTGTTAAAAATAAAAATGCGCATGCACACTGTTCTACTGTTTTCTGGATGTTTAAATGCATTATGGACGCTTAACGGCTTTATACCTGGAACCAGGGGGTACGTGTACCTTCCTGGGGTTTGAGCAGCCACCAGGCACGTCGGCAGGTGGTGGATCGCCGAATGTCCTGTAGGAATGACAGGATAGCCTTGAATATAGAATCAGAGGCCGCGAACCATCTCCCGTAAACCCTGGTGTTATGTGATCCGTGCCTAGGGCTAATTGGCACCACGGTATTGGTGTCTTAACGGAGCCTTTAGTTGCCTGGCGAACTTCTAGGCCTTGCCCAGTAACTCAGGCAGTGCTGGGTGGACTTATATTACCTGAGCTTTTTAATTGTTATCTTGTGGCTGAAAAGACACAAGAAGTAACAAACCTTTCTGCATTTGCAGGTGAAGCCTCTGAAGTAGACCTTGCTGAAAAAGACAAGGGAACTCAGAGGCAATCTTGTAAAGGGGCAGCAATGAATCCTTCACTTGAGGTAGAAATGACCTCCAAACCATCTTCTTCTGGTGAAAGTCAGGAAGCTATCGCTAGCATGACTGACTTTCTGACCAGATGGGACTGTTTTAGCAAGACCCTATCTGCTGGAAATGTCATACGCAAGAGGAAACGGCAGAGCATATCATTTACGAATGTGAGGCTCTTGCCCTCCCTATATTAACTTCTTTAGGCATCATCCATACTATAGAGTTACACCTAGACTCCATTAAAGGGTTATCGGACTTTATTAATAAAGTGAGTGACCCGAGCAACTGGAACTAGGAAACATTGGGCTTGGAGTTTTTGGTACAAAATGCTGATAAAAGCAGAGGTGCCCAATGACATACAAACCCAATTCTAAGAAGAAGAAGAACGGCTTTATAACACCCTATAGAGCTTAGACTATCTGCTACGTCTTGTAAAATAAGGACATTCTATTCTTTATATGTAATAGATTACGCAAATATTTATAAATTGAATTCTTTTGCAATTTTTTTCTCTTAAAGTCTGTTGTTTGTAATTTTATTTCCATTGTTTTAAATTTTTATAACACTCATACAGTATTCCAATTATAAAACCAAGCTTTCAAAAATGAACAGTCTTGGGTTCGATATCACACTGTTAAAAATAAATAGGAGATTGATGTTGCATTTCTGCATCCATAATTATCAGGGTGGTACTTATTTTTGAGAGTTTTCTAGGTTTTTCTCCCTTAATTCCAGTGAATATGGCTTACTGTCTAAGAAAAGACTTCTCCAGAATACTTTCCACTAAATATCTTGTAATTCTTAAGAAGGTCTTCAACGGTAAGACAGTCCTAAATTGGGAATCGAATAAGCAAATTTAAGCTCATCTTAGCACAGTAATATATCCGTGTTCTTCCAGTTAAAAGGTCTTCGGATTTGATTTCAGTAACTGTCGCAAAATGCCGATGTCTTGTTTTTGCTTCCTTCATGTAAGTTCATCTGAGTTTGTGCTGCATATTTTTCAAGACTCTTTATGGTGTCTGCTTACATATTTTAGAAATCTCATGTCGTTATGTTTACTACCTAAACATATCATTCATTCATAACAACTTGGAATCTTCTGAGCCCAGTGGTAAAATCAACTCGAAAGAGTGAAAGGCTCAATGTGTGATCCATATTAATGTTAAACAGTTAGGTATGGGGGTGTTTCAGTTCTACTTACATATTATTCAAGATGGGTTCTTCAGTATTTTCTGAATATATTCCTTGTGACAAGAGGATATTTGCGATTATTTAAGGAAGTTCGCTCTGGAAACTAAAAGCAATTGATGCTTAAATGCTTTATAACAGTCTTAAGCTATTCAGACACTTGTTACAGGTTACCAAATGAGCAAATTGTCTTTCAGTAAGATGTTTCATAGAAAATAAAATTCATTCACGTGACAGAATTCATGAAAACTTAAAAACTCCCAAATCCAAGTGGTAAAATGTAAATCCGAAAAGCAAAAATGAAAATTCTATATTCTTTTCTTCACTGAGATTAGGACAAAAACTGTTTTTTTTTTTTTATTGCAAAGGTCATGGCTCATAAATCAAAAGTCAAGCTTCTATATTTCCTTTTCTTGATCTGACTGAAAAAAGAAATCATTCCTTCAGAGAACTAAATATCGTCATCCTTAACTTGAATATAAATACAAAAGAATGATGAACACTTATATTCTATCAAAAAAATTTATTTTCCTTCTCCTGAATATATTCAATTCTAAGCCTAGCCTTTAAAACACTGAATCTAAAATAATTATCATTTAATTCTGACTTATTTTCTTTTTCAGGGAAGAAAATTTTCACCGTAAAAGATATTGCTGTTATAGAAGAAAATGCCTCTATCGGGTGTACTACTACCCTTTATTTTATATGCAATACTAATAACGAAAGTAGCAGTAGGCAATACTGATAAACATAGGAGTACTCTATTAATGGGTAAAATATTATCATAGTATCTGTATATTGTACATAAACTATTTAATCAAAATGCATTACAATATTTAATCAAATATTCATTTTTATTTTAAGAAATTGTATTTATAACGAATTTTGGAATAACTCTTTTCATTCTGTATGTTTTCTTTATATTTCTTAGTGTTAACAAATATATAGTAATTTTAAAAATTAAGTATTGTATTTGTACAGAAAAAGTATAAAAGTAGATCTTTTTAAAGTTTTCATCCGCGTTATTAATTATATGTACTTTGAGTAAAATTTTTCTTGTTTCTTTAAAAATTCATCAATTTATAATTTCCTTGCTGCTTGATGAGATCAAAAGTTAGCTCCTCAAGTTCTGCAAAAATTGAGAAGTGGTGTGAATAATACATTTGTTTACTTTCAATATTTGATAAAATGTTTGAAGTTTTTTTATTCTCTAGTGAGAGAGATTTGTCATTTATTTTCCATTTTAGATTTATAATGCTCTATCTATTTTATATTGATGGGTAACGGAAAAGACATAAACCAAATCACTTTCATCATTTCTATGTGATCCAAATAAAGTATAGTCGACAATTTTTTACTATTTTTAACATAGTGATTACAGAATAATAGAATTATTTTATCAATTAAATTTAATCATTTTCAACTTACAGACATTTTTTACTATCTCCCTCTCATATTTTTCATTTCATACGGTTGATTTGGAGGTAAAAATTATCTATCAACAATGCTTACATTGAAAAACTACCCTCCACACAGAATCAGAAAAGTTGGTCGACAAAAAAGGCAACTCTTCTAGGTCTAATATTCTCGAATGTGCAATTCTTTACAAAACACTAAATGCAATATGAATTAATAAATATCAGGTTTAGGAAAAATTTTCGATTGTGCTATTTCATGATTCTTAAATTTTGATTATGATTTATTATGATAGTATTTTGAAAAAGAATTAGTTTCAAATTTAATTCAGTGATTCAAGAGTTAAACTAATGTTTATTAAACAGCAGATGAATATCAAGTTTCTTGTTGATATTAAAGCTTGATAAAGCATTTCTTAAAACTCTTAAATAAGATTTAAGGTTTAACAAGCCTTTTCAAAACCAGATCCTTTCCGACCTTCCAAAACTAATCATTTTCATTGATTGCATCCTGGGATTCTTGGAAACGAGGCTGCTGACTTTTGGCAAAGAAAGGTGCGAAGGTCCTTCACAAACCTTTGAATAGTCTTCCTTTTCATTCGGTAAAGTTACTAGTTCAGAGAAGACAAACTTGCTAGAATAAAGCAGAAGGCATTGCGTTAGACTTGAACTTTCCTGATTAAGGGGACAGAGGCTATCCTAATTTTCCTGGAAGTGCAAGAGTGACACTTTTTCGCCTTCCTATAGGCTATAACTATTTGCAAACCATCTTGACTCGTGACCTGCACTTATATTTTTAATATGTACTGCTCAGAGATATTGGAAAGCCAGAAAACTAATGGCGTCATACCCAATTTTCTAAGCATTTATAATAAATAACTTTTCATTGATTTCATCATTAATTTTACTTTCAACCTTGTTTTCTAGATGAAATGTAGTATAATATGAATTATTAATTTGTAATCCTTTGTTTCAGCAAACTTCAAAAACTGAAAGGTCGAGAAACTGATAATGAATCTCAAACTTTGGAAATCTGCTTCTCAATTAATTCTCCTGCCTAGGATATCAACATGGCTTCAATTAAAATGTAATAAAATACGAAAATATTTTTCATTCGACTTTAAAAAATGTACTTGATAAATTGCAAAATTATGTATTTAACTAAATAAAAGTGATGGGATTATTAATAAACTGTTGACATTAGATATTGATTGTTGATATTAGATGTGTTGAAAGAAATTTTCAAAAATAAAATTTTATTTGTCTTGAATTTGTTATCGCCTGCCAATTATTTAATCATTATTAACTCTAAAAAACGATAATATATTTTAATAATTATTTTTCAAACATTTTTTATTATTTGAACATTATTTACTTCATTAGCAGAAAAAATGTTATCAACTAGGAATTATGAAATATTGATGTATTAAAATGCATTTTTAATTAATATTCTCAGTTTGTAATTTGGTTTTTTAATGTGAGGTGGATACTTGATTTAAAAATTTAATTTGTGCAATCAAAAATTTTCATCTATTGTTATTGAGAGAATTGTTTCATATCGGTTATAATAGCATTCGATTTCTTCATTTGTCTAATTAGAATGCCCCTCTCTTGTTACAAAATTTATCTCCCTACATCTTTTATTTCTTACTGTAATTCAATTACTTTAGAATTGTTTCAATAGCTGAGAGTTTTCTTAATATTTGTCTACATATCATTTTTAAATACTATAATTTTTCTGTAAGTTAGATTCTATTCAAAAATAAATTTTAAATAATTTAATTAAATATGCACAAATTTAAAATCATATGTTTTTACTTGCAAATTAAGGTAGTATATCATGCAAATTTCCAAATTAATTGTTAATTATGATAAATATATAATGGAAAAGAATATTGCATAATATATATTTGTTATATAGAAATAGAATTTCAAGGTTTAAAATGTTTTAAAAATATGTGAAAATCGTACAAAATTTCCCAAAATAATATTTATAAAAAAATATAACTGTATTAAAATAATCTTTCAATATTTTTTCATGCAAATAGACAATGGATTACACAAATATTTCCTTAAATAATGTTAATATAATCAATTCAAATCTGAGAGCATCTTTCTCAAGAAGAAATTTTTAATGTAGGGAAAATTAATTGTATAAATGTTTCATTCAAGAATTAAATCGAAAAGCTAATGTGAGCTATTTTTATTCTTTATTGATTCTTTCCCCGTTCATGTAGAAAACAAAATTATACAATCTTTCTGCAATATACCACTCTTACAATTACTTAATTAAATTTTAATTATTAAAAACACAAAAATATTATGAATAATTAATAATTTCGATGAAATAGCAACTTTTTGGAATGTTTCTAGAAATAAATTTGTATACAAATTACAAAATTAGATTTTGTGCGATTTTTTATAATTGATTTTTCAACTAATAAATCTTTGCTCTTGGATGAAAATTATTTACAAAGATTGTGTTTGTGTTTGATATTTTAACTACAGATAAGATAAGGGTTTGAAATTATAAAAATATGAAAATCGCTGCCATTTGTACGTGCAATTGCAATATTAGATCCACATAGATTATAAAGAGGAATTCCTCGTTGTACAACTTACCAGAATTTATTTAACATATCTAAATTTTATCTTTAAGAAAATAAAATATCTTAAGAATTCAAAAATTTAAAACCACAGAAAACTTATTTTTATTTATATTTAAAAGATATTTTAAAATGCTTGTGACACATTTATTCTTTTTAAGCAGTATTCAATACTCAGAAAGTCAAGATCATTAGTAAATATTTTGCAAATCTTTTTTTATAAATAAGCGCTTTGTTTTATATGAAGGAAAGACTTATTCAATATACAGATTAATAAAAACTTAAAAGAAAGTCACCTATTTTATTATTAGAACTTTTTAATGAGTCTAAATCTATGAAAAACAGAAATTAGTGCAAGAACATATCAAATAATGCACTGATACGTTGAAAATAGCATAAAAAATTGTTTAGAACGAATCAAAAAATCATTGTATTATACTATACTAAAAATACATGCAATATCAACTTCCTACCAAAAGCTACGATTTAGGTAGACAGTGACAAATGAGCTTAATCTAACCAAAATGGAATTAAAGAACATGACTCATAATGAATGTTTCTCAGTAAAGGTACAAGATTCATTTCGCCTAATTTAATATCAGTTTAATGCATTTGAATATACATATTGATAACATAATTGTCTTATGTGATAAACCTAAATTAAGGTTTAAGAAAGAAGAAAAAAGAAAGAAAAAGAAGAAGAAAATGTGAATTTTTAATTTGTCATCACTCAACTATTTTACTTTTTTTACAAAAATATCCTACTTTTAAAATAAAAAATATTGTTATATTATTGTATATAAATGTTGATAAAATGATTGTAAATGATTAGACAATTCTATGTGGCGGTCCATGTCTAATATTTTATTTTACACAATTTCTTACAAAACAAGTATTTCACTGAACTCATGAAATGTAATGATGATAATCATTGTAACGAAATAAGTTTTTCCATGCAAAAAATGAAATGTTATTATGCACAGCGTACAAATAACTACATGGGTTTTTAGAAGAAAATGTGCTAGTTAAATTAGATGTTTATCATATCTGCTCATTTAGGACCATAGACTTTAATCATGCAAAGTTAAAGGGATTTAAAGCATTTAACAAAACAATCTTCGTAAATGTTTTAGAGATGTTTTCCTTTTTTGAACTGAAATAAGTAATTAAAACGACAATTAATCCTGTTATAAATTACCTTTAAAATAAAATGTTATTATTTGTAGTTAATTTAAATAGATAACTTTTCCTATTTAATTTTGGGATATAAAATTTCTTTCACCAGCTGAGAAATTAAAAATTATATGAACTGTTAATTATTACTAAAATTACTGTTTATTACTAAAAAGCCCATGGAAACACGCTTTTGAAGTTATATTAAGAATAAAATTTTATAAGATTCTTTGAAACCATAATTTTTTACCTCTTTATTTCAAATTATTTTCAATATCAGATTTTTGTTAGACAACATGAGAAAGTAGGATAAGTAATTGGCGAAGTGGTACAGTCAAGTTTATAAAACTTAGAAAAGCATTCACAAGTTTAAATTAATTTCCATTGCATCTAAGCTCCTATAGCTTTAAGAATCGGTCCTGGTTTCTTTACATAGACTGGCTGCTTTTATATAAGCATTCAGCTGTGGATGGAAAAATAAGAATGTTAGCTTTATATTAAAACATGAATAAAATAAATAATATTAGTTAATTAAATACTATAAATATTAACAGATCGGTTTCTGTGCAGTAACTCCAATGAAAGATTGTTTTTAATTTCACCTTTTATATTATCTATCTCTACGAACCTTATATTTTATATATTTTTATTGTATTTAGGTTCCTACAGCTTTGAAAATTGGTCCATTTAATTTTACAGGGGCTGGAGATTTTCTCATTTGCAGTTGTGAATAGAAAAAAGAATGTTTACTTTGACATCAAACACTGATAAAATAAATAATTTCCAATTATTAATTGCTAAAAATAATAGCAAATATTGTATTGCATAATTTTAATGAAAAATTCTTTGAATTTCTTCCCTTTTCGTTTTACATGAGAATCTTAAATTCTATGCCATTTTATGAACCGAACAAGCTACGGTAGCAAACTCCTAGGAAATAATATATATGCGCTGATAACAGTGATAAAGAATAATAAATTTGTTCCTTTTTTAATTTTATTAAAATTTGAATGCAATTTGTGAAAAGAATTTTTTAGACTGTTTTATTATTCCTAACCATTTGTTTTCAAACAAAAAAATATAATATCCCCCTATATTTTCTTTAAATAATTTTAACATGGAAACTGATAGAAGCACAAAATATTTAATTATAATTGGAAGCCAAACAAATGTATATGAAAAAATAAGTGAATTTTAAATTGTTTCCTTACAACTCTTTCTAAAAATGATAATTTCTTTCTTAAATACTTTTAATTCATCACTAGATGTTAAACAATTTATTCCTAACAACATGCATGTTTTGTCATGTTAAAAGTCGACTTTTCAGATAGCAACATTGCAAAAAGAAGATAATTACTGCTTATTATTTACGTGATTAAGAATGCATTGATTAGAAAAATACATTTACAACAATATATTAGCGTATCACATATGTATGACATTTTTTTAAATAGCTACTAATAACCAATAGCTTTTGATATCTTCTATAAAAATGTGAGATAGTTAATAAGGTGTGTTAAATAACAAAGAATTGCTTATTAAAAATTATATTATACACTGCTCGGCATTGAAAATAAAACACCAAGAAGCAGTTGCCAGACAGTGATGAAACTCGGCAAACAGAGAAAGACAGCAATTAACACTAAGTGATCTGTATTTCGAAATTATGTGCATAATACAGAGCGAGGACAAGGTCAAATCAGTAGGTTGTAGGACCATCGTGAATGGCGATACACGAAGCAACACGTCTAGGCACCGCGTCAATGAGAATACGGATGGCACCTTGAGGAATGGCTTTCCATTCTCTGTCAACCATTTGTCAAAGTGCATCTTCTGAAAGAGGCAGCGGCAGGATCTGCAAATGGCATTCAATCATATTCCAAACGTGTTAGATTGGTGAAAGATCTGGAGAGCACAGTGGCCAGTGAAGCACCTGTAAACATTGCAGGACATGTTGGCTGATGCGAGCAATGTGCAGTTAGGCGTTACCCTGCTGATACAAGGCATAATACATAACATTTCGCATCTCTTCAAAATCCATTGTCCTTTTTAATAGACGATACATTACCCACAAAGGTCAACAAATGTTTATTCAAAAAATCAACCCCAGATTGAATTAACTTAAAATAAAACTTCAATGTGCCAATGCACCCAAGGAACTTGAACAAATAAACCTCCAACTCCTAGATGTTATAAAATCAACGTTAGAAGAGATCTTCAGTATCGACATCCAATTAAGAAAACCAACCTGTCTTGGTGGAAAACCAGCCTTAGGAACCAAAAGCAAAAAATAAGAGCCATACGAAGATTAATGAAAAGCACGCCTACACCAGCCATTAGAGATCAGCTGCATTTAAAGTATAAGCAACACTTGATCATCTATAAAAGATTAATTTTAGAAGAAAAATTACAGAGCTGGTCATAATTATGCATTACCAACAATAAAGAACATTCAATCAATGAATTGTTACCAGCAAAACTTTCCAGCCCACACAATTTCAGACCCTCACGATTACAACCAACAATAGTCAGACTACCACCATACTCTAAGACCTTTTGGAAGTTACTTTTCAACTGATGACATTACAACTGACAATCAATACGAGCACAAAATCAGAAATTAGTCCCTAAATCCTACAACCACATTGAACCTTTTGCATTAAATGAACTAAAGTATATTGTGAAGCATCTTGTCAATTAAAAAGCTCTAGGCCTAGATTGGATAACAAATGCGGTTATCAAGCTTCTCTTTGGAGCAAATAAAACTTTTCTCCTGCAATATTTTAATTCTTGCCTCACGCTTAATACTCTTCTCAAGCCATTCAAAAGGACCAGGTCATCTACTTTCTAAAGAAGAATAAAAGCTCTAGTCACTCCACCTCCTATCGGCCAATCTGTTTATCAGCCCTAGAAAAGGTTTTGGAGAGATTGACCATAAGAATGCTTAAACATCACCTGTAAAACGCATTTCCTTGATAATCACCAATACGGATTTCGAAACAAAAGCTCGACA
Source organism: Latrodectus hesperus (assembly GCA_037975125.1). NCBI lineage: Eukaryota > Metazoa > Arthropoda > Arachnida > Araneae > Theridiidae > Latrodectus > Latrodectus hesperus. Next base: position 53,875,999 of record CM075850.1, on the reverse strand, counting down.
GAACACGCCTTTAAAAAACCTGATTGACGAATCACACCATAAGTAGAACTACGTGGCACTGATTGCATTGGATGTCTAGCAGGTTTTGACTCACTTTGGTCGCCTGGACTGCTCCAAGTACTGCTAGAAAATAGATGCCTAAGTAAAATAACATCCATGATCTTTCTGGAAGACAGATTTGCTCACCACAGTTCATGATGGAGGGCATGTCAGAATTCTTCACACAAGGGAATGCCCACAAGAATCTGTTGGTGGCCCTATCCTGTGCAACATTTTCTTTAATGAATTATGAACATCGTCCTGACCAAAACATACCAAAGTGGTTGCCTTTGCCAACTACACATTATTAGTAATTGAAGTCAATACAAAGCCATCCCTACAATCACATTGCAATGAATTATTGCAACTTTTTTCTTAAAATTGTAGCAACTTGAAGCTCACAATTTCTCATCCTAAATTGCAAATCCTCGTCCACCACCAGAAAAAAAATACTTAAAATCAAATTCCCGAATAACTTTAGAAAATAATAGCCTGAAGCATACTAATACACTAAAATATCTCAGAGTAACAATGGATAGCAAAATATCCTTCTTACCACATGTCAGGCAGCTAAAGACAAAAATGATAACAATAGTCCAGTAATTTTGCTCCATGCTCGCTAAAGATTGGGGCATTAAAAGCAAAATGACTAAAGCAATTTACCTCTTTGTCACGGAGAAAATGGTTAATTATGGCTTATCCTAATGTACTCTATCCATGACTGATAGGAAGAAGTGGAAATTAAACAGCCTACAGCTCTACTTCACGTTATTAATCAAGAGAAGCTACGGGACCACTTCCAAAATTGACCTCAATGCAATGGTATCTCTGCCACCACTTCACCTTACTTGCATCCAGCTAACACACAAAGCTGGGATGGAAACTGCTGGAAACTACAGTAGTGAGAAACCAAACCTTCAGTGCATCTGACTACGAATATCCTGTGTATAATAACTATTTCCATCATTTACGAAGACTTAAGAGGATACATATCCACAATCTTCTTTCCAAATTACCCTCAACAGCACAGGGCCAAATCAAGCTAACCACGCCGTACAATACTATACGAATGGTTTACATATTGACGATAAAACAGGTGCGGCTCTAATAATTTAGCATGAGGATAAAAAAATCTTCACGAATACAAATTTAAACTGAGGAATAAGCATTTAGTCATCTGGGCAGAGGCGTAACCATTTAAGAAGCTATCAACATCATTGACGCACAAGGCCTCAGATCTACAATCATTTGGTCGGATAGATCATCATCTTTGCATGTATCGCTTAATCCACTACACACATCATTAATTATACATGTCATACGAAAAACTAGCAGCTGCAACTTCGCACATCAACCTAAGTTGGATTAAAGTGCATCGAGGTAATGCTGGAAATGAGTGCGCACACATCGCTGCATAGGTAGCCACGAAAATTGATGAATCAGAAGCATTAGTGATTCTATATCCAAGATCTTCCCTTATCAATTAACTGAAGAACTTCAAACTACAGAAAGGGCAGTCTCTGTAGGATAATGCAATAATAGGACGCGCGAACGACCAAACATTTACTCACAGAAGTCATCAGCACACTGACGTATGATAATCCATACCTCAACCAGTTTCTAACGTTTCACGGTCCATTTCTACCATACTTCCGTAGATTTCAAAAGGCAGTGTCATTCACCTGTATCTGTGGATCCCAAGGGATTTCTTTTCACTATGTCCAAGAGTGCCCAGAGACTGAGAAATATCACCTAAACAAGAACTAGAAATACTACCTAACTAGAACAGATTAACATGGAATTTCTGAGATTTTTCATGAAATATCGTCACCGTAGATTACTCCTCACAAAGCTGATGATTCATCTCAACAAACGAAGACTGGAGCTTTGTTGGAATACAGGCCACGCTCCCGCAGGTGACCTGGAATTTTCCGCAGACGAGTCAGAAAACTATGCTTAAAGTTAACTCTTTCTACAACTAGTAATGGTGTATAAATTTTTTATGAAGTTATTGAAATTTATGAACTCTGTTTCGAATCGTATGAACTTCGGCAACATATAAACTCACTTTTGAACTTTAAAAACTTTTTGAATCCTATACACTTTTAGAATCTTAGAAACCTTTTAAAATTTTTGAACCTAAGGTGCTTTTGAAACCTAAGGTTTACTAAACATATATCACCTGGAACCAGGAGGTATGCGTAACCCTCTGGGGCTTGAGCTAGCCACCAGGCGCGTAGGCAGGTGGTGGATAGCCGAACGTCCTGTAGGAATGACAGGATAGCCTTGAATATTGAATAAGAGGCCACGAACCAGCTCCCGTAAACCCTGGTGTTATGCGTTCCGTGCCTAGGGCTAATTGGCACCGCGGTATTGGTGTCTTAACGGAGCCTCTAGTTGCCTGGCGAACTTCTAGAGTAAATTGCCTTGCCCAGTAACTCAGGCAATGCTGGGTGGACTGTCATATTACCTGAGCTTATTAACTGTTATTATATGGCTGAAAAGACATTAAAAATAACAAACATTTCTGCTTTTGCAGGAGAAACTTCTGAAGCAGACCTTTCTGAAAAAGACAAGGGAACTCAGAGACAATCTAATGAAGGGGTAGCAATGAAACCTTCACAGGAGGTAGAAATGACCTCCAAACCATCTTCTTCTGGTGAGAGTCAGGAAGCTATCTCTAGCATGACTGACTCTCTGACCAGAATCAAGCTTAAAAAGAGAATATCTGGTGCCCAGAAAAAGAAGCTGGTGAAGGAGCGCAAAATCGCTGAGGGGACTTGGGTTGAAAAACCCAAGGCAACCAAAGGCGAGAAGCGTCCTGCCAACCGGATGAACCAGGGCAAGGTCGGAAAGGCTGCCAAGAGAGAAGGACCTGAGGGATTTACTTACAGGGCGGCTCTCACGGCGATCAAGATGGCCGTGCTCTTAGAAGGTCATCCGAAAAAATGGTTAACAGAGAAACAGGCCTATGACCTGGAACTCTTGTTAACCAGGAAAATAGGAAGGAATGAGGAGGGTTTTGCCCCAACCTTCCTATCCTGTAAACTTGAAAACGGGGCTCTTATTATCAACTGTGCAGATCTGGAGAGCTCAAAGTGGCTGGAACAGAATGTCAATGATATAAGCCCTTGGCAAGAACATAAACTCTTGGTGGGTGAGGCAAGGAAACTTGTCAGAACCACCAAGATAATTGCAAAACTGCCAAAAATCTGTAATGAACTGGAACCTAAAGAGCTCCTGAGAAAAATCGAGGCTCAGAACGGTGGGGTCACTCCAATGGAGTGGAACGTTCTTAACACCAAGAACGACCCATCTGGGCGGACCATCGTTCTTAGTGTGCCTGAATTAGATGCTGCCACACTTCGTGTAAGGGGATATAGGTTTCATATTGGACTTCACCATGTGCAGGCTAAAGTACTTGATAAACCTGCTCCTGCTGATGGGGGTGAAGGTAGTTCAAGCCAACCTCCACCACAGTAGAAGTGGTACTACTAACCTCAGTAGGAAGTTTCTTGCTGGGGATATACACCTGGCCCTGATTCAAGAACCCTGGTTGGTTAGGGGAGAATCAGTGGTCTCAAAGGAACTAAAGGTAAGCTTATCTATTGTACTAATGGTAACGCTAGAACTTGTATACTATTACATAAAAACATTGAGGTTCTTCCCCTCTCTGAATTTATTCTTAGGGACCTGACAGCTGTGAAAGTCAGACTCAACATAGAGGGTAGGGACAGGGAAATTGTTTTTGGCTCTGGATACCTGCCCTATGAAGAGAAGGCTCCACCTGACCATTCTCTGCACAAGCTCATGAACTTTTGCAGAAATAACAACTTACAGGTAGTCCTAGGACTAGACTGTAATGCTCATCATGTTGTCTGGGGAAGTACGGACACAAATAAAAGAGGTGAGTACCTTTTGGAATTTATTCTAAACTATGGGTTAGATATTCTAAATGAGGGCAACGAACCAACTTTTATTACTTCCAATCGATCTGAAGTAATTGACATTACTATAGCGACAACGCTGATTAGTAAAAATATCAAATACTGGAAAGTAGATGACAGACCTTCTGGTTCAGATCATCAAAACATCCATTTTGAAATTCACTCTAATGTGTGTCTGGATCGCATATTCAGAGACCCAGTTAGGACGGACTGGAAGAAATTCCAAGAAGAACTGACTGGATTGATTGAGCTCGGGAACAGACCTATTAGAGACAACTATGATCTAGAAGTTACAGCAGATCTCCTGCAGAGAAGTATTCTAGATTCTTATCATAACAATTGCCCCATTCGCACTAGAAGAGCTAAACTCCAATGCCCTTGGTGGAATGACTCTCTAGCTGCCGAAAGAGCAAATGTTAGGAAACTTTTTAACAAAGCTAAGAAAAATGGTGAATGGGAGAACTATAAAAAGGCCCTCACTATTTATAACAAACTTGTTAGGAAAAGCAAAATTAACTCCTGGAGGAAGTTCTGTGACGAGATAGATTCTATTTCTGAAGGAGCTAGACTCCAGAAACACCTTAAAAGGGATGAACCTATTTTGGTTGGTACCCTAAAAGACGAGGAGGGTAATTTTGCTGCTTCCGGAAAAGGGGTTATGAAAATTATGACCAGGGCCCACTTCCCGGGAGCTAGAGATATTTATAGCAACGAAGGGGAACATTGCATTGGCTCTTTCCAAAGAGTCAATAGCAATCAATGGATCATCGCTAAAAATACCATAAACTACAACACTGTTAAATGGGCAATTTTTGCCTTTAAACCTCTAAAATGCTCTGGGCCTGATGGAGTTATGCCCATCATGATCCAGAAGGCAGAGAAGGTTGTCATACCAATGCTAACTAGAATTTATAGAACTAGTTTGGCCCTGGGATATATACCAAAGACATGGCAAAAGACTAGGATTGTTTTCATTCCAAAACCTGGCAAGGACACTTATGACCAAGCCAAGTCATACAGACCAATCAGTCTTTCTTCATTCTTTCTTAAAATTATGGAGAAAATCATTATTATTATATTAGAGATTACTTGGGTAGAAATAGTCCCTTGCATGCTCTTCAATTTGCCTATCAACCCGGCAAATCTACAGAGACTGCTCTACATCAGCTAGTTTCTAAGATTGAAGCCACTCTGGATCAAAAGGATATTGCCTTGGCAACTTTCCTCGACATCCAGGGTGCTTTTGATAATACTTCCCATCCATCCATCCTCAATGCACTTAGAGGGGCAAGGATTAATCAGACCCTGTGTACTTGGATTGAGGCCTTAATTTCGGATAGATGTATACAAATGAACATCTTCGGTGAATCATTTGAAAAAAAGACTACTAGAGGTTGTCCTCAAGGAGGTGTTCTGTCACCATTACTTTGGAACCTAGTAGTAAATAGCCTTATAAAACATCTAAATGATAAGGGCTATTATACGCAGGGATATGCTGATGACATTGTCATCCTTATCCTTGGTAAAGATTTTGACATAATTTGTCATCTCATGCAGGATGCTCTAAGTTATGTAGGTCAATGGTGCATGGATAGGGATATGATGGTTAATCCTCAGAAAACCTACCTTGTACCTTTTACACGCAAAAAGAAACGGAAAGGTTTTTTCATACCAAGACTTTTTGATATTGAAATCAATGTGGCTTCAGAGGTGAAGTATCTGGGCATCTATTTAGACCAGAAACTCACCTGGAATAAGCACATTGATGATAGGATCAACCGAGCAAAGAAAAGCATTATGATTTGCAGACGAATGCTTGGTAAAAACTGGGGTTTACATCCAAAACTGATGTTATGGATGTACACAGCTTTTGTCAGGCCCCTTTTCACATATGCCTGTGTGATCTGGTGGCATAAGGTGGAACAGAAGACTGTGATTGACAGACTGGGGAGTCTACAAAGACTAGCCTGTCTCTGCATCACAGGAGCAATTTCCACCACGCCAACCAGAGCATTGGAGGTTCTGTTGGATCTGACTCCCTTGGACATCTTCATCTGCAGCGTTGCAAGAATGAATGCATTACAGAATGAAGCTGCAAAACCACTGGTATGACCAGCCTGTTGCCAAAGGGCCCAAGGGCATCACCAGGAAAATTCAAGACCCTACTTTTCTGATGCCATCTGACATCATGGAAAAAACATACATGTTTGATAGGACATTTGATATTGTTTTTCCAACTAGAGAGGAATGGGATAACAACATGTTTGAAACTAAAACAGGAGATCTAATCTGGTACACAGATGGATCACTGAAGAACAGCCTCTCAGGACTTGGAGTTTGTGGCGTGTCACCAAGAATCAGCTTGTCTGTAAGCCTTGGGCGATACGCTTCGGTCTTCCAGGCTGAAGATTTGGCCATTATCCACTGTCTGCGACTGAATATGAAGAAGGGCTACTACGATAAGCGGATTCTCATTTTCAGTGACAGTCAAGCCGCTTTAAAAGCGCTTAATTCCTTCGAAATCAAATCTAAAATGATTCTGGAGTGTAGAAATTTTCTTACAGAACTGGCAACTAGAAACAGGGTGATCCTTGTATGGGTGCCAGGTCACAAAGGTATCGAAGGTAATGAAAGGGCTGATGAGCTTGCTAAACAAGGATCGTCTTTTGTTCCCATTGGTCCAGAACCTTTTTGTGGGATCAATTTGAAGACCGCAAAAACCAATGTTCTTACATGGGAAAAACGGAAGATGTATGAAGCTTGGCTCAAATCTCCTGGTCAAACCCACGCTAAAAGTATGATCTGTAGATCATCAGCAAGGATTTCCTATGACATTCTAAGATGCTCTTGGCAGAAGATACGTTTAATCGTAGGCTTCATAACTGGGCACTACTATTTCAGAAAACATCTCCATAAAATGGGACTGTTTCAGCAAGACCCTATCTGCAGGAAATGTCATATGCAAGAGGAAACGGCCAAGCATATCATTTATGAATGCGAGGCTCTTGCCCTCCCTAGATTAACCTCTTTAGGCATCATCCATACTAGAGAGTTACACCTAGATTCCATTAAAGGGTTATCAGACTTTATTAATAAAGTGGGTGATCCGAGCAACTGGAACTAAGAAACATTGGGTTTGGAGTTAACAGTACAAAATGCTGATAAAAGCAGAGGTGCTCAATGACATACAAACCCAACTCGAAGAAGAAGAAGAAGAAGAAGAAACATATATAAATTCAGCGCCTGTATATAATTATCATCGTTCATATCATGCCATATTTTTCCTTTTCATAACTAAGTGTTTATAATATCTATAAAATTCCCTTCAATGTATATAATGTATTTAATGCCATAACTACTCAACAAATTGTTAACTTTCTCTTCATTAATTATAAATTGTTTCTTAATTGATTGTTATATGTGTCATCATATCAAATTTTGTTTTTACCCAGAGGAAATATTTAATGCTATTGCCTGTTATTTAACAGGGCTTAAAGCTTCTTAAAATGTATTGTGGCTACTTGATACCAATTTGTAAACACAATTTGATTGCCACTATAAATGCCACGATGGTGGCGCCCTCAGCGACCTCACAGAGGTGGGGAGAGCACTAGTTGTTGGGGAGATGGCACCTGTTAACCATAAGGTACAATCCGGGGTCTCCCTACATAGTTATGAATGTATGATAAAGGGCATTGGGCACCCTTTGAAGGTTGAGGGTGACACCGGTAGCCGGATATTATCCGCGTAACGTTGGGCTGTCATACTACCGTGAATACGAACTACAGTTGACAAAGAATCATACGCAAGAGTGCCCCAAACATGATTTCCCATTGTCACAAAGTGGGGCGTTCCACAATTGCTATAAGATTAGACCTGTCTCTACTGAAGAAAAAGAAGCATGACTCATCTGAGAAGACGATCCTGGGCCACTCCATTGACCTCATATCTCTAATCCGACACCATTTCAGCATCTATGCTATGGGGTCAATGGTAATCTTTTAACGGACGCCATGAGTGCAGGTTACTATCAACCAATCAACGTCAAATGGTTCTGCTTGATATGAGAGCATCTAGGTTGTCTTGCACATGCTGCAGAGTTTCAGTAGACGTGCTTTGCCGGGCCGCAACTGCTTGCTTCCCATCTGACGCGTCGATCCATGCTTGTTGACGCTTCTCTGGCTGCACCGGCACACCATAAACGCTCCACAGTTCCTTGTTCCAACCATCATAACCACATCCAGTGCACATTCGATTCGCCTAGGTGTCTGCCATCGGTGATTTGCAGTAAGGACCAACAGGCTCTTCGGAATCCGATCACCATACCCCTCTAAAGCCTGTCTGCTGGAACTGACTCCATTGGTTATGGCCTGGAATTCTTTGCAACTGTCAATTAAATAATTTTAAGTTACTAAATTTAATAAAACTGTTCTTCAACAAGATTTTAATGCATCTTAAAAGAATAATATTTCTGGACAAATGTTTAAAATTAGCATCAACATTTTATTTTCTGAAACCCGCAAACCACATTATTGTTCGCTGATTCAACAGCTTCAAAAAGTATAATGTAGTTGTAATTTTGCTTTTTTTTTTTACATCATGTCTTGAAAATGTATTGGAAAGAATTTGATAACTATAAATATTAATTAAATAATGATGTTAAATATTTATCAAACATTATAGAAATTTTACCTCGGTACTGTAGCATTAGAAAACTGAAAATTATCACTTTCGCTGTTTAGGCATTTATCGAAAACTGCAAGAAAATAAAAGATGTGTTGATATTTTCCTTGATATCCAATTAGTGTACATTTAATATATTGATAATTATAAAATATGAAACTTAAATTTAAGGTAATACTGAACAATAGCAAAAAATATTGTAGATTCAAATTTTTTCTCAATATAGAATCATTTATATTAACTGATACAACTCCTGCCTTAATTTCTTTTCTTTTTACATAAAATAAATTTTCCTCTAGGAAATTGTGTACAATCCTTTTATTTGCAAATGAATTATATTAAAATTTATTAATATTAAAATATTTTTTCTTTAGAAGTACAGATAATTTTACACAGATCGTTATTCTTTCACTTGCAGAATTTTTAATATGGTATTAATTCATGATTTAAAAAATTTTATTTCCGACTCCTAAAAGTAAGTCACTTTAACTCAGTTTATAAAAAACTTTAAATATTGATTTATGATATCGATTGATTTGCTTGACTTCTACGAATTTATCTCTCATGATAACATATTATAATCTTTTCTTTACCAATAACAAACCACTTTTTCATGCATACCAGAAAATTATCATAAATTCTTTGAAGCGCATACTATTTTATCAAGTTTTAACTTTGGAAACGAAAAATATAGGGGAGCTATATTTAGGCTGGCTACCTAATCTATATCTGTGGCAAGACAGCCCATGTGGACCTGGGCCTACAGTGCCCATCTCTGTTTTCGTGACCGAGAGGCCCTGGGGTGCGAAGCATATGTCTCGATTAGGTAGCCAGCTTAATGCGAAACCTCCAGTGTTAAGTTCCCAAGCATGTTTGGTACTCAGTTTATCGACCTACTGAGGGAATGAAGAGTGAGTCGACCTTGCCCAGCCTGAGGATCGAACCTCTGGCTTGGGAGCGTGAAACGCTACCACTAAGCCGTCGAGCTTTATATATATATATATATATATATATATATATATATATATATATATATATATATATATATATATATATATATATATATATATATATATATATATATATATATATATATATATATATATATATATATATATATATATATTGCAACTTAACTTTATTAAATATAAGAGAGAGAGAGAACTAATTTAATTCTTCATCCAAAACTTTCTTTAATTCATTTATATTTTTCACATGTTTTAAAATAAAAAAATTATCATAAATTATTGAGGTTATTTAAAATAAACATAAAGACATAATAAAATAACCTCAGCATTAAGTTCACAACAGTAAATGTTCTTTAAAATACTAAATTTAGTTTGATTTAAAGTTAATTTATCAATCTTTAAAAAAATAAAATGTAAATTATTGAAAATGTAAACTTCAAATAAATAGTTTCATCTGTTTTCATTTAAATATAACGTTCTTGTTACGAATCCTTTTTTTATCTAACCATTTGGGTGACATTATGATGAAGCTAAATTTCCAAACAGATTTGCATAGCGAAAGCATTTATCTACCTTCATTTTTTTAATCTGACAGCGCACCTTATGCTTATTGTCGTTTAAGAAAAAAATCAATACGTAAATGCTTCCCAATAAAGAAATTAAGACCCCAAATAACTCGGACGCATATCAGATCTTTCACTATCAGAATTTTCACCTGCTTGTTTTTCAGCTGAATAGTATGATTGAGATCAAAGAAAAATCATGTATCCCTTGTTAGAGGCAACCAAAGTAAAAATGATGTCTGAACAATAAAAAAATGAAAAATGTTAAATAAAGAATAATGGATGAGGCTGCGAATAATTCTAACGCATATTAATATCAATAAGCAATAGCTACATAATACCAGAAACTTCATTCAAAAAATTGTTGAGTAATACAAAAGAATGCTGAATAAAGAATATAGTTGAATAAGCGAATAATATGCTGTGTGAGACATACAAACTAATAAGAATATTTTTCGATCAAAAATTTGTTGGCAGACTTTATAGCCATACACCAAATTTCATGTATTCACCATTTACATGGAGACATGAGTTTAAGAAAAAAATCTTGTCTCCATGTAAATGGTGAATACAATTAAAAATGAATCTATAATACAAAAAGAAAATACTTTATTATCTTATTGTATTGGAGAAATGTTCCAAAACTTGTATTTTTCATTCACTTTACTAAATATTTAAATGTAAATGTTGGGGGGGGAGGGTTCATCGATTCACTTTGAGGAAAAAAGAAATATACTGAGGTATGTAAAAAAAGAAATTCACCCCGACGTGCTCCGGGATAAAAAGATCTGCTATAAAAAATTAGTTTGATCAATTTATGAAAATAGTTCAGACAGTTGAAATAATTTAGAAAATAAGCTCATAACAGAATATCCGTCTTGTTTATTTCCTGCAAACTATCTCTAGAGAAAAAGGAACATACGCATTTACTATTTCATAAGAAAAACACATTTATTCATTATATACAAATGGTAACACATTTCCAAAAGTCCATGCTAAAAGAAGTGCTCCTTTTTTCCCATATTTTTAATCTTTCCCAGCTCGATAATGAAGGACATCCTTCCAGCCCTGTGGTTCTGGAAAAATCTAAGAACCGGATTTCGAGGTAGTAAGGAAACTCAGATTTTCCAAATTTGGGCTATCCAAATTTTTGGGTTTCCATATTCTCTCATGATGTTGAAGCACTTATAAAGATACCTATTTGACATTAGAAATGAAGCTAATCAAAAAAATAAATAAATAAGAAGAAAGAAAAGGTATTATTATAAAAAAGAACGTATGATAAGAGGGGAAAATATATTACGAATAATTTTGTAACGCATACCAATTTATATTTGATTCTTGCATCAAATTCATTGAATCAAAATGTTCGCTTAGCATTTTTCCAATTCAAGAAAAAGTCAAAAGTCCCTGTGTTAGAAATAACCTTATTCATAAAATGGTAGCGAAATACCACAAATAATGCTGAAATCATCAAACTTTTAACATACCGATTTCTGCAGAATATTTTACTAACAAATATTTTACTCCAAGTGTTATTTAACCGTGCGCCAGTGCAAGAGAATCATACTGTTTTCTTATTAAAGACAACCACAGTCAAAATACATCGGTTGAATAAACAAAATCGGAAAAAACTCAGACACATACGATGTTATTTCCAATCTTTTTCGATCAAAGTGATTGATTGGGTGCTTTCCAGTATTGCAAAAAGTTTTAGGTTAAAGAAAATTCATGTCTCTGTGTCAGAAGACAGTTTGTTTAAAAAATGAATGTGTGACGTGTATGGCATCTATATATGGTTATATATCAAATTTCAAAGATAAAAAAAATCCTGTTTTCATGAAAAAAACAATCATATTCCAAAAATAAAAATATATAATACTTGCTGAAATCAGTAAAATTTTTAACAGAAAAATAAACTTAAATCAAATTTTCTAATAACAAAATTTCCATCTTTATGTTTTCTACAGATTACTAAATTTAAGATTAAGAAAAATTGACTATCTATGTTAAGAGTGTGACATGAGTAAAAAACCAAAGATTTTATAATTATATTATCTATACATTGCAAAAAAGAAAAACAGTGTCATCGCGAGAACTTGTGACACAAATGAATCTGTATTCGATATTTTATCATCAAATTATTCATTTGGACATTATCAGGCAATTTAATTCTTAGCTATAGAAAAAAAACCTCTCAACGTGTAAGGAGCAACCTCGCGTTCCAAAAATGACAATATAAAAAAATTTAAAAAGTACCACGAGTAATTTTCTGTCATTTAACAATTTACTTTGGATTTTTTAATGGCAAAATATTTATTTAAAGGTTTCTTTCCCAGCTAATGCACCAAATTTCACCTCAAGAAAAAATCCATTTTAATTACGTAGATGGTTCCATGTTAATGGCTTCTTCAGACAAAAAATGGCTGTTTAATAAAAAAAAAAGAGTAAAAAAGGAATACTAATGAAGACTACAAATAAATTTCATGCATGTCAGTATATGTCTAATCCCTACCTACGAAAATATTCGTTTGGATATTTTCCATCAATGCACCAAATTTCAACTAAAGGAGCAATCGTGTTATCACGTTAAGAACTATATCAGATAAAAATAACTGTATGATATAAAAAATGTAAGAAATGAATATTAGATGAGATCATATAAATAACTCTATTGCATTACTTATTTACATCAGATCATCTTTTTAATCTAAATGTTTCTTTCGAATAGCCAGGCACTAAGTATGACCTCAAGAAAAAATCATGTCTTCATGGTTTTATAATTCAAGAAAACTCTTAATAAATTAATATTAATTTATATCACAATTTGGAATCTTAAATCCACTTGTATGTCATATTGTCATCAACCAAAATTCAGCTCAAAGAAAATCTATGATGCGGAGTTATATAAGTGATCACAACTCAACAATTTCTGAATAATAAAATGCTAGCTGACAACGGAAAATCTCATTCCCAAACCACTTCAAATTCCAACACTTGCTATCGAAAAACTCGCTAGCATGGTCTCTAGAGATATACTACGAAAAGCTTAAAGAAGAAACCAGTTTTTTTAACAATGCCGATCTCCATCAAAAATCGTCTATACAACACAAAAACTGCCGAAAAATAATACCAACGAATTTGGAGAATAACTCAGACGCAAAACTATCAATATCAGTTCTTTTGCTGTGAAACCATTCTATTGAACGTTTGTTAATCATTTACTTCAATATTTTATAAATTCAGCTCAAGGAAAAATCCTGTCCTGTGTTACTTCAAACAAAACATTGCAATACAATACTTAAAAAGTGAGCACTGAAATACAAAATGAGACAGGGAATAAAACTAACACACAGCAATTTATATCGGATCACTTTCAATCAAAATATTTCTTAGTAAGTTTTTCAATGTTTCACGAAGTTTTAAGTCAAGGAAAAATCAAGTTTCCATTCGTAAAATGGATCTTTTGCTGTCAAAATGTTTCTTTAGATGTTTTGCTGCGATAATAAAAAATTTAACTGCGTGTGACAGGTAAACTCATAGAAAAAATTTCAAAATAATCTCAAAAGAGAAATACGAGAAAAGACTACAAAAGTAACTCTGATGCATACAAATTAAGAAAGATATTTTAGTAAAAATATATTCTTTTGGATAGTTCTTAGCCATGAACAAGCTATCAGTTCAAAGGAAAATTCCCATCAGGGGGTTTGCCTTCTTTAGGTAAACACGGGTGTCACAATCCCGAGGTACCCTAGTGATCTATTCTCCTCTTTATTTTCTTCTCTCCTCTCCTCTTCTGCTTTTCCTTCCTCTTCTCCCTCATTGTGTTTGCCTTGTAAGAGGTTGAGGGCTCCCCTTGAGTAGCTATTGTCGCCCTGTTACTATTAGCTTCTCTTGGGGACTAAATCACCCGCGTGTTTGCCGTGCGTGGATACCCGTGTCCCTGGAAAGGAGGATCCTGGTGATTGAGGCTCTGAGACCAACACATTACTTTGGCCTCTGCTTCAGGTAAACGGGAGGTGTGTTGTGGTCCTCAGCATACCAATCGGCTTCCATGGATCAAGCGATCATATATCTGCTGTGTGACTCGATAAGGGTGGAGGCCACGTCAGAGATATATTGAAAGCGTATAAGGTCTGGCTAGCACTGATGCAGTTATACTGCATCCCCTTGTTGGGCTCGGTGGTGGGTGGTGCAGTCGGGCCTTGAAGTAATTAACCTATTTCTATGGAATGTACTTCTAATTCTTTACTCCCTATGGAGCAACAAATGATACAGGATCAGAGATATTTTGTTCTTAAAAGAACTGAGGGCAATTTTGATAATGTTTCTCCTTTCTTAATTAATAAGAGTCTTATTGGTACAGTTGGAAATGTCAAAAATGTTCGCAAGATGAAATCTGGTGATCTCTTAGTTGAAGTCTTATCAATTGAACAGGCCAAAGCCACCCTAAAACTAAAATGCCTTGGTAATATAGATGTTATAGTATCTCCTCATAGTAGGTTAAATTCTACACGGGGAGTAATTTCAGCAGATGATCTATTTAATGTTTCAGAGGAGGAAATTTTGAATAATCTCGTTGACCAAAAAGTACAACATGTGCAGCGTATTACAATCAGGAGAGAGGGCAAAATTATAAGAACTAAGCACCTTATACTCACATTTGCTACTCCTATACTACCTCAATCTATTAAAGCTGGCTACCTAAATTGTAGTGTTCGCCCCTACATTCCAAATCCATTACGTTGCTTTAAATGTCAGCGTTTCGGCCATGCAAAAACTACTTGTAGGGGACATTTGACTTGTGCTCGATGTGCATCTGTTGGACATGATAGTAGTGAATGTCAATTACAAGAAAAATGTGTAAACTGCAGTGGTGAACATCCATCGTACTCCCGGTCATGCCCAACCTGGATATTAGAAAAAGAAATTATTACTGTGAAAATAAAACAAAACTTATCTTACCCTGAAGCCAGGCATACAGTATCATCTCGTACCCCTAATCAAGGTATTAGCTATTCACAAGCAATTAAAAAAGTCATGAAATCTTGTAGTACTCAAACAGATTTCTTAAATTTTCCAAACTTATCCTCAAATATTCCTAGTATAAATGTCCCACCTATTCCGAAAGGAATTTCTCCACTGTCTTTTGCAAAATCTAAGTCTCAAAGATCCCTAAAATTAAAGAATGCAAAAGAAGGGCTCCATAAATCACATTTAAAGAGTAAAAGAAGCTCAACTGCCTCTAAGACAGGTATAAAAAACATAGACCCATCAGATGATGAAACACTCCTAAGTGGAGACTCATCTGAATCCCAGATGGCTTGCTCCAATGCCGGAGCATTCAGCTTAGCTTAATGGGAACCTTCGTTTCTTGGAATTGTCGAGGTTTTCGCACTCATATAGAAGATATAAAAACAATTATAAACCTGCATAATCCAGTTTGTTTTGCCATCCAAGAAACATTCTTGAAACCTCAGTACAGTTTAAAATTGCGTGGATATAATTGTGTGAGGAAAGATGTTAATCATGATTCAGTTTCTGGAGGTGTATGCATTCTTGTGTCTTGTAATATTCCTAGCACTATACAATCCCTTAACACTTCATTACAGGCTGTTGCAGTACGCATACACACAACATCTCTCATTACTATTTGTAGCCTTTACTTACCTCCCCATGCGATCATCCATGAAAGCGATTTAAACAGTTTGCTGGACCAACTACCTACACCCTTTATTTTACTTGGTGACTTCAATGGTCATAACACCTTATGGGGTAGTGATAATATGAATCCTCGGGGCAAGACAATTGAACAGTTCATTTCTAATAACAATATCTGCCTTCTAAATTCCACGGAAATAACCTATTTCCATCAGCCATCAAGAACTTTTCACTCATTAGATTTAGCTATTTGCTCTCCATCAATTCTACCTTCATTAAATCTTAATGTTGATAAGGACTTATATAACAGTGATCATTTTCCTTTAATTATAAATCAAACTGGTATAAGCAGACCACAAGTCTTCCACTCCTCTTATTCTTATCATCGTGCAGACTGGTCTCTCTACACTCAATTAGCTGTGATTACTGACAGCATGGTTAGAAGTGATAATATCAATGATGCTGTGCAAAAAGTAACTGATACACTTCTAGATGCTGCCAAAAACACAATTCCCAAGCGCTCCCCAATTCCACGCAAATATCATAAACCATGGTGGAACCATGAGTGCCAAGTGTCATACAAAAAACAAAAAAAGTTGTGGACTGTTTTTCGCAGGTGCCCTACCATGGAAAACCTCATGGCTTTCAAAAAAGCTAAAGCTTTTGCTCGTCGAGTACGGAGAAATAGTCAAAAAGAATCTTGGATAAGATATGTTTCCTCCATCACATCATCAACTTCCAGCAAAGAGTTGTGGAAGAAAGTTAAAGCTTCCAGTGGTTTATATCGGGACTTCTCTATCCCAATACTACGCACAGGAGCTGACACAATTTCTTCTCAATATGATATTGCCAATCTTTTAGGTGAAACTTTTGCAAGGGTATCTAGTCCAGCCTCTTATGATCCTAAATTTCTCAGAACCAAAGAGCAAGCTGAAAAGAAACCTATAAAGTTTCATGAAAAAGCCATACATCCATATAATTGCAATTTCTCTTTGCTGGAACTGCAGAGAGCCCTGTCCCAAACTAAAAATACTAGTCCGGGACCAGATGGTATCTCATATAAGATGCTTTGTCATCTTAATCATGAATCTTTAATAAACATTCTTTTTCTATTCAATAGAATATGGAATGAACATGTCTATCCCAGTCTTTGGAGCAAAGCAATTATTATTCCAATTCTTAAACCTGGGAAAGATCCAACTAATCCTCAAAACTATCGTCCAATTGCTCTCACAAGTTGCCTTGCTAAAACTTTGGAGCGTATGGTCAATGCCCGTCTTGTTTATGTACTTGAAGACAATCAGTACATATCCCTTTATCAAAGTGGATTCCGGAAAGGTCGATCTACTCTGGACAATATTGCATACCTAGAAACACAAATTAGGAATGCTTTTGTACGGAGACATCACTTGGTGTCTATATTTTTTGACATAGAAAAAGCTTATGATAAGACATGGCGTTATGGAATTCTTCGAACTTATATTTATTTCAGATAGTATAATTTTAATTTCAGAGGAAATTTACCCATTTTTATTCAGAGTTTTTTAAGTTCTCGCATTTTTAATGTCCGTATAGGATCTGTTTTATCTAATCCATTTATCCAATGTGAGGGGGTTCCTCAGGGAAGTGTCTTAAGTGTTACTGTTTTTAATATTTGCATCAGCAACATTCTTCATGTATTGCAACCATCTGTCCATGGAACATTATATGTTGACGATCTCCAAATTTCTTGCCAAGGTTCCAATATGCGACTAATTGAACGGCAATTACAAACTGCTGTCAATAATCTAGTTGCTTGGTGTAATGAAAATGGGCATACTTTGTCCCCTTGTAAAAGCAATTGTATCCATTTTTGCAGAAAAACTGGGCTTCATCCTGATCCAGAAATTAAGATATCAGGTACAACTATTCCCGTAGTTAATCAGATATCATTTCTTGGGCTTATATTTGATAAAAAGTTAACCTTCCTACCACATATCTTAGATTTGCGCAAAAGATGCGAAAAATCAATAAATATTCTGAAAGTTCTCTCTAACACCTCTTGGGGTGCAGATCGTCAAGCATTACTCCGAGTGTATCAGTCAGTTATTCTATCTCGAATTGACTATGGTAGCGTAGTTTATGGATCAGCCAGTTCATCAGTTTTGCGCAAATTAGACCCTGTTCATCACTCAGCTTTACGAATCTGTTCTGGAGCATTCCGGACTTCTCCTGTCCAGAGCCTTTATGTAATTTGCAACCAGTTACCTCTAAATCTGAGGCGTAAGCAACTCTCTCTACATTATTATTTCAAAATGCTATCAGTATCACAACACCCTTTGAAATCGATGATTATTTGTTCCTCTTTAAGAAGGCTATATAATGCATGGCCACATAACATATTACCATTTTATGAGCGTACAAATTCATTCCTGTCTTCATCTGAGTTCCCTGATTTACATATTCAAATCACAGATGCTCTAAGATTTCCTCCTTGGAATATTCCTGTTGTCAATATAATCAAACCCTTTACTGGATACAATAAATCAGTTACATCTTCCCTTATTTTGCAACAAATGTTTTCACACATTCATTCTCATTATTCCTCCCACATCTCTGCATATACAGATGGCTCAAAATCAAGTGGTCATGTTGGTTGTGGTATTGTTGTTGGAAATACAGTTGACAGCTATAAACTGCATGCATCATATTCTGTGTATACAGCTGAAGCTGTTGCTATTAAACGAGCTCTAGAAATAATACAATCCAGCTCTTATCGAAAATACTGTATATATACAGATAGCATGAGTGTGCTCATGCAATTAGACAATTTTAAAGATAAATGTCATCCAATTATAGTGGAAATATTGGATATTTTAAATATATTGAAGAATAAAGGATTTGACATCTTGTTTTGTTGGGTTCCAAGTCATGTTGGCATAGCTGGGAATGAACTTGCAGATAATGCTGCTAAAAATGCCTCTGACATTTTGCATAAAGCATTAACATTTTTTGACATTAAACAAATTATCAAAGATTTCATTTCCTCCCACTGGCAAAAAACATGGGATTTGCAGAAGAACAATAAATTATATAGTATATCCTCCCACATTCTTCCATTCCCAGTTGTTCCCATCCGAAGAGTAGATGTAAAACTCACACGGCTTCGTATTGGACATACTAGATTTACACACAAGCACTTATTCTTGTCTCGTAGTGCTCCAGTTTGTGGCATGTGTAATGTACCATATACAGTACATCACAT
Organism: Latrodectus hesperus; assembly: GCA_037975125.1. Taxonomy (NCBI): domain Eukaryota; kingdom Metazoa; phylum Arthropoda; class Arachnida; order Araneae; family Theridiidae; genus Latrodectus; species Latrodectus hesperus. The sequence continues at coordinate 53,856,894 of CM075850.1, read as the reverse complement.
TTTAATTGTCTGTCCTAACTTCAATGATTTACACATAGTGTGTTTTTTAATACCACAAATTTAATTTTATCAGACTTGCTTGGGTTTAAACCACATAGAAATTTTTTTGCATTTTTACGTGCAATAGGTTTCTTGAATTCTATTTAAGATTTTTAGCCAAAATAATCTTTTACGAATGCTTTTCTTGAACTTTTAATATATTCCATTGTATACATCTGACTAGTATTTTAACACAGAATTTTTACCTACAGTTTTAAATATTGTACGGTGCAGAAATGTCCAATATTGGACCTTGCATCAGTAAACCTCACAAAATCAAATCAAATCAAGGGAAAATTATTACACTTTTAAAACTTTATTTTAGTTTGAAATAGTTCACAAAATGAAAAGTTGGTGCTGCCATCTATATTTAGATTACGAGGAATTTTCTAACTAGGATTAAGACAAATCAGTGAATAAAAAAATTCCAGTGATTGCGTTTCTTATGATTAATTTAAGAGAAAATATAGTACCCAACGATTTTCGTTGAAAGAAATATACTAGATATCTTATTTAATGATTCAGAGATTATTTTATTCTCCAAAACAATCTTTACAAAATTATAGAAATTGAACGATATTTCAATGCAAATAAAGGAAAATAATTTAAATTTAATTAAGAATTTAAAAATATTCAGTGCCTCCATAAAATTCTAACTTACGAAGATTCTAAAAATGAGCTTAATATTTTATTCGTGTTGCTTGTTTGTAAATTAAAATAAACAATAAACCATAGCTTTATGATCACTATAGTAAAATAAATTTAAAATAAATCAATATATTTTAATAAATGTTCCTTTTATAGAAAACTGTATTAATTTTCTTTCTAGAATTAATTAATTTTGATACAGAATATATATTAAATACTTAAAGTTTACATTAAAAAACTTTCCTTAATTTAACAAGTAATACCTTATAATTCTTTCTCTACAATTTTTTTATTCTCATTTATATATTTTTGAGTATTTTAAATTTCAAATTAAATTAATTTATTAAATTTCATAACAATACAAATATACTTGATTACTGTTCCAAAAGATTAAAACATAAATTTTAACATCGCATTAATAGCTATTTTCTAATAATGCTTGTGATTTGTTAAAAGTCTAAGCAATGAAGAAACAATTCATTTTTACTTCTTCTAAGTTCTTTGTTATACGTTGAATTTTGATTTTAGCACACCTTAGAACTAAATGAAGTTTAGCTATTTATTATTATCTCAAATCATAACGTCTCCAATTAAGAATATATTAAGATCATATTTTTTTTTAAATTTTAATCTAAGATGTTGAGTGTGACCCTTCTTTTCATGAAAATTAATTTATTTTTATTACAATTATTTAAACAAATTCTTTTTTTATCAATTAACCTATTAATCAGAAACGCATCCTTGAAAATTGTCAAAAAATTATTTATTCACAAAAAGTTAATAGATGGCTGTTTAGAACTGAACATGCTTCACTGCCAACCATCAACAAGCACTTAACATTACTTAACATCACTTAACAAGCACTTAACAAGCACTTCCACTTTTTTACAACCTTCTAATTTACAAATACTTCCGATTTTACAAAAATGTGATACATGCCTAACATGGCAGTATAGATGCAATGGTAATTTTAATTACCATTTACGAAATAAAATTTAGAAAGTCTCATTTCTGTGCTAATGCATTTTTATTCATTTTTCCCCTTTTTTTATATCACCTGATTTTTTCAAATTTCGTATTGTGATTTTGATTTTACGATTGTGAACTTAGACCTACGTTTTTATCAGAGATTTATTTGCAGATAATTGCACTACGCACGTTGAAGTCTTGGCTCTTTTGGAAGCTATTCGTGCAGCCTTTGCTAACTTCCATTTTATCACCCATGGACACAGCATACAACAACTTCTAGTACAAATATTGCAAATACTTTTGCAAAGAAAGAATCTGTTTTTTATCCACTGAATTTTAGTGTTTTCAGAAAATGTATACTCCAGGCGCAATATATTAATCAATTTATGCTTGGACTAATGTTAAAGGAAACGGCATTTAGACATGAAGGCCATAACTGTTACCGTAACTGGAAACAGCAAAGAACATTTACTTGTATAAAGATAAGTTTTTCATATATGAATTCCGGGAAAGAAATCCATTCTTAATAAAGAAATGAAATTTCATTCCAGAATTTTTTAATGTAGATTCTGATATAATTTGTCTGAAGAAGGTATTATATATTGAAATTATAGAAAACATAATGAATGAGAGAACGGAAAAGAATCAGATACCGAAAAAGAAAATGTAATGTTACGATCGCCTTCATAACAAGAAGCTAAATTGATGAAATACTTTTCCCTTTTCACTGAAATAATTTTGAGGTAGAACTTTCTTAGCGGAAAGTTACTGCAAAACGCTTTCTTACATCGAAAAAAAGAAAAATGTTTTTAAAAATGTAAATTGGTACAAATTACGAGATTGTTAATCATGTAGTAAAAAATTACTATACTTGAAATTTTCATCAATAAGCCAACTCTTTATTGGATCACAGACTCAAGAATTTAACTCAAATTTTAATGCTTTAATTTAATTGCAGATTAAGAACTAATATACTCCAACACAGAGAATTTCACGTCATTTTCCCTGCTAACATTTAATTTCATGTCAAAATAATATCTAACATATAAATTAAACATAAAATGCCTATTTATATAAATATCTAACATGACATGTTAAAATGTTTATCTAAAAGTATGTTGGATATTTTTATGTCAAATATTTATAAGGTAACACCATTAGAAAAGAGACACATGACGATGTGATGAGACTCTGGACTGAGATAATAGGTAAAAAGAAAAACCTAAATTAAAGAGCAATTTCATTTAGAGAAAAAAATTTAATGATTTAAACATCACTAATCAAACAGTTTTGTTTTGAACATTCGATCATTTTCTATCATAATGGATAAATAAGTCTAGATTTACAGTTTGCAACATATTCAATAAAAATAATTGCCGAGATTGTTAATCATGTAGTTAAACAACTGGAACACAGTGTGAGTCGCTTCTAAAATGACATAAAAAATTTAATAAAAATGTGGCGATTTGTCGTTATTTCATAATTATAGAAAGTTAACTTAAAAACTAATAATTTTTAATATTCATTTCTTGATTCGAATATATTAAAAATGCCCTCTATTGCATGATCAATATTCTGCGAATAAGACACAAATTTGGGCAATGGAAAATAGATGCTCATACAGTAAAGAAAAGACAAAATATCACGTGTTCCCTACGTAAACACCCCCACCCATCTACACACACACACACACATATATATACAATACTTGTACATCTTTGTATATAATACCGCTACATATATTTTGCGCTAAATATGACGAACACATTAGATGCCAATCAATATACACTTAAAAAATATAAAAGTATTATATTATTAATAAAATTGTATTTTAAACACATGTATTTTATTTTTTTTATCACATTTTATCCATGTTTTCATTTAACAAATATAAAAAACAGTAAAATATAAAAACTTTCATCAATGATTATTTACCAGTTCTGCTCCTCGATTAATATTTCCAATGGCAAAGCAAATACAAGGACTAATAGAAATACACTCATGTCCCTTAATTAAAGATAATTCAGAATCTTTCAGAAATTGAACTCTAAAGTGAAAATTTCACATGTAGAATTATCACACACATCTTTAAGAATAATATGCAAATTACAACAAACCACCAGATTGCGCCAATAATACGTCACAATGACGAGAGTATAAGAGAAGGGTATATAACGAATGGTTAACAAGAAGTAAAATTGTTCACAAGTGCTTTAAAAACCTTTCAGTGCAAAAACCGCATAGTTGGGGCACAAAGGAAGCATTTAGATGATGTTTTAAGTGGTAGAATTATCGGCCGTCTGGAATGCGGACGTACTCAGCTGGAAGTATCCGAGGAACTTGGAATCACCCAAAGTGTCATCTCCAGGCTTTGGCAACGGTACCAAGATAATGGTAATGTGAGTAGACGTTACAGCACAGGTCGCCCCAAGTTACAAAGCCGAATGACGACCAGTATTTTGCAGTTACTGCCAAAAAAACAGACAGAGCACAGCATTAGACCTGTCTCGTTAGCTCTATTCTGCTACCAGTACGACAGTTTCAAGGAAGACCGTGTACAGACGCTTAGGGCACATAGGTCTATATGTTCATTGGCCTGTCTGATGTGTTCCATTTACCGCAACTCACTGTCGCCTGCGATTAGCCTGTAGTAGAGAGCATGCATATGGACACCGCAACAGTGGTCTTGTGTGATGTTTTCCGACGAGTCCAGGTTTAGCTTTCAGTCTGATTCTCGCTGGACTTTCATATGGAGAGAGCCAGGTACACGTTACCACAAAGAGAACACCATTGAACGACACCGTTTCGGTGGTGTAGGATTGCTCGTTTGGGAAGGAATTATTCTGGGTTCCAGAACTAACCTGCATGTTCAGAATGTAACCATGACAGGCCACATTTATCGGGATGTCATTCTAGAACAACATGTGCGTTTGTTTCGGGGCGCCATGGGTGCAGAATTTCTGTTTATGGATGACAACATCTGTCCTCACCGTGCAAACATTGTAGACGAATGCCTTCAATCGGAGGATATCACCCGTATGGACTATCCAGCATACTCACCAGACTCGAATCCAATAGAGCATGTGTGGAACATGCTTGGCCAACGAATTGCAGCCCGTCAACCCCCTCTCACATGTCTAACGGAACTTCGAAACGCATTGCTTGAGGAGTGGTGTAATATACCTCAAGATCTAATTGATAATCTGATGCTTAGCATGCCTAGGCGTTGTACGGCTTTTATTGCATCATCTAGGGGGCATACTATCATATCATCCCTGTTATATTGGTTTTTGTAAATAGATTCTTTTTTTAATTTGCTCTAAGGAGTAAAAATCGCAATTTTTATTAATGACGTCAAACATATAGCATCTTTTTTGCTCTTTATCTTTTGTTTAATAAATAGACTTTACAAATAAGTCACATTTGTTTTGCTTCTGCCTCTTCCTTTGTCTGAACTTGCATTATGCTTAATTTATAAAACACTTGAAGAATCACAAAATAGACATACGACGAAGACAGGACAGGTGAATACAGTACACAAACGTAAGCGAGTTGACCGGAATCATTCCCCAAAAAGTTCTCTGGCTTGCCAATAAAGTGATGATTCAGAGCTGCTATGCAGTGCAGCACTGCGGTAGATGTGGGTCCTATTCATGTTCATGGACTCTGCCAAGTTGCAGAGCTGACAGTCGGGTGAATTTAAGATGCCAATGCAGTGCAAGTGTTCAACCATACAGTCAAGACCCGTCAGGAGTCGAAACTGTGCCCCAACTTCATGATATGGACCATCAGGGATATTCAGAAGGTCGTCTTTCCACCACTTGTCTTTTACCCTTTCTTGTAGTTTAGAAGCTTGAATTCTTTTATAAACTTGTTTTATAGGTGTAGCTATATAGTGTGGTAGGAAATCTCTGAGTGTCTTGGCTGGAGAAGTCCTGCCCCCTCTTTGCGAAAATGTCCCCCTACTTGTTTTGATTGATTCCACAGTGCCCAGGAACCTACTGAAACACAACACGTTTTTTTCTTGGTGTCAAAATTTCCAAGAGCTCCTAGATATGGAGAATTTCACATGATGGGTGTGTGTGGTGGGATTTCACAAGTGTTATAAAAGCAACATTATAAATCCTACAATTCATCCTGCACGGGTTCCATCAACATGGCAGTCAGCAGCTGCCATGTTTTTAAATCATATGAATTCTATCATTGAGGGCTGATGAAATATGTGAACATGTGAACAAATATCCCATCCAAAAGCTGAAAACGAAAAACGTGAAAATTAGAAAATTTCTACTAAGGAAGATGCACCGTCAAATGTCCAGCGTTACTTTTGTGACTAGTATGAAACTTGAACTGAGATGAACAGTTATTTTTCCCAAGAACTTTGACTCCGGGTAAAGAGTAACATAAAAAATGAAAATTATAGGAAATGTTAGACACACCCAACCCGTTGTTCAACAGTGCTTGAGTTCGAATCCAGTTTTTCTACTCAAAAGCCTAACTTTTCCTTGACCACTTTAAACATGTTTCTGAAGCTGACGGGAAAGAAGAACTGAAAAAGCACAAAACTTATTTATCTTATTTACAGTTTTTACATAATATATATATATATATATATATATATATATATATATATATATATATATATATATATATATATATATATATATATATATATATATATATATATATATATATATATGATCCAAAATTGTAAATAGATGTCGCTAGTTGACAGCGAGCATCGCGTATGCTTGCACACAAGAAAGAGTAAAAGACACTTACTTTTGTATTGCGGACGCGAGTAGGTGCTCCGCCAATAATTATTTGATAAGATATTGTTACCAGGGCGAGTAGGTACTAGCTTTTTCCTTTTTAAATGTTATTGTTTGTCCAATATTTGTAAAATTAAAGTATGTGCGTTTTTTAAAATTGCGTATTTTTATAAACCGCGATGACTCTCTCTCTCTCTCTTATATATATATATATATATATATATATATATATATATATATATATATATATATATATATATATATATATATATATATATATATTGTACCGAGCTTCACAGGTTCGTGTCGATTGAGAGTTGAATAAAGCAACCACTTAATGAACACAAGACTTTTATTCGTAAGAACTTCACTAAATAAACGAAATTCCCGCTGTAACAGTCACAATTATACAGCTACAATTCGTCAGATATAATAAAAAAACAGCTTCCAATAACAGGTCTCAAATACCTCAGACAGAGAACAACTAGCAGTCACAACTATTCGTCTTCACTCACTGACTGTCTTCACAAAACTCTACTACTATTCCATGTCGGGCTGCGGTATTTATACCTGACTTGGCGGAGAAATCTACCAATTTCGCCAAGGCTCTGGAAGCTTCTAGGCTATCTCGAAAAATATTGGTCCTAGAGCTTAGGTGATGGATGTTTCCAGAAGTATCGATTTCTCGCCAAGTCGCCAAAAATCTCGCCAACCGTCGCCAAGTCGCCAAGAATCTCGCCAACTGTCGCCAAGTCGCCAAATCATTAGGAAATCCGCTTTTAAACTACAACACGTCTAAATACCGCAATTTTTGCCCAAAATGTGAGAATTTCTGATCTGTCTGAGATATTTTAAGACAAATATAATCATTATTTACAAATTTGTAACATTGCCCCCTCTCAAGGACTGCACGTCCCGGGCAGTACAATCCCCTGATAGGAGGCCAAATTTAATATAAAAGAATTTACATTTCAAGAGGATACAGAGCACATTACATACACAAGCAACTAAAAATACAAGAAAATAGAAAAGATTAAAATTATCTATACTATTTACAAACAGACCATGGTCTACTGATTTTTACTCTACATTACGATAAGGAGCTAATCTATCATAATGTACTACCTTTGGTTTTGAAGCAGATGATTTTCTTATACGAACCACGACGTCGTTCAGTCTTTTTAGGACTGTGTAGGGACCTTCCCAGTTGGCTTGCAACTTTGGAGAAAGTCCTTTACGTCGAATCGGGTTCCACAACCAAACTTTGTCACCTTCTTGGAATTCATGTCCCGTCGCTCTTGTGTCATACCTTGTCTTCATTCTTTCGGTCGTCAGGTTGATTCGGTCTCGAGCGAAGTTATGGACATCTTCAAGACGTGCCTGAAGGTCTCGAAGGTATTCCTCTGGCGATGAAGATGTATCCGGTGGACGACCAAACTGAAGATCACAAGGGAGACGAAGTTCGCGACCAAAGAGCATCTGTGAAGGAGTATATCCGGTAGTCTCATGGACAGCACTACGATATGCAAGCAGAAACAGCGGTAGCTTCAAATCCCAATCTTGCTGATTTCTGGAAACCATAAGGGAGAGGTTATTCAAGATGGTTCTGTTAAACCTCTCTACCATGCCATCCGATTGTGGGTGTAGTGGCGTGGTCTGCGTCTTGTCTATTCCGAGAATTTGACACATTCCTTTAAACACAACAGAGGTGAAGTTTGTCCCTTGATCAGAATGAATTTGTAAGGGTGTGCCGAATCTGGAAACCCATTGCTGCACTAGAACCTCGGCTACTGTAGTCGCCTCTTGATCGGGGATTGCAAACGCTTCAGGCCACTTAGTAAAGTAGTCCATGACAACTAGTATGTATTTGTTGCCATTTGAAGATCGTGGTAAAGGACCCAAAATGTCTAATGCTATTCGCTCAAAAGGTGCTCCTACGTTGTACCGCTGCAACCTTCCTCTGCTACGTTTCTTTGGTCCCTTACGTGCCGCACAGTCATCACAAGATTGGCACCATTTCTCTACATCTTGTCTCGTTTTGCTCCAATAGAAGCGTTCTCGAACTTTCTGTAGAGTTTTCATTACTCCGAAGTGGCCTCCAGTTGAGCTACTGTGCAATTCTTTCAAAACATCTGAAATTCTTGATTTTGGAAGAACAAGCTGCCATTTGAAATTACGTCCATCATCGGACTCCCATTTCCTGTATAAGACACCATTTCTTATATGGAGTGAGTCCCAAAGAGCCCAATATTGTTTAGTAGCAGGACTGTAGGTGGAGATATCCTGCCAACTTGGTTTCATACTGGAAGATTCTTTTAATTCTAAAATTGGATTTATATCTGGGTCTTCTTTTTGGGCTTCTCTAAGTTCTTTATCACTCCATGGGTCGGGTTTTGATGGAGTTGAAACATTAACTTGGCGTACCGCAGGATTTACTAACTGATAGTTCTTCTCTATTCTAGAACAATATCGGCAGCTTTCATTACACGGTTTCCTTGATAGTGCATCAGCATTTCCATGAAGAGTTCCTTTGCGATGACGTATTTCAAAGTCAAACTCCTGGAGTCGTTGAATCCATCTGGCTACCTGTCCTTCTGGATTTTTAAAATTTAAAAGCCAGGTTAAGGATGCGTGATCTGTCCGGAGCAAGAACTTTCTTCCATAGAGATAATGGTGGAAATGTTCTATGGCTTTGACGATTGCCAGCAATTCCTTTCTGGTTGTACAATAATTCCGCTCTGGTTTCGATAGACATTTACTCCAATAAGCAATGACATATTCTTTATCATCAATTTCCTGCGACAAAACAGCTCCGATATTTTCATTGCTGGCATCCGTATCTAAAATGAATAATTTTTCGGGCTGGGGATATGCAAGAACGGGCGAAGATGTCAACGCCTCCTTCAGTTGTTTAAAAGCTTTCTCACATTCATCTGTCCATAGAAATCTCTGTTTAACTTCTGTCAACTTGTGAAGAGGTCTGGCAATACTTGAAAAACCTTTAACAAATTTCCTGTAATATGTGCATAGTCCAAGAAAACTTCTTAATTGGTGGACATCTTTTGGACGACTCCAGTCCTTAACTGCGGAGATCTTTTCAGGATCTGTTCTTACACCTTCAGCAGAGATAATGTGTCCCAGATAGCTTACTTCACGTCGGAATAAATTACATTTGCAAGGATTCAGCTTCAGGTTGGCCATTTTTAATTTTTCCAGCACCTTTCGGATGTTTCTTAAATGGTCTTCGAATGTGCGCCCTACAATAATGATATCGTCCAAATATACCAAACAGGCTTCGTAGGAAAGTCCTCGTAATACTGTCTCCATCAGGCGCTCAAACGTTGCAGGTGCATTGCAAAGCCCAAATGGCATGACCTTGAACTGCCAAAGTCCTTGTCCTGTGGTGAACGCAGTCTTTTCTCGATCCTCAGGATGTATCTCTACTTGCCAATAACCACTCTTGAGATCCAAAGTCGAAAACCATTGTTTTCCGGATAAAGCATCAAGTGTATCGTCAATCCTAGGAAGAGGGTAACTATCTTTTTTAGTGATGTTGTTTAACCGACGATAGTCAACGCAGAATCGGGTAGAGCCATCTTTCTTCCGAACTAAAACAATAGGCGAAGCCCAAGGACTCTCTGATGGCTCAATAATGTCATTCTGCTGCATTTCCATCAGAAGATTATCCACCTCTTCCTGCTTAGCGAATGGCAATCTTCTCGGATGTTGTTTAATGGGTGGATGATTTCCTGTATTGATTCGGTGCTGCGTCAATTTGGTCCGCCCAACATCATCTGATTTCTTGGAAAAGAGATCTCCGAATTCTAATAATAGATTTCTTGCAGCATTCCTCTGTTTATCATCTAACTCTGCACTCTGAAGGAGTTCATTAATTAGAGTGTCAGGAGGCTCAGATAGTGTGGTTTGACAATTTCGGTTAATACAGGTCACTGGAGTGCAAGTCGCCAGCACTTCTCCTTCTTTTATTAGTTTTACCTTATTGCTTAGATTAGCAACTCTTACCGGGATTACATTTCGTGAAAGGTCGACGAGGGAAGAAGCCACTAGTACTCCTTTAACGCTATTGTCGGAATCTGGATATTCAGTCAATCCATAATGAAAATTATTATCTTCTGAAAGAGCTCCGGAAACTATTGTCTCAGTTCTTGGTGGTAATGTTGTTTCACTCTTTGCAGTTATATGATGGACTGATTTAATATCTGAATATTTCGTCTTAAAAATCGTTATGTCTTCAGAACATGAGTGTAGTTCATTATTTTTAAAATCTAACTTGAAATTGTTTTCTTTGAGGAAATCCAATCCAAGAATAAATTCGTCATTTATATCAGCGACATATGCCATATGATGGTAAACGGCATTACCAAATGCAATGTTTAGCTTGACTTTTCCATGCACTTTAATCTTATCACCTGTCACAGTTTGGAGGGTAATGCAGGGCGGCGTCCAGATGAGTTTGTCACCAAGTTTGCGAGCCAAATCTGTCCTAATGATAGTTACGTTGGCTCCAGTATCGATTATCATTCTGCAGGGAACTTCGTTGACATGTCCCATAACGAAAAGTCCGTTGTCGCCGCTACTTACGGAAGAAATGTGAAACGATTTGAAATGGGGCTTCTGACTCTCTGGACATCTCCGCCCCGCGAGATGGCCACATATTAGTTTCCCTGCTGTGGTGGAAGATCATTTCCACCATTTTTTCGTTTCGGGCAGTCTCTCTGAACGTGTCCGACTGCACCGCAAGTCCAACACTGAATTTTCGTGTTTCTGCCACCTTTACTCAATTCTAAGTTACGGAATTTTCTCCGCAGATCTTCGATTTGCTTTCTGAGATCACAGTCCGTATCAGTAGCAGAGACGGCTCTGATTGAGTGCCGGTCTTTACGCGCGGCCTGCTGGGCAGCCTCTATCTTATGTGCGTAGACTAGGGCAGATCCAATATCTTTGACATCGGCGAGTCTAAGTGTTTTCTGTATCTCCGGATCCCTCACACTATCGATGAAGTGATGGAGAGCCAGATCTTGACGTGTCTCAGCTGGGCAGTCCGAAAATGCTAGATGGGAAAGTCGCTGAATATCGGCAGCCAATTCTTGAAGACTTTCACCCGCTTTTTGATAGCGGGACTTTAACTGTAGTCTGCTATATTCCTTAGTGCACTTATCTCCAAACCGCAGCTCAAGCGCACTCGATAGGGCTTGGAAATCGTGCCTCTGCTCCTCCGGAAGCGTCTCGAGGATGTCAGCCGCGTCTCCTCTTAAAGAAGCCGCCAGGTGAAAAGCTTGGGCTCGGGGATTCCATCCATTAGCTTCCGCTACCATCATAAACTGGGTCTTGTATACTTGCCAGGATGATTTCCCATCAAATGTTGAGAGTTTAATATTGGCTAGGGAAGGCACAAATGTCACGTTGGGTTCCTCATGTTTGTTTGATATTTGCTTCTCCAAGCTTTCAATCTTCTTATTCATATTGTCTAATGCTTCTTCAACATTTTCTTCTATCTCCAGAACTTTAGTTTCAACTGAAGTTACCTTATCTTCCATTGCATTCATCTTCTCCTGAATGATGTTGGAGAATTCTTCTTTAACACTTACAATGTCCTTCTTAAGTTCCTTTTTAAGCTCCTCCTGTCCAGCTTTCATCTCCTCCTGTCCAGATTTTATCTCTTTCATCATCTCGGTTTTAATCTCTTCTTGTCCAGCTTTCATCTCTTCTTGTCTAGCTTTCATCTCTTCTTGTCCAGCTTTCATCTCTTCTTGTCCAGCTTTCATCTCAGTTTTCATATCTTCTTGTCCAGCTTTCATCTCAGCCATCTGCTCCGCTAATTTTTCGAGAAGACTTTTCATTAAATCCATGTCCATTTTTCTTGTGACACGCTGCATCAACTCTTCAACCCCACTTCTGACACCAGTTGTACCGAGCTTCACAGGTTCGTGTCGATTGAGAGTTGAATAAAGCAACCACTTAATGAACACAAGACTTTTATTCGTAAGAACTTCACTAAATAAACGAAATTCCCGCTGTAACAGTCACAATTATACAGCTACAATTCGTCAGATATAATAAAAAAACAGCTTCCAATAACAGGTCTCAAATACCTCAGACAGAGAACAACTAGCAGTCACAACTATTCGTCTTCACTCACTGACTGTCTTCACAAAACTCTACTACTATTCCATGTCGGGCTGCGGTATTTATACCTGACTTGGCGGAGAAATCTACCAATTTCGCCAAGGCTCTGGAAGCTTCTAGGCTATCTCGAAAAATATTGGTCCTAGAGCTTAGGTGATGGATGTTTCCAGAAGTATCGATTTCTCGCCAAGTCGCCAAAAATCTCGCCAACCGTCGCCAAGTCGCCAAGAATCTCGCCAACTGTCGCCAAGTCGCCAAATCATTAGGAAATCCGCTTTTAAACTACAACACGTCTAAATACCGCAATTTTTGCCCAAAATGTGAGAATTTCTGATCTGTCTGAGATATTTTAAGACAAATATAATCATTATTTACAAATTTGTAACAATATATATATATATATATATATTCTTTAGGCTACTTTAAAAACTATTTCTATTATGTAAATATTTTAATTTAATAGATATAATTTTTGTCATACGTCCATTATGTCGGAAAATGAGGTTTATAAAAACAATTTCTATTTAACAAATATATTGTTTAGGCAGGAAATTGAAACTATTTTTCGTTTTGTTGTTACAATGTATGTTAAGAGCAATCAGCATTTTTATATATCCATAGATTACTATTAACTGTTTATTTTCAGTTTTCGTAAAAAATGTTTTTTTCCTTAGTTCCGGTACCTATGCGTGTACTTAAACTCCTCAACAAATGACAATTTTATAAAAATTCTATTTAGATTGAAATCTAATTACTGTAAAAAAATATATAATTTGAACAGACTATATTATAGGAAAAAATATAGCTAATATTATCAACAAAAATTTAAATATATTTATAATTTTGATTACTAAATTATCTGAAAGGCAAATTACAGTTAAAAATTAATTAAAAAGATTAAATTATTAAAAAGATAAAAATATTTGATGATAAAATTTTTGTTTAAAAAATAAACAAAATACTTCTTAAAATAGCAATGGATATCGTAATTCGATACTTGATAAGAAGACACTGAGAATAGTTAAAAAAATACTTTAAATTCAGTAATTATATTAGTATACATTGCACATATATTTATAACAATACTGGAAATTGAATGATTCTGCACTTCATTCCTCAACAAACTGATCATGCATAATGAAAGCCGATCGAATTATTTAGTGGCGCCATCTGGCCTTGGGAAATACTACAAAGCAATTGAACTTAACTATAAATAAAATTATATTTTTAAAAATCATAAAATAATCTTATTCTCAGAAGTAATTTTTATCAAATTTAGTAATTTAATTATAAGCCCTGGAATTGTTGATAGTATAATCGGATCTCAAAACTATTGCTTTATTTTAATCATTGTATCTTTTGAACATAAAAGGTATTAAAAGAAATAATTAATAGTTAGTCTCGACAAATCTGCAGTGAAAAATTTAAATTCATTGCCTATATCAATTTATTTTACTTTTAAAAACAATATATAAAATTTTAATAAATAAACAGAATTCTGGGCAACAATTCGAAAGAAAAGAAGCTAAACAGAAATAAAAACTTTCGGAAAACAGAAAAAATAGTGAGATGAAGTATATTTACGCGAATAATTAATTTAGAAAAATAATTAAAATATAAAGTAGCTAAAATAGTAAAAGATATCGTGAGTGATAGGAATTTTGAAGTTGTCAGACTCTATGGAACAAAATTAGATTAGTTAACTCCAGCAAAAATAGTTCAATTTGTCAGTAATTATTCCTTTTGTCATAAGTATCTATGAGCAATATGAATCATTATTGACTAATTAAAAATCTTTGACATAATTCTTTGTGTAATTTATCAATAAAAAATAGTTATAAATTAAGTTATAAGTCATCAGAATTGTGTGTGGAGATAATAATTCATTACAGTAATTAGACAAATTATAAGCAATTGATCAGCACCCTGGAAAGAGAAATTTCTTAATAATTAAAGTTTAAAATATTATTTTTAACATTGATTCTTTAAGCAATATAAACTAAAATTCGAGTCAAATAAATTAACAGGGAATTTAATGTTTAATTAGAATAATGTTGAATTTAAGTAATAAATAAATTAAGAATATATCTCAAAATATAAGCATATTCTCAATACTTAATTAAGAATTTTTACCTATTAATTACTAAAACAGTTTTAACGTTATTAAGACAATTTAGGTTAATTCTAATTGAGTCATGAAATATTATTTTAGAAAAATAAAATGAACATGAAATATTATGAACTTAAATGAAAACCACAATTATAGCATAATAAAAGTAAATGACCCAAAAGTAAAGAATTAATACACCGTTTTATATGAATAAAATCAATCTAAAGAACATTAAATATGAAAAAGTAATATGCAGAAAGCAAAATTTAAAGACCATAAGAGTTAAGAGATTTTTATTCTATATCTATAATTTCATTGGAAGTCATTATATTTATATCGTATATAGGCTAAATATTTAACTTTATATGGGTAACTTTCGTTGATTAAACTCAGTACATTTTTTCAAAAACGTCTTAACACTTCTAATACCAAACTAGATTTATTAATACTTTTTAATAGAAAGACTAGTTTGATTAATATTAAAGAGTACTTCAAATTATTGGAAACATTCTTGCCCGATTTGGAAATCGAATTTAAAATTAACAAACTATTGAATGAAGCAAATCAGTGACTATTCTACCGAATAGACAAAGGTTACAAGCTCCAGGTAAACGAAGGTTTCGTCCTCAGAAAGATAGTGAGTTCAATGCCTATTCAAGCTGAAGACCGTCGTGTTGAGAGAGCCTATGCTCGTTAAAAACTCGGCAATGTCCAGTATCTTTCGGCTAGCGTGGCAGGAAGTGATGAGAAGAGGCTGATTTCAGTTAAGAAATCGAGCTATTCACTTGACTACAGTCCAAAATTGAAAGTCGGCTTGATGTGTTTAGCAGCTTCGATTGGCAGAAAAAAGCTGCTAGAAACTATCTCAAAATAACTATCTTGCCAACAGAAAATTTGATCTCCTATTATATTTTTACTATTTCGTAAAATTTCCTTTTGCAATAAAATTTCTATGATGAAATTTCATATTTCTCTTACAAAAGAAACACACTAAATTATTGCTGCGATATATTGTGTTGTATACTGCGGAGAAGATAAAAAAAACTGTAAACAATTCAGAGTTTTTGAGTTCTTAACGAAAGCCAATTTTTAGCAACAAATTTTTGATTTTCTATTGTCTCATTTAACCAAAAGATCTTCATGGATCAATATAAAGGCAAATTACTATTCATAGTGATTTATGACAAAAACGTATACTGCAATCCCCTACGGTACTCTTACAATGCGATTGCATGTTCCTCGTTTAACACGTGTTTTCCCCCATAAAACGCGAGGAATCTCCACATTATATTTCTATACTGCGAAATTTATAAAAATTTGTACAGTTCACAATCAATTTCATATTGGGTCAGTTGTGTTCTTAGATAATTAAATTAAATTATTTTATTAAATTTGTGTTTTTCACATTGGGTCAGTTAAGTTCTTAGATAATTAAATTAAATTGTTTTATTAAATTTGTGTTTTTCACACATTGTGGGTCAGTTAAGTTCTTAGATAATTAAATTATTTTTATTAAATTTGTGTTTTTCACATTGGGTCAGTTAAGTTTTTAGATAATTAAATTATTTTATTAAATTTGTGTTTCTGGAACTATTTGATTTATTTGAAATTAACTGTTTGTTTAGTCACATATGTACAAGTTTTTTATTCAAAGTGTTCTTGGTTTGATTTTAATAAAGCCCACACATTTTATTCAATATAGTTTTTTCCTTAATACCGATTTAAATCCCTTTAACGAGAAAAGTTAAACGTGGATCATTTGTACATAACGCGTTATACGATGTCATACGAGCGCGTTTTACGAGAATCCCATAATACACCACGCTACAGGGGCATTACTGTATCCGTTAGGAAAACCATATTTATCTTTTCCTAAATTTACTTTATTTTTTAAAAGCTAACAACTGAAAATGTTTAATTTGGTAGTTATTTGATGCATATCATACGTGCTTTTTATTTTATTCCGTTTTATTTCTATTTTTGTGTACTTTTAATTATTTATTTATTTCGAATTTTAGATGAATAATTAATTTACAAACTATAGCAGTATTAAAAACAAAACAGACTCTACGCCCCCCGTCCCTAAGATGAACCTAAAATGCGGATACGCCTGGGACGATAAGTACTTAGGTGGATGACCAAACGTTATGTAAAATTGATTAATTGTTAAATACTAAGAAAAAAATAAATAATAAAAAAATTTTATAAAAAAATATTTTTTATTTGATTTTTAAATTTCTTATTTTTTTAATACTATCCAACAGCATTATGTAATCTTCCCCACCGGAGATCCAAACCCTGTTATGTAAATGCTGTAAATACTGTAAGAAATCCTCAACTGTTATTGTAAAATTATACATTCAAGAAATGTAATCAAGAAAAATAACAACATTTTGTAAATAATATTATGTAATAACCCCTTGCAAATTTCAAGATTTTTTAATTTGGTTTCTAGTCGATAAAAAAATTTTCTTGGGTAGGGGGCGACTTGTTGGGCAAGCTGATAGGCACCAAAGGTGACTCTTTTCAGAAAAAACCCACTTTATGCAAGAATGTTAGGTAAAGAACTCAAAAAAACTCTTCAAAAAGAGGTACATGGCTTTTTGGGCTAAGCACCTCATACCTAAATCTAAACCGAATAGCCCCAGTTTTGCATATTAAACACCAAATAATGAAAAATATAAAATCCATGTCATTTTATTGGATTCTACACCTTTTTACGAAATAAATTTAGATTAATTATTGTATTTATTAAATTTAAATAACGACATATTTATATTTTAACTATAGAGGTTTTAAACTCTGAAAAATTTAAATATTAATCATTAATGCATGATCAATATATGTAAAAATTTAAACCTAAAAAACAATTCACTACTCACTACTCACCAGAAATTTTTGATATTTAGATTCATTCTTAGTATAAATTAAACACGAAAAAAAGTAAAATAATATTTTTAAGCGTTTTGGCAATAATTTGACTTATGAGAGAAGAATGAAAATTCATTTTTTATAGATACGACTTATAGTTTAATTGTTGAAAAAATACATCGATATCCGAAGATTAGTGAAAATAATTCCTACTGTTATTACCGCGGAGAAGCAAAAGAATATTAAAATATGCCATCGTAATTAATGAATGTTCCCTAATTGAATTTCGTAGTAAATAGTGCTTCAAGAATGAAGAGTAGAAAGAAGAAAAAAACGACGAGATAAAGTGCCAAGTATTACAACCCTCTTGTGAGCAGTAAGAGAAAAAAAATTGCGATGTTGTTGGCGACCTCATCTGTTTGCAGCTTGCGTGCGATGTGTCGGCCAACATCAAAGAGGATTTTTTTATTTCCTTTTTAACCCACCTTTTTCTCTTTTTATTCTCTTCACTCTGCAGCTGGCTCCGCGCCAAGTGTGCAGCGTTTGTTGCAAAATTGTCGCTTTTCCTCTTAACTACAACTTCAATCGCTACTTCAGTTAGCATATCGGGAAAAGTTATTCTGAAGATTCAGGCTCGGTATTACGCAACTTCCGAGTCTACTCTTTTAAAATGACCGATTACTTCACATACGCAATTCGGATTATTAGATGTAAAAAAGCTTTAAAATTCCCGCGCAAACAAATAATTATTCCGTGATAAAATAAGCTACGAATAAATTAAGGATAAAAACAAATTAATAAAGAATAAGGGCAAAAAGTTAATGAAAAAAGTAAATAAAATTTCATACTTCACATAGTCTTCGTGAGCCAAAATTGCATTAAGCAAAAATTCATGTCATGAAACAATAATTTCAGAAATAAAAAAAATGAAATAAAATTATAATTTAAAACTTACGTGATAAACAGTATATGTTTAATAAAGAAATAATAGAGAGCAAAAGCGTATTCTATTTTTATCTTTTCTATTTTTATCTTGAAGATATTTTTATCTTATAGATTTATACTCAAAACTTGTTTCGCCAGCTATTTTAGATTCAAGGATATATCACTGACACTTAGTCGTTTGATGCGTTGTATGGAAAAAATCTGGAAAATAGGAAAACCTTCATTGAGACAGACAGAAAACAGCTAATACTTCTTTTCGAAATTACCGTTTTTCTCTCATTTACATTTATGGTAAGAGTACTGGCGCACTTTGTAGAATCCAGAAAAAACTTCTTTTTATGGAAAGTTTGCTGTATATAGGATGTTAGTGAAAGTCATTTGGAGCCATATATGTTATCTTATCACACATGACCAAACAATAATTACTTGTTAAACAATCTTAGAAAAGATCTCTTTCATAGAACTGTATATGAATACGCGCACATCATGTAAATTTTGAAGTAATACAAAAAAAAATTCTCATTTAGTTTGATAAAAGAAGGGACTCAAGTGAATTTGAAAATTTTCGAAGTAATGTCTCTTATAGTCATCAATCTCTGTTGCTCTCTAATTATAAAATACGCTTACTATTTGATTATATCCCTTACTATTTGATTTTTTTAAATTATTTGTTAAAATAATAACCATTTCTTATGCGATCTAAAAAACATTTTTATAAATAGATGACTGTGTGTATTAAATAAATTATTAATTCTGAATTTAATGAAATGAAAACTCCTCACAAGGTAACTAACAAAAGAAAACCGTCAATGTAAAGGGGATAAGATTTCAAACCACATGCTTAAAACAGAATTCATTTATTTTTTGTTATCTTATATATTTTTTCATTTGATCCAAGATTGTCCCTAATTATTCATTGTTGAGTTCTAGCGTGACGCGAATGCACAAAATAACAAGTCAACTTTCATCTTTCATTTTCAATAAATTTTAAATTTTTCATTTAATTATAAAGAAATTGTATTTTACTTTCCAATGAGATTACCTTATTAAGACATTCAGTATTATACATACTAGTTAACAAGACCAACTTATGCTCAATATGTTGGACAACTTAATAGAAAAAAGCTGTTGCAATATTTTCCATGTAAATGCTTAGATATTTAAAAGGTAAGGACCATATTCAAGTGTCACAAAATGTAAAATCTGAAAACTGCCATGCACTCATTTCAACTGAAATAAATACTAAACGAAGCAATGCCTATTTTTCCCCATGGTATATGGCGTGATGGTGAAAAAATTAGCTTAAGAAAACGATTGGTAAAATGATTGTTGAGACAGAGGAGGCTCTGACTTCACCTAAGACCGCCAATGCCAACTAAAATTCAAAAAATACATCGATTCGTACGTGTCTTCAATTTTCAAACCGCTTATGTCGAGTGAATTTTCATCAAAAAGTTAATTCAGAAATCATCAACTTGACTCCCAAATTTATATTTAAAATCATGAGGCAGTATCACCGATTCAATAAAAATCCTAAGCACCTAACTGGAAGTATAATATATCAGTATCACAAGAAATTGATGAGTTTTTACTAAACATATCTAGAAATATATACCGATATTTTATATTCTACGGCAATTTTTGTAAGTATTCTACTCATTGTTAAAATATCTATAAGAGATTTATGTTTGGTGAGACCATAAAATGTAAGTTTTTGGAATTAATTTCATTTCCAATGAAATTTCCAATAAGCCTGATGAGATTATTATGTTACGTTAATGAACATCAACACGTTACACCAACACCACCAACACGCAAACTCTGGGATTCACCACAAGCCCAATCCAATGTTGTTGGAAATTTCCTTTCCAATGACATTTTTTAAATAAAATATATTCTTTAGTCCCATATAGTATAGTGCTAAATAAATGGGCTTTATCCTGTGAAACATTCAACTTATGCTTAAATATAACTGTGCGCAAAAGTCAGGCTTGAATGCACCAGTTACGTTATAATTGATTTACTTTTTTGATAAAATGCAAAATTTTTAGAATACATCCTGTGAAGTTTCATAGATAAAAATGAAAATGAATTCCAAATATCATTCAACTTTTATTTTTTGACATTGGTGTTTAGAGAGAAAATTAAATAAAAATAACAATAATTAATCTGCATAAGAGCTTTATAAAAATATTGCAGTACTGATTTTTGCATGAGTTTCAGCTCATTCTGGTAAATTCAGAAAGTAAATTTCAATTTTTGACTGTTTTTTATGATCGTAACCGTTTGCAGCTGTCTATTTCTGTTAATTGTTAACTCTTTACAAACTGCTTAAACAGCGCTTATGCTAATTAATCCCGTTATAATGTCCATTCTTTGTATTATAATGGTAGTTTTAAGAAGAGTGACAACTCACACATATCAATAACTTCATTTAAATAATTGTTTGTGAAATATAAAAAAGCGTTCATAAGATTGCTAAATCAGTTTGATTAATAAAATCAGTAACTTCCTCGTTATAATCCCTAAAGTCGTTAATATATTAGTTTTCGAATATTTAATTAATTATATTCTTTTTACTTATTAATTTTATTAATTGAAATAGTATTGATTTTTTATATGATAACAAGCTATGCACATATTGATTTGAATAAAATTAATTTTTCTATTTGTTTCAATTATTAAAGCGACTTAATTCAGTTAAACAATTCGTAATATTAAAATCCAAGATCAAGTGGCAAGAAAAAAGACAGACATTTTAACTAGCATTTAAATACAAATTTTCATCTATTGAGATACATTACATGTGAAATTTTAAAATGTATCGACTTATTCAACACAGCTTTAGTCAGGATCAGGTATCCAATTTCCGACTTTCCGGATAAAAGGGAAACGCATTTGCTACCCGTCAGTCCTATGATGGCGGAAAAAAAAACAGGATTTTCCTTCCTTTCAAATTATTTACTGTTGATCATGACTTTTAATGATGATTTGAATGCATATAATCGAAAGTAAATTAATATATTAAAATATAAATTAGTTTTAACTTGAAAAACTTATCTTCTTTAGTACTGTATTGTTTTTATTAAAAAATAAAAGAAAAGACTTTTTGAGAATGTAAAAATCTATCTATTTGGTATAATAGTCAAATTTATTTCTTATCATATTATATTTAATTGTAGTGTTCCATTTTGATTTAAATACTTTAGAACATATGAAAAACACTGCGAGCTAAAAATTGGCGTGATTTGATATATTCTGTTGTTATGGTATAAAGACTTGAAGAAGGCTAATTAGCATCAATATCTACATTATCATTTGACCTTATTTCAACATTATGCAATGTATTCACTGTAGATATCTTGTGAAATATTAAACATATTAAACACAAGATTTGGTATTCAATTCTATAAGCTCTACCAAAACTGAAAATGAGACTTATGCCTTGATTAGTTTAGAATGTATACGTGAAATCAACTAGATATCGTTTTTTATCATCATCAACTTCCATATCACCGTCTAAACTACGATTGAACCTGAAGTTATTTAATTTTTGATACGAATTAACGTTTTGTTATAATTTTGCAGCCCTCTTTATGTCATTGTAAGTATTTAAAATTGTATTATTATATTACAGTGTATCTGTGAAATGATTTCTTGAATGATGCTTTGGAATACATACTGATCAGCTATAAAATTTTCAAACAGTAATCAAATGATGTCATCGTCGGTGACATCAAAACTGGCTTCTTTCTAACTTTTATATCATATCAGCAGATTAATACATGTTAAAAAAATTAGTTTACAAACATTTTTCTTGTCAACATTGAAATAAAAAAGTTGAAATAACCATTTTACGATGAAAAAAAATCTCTATAACCGAAAAGATAACTTCAGTTTATGAGTTCAAAGGCGATAAAATAATATTGTAAACTAATATACCACTATATAAGTGTAAGCATTTCCTTTTACTAGAAATAATTGGGAAGCGATTGCGATTCTTGGCTAGAGATCTCTCTTATTTCAACCCCAGATTTCGAAAACAACAGGAAATGCTGCGAATGATGAAGTAAGTGTGCAGGACAGATGAGCTAAAAACTAAAGACAGACACATATTTAGAATTGGGAGGAGAAAAATATCTCTTCATTCGTCAGAAATGATGCTCGTTAACGAAAGAAGCCTGGGTAAAAATACATTGTTTTATTTGAGAAAGAAATATTTGTATATTTATTTCTTCTTTACATACTTAACATATCTGTGAGGTCTTCTGATTAAATCGAATGAAATCTATATGCGCGATGTAAAATCGAGTTAAAAAGAATGTTATTACTCAACAGCAATCTTTGAACTTTTTACTGAATGTTATATAAATATGTCATTTTATACATTATCTTAATTTCTTCTTAAACAAGATTGCATTTTTTCGCTTTCAATCTGTAAATCTGCTTACGAGTGTTCGTGATTCTAAATACAACTACATGAAAATATCTTCAAACACAATCCTACTTTTTGGTCATTAGTCAAGATTTTGCGGAAGTTCTGGAAAAGGAAAATGCATCATAATCATAAGAATGGGTTTGAATAAATTAAGTGATTCTTTATTGTGATAAAAATATGTTTTTATGAGGAAAAACTGAAACTTATTATCAACTACTTTGACAAGGCAGAAAAATGTTGAGACGTTTTTACTGAGAATATAAAAACTACATTTTCATTTTTATAGATACTTCTAAATTACGATTCTTTTGATATCACTAACCAATGGTGCCAAACAAAATTAGGCGTTACTTCAATCGATTGTTATTTATTCTGAAAGAACATTATTGACTATGATATTCTCGGAACTGTATAGCCAAACATAAAATTTTTTAGTATTTTGTTTGTCCATCAAGTCGGTAAATACGGAACTAAATGGTCTCAGAGGCGGGGAGACAGTCTCCAAAAATAGACTCTAAAATCACTAAATAGGGCGGTGAAGCTCTATCTACACAACCCAGTTAACAGAAAAGAAGACCACTTTCATGGAGATAAGTGCTCTCGTCTCAGCAGGTGACGGTTTGGGTGGGAGGACCTTCATACCTGGAGCCGCATGTCCAAAACCAGGTAGCCACTGCGTCCAGACTTTAAGGAACTGAGCGTCTTGTCTCCCTCAAGTTTGCTTTGTTTGGAGAAGATAAAATCGCCTTTTAAGCTATTATTAGTACCTTTTAAGTGAACCATGGGCAGAATGGAGTAGATGCGTTTTCCTATGATTTTGAGGCGGTTTCTTACGGATGTAACTTTTGAGGTGCAGCATTTTAAGTTTCTGCCGAAATCACAATTATTTATATTTATGGAAAGTGTACTAAACCACATTGTGCGGGAAAATGCTGTAATATGAAAACTAGTTTCCGAGAAGGAAATAAAAGTATGTAGAAATATAAGCAAAAAAGTATTAAAAAAACTTATTTAAAAATTTATAAAATTAATTGTAAAAAAAATTTAAATATGTTCGTTGAAAAATCTATGTATATAAGTTACAGTTGTTTTGTTGCAGACAATAAAAGTATTACAGCTACTTAAACTATTTTTTTTCCATAAATTAACACTAAATAATAAATTGATTGAGTATTATACCGTCATATCAATGAAATGAAAAAAATAAGCTCTTTTTAGATGATTTTTATTATGTTCAATTTTTTTATGTTTTCATCACATAAGAGGATAATATCGGATTTTATTTGAATTTTAATAAGAAAAAAAAATATAAGCAATAACCATAAAAATATGTACTAATAGTTTAAAAAAATCTATAATATATACATGCTTAGTTTATACAATTTTTTAAAATCGTTTCTTCAAAATTTTTCCTATTTTAAGATTAACTTCACTAAAAAAAATTTTTCTTAAAATTTGCTTTTGATGGTAATTTGATGCCATGAAATGCTTCTAGGTTTTTATATTTAAGGGATATTAAAAATCTTGGTTCTTATTTATTTTTCTTGAAATTCACTGCATGATGTTCATGACCATTTTCAAGCATTTTTAAAAAATAGTTTGTGCAATAACTTTTAATATTGTTTTGAAATACCAGCAATTAATTGTGCATGTAATTAATTACTGATACTTCAAAGTTTCAATATTAATTTCAATAGATTGAAATTGAAATTAATTGCGTGTCATAAAATTAATAACTGCTTCAAAAAAATCAAAAAAAATTTTTTTCTTTCGTTTCGAATTTTTTGTCTTAGTTGAACAAAGCCAATAAACACAGCCAGTTGACTCCTGATTTCTTGCATTATCAACTGACATCAATTAGTAAGTAATCTTTTTTTGAAACTTCTACACTACATTAACAAAGGGAGTAAACCCTACGAAAATTTGAATGAATATATGCCATCAATAGTATGAAACATAGACCTAATTGACTGTGAATGTCTTGGACAGTGGCAAGTCTCGAATCTGTTCTTTTGCTATGAATAAGAAGGCGCGTTATTTTTATCCACAAAACTATCATTATGTCTACAAAAATCTACAGTCATAAAAATTGATAGTATGTGATTAATGTTAATAATTTTCTGCTCGTCATATAATATTTGCATCAAGAAAAAAAATGTTGGCCAATTTATTCAATCATATTCGATATATAGGTATTCAATATAGAATTTATTCAATCGCATTCAAAATATATCTAAATGTACACCAAAGCTTTTTCTTCTCCAAATATATTGGAATCTGTAAGCATTTCTAAATTTGTGCATGAATAAAGTGGAGTTATTAGCATCTTTCACACAAAATAAAGACCTTGAATTAATGAATAAGACTCAGTTACACTCCCTGAAAAAATTGCTAATCCAATCAGGGGTCGACTTGCATGTCAATCAATGTCGCTTCTTCAGAGCTCAAATGCGTACCTGAATCTTTGATTTAGCTTTCAGTTCTATAATTTTTAATTCGAATCAAACTTCGGATGCATACCTCCCAACCTTGGAGAGAAAAAAATAAGTAGATTCTACAGATTTTGAGGGGGAAAAACTACTAGTGACATTTTTGTTTGAAACAGAATCTTTAAAACAGTAGTACTGCAAAAAGACAATTTGTGCTAATCTTAATCTTTAAAAATATTTTGTGTTAATCTTAACATTTTAATAAAATATTCATCAACCTCATAAAGGAACTATGAAAAATAAAATGCACTACATGTAAAAAAATGAACAACAATATTTATATCTCAATATTTACGTTTTATAGAGCAACTTTTACGACACTAGTGCAATTTATCAATATTAAACTTATAAAATTACACAAAAATATAAAATACATTACTAAACAAAATTATTTCAGTGGCAAATACTTCTAAGAATATAAAAATTAGCAAATATTTTGTCCATAAAAATATAATGCATTTTAAATTCGAATAACTCATGGCAATTTATTTTTTTCATACGTTGATGATTTAGCATCTTTTAGAAATGAATTGGTGAGCTACTGTTCAAAACAATTTTTCTTATTTTGATAATATTTAGCTATAATTACACCTTTTAAATTTTCAGCAGAAATTGTGATGATCTAAATTTAATCTTTATTTTCTTTTGTTTTTAAGTTTTACACTGAGTTTTCTAAAAATCGTTAGATGTTCATACATTATCGGAAATCGGGTGAAATTATGAAAAATCAGGAGTTTCCCGATAAAATCAGTAGAGTTGGCAGCTAAATGGTACAGATGTTTACAATGGCGCGGAATACATTTTAAGCTGTAAATCTTTATACAATTAGTCCTCGTGTGTGTGAAGTGTTAAACTAGAGCCCAAATTCTCAGAGGAACTAGCTTTACTAATTAAAATAATGATAACCGTGTTTGTATTATTTCTGAAATATGGCCTAATAGCTTAAAAAAGCAAAGTTGATGACCCTCTTCATCTTTGAAACTCCTCATCGAATTTATTTTTATTTTAAGTGAAAAACGTAAATAAAATCTTTTATATGATATTTAACATTTAAATTGATAAAATTAATTTTTAAATTATATAATAAAAAATCATTAACCTACATTTTTAATTGCACAGCTTATATATCAATAATTAGTCCTTTAATACTTTAATCGAAGGATTTATTGCTTTTATAAGTAATTTAAATGTTATTTGATTCTTGGATATATTCCAATGTTTTAAAATGAATACTTGAAATAAAAAAATATTTTAATATTTTATTGTTGAGTTAATGTTAATATTGTACGCATATTTTCAGATGAATTTATATTACATAGATTGGCATATTGAGTTACTAGATAATTGTAAGAAGATGAGCTTTTTATTTTCACTTTATTTTTTCCTCTTTTTATATTTTTAATAAAATATATAATTCAAACTAAAAATTATAATATATTATTAGAATTTGTAATGTATACTTATTATTAAAATGTAAATGTTTTTAATTTCTCCTATCCAAGAAATAATGTAAAAATGTGCAAAAAGTAATGTAATAATGAAACTAAAAAATGACATTAAAAGTACTTTTTTTCTATAAATCGCTTTAATTAATAATTACTAGAGTTGTGTTTAATCTTTTTTCTAATGCCCGGCTGCCCTTAGGATACCTATTCAGCGCTATACTAGGCGAAGGTGATGGCATCTTATACTGTGGGGCAACCAGTGGGTGTGCCATCTTCGTCCCCAAAGTGAAAGGATAAAGTAAGACAAACACAGAGAGAGTGTTTAATATTAAGACATCTGATCATTTTATTAAAACAATTGGAAGGTTGATTTAAGTTTTTTCTCTCCACATTTTATAACATTTAAGCATGGTTTAGAACATTTTTCCTGTAAAAATTACGAATGCATTATATATTAAGGGAAAATATAATTTTCCTAATTACAGAAAAATATATTACTATTACTTATAAAAATATTGCTCTGGTAATATGTAGGTTTAATAATATGGTAGATTAAATGTTAATATAAGGTTTTATATAATTTCAGAATGAAAATTATTCTCAATTAGATGTTTTAGGAAATGTAAATTTTTATAAAAATAAAAAAGTAAATAAAATAAAAAATGAATATATATATATATATATATATATATATATATATATATCATATGATACTATATATGAATGTATGTAAGTGTATGTATATATATTAAGAGTATTTTTGTAAATGTTATTCATTATGATTGGTTAAAGATTAAAAGCAGTAATTTATAACTTATAAATAAGTACAGATAAAGATTTTTTCTTAAATATAGTATAATATAATAAGAAACAATTTTTAGGTGCTTATGTAAAATTATTCATATTTTGTATCAATTTTCAAAATTGAGAAATTAAGCAGTCCCGAATACAAATAATCGAGAAAATGTATAAGAAATCAAGCTAAAAATATTATATTCATTTATTTTAAAATTGAAAATCAAAGTTAATATATAATCTATGAGAGCCATCTTGGCACACACACATATATTTTGAGAGAGTGCCCAAAACCACACTTCAAAAAACTACACATTTAAATAATACAATAAAAGGCTGGGTTATTCAACACACCAATCGCATAAGAAAAATGCCGCGATAAAAATAAAAACTCTTGAACAAAACCGACCTTCCTTACAGAACACATTACTATAAATTTAATTCGTACGAATTAAAAACTTTAATCTAAAAGATAATAATATTTATATTATGTGTGTGTGTGTGTGTGTGAGTGTGTGTGTGTGTGTGTGTGTGTGTGTGTGTGTGTGTGTGTGTGTGTGTGTGTGTGTGTGTGTGTGTGTGTGTGTGTGTGTGTGTGTGTGTGTGTGTGTGTGTGTGTGTGTGTGTGTGTGTGTTGTATAATAATATTTATGTATAGATATATATTCGTGTGTGAAATATCATAAAAATTATTTCAATAACATCACTTAAATGATGACGAAATTTTCTTCTCAAAAGTTTCAGATGTTTTTAAGTAACATATAGTTAAAGAAATTAA
The DNA here is from genome assembly GCA_037975125.1 of Latrodectus hesperus. Taxonomy (NCBI): domain Eukaryota; kingdom Metazoa; phylum Arthropoda; class Arachnida; order Araneae; family Theridiidae; genus Latrodectus; species Latrodectus hesperus. The sequence continues at coordinate 53,828,448 of CM075850.1, read as the reverse complement.
AAATTGGTTTTATTTTCTTTACTAAATATTTTTTCTAAAGGAATATATTTTGATGGTAAACATTTAAGAACGCTCCAGGGCTTATTTTAAATCCTTCTCGTTATTTTAACAAAATTTTTTGGCAAAAAATTTCAATAACCATAAAATTATTCACTAAAATGAAATCCAGGTCAATAAAATAAAGTTTTATTCTGTGTGCTCCATTTAAATTTTTCACATACTTTTCCCAAAATTGTACGTAGTTGCACTTTTATATGTAATTGCACTTTTTATACGTTTTTCTATATAAAACAGTTATCAATAACTTCGATCAAGATTTTTTAATATTAAATCATATTAGTCAAACTTTCTCTTTATTCAAGGAATTCAAAAGTCTTTTATTTCTTTTTTTGTAGAAAAATTATACCAAGCTTGTTTTTCAAAGTTTTAATTATCTCTTCCAAAATTTAATAATATAAATAATAATGTTATTTTTGGAAGCCAATCACTGTAGATATAGGTAACACTTTGAAAACACGTTACACAACGATGAATCATGATTTCGAGAAATAAGCAGAGAAAGCAATTTTTTAAGAAACCATAATTGTGCAGGATTACATTCAAGTGCGTGTAATAAATGCTTAGAACTTTAACACGATATATTTTCAAGACATGCTAAGAGAAGTACTATGGCTTCTAGAAGACAAATACACTATAATAAGTAACCTTTTTTTTATGAAAAAGCAATTTTGTAATATTTTTTAATTGACTTTCTCTAAGATTTCACGTGACAGTGCCGTAATCTGTTTGTTAAGTCAGCTATTATTTTTAGACAATCAGAAAGCGTGATTTCTGTGAAATTATAAGTTAATTTCAAATTAATAACATTTATATATATATATATATATATATATATATATATATATATATATATATATATATATATATATATATATATATATATATATATATATATATATATATATATATATATATATATATATATATATATATATAAATTTCATGTCACGATGTATGTTCCCGATAAACTCCAAAACTACTGAACGGATTTTGATAAAATTTTGTAACCATTTATAATATGGTCCAACTTAAAAGATAGAATAGTTTTTATCTCTTAATTATTGATTTCAATATTTATTATACGACATTAGTGTTTATTTATTGGTTAGTTCTGTAAGTTCCTAATAGATGGCGGTTTAGAATCTAAGTTGCACAGGTATTCGGCAGATGGCGACGTGTTTATTTTTCTAGATTATACCATCTTCGAGAAAATTAACGTGCACGCGCAAGCGCGTGGTTAAATATAGAATTTACATATATTTTCATGATGTATAATCAAACTGTAACAATTTTTCGTGAATCATTTTCATAATTATACTTTGTATTGTGTTATTATTGTGCAGTGTTCAGTTTGAATATATTTCATATTATAAATAGTAAAATAAAATTTTATTTATTACTGTTTTTTTCTACTAATTTTCATACCACCTCGAATATATGTAAGTATTTCTTGATAGCCTTTAATTTTTTTTTATTTTATCATTTGATAATTATTAATTTATTCAGCAGTACATTTTGATCTAATTTATTTATTCAAATGATAAATTCTTTTAATTTTTTTATTTCAGTATAATGCCATGGTAAAAAGTTTTAGTTTTAATAATTTGAAATTGAAAAAATAATTGTTCGATGTCAATGTTATGTACCTCATTTATAACAATTTATTTTCAGATGTTTTTAATTTATATAGTATATTTTGTAAGTAAGTCACTGATTACAAACTATAATTTAATATAAGATGAATAAAATGTAAATTCAGAAAGTATATGTTGGTTTGTGCTTAATTTCAAAATTTCGATGCTTTACCTATTTTTAAATTTTGGCGAAACATTTTATTTTTAATCTCATATGAATGAACCTATTTTAAACTTTTTTAGAAAATATTAATTTGATTGTACCCAAGAATTAGCAAAAATTTGATTCAATGTATTATAAAAACTCAGCCACTGCAACGTGGCTGGGTCAGCTTGTATATATATATATATATATATATATATATATATATATATATATATATATATATATATATATATATATATATATATATATATATAAGAGATAGAGAGAGATATGAAATGAATATTCCTTAATAAATAACGAATTACAGAACTAAATTGTAAAAGCTAATTCTTATAAATTATTATTTATATTTGAAACATAAAAAAATTGGCGACAAGAATATTGTATTATTTTACTCGTCTTATATATTTTAATTTTTGAATAAACATTTTTCTGCAGTTTGCTCAGATCAACATATTTAGAGGCAGCATTTAAAATGAATACCAATGAAATTTTTCGAAAAGCAAACACTGTGTACACTGCAAGAAACTTTAAACTATGAAAGCTACGTTACTTAAAATTTTAAATTAATAATGGTATAAATTATAAATAAATAACTAGAGTAAAAACTTGAAAATCTTACAGGGTTTTTTTCCGATACTCGAATAAGAGCAGGTGGCTTGTTGTGATAGATTTAATTATAAAAATAAAAAATTTTTCCCCCTGCAGGAAGATAAATATTTTTCTTTTATAATTAAATAGGTCAGATTGACATAATAATATTTAATCGAACGTTATAACTTTTGATGTTCAAAAATCTCATTACAAGAGACTTTGTACTGTTATTTTATCACCATTCCGCGCGATGACAGCATCATTTATAAACACTTTGTGTGTGTGTGTGTGTGTGTGTGTGTGTGTGTGTGTGTGTGTGTGTGTGTGTGTGTGTGTGTGTGTGTGTGTGTGTGTGTGTGTGTGTGTGTGTGTGTGTGTGTGTGTGTGAATAGAATGTATGTTTAAATTTTTCTGTGTCTTCCAGACTCAATTATTTTAAAAGCAAAATTTCAAAGAAAAACATTAAAACGTAAATTAATTAAATTTTAAGCATTATTCTAGAATTCGATACTTTATTAAAATATATAGAAATATTTTTTCTTTTATGATTAAATTCATCAGAATGACATTTAATCAAAGGCTATAATTTTTATCGAAATTACAATGAACTTAATTTTATTGAAGATAGGTACTAAAAACATAATAAAATCGTATGTGTAGAATTTCAAATTTTTTACTTCATTCCTTCATTAAACTTCATAGCAGAATAACATATATATAATCATTTGAACGATAATGATTTGATCAAAAGCACTCTATTACTGAGTACTTTAGAGGATAATAATCATTAAAATGATGAGGAGGAAAGAAAGTTTAAATATTAAATTCATTCCAGAAGAAAACCGGATGAAATAGAATTATAAATAAAATAAATACTAAAAAACTTGTTTTAACAGTCTCATTCCATTGCTTAATAATGATTTTTCCTCATCCCTGATTAAATTAAAATTTTAAATCAGAACTGCTGTTGCCATACACCGTTCTTTGCATGTTAATTTATGAATGAGCACGATGAAACCATTATTTGCTCTCCTACTCGAAGCACTGAGCAAACGACATGAAATCGTAGAAATAAATATTATTAGCCGATAACCGCTTCGTGCCCTCTCTGCCGACAAAGACTTCTCATGTTTACTGTCCCTGGCTGGGTGGGGTTCCGCGACGGAAAAGCCGACTTTTGATAAGAGTCGTTATTGAAGAATTTGGACTTTGGAATTTTTTTTCTCTCTCATTTTATATCCAGCAACTTGAAAACTAGGCAATGTTTAAAGTTGGACAAATTTCAGTTTTATAAATGACAAATGAAAAATCAATTATTTTAATTCAATTTCGGTAAATTTCAATTTAAATAATTGAATCTTCGTTAGTTATTTAAAAAGGTGCAGTTATATTGTTTTTTTTTTTAAATTATAATTCTGAGTAAGTTGAAAGATTCAATTACTTTAATTCGATTATTTTCATTAAAATTTTATAAAAAAAATTAATCGAAAAATATAAATTTTTAATTATTTATACATCAAAACTTCCAAATCATCAATTTCTGAAAAATATTTTATTTTTTTATCTATTAATGAATAGGTATAATTAAGCAAGATTGTGCATTAAAACGAAAAACTAAATTTAATCTTTAGTCCTTATTATTTTAGTTTTCATTTAGGATAAAATTCAAATTGTAAATTTTACTGTTGACTTTTGCTTCAAATTTAGATAATTGATTTAATTGCATTAAAATTCTTTCTCTTCCCAATTTCTTAACCGATTAATAAACTTAGTTGAAAAATACGTTCTCACAAGTGTAAAAACTATCATTTCTATAGAATTTGTGTAGCATGGATATACAGTATTCACTTATTTAATTGTACAGTTAGATTAAAGGAAAACACTGAAACAATTGTGCTTCGCAGCTTCAACATACTAAACTTCAGAAAAAATAAGAATTCATGTACAGTGTGCAAAATGTTCCATATGAATGCTTTGAAGAAAGAATTTGGTTTGCAACCTTAGATGCAAGCATCATTCTCGCTTAGTGTCTTTATAAGAAACGTAACACGTTAAGAATCTCGATTTAAGAAAAAGGCTGTGTATAGTATTTAAATGTGACATAATATTACAAATTTTATATCGTGAGAAATATAAAATTATTTATTAATTCATGTAATTCCCTAATTAATTACAATTATTCATTCATCCTAAAGTTTGATGGTCTCACACTTCATGAACTAATAATATTTTTTGAATATAATAATTTCAATATATTGTGTTTCAAAATAATTGTTATAAGAGACTTTTGCACCTCTTTATTACTGCAATTTTTTATTTTAATCTATGAAAATTCTTGGTTTAAGATTCTTAAACAATTTAGTTAAAAAAAATTGTTGATAAAATTTAATTATTTTCAATACAAGAATTTGATTTCAAACAAAGTTTTGATATGTTTTAAATAAGAAACATGACGTTTTAAATTATCGATATAAATAGTCTATATATTCTGCCTATATGGCGAATTTTTGTCTCGGGTTGATTTCAGAACATCGCAAGGTACGGAATAAAACTTTTAATAAGGTATTGGTTTCAGGTTAATTTAAAGACATGGGATGGATTAGATTTGTTAACTAAAAACATAGGCTATATTTAGTTTAGAAATTTTAATCACAGTGCTTGCAGCTAATTTAAAGCGAACTTAATGCTGCTTTGAACTCTCTGTAAAGTTGCTTATGCCGCAATGCACATTGTTCCGGGACTCAGCTTCAAGAAAGGGGACGTGCGGTTCTTCCCACTCTTTTAAAATTGTCTTTAGGTAAATAAAAATGTATATGATGTTAAATCCCTTCTTCCTTCTACATTTATATAGTACTGTGGGTTAAAAAAAATATTTTTTTCGGTATTTGAAATAAGCATTGTTTTTGTCTGCTGCAGCAAGCGTGTTTTTGGTTTTCCGAATACGCCACTGGTCGGGAATACATTGGAAAGAGGATGAAAAGAGCCAGACTTCAATATTTAATAACTTTCTAATTAAGACAAATTTTCAATTTTCCCACACTTCATTCGGTTTGTTTTTAACTGACCAATGCATGAAAGCATTTTGAACAAAACTAAGTAAATAGTAAATATCGTTGTTTTTCCTAAATCGTAATATTTCTTTGAAAGTTATTCCTGTTTTCCGCAGTAAGCCATTGCCTATGAAAATTGACGAATTTGACTCACAAGTAAATTATACTTATGAAACGCAACAATATTTCTGAAAGCTCAATTTTAAATTGGAAATTAATGAACCTATTGAGAATGAGTACAATGTTCGCATTTCATTGTCTTTAAGGTAAAATGCAAATTTTCCCTAAAGTTTAATCAAATTATAACAATAATGTGCAAATATGTTGTAATGTTTATAAAAATATTGGGTTTAGCAGTTGAGGGAATAATATTATAGTATTTAACAAACAAAATAGATTATCTTTTCTTAATTGCTTGTATGCCGGTAAATAAAATAGCACAGCGTAAATTTTGTTTAAATTAATATTCAGATATTTTGGTTGGAAAAAAATTATAGTGTTTGAAAAGGATTTCATATGCCGATGGCGAATAATTTCAAGATTTGAAAATAATAATAATAACAATCTAAACAGAAAGAGATGACATTATTAGGATATGCAACCGAATAAAATAAAAAAGACAAGAAAGCAGAAATGGAATTTATTATTCTTCACAAACAGGCCGCCTATTAGTTGCCTGCATCACTAAACACGGTATCCATGCCATCTTTAAAAGGCCCTCTATTACTATTCTCTTCCTTCTCTTCCCTCTTAATATTTAATATTCCGTGGCACTAGTGTCGGCATCTCTTGATGTTCCGAAAGAAAAAAAAAAGAATCAACAAGTACAATAAATTAAACAAAATAATAATAACCGTGTTGTGCTCGAGAAAGGAAAAAATAAAAAAGGTAAGAGAAAATGAAAAGGCAGATTCATTCGAGTTTCCTTCAATCCCCCTTCATCTTTTTTGACACCCGACTCCCCCTAGCGGCAATGGATGTTTCGAGTTGGAGAAATGTCGGAGGTTTGAGGCGCTCGAAAAGCTACGCGGATCAGAGAGTGAATTCCCTCTTGCTGGCTTGTCGTTTTGGCATAATTATGGACCTTTTTGGCTTCTTGGCGTTGATGTTTCTTAAATTTTCATTTGGCATTTATAGTAATTTATTAAGGAATGCAACATTTTGTGAGTTAGAGATAGAACAGTTTGTTGAAATGATCCGCCCGTTTATGTTGCATTTGTAAAACCTGATTTTTTTCCTTTTATTTCGTTATTTTCTTTTTCTTTGAATATATTCTTAAAAAGAATACATAAACCACATGTATTGGCACAAATAAAAGCAAAAAAACCGCATGCCGATAACTTGTATATTATAAAAAAAACTCACATGCTTCTTATCTTTTTATTAAATTTGAATAAAATAACTTAATTATACACATACAAATTTTAATACTATTTAAAGAATTATTGCATAAGAATTACCAAATTATAGTTCAAAAATTGTATATATATTCTAAATAAACAAGAAAAAGAAAATGCAAAATAAATTTCTTTAAAATTTCATTATGAAAAATTTAAATAAACGGATGAAAATAATGCGTCAGACCGCTGAATTGATCAAACGAGTGAAGAGAAAGTGAGAGATGAAAATGATTGGATTGAAATGCAACCAATAGAGATCCAATATCAACTAAGCCTACGTAAACCTCAAATAATGAAGCATTTCGTGTTCAGTCACTTGCTTGTGTTTATATGCCTCTCCATTATACCCTGTTGAGCATATAGGGCATAATCTGAAACTTCTCAGTGAGGAATGGGCAATTCATGCTTTTGTTGAAAAAGTTTATTTAAAAACAATTTTAAAAATGTTCATCTAAGATTCTGTTCCGAAACAACTAGAGGGCATATTGTAAGACGAGCTGATTAGGTACGGCAGTAAAGATGGCTAAATATACCAATGGACTTTTTTAACGGATCAAGCATTGCTTTTATTTTTGTAAGCTTATTTCAAAAAAAAGTAGAGTGTATACAAAACTTGTTTTGTAAAAATTTAAATATTTAAAGGAACTTTTTTCTTAAATCTTAAGAATTTATTACTCGACTAAAAAAGACAGATTTTAATATATCTTTACTATGATGAGGTACGTTTAATAGAAAACAGTTTTAAACGTATGAAAATAAACAATATAAAAACGAAATTTTTGTGCATTTATTTTGCCTAATTTGAGAATTTTATGAATAAGTAACATGAAAACACACATTGCTATTTCTCTCAACAAAGATAATTAATTGTGAATATAATAGGATTTATATACTTTTTAAAAGTTTTAAAAATTGACACAATATCTTTTTAATAAAATATTTTAATTGCATATTTAAATTTCAATAAAATTTATAATAAATAATACAAAAATAAGATTTTATAGTTCATATGAGCTTTATTTTGCTCAATAAAACGTTGTGCTTGTGCAATGTTGATACAGACAATTACTGACGTTATGTTTTTGACACTATGTATATTTTAATTTTCGCATTCTTGTTTTTATGATGTACATTAAATATATTGACATCATTCATTCACGAGTTTTACTATACTTTGATCTGGTCATAAGAAGAGTTTGTCTTGAATTTGAAAAATATATTATACTACAATCTGATTTTATTCGAATATTTATAACTCAATATTATTTTAATTAAAAATGAAGAATCAAATCTATAATTGTATAAATAAAAATAATTTCATTTTTAGCCTTTTTTAAAATGGTACAGAAACACTATTCAAATTATATAAAGGAAAATCTTCCCACATTTTGAACTTTAGAAAATAGAAATGTTTAAATGATTAGTTTTCATAAGATAAAAAAAATTATTTCACGTAATCTGTTAAAATAGTTTTTTCCACTGTCGGTTCAACTAAGAAAAACCAACTACAACATACGTAAATTATCTTCAAAACTGCCGCCCAACTTGTCTAGTGGTCAGCGTGCCTGACTGCGGATAAGGAGGTCCTGGGTTCGAATCGGCATGGATGTACTTTCTTTCTCTATCTATCCTGTCTTTGTCCTTTCCTTGTATGAATGAGGTGGGAATGAATGCCTACCCAATAAACGGGTTCCTATAGCATGTGTGTAGAGCAAAGTCGTACTTTCACCTTCATGGTGCTCTGATTAAAACGAAAGACGCTCCCAATAGACTTAAATTCGGATAGCCAAGGCATAACGAGCTTGGCTTGTCCAAGTGTCATTAGTAACAACAACAACAACATCTTCAAAACTTCCAAAGTATCACCAATTGATATGTATACCAGTCAATTTGAATTAATGAATCGGAGGGGTTCAAAAGAAATGAAGAATCCTAGTGATTGTTATTTATATATTTCAATGAATATAATACGAAAATTATAGAAAGCCAGACTTTATGGAGGCTTTTGTTGCCTAGCGAACACGAACAAAGCTTCAATGAAATTACAATCATCTATTAATCATAGTCTTTAAATTAGTAACTTCAATCAAGTTACTTACAACCCAGTAACTCTCTTAAATAGATGATATCGAAAAGTTAACCATATGAAAGTTGACACAATTTCAACAATCATACTTATTGGAAACAATTCCTCTCAAATTTCATTACGTAGGTATGAAATTACGTCTGCAAATAAGATATTTTTCTGAAACCTTAATGTAAACTTTGTAAGGATACAGAAACCACACAATACAAGAGTATTCAAAATAACAACGCTTCATCATTCTTAGTCACACTGACCAGAGAAAAGAATAAATATTGAAATATTTCCCGATCCAACTAATATTTCAGATTTTCTTCCGTCTGAAGATCAATGATGAGCTCATTTATCGAGAGGATGACTGAAAAATAAGAAGTTCAAGAAGTTGAATAATGATATAAAGACTCGTTACCTTTAAGGCAGATGAATAGTATGTGAGTGTGTGTGGACTTGAACTTTAGATAATTGAGATAACTGGATAAGAAATGGTGAAAAAACCATATTCATAATGAATTCATTTTGAAAATTTTATTTATATTTGAAATAAAATTTTACTATTTATTATTTTTTGTAAAAAAATTATTTTGAGAAAAAAAATCACATTTTTTCATCAAATTTTTCATTTTTATATGTTAAAATACATATATCTCTGACTTTCCTCAATTTCTACCCTATTAACAACTGAACTTCAGAGTAAATATCATCAAACTTGTCACCGGTAAGTCTATTAAATGCACATACTATAGACTAGACGCAAAATATAAAATTTTCGCACATCGCTTCTCATTTCAGATGCTGAAGCGGTCTGAAATTTGACTTGAGTACATCGAAAATTTCATTATTCAATTTTGAAATATCTTTAAAATTAACGATTCAGCTCTGAAATCGCTCATTTTCGATTATCTTGAAATAAAATTTCATCTTTTTGTCACTTATGGTAAGGAGATAATTTATCTACAAAACAGGAGTGACTCTTGCGCTTAAATACCATCTCATCTAATGCTTGTAAATATAATAAGTGTGAAAAACCATGTATTCATATCTATTTTCCATCGTATTGAGTAAATCTTTTTCAACAATCGTGTTCAAAATAGCGTAGAGAATGCTAGTATTTAGCAAGCGAAAATGATATCTATCGTTTCTTTCTTTGACGGAAGTACTTCTGTCCTAAAATCAGCAGTAAAAGATTTTCATGTCGTAGTGTTTAGACCAAAACAGACCACCTACTGGTTTCCAATTTTGATGTTAAGCTAAATAAAAAAAACGTAATTATTAACAAAATAAAAAATTTCATGCGCAATACTAAATAATTACAGAAAACAATACAGGTCTTTATAAATACTGTAATGAAATTATGATTAATATAAATAATGTTTGCATATAATAACGTAAAAATTCCATGGTTTTAAATTTTGCAGGTCAAACAATTAGGAACAAGTGTTAAAGATTATTTACACTCTTTTTCCTTCTGATTCTTAATAATTTAATATTTCTCAATAATGTTTGCTTTTTCAATAAATGATAATGCCTTTCTTAATATTGAAAAATGAATCACAAAAGTAATAATATAAATGCCAGGAGACTAATATATCTCAAAGTTTGACATCTTTGTTTGAATAAAAAATTTCATTTATTCAGAAAAGTCTCATGGTATTCGAACATGTTCTATTTAAATAAAAATCTTGTACAACCATAAATATATTAACATCTTTAAAATTTAATCTTAATAGCTTTACACAAATATTTTATTTTTCTCAAATTAATATCATACATTGAACAATCATTTTGTGGTAATTTTAACATAAAGAAAATAATTTAACCCAAATAATAATAGAAAATATCAACTGACATTCTCAGAATCATTTTTTTTTGCTGATTTTTATATAATATAGAGTCTTATTCAATAAGAATATCAGCTCTCTCTCTCTAGTATATGTTGTACAATGTAAGTTATTTGACAATGCCTCAAAACTCTTTATTTTCTCCCAAGTTTATGTACAACACAAGATTGAAAGATGGAGATAAAATTCATTAAAAATTAAGATCAATTATATTTAGGCTTGTTATGAAGCTTTCGTAATTCCTCAGGAGACAATAGCACATAAAAGTTTGCTGACAGACACATATTATATAGAGAAACATTTGTTTGAAATAAACTGACAAATTTTGAAATAAAGAACACTTGTTGTACAGGGTTAGCAAGAAATAAGTTTCCCACTTCAGAGGGCTGTAGAATACGTTTTATTTGTCTAAATGATATAAAATTTGAACTACAGATAATTCAAATGATAGGCTTGACATTTATTAAAAAATAGTACAAAATTTCACCGATAGATGGCGCAGTAATATACTTAAAACATTTGATATGCTTTATAAATGTTAAATAATAATAATAAAGCAGCATTACAACTGTTCAATACGCCCCCCTTCATTTTCAACAATGTGCTCTAATCGCAGTGAGTAGAAGACTGGATTGGCTTTCGTCCTTTACAGGGAAGAATTGCAAATTGTCCAGTTCTTTCAAATTTCTGCATCATCTTGCGTAATGCACATGGAGACATTGGACCTCTTCGTATCTGCTTCATACGGCGAAATTCTTTTACAGCTTAAACGGAGTTCTGCTGGTTCTGGTAGAACAATTTTACAAGTAGCGCTTTTCCTTGCAAAAAAGGCTTGATGTGCAGAGCAGTAACTAATGCTCGTTCAGAATCCGCCTTTTTTTACCCAAAGGTAATGCTAATAGGCATGCGCTGTAAAGTAAATGACTTTTCATATTTTCAATATATGCAAATAAGTACCATTAGTATTACAGCACCATCTATCGGCGAAATTTTTTACTATTTTTTAATAAATGTCAAGCGCATCATTTGAATTATCTGTAGTTCAAATTTTATCCCATTTGTACAAATAGAATGTATTCTACAGTCCTCTGAAGTGGGAAACTTATTTCTAGCTAACCCTGTAGATTCAAAATACCTAACTATTTAACATCATTTAAAACATATATTATAATGTGAACCATAATACATTCACTCTCATAAGTTTTGAGTGAAGAAAATTTTAACTGTCAGAAGTCATTCTAAATACACTACTGGCCATTAAAATTGCTACACCAAGAAGGAATGCAAATAACGGAACGATATTTATTGGACACATACATTATAGTGGAAAGAACAAGTGATTAGATTTACAGGAAATTAGTATGTATAGATCTTGAGAAATCAGTACCCAGAGCAGCCACCTCTGGCTGCAATAACAGCATTTATCCGCCTAGGCATGGAGTCAAACAGAGATTGTATGGCATAATCGGGGATCTCAGTCCATGCAGCTTCAACACTATGCCACAGTTCATCGACAGTAGTGGATGGTGAGTGATGGCGAGCCAATCGCTCGGCAACCATTGACCACACGTTCTCAATTGGTGACAGATCAGCAGAACCTGCTGGCCAGGGTAACAGTCGAACCTGTTCTGTATCAAGGGAGTTCAGAATAGTACGGGCAACATGCGGTCGTGCATTATCCTGTTGAAACAAAGCATTAGGGAGGCCTCGAAGATAGGGCAGAGCCACGGGCCTTAACAGATCGGAAATGTAATGGTTGCTGTTCAAAGTGCCGATAATGCGAACAAGATTTGATCGAAACGTGTATCCAATGGCACCCCATACCATCACTCCAGCAGATGGGCCAGTATGGCGATGTCCAATGCAAGTTGGCAATACGATATCTCCAAACACGGATGCAGCCATCATGGTCCTGTATACAGAACCGAGATTCATCTGTAAAGATGACGTGATGCCATTCCCGCGTCCAGGTTCATCGCTGATCACACCAATGAAGGCGCTCCTGTCTGTGACGCAGCGTCAATGGTAGCCGAAGCCATGGTCGCCGTGCAGACAATCCATGCTGCTGCAAACGTCGTCGAGCTGTTTGAACAGAAACTTGTTGCCTTGCAAATGACTCCATTTCTCGACTCAGGGTTCATGACGTGGCTGTACGATCCCTTGTGACCATGCGGATAAGATGTCTGTCTTCTCTGCTGTTAGTGATGGGGGGTCGCTGAGATCCTGCATGATGTTCCGTATGATTGATTGTCCTGAAGCCATCGATTCCATATTCTGCTAACAGTCATGGGGTCTCGACCGACGCGAGCAGCAATATTGCGGTACGATAAACCGCTAATCCCGGTAGGCTATAATCCTTCCTCGATCAAAGTCAGACATGCGCTGATAGGCATTTCTTCTTCTTATATGAGGCATTACAACAACTTTCTTTGCCGAAAACAACGTTGAAACGGAAATTGAGTATGAGAAAACTGCTGTCAAATCTCTGGTTTTAAACACATTGTAGATGTCGCTACTGTCGCCTGCTTTGTATGAATGTGTTGAAAATCTAATCATTTGCATACCACAGCAAGTTTTACCTGTCATGCAAATTTCACGTGTGTGGTGTGCGCTTTCCTAGTGTAGCAATTTTAATGGCCAGTAGTGTATAATATATACTTACTGACAATATATCCAATGCTTCTAGGGATAAGTACTCAAATTTTTTATGATGTGGGTTGAAGATCTTTAGAATGTTAGTATTACTAGGGTAAGACCGTAATTTACTGTGAATTAATAGTTTGTCTTTTATACTTTATATAATTTGTGAAAAACAACAGTTTTCATTATTTGAAAAAAGAGTTTATTGTTTAGCCTATAATATGTTTAGCCTAAAAAGAGCGTATTGTTTGCATATCACAGCAAGTTCTACCTGTCATGCAAATTTCACGTGTGTGGTATGTCGCTTTCCTGGTGTAGCAATTTTAATGGCCAGTAGTGTATGAGGAACAGCAAATCGCTGTTGAGAAAAATGGAAATATATAAATATGTTTAGATAGCAATCAATCATAGTTTCGTACGGAGAAATTTGCAAAATAAAGGCAGTGTTATGGACAAGATAGCATTGTACAGAATAATAAGAATTATAAGTAAATACTATTAAAATGTTTCAAACTGTGTGCCATTTTCAAAACTTAAAAGTGCAAAATATGTTTCTATGGCTTCGGTTTGTCTCCTGAAGCCATAGAAGCACATTTTGAGCGCAGGTGTACTGTCGGAAGTATAGGAGCAAAACATGTTTTTTGATTTCTTTATGTCTTTTTATTTTTATTTCTTCACTAAGCCATTTTAAGAATATAAAAACAATTCTAAACCAACCAATAATTGTCGCATGATGTCAAAGAACGATGGCTGTGATGGCTTACATGGTTGGGACACTTATGTTGCAAAAGATATTAATAAGATAATATCTGCCATTATTGTGTTCAGAAAAAAAGGCTACTTTATAGAGTAATAAATTATTCACCCGGGTATGATGAGTTTAAATTCTATCCATTTAATTCAGAGAGAAAATTTAAATTGTGGTGTCGACAACATGTTAGTTACACTCTACCTTATTAGAGACGTGCTATTTTCATGGATAAGATGAAATTTACTTTATAATCCGATCACAACATTAAAAGAATGTGGGAAGGACAAAACAATTGCAATCTGTCTCAAAATATCACATTTTCCGAAGTAGAAACATCATAATCTTGGCAGGGATTATTTTGCGATATCCCTGCCGATTTATATCCCTGACAGTTTCATCTAAAGACTGAGTGAATTGCACGTATGGAGTGGCAGATGTACTTTCTTGATTTGAATCCCATTGGAAATCATTGAGATGCTTTCTGTTGTATTATGTGTATACGCGTTTCTTATTTTCATATACTCTGACGGATTTGGAAACTTCTCAGCACAGAAGAAATGATATTATTTGACTCAGGTGAAATTGATCATCTCATACAATGCATAATCAAATGCTTTAAACTTTGTATATAGATTAAAGTTTCTTATATACCCTAACTGTCACCCTTTCAGCCATTTATTTAGTTTTTAATAATTTCTACATGACAACTTATTATAATTTATGTGGAAATTCAATATTACTTGGATGTTTATTTATAATTCTTCACTGCGTTTTGTGAATAAACCTATCTCCTGTCACGTTTCATGCCCATTGCTATATGCATATTGATATTTTTACATTTTACAGATCTGCGTTTCATTTTTGGAAGAGACTCAATTTTATAATTTTAGATAAATGGCAAAATTTCAATGGAGTAGTTGTTGGAATTTAATAAGGAAGAGAGTGTGATTGTTTTAAGTGATGTATCACATTAAATCATTATGTAAAAATAATTCCAATGTGTAACAGTTACATTTTCTATTGAAAATTATTTGCTTGCTTATAATTTTTCTTCGATGGTAACTAAATTGTTATGGAAATAAATATTTCATTATCAATTTTACATATTGTTATTAGGTCTGTATGTTGTTATTTAATTTTAATAATAAGTTAACCTTTCAATGCTTAGAAAAGTATTTTTGATTGTATTAAAAAGAACTTAATGTTTAATATTTATTGAAAGATAAAAAGTAAGACACTGTACAATTTTAATTAAAATTTCAGCAATACAAGTAATTTTAAATTAAAATTTTTATAAAATATAGATTATATTTCAAAAATAGGTAACATAATTTACTGCCTCTATTTTATGTATTGTATTGTTACTTATTTTCATTGAAAAAATTTATGAATCAAAATAATTAATATTAAAAACATGCATTTTCGTTCAGTATAGATTGTGCTATGAACTACTTTTCAAAATTGCAAGATCATACTTGACATATCACAGTGGACATAATAATGGGCTAATCTATTTAAGACAGATGTTCAGTCCGTAAATAGCCTTTCAGGGGAACTTCATAAACAATGGTTCTGTTCCCGTGTCGTAAGGAAGGAAACTCGAAAAACACCCAAATAATCAGATTGACAGATATGCAAGCAAAAGGCAAAGTCTCCAGGTTAAGAATTACTGGGAACGAAAACTGGAAATTTACATTTTGAAGAATGCTGTTCGAATCGTGGAAGTTCTCATGTGAGATAGAATAAGATTTATTAAGAAATGATTAGGGATTCATCTTAAATATGTTTCAAGTTTGATGTATCCGTCAGTTAGTTCTGGTAATGAAGCTTTTCAAATATTATTTAATCTTTGATAAACGGCAAACTTTTAATATTTTCAGTGTTATGGACTATTTTGAGGCTTTTCAAGATAGAGAAACATTTAACTCATTGCTTGTTATGTAGGTATGTGAATGGGAAGTCAACAATAGTTCAAGTTAGCATAAGTTTGCCTGTAAGATTTCTTTTTATTATGAAATAAGTGACAAGGTTTTGAGCTTGATTTCATACAGTAAACTCTCCTATAACAAAACACACTTATAAAGCGTTTTCATATTACGCGATTTTATGTCCCCCGTATAACACGTGTTTTCCTCCATACAACGCATTGATTCCCCACGTTATATTTCTGTACTGCGAATTTTATAATGATTCGTACAGTTCACAATAAATTTCGAGTCAGCTTGCGCATTGTGTCAATATTGCTCTTATAAAATTAAATGAAATTATTGACCTTTTAACATTCTGCAAAACAAAATAAAAAAAATGTCGGTAGAACATTATTTACGGTAGCTCCTACAGCGAATAAACATGTAATAAAGCTGTTTTTGGAATTATTTGCTTTATTTGAAATTAACTGGTTTTTAGTTACATTTGTATAGTTTTTTTAATGATCTTAATTTGATTTTAGTGAAACGAACACATTTCGTTCATAAATAGGTTTTCCTTAACATTCGATTTAAACTCCCTTTAATGAGAAAAATTAATCCATGACTCATTTGTACATAACGCGTTACACAAGGTCATACGAGCGCGTTTTACGAGAGTGCTCGTACAACGCGTTTTCTTACAGCAACTAATAAACCTTGTCAGAGAGGGGGGGGTATTACTATAATTATGTATTTTGAAAATGTTTTTTTCAACACTCCTTCCAGTTATGTTGTTGTTGTTATATAATGCCCAGCTACTTGAATTTCCACCTTTCATCACTATAAAAGTCAAAAGTAATTGCACCTTATATTGTGGGACTCTGACTGGGTGTGCCATCGTAGTCCTGAAAGTGGGTCTTCCTCATTTAGAAGTACGGACCAAATAGAAGACCATTAGAGGTATCATTTCACATGAAGGACATTGCGACACGACATATTTCACTTGCCTCATTTGCCATTATAGCGAACAGGACGGATCTTCTATTGGGTCGGGAATCGAACTCACTACCTTCCGATAACAAGAACGAACATCCTAACCAACCATGCCACAGCGGCCTCCTTTCCAATTATCATTTCTAGTAAAAGTTAATAATTTTTTACTAAAATTTAATTTTTTCAGTTTTTTTTTTTTTTTCCTTACAAAATTTCAAAATTACTCAGTCTTGTACCGTAAATTTTTGCTTATATAAAATGAAATCTTAAGAAATTCCAGCATTTCTCAGTATTTTTGCTGAAAATTGCTGAGTAAGAAAGGAATAAATTGCTATTTGAAACTTAAAAAGCATTATTTCTACATGTGAATAGCTTTCTAAACTGAACTCTTCTTTAATATCTTAATTATATTATTTTAAATAGAATAAAGTATTTTATCATTTATTTTTATATGTATAGATCAATAAAGTTAAGTTAAAATCTCATGTTATTTAAGCTAAACTTTGCAAAATATTTACCATACAGATACAAATTTAAAAATTCTTTAATAAAATAAACAAATAATTTTTTTTTATAATCGCATTTTTTTCCCTAGAGATCTGAAATCAATGCTACAAGAATCTTCTTTGAATTGAAATGTTTAAACAAAATGTGACTGTAATATATTGTGGTCATTGTTATCAAGCCAATTAATTGGAGACAGTATTTGCTTAAAAGTTCATCTGAAATTAATTATGATAATGCAAATATGTATCATAAGCGATGTAAATTTACATGAAAATCAGTTTAATGTTTTTTCTGTAATATTATTGAAACCCATATAAGTAATAATGAAATTTTTACACGAAACTTTATTTAACCATATAAATAGTATTAAAATTTAATCAATCATACATATAAATATCAAAATTTTATACTTAAAGTTGAATATTTTTTCAAATTTTATTTTGCTTTAAGTTGCTTATTACAGTATCGTAACTGACTAAAAAAAATAAATAAATAAATAAACACTTTGCTTCTTTCGAAAATTGTCAGAATAAAAAGTATCTGCCGAAATCAATTTTCAAAGATTTTTTTTAAAATTGAAATCTGTTTTTAGTTTTTATGGGTAATTTATATAACATTTAGAATGCTTTAAAACTACTGAAAAAAAGTATTTACTCCATTAAGATAATTACATTATCATTACAAAAATATTTATAAATCAGAATATTCGTAGTAGAAAATATAAAATAGAAAATTTTTATCATACTTTCAGAGTTTTAACTACATAATAATTTACGCAATAATTGAATAGAATTGCTTAAATTATTATGCACATATAGATCACAATATATTATTCAGTTTACAAAAAAATGATTTGGGATACGTTTATTCAATAATAAAACTTGGCTTTCATTGGCATGGAGTTTGGCGACAAATCAAGAATCGCATAAATAGAGTAACCCTTCAAACTGCTGGAGGGATGCCATCTATTCTCAAAGCCAGTCTTTCTGAAATTCTCCGTTTCATTCATTCTTACGGACTGGTGTCAGCGAACGAACGTTGTCAGAAGTCATCACCGCCGTCTCAGCCTAGTTTTGTTCTCCCTGGATACTGAAAATACCTTAGCACCATTTCAGTTGTGGAAGGTATTTTTGTTTCTTATGCACTGACGGAACAGTAGAACTAGTGTATCCTGGAGGTTCTCATATCAACAAACTACGGCCTGGTGGGAACGATATCGCCTTTCCACGTCATGTGGTGGAGGCCTAGGTTTCAAAATGTCGAGCATCTTAGGCAAAATACCTAAATTTACGCTCAAATTACCATCTGCATTAGCTAAAGCTGGACGTACTATGTCTGAATGCCCATTGGTAAGTTTGAGTTATAATCTTTATGAAAACTGCTATGCAATATAAATATGTTATTTGTCTGCATTTAATTTTCCAAACATAACAATTCCGATATAAGTATTAAATTTAAAAAATAATTAATTTTTATCAATTACCTTAATACGGAAGCTGATTAACTTTTATTCTAGTAATAATAAATAATAAAATGATTCTAAAATATTTTAAAAGCACGAATATCGTCTATTTATAGTTTATTTAATAATGAAAATATATGTACATATTTACAATTTACCTTAACCATCATAAATACGTAGGAAGATAAATTAAACGCTTAGTGCTTATTGCTTGAATGTGAAAATACTTCTTTTTCCGTACCATTTTATAAATTTTTATAAAAATTCTTCATTTGGTTCATTTTATAAATACAAAATTTATGATTATTTCAATTTAACAATTTAAAAAAAGTATATTGTTTTGCTAAACTCTAATAAATATTAATTGTATTGCCTACCTGTTATAATATAACTTTAGAATCTTTTTGTTTACAAAGGTTAATCTTAATTTCGTTTTATATATATTCTGTATATAATTTTAAAATAATAAATTCCCCATGAATTTGTTAAATCTATCAAAATGAAAATATATGTAAAAAATTACATGTGTGAATTTAACTTATTAAAGTTTTATTAATAAGTTAAATTCATTATTACAAGAAATATTATTAAAATTTTTCATGAAAAATATTTGAAATTGTATTTAAAAAATGTGAATTAGTCTTGTCATTTTTGTATCATTGTTCAAAATATTTTGGTTATTATTATTATCATTATTATTAAATGAAGATAACATTGAAATTAATTGCCATAATTATTAAGAGCTATATTGGTCTAGAATAATTTTTTAGTAAAAAAACTTATATTATTAAGTTATTTTGTTAAAAAAAAATTTAAAGCATTTTTTGTTATTCGGCGATTTTAGGTACATTTGTCAATCAAGAGTTTTAGGAAATGCACTTCCGCACGTCATTAACACAACTCGAACCAGAAGGGTTTCATTCATACATTTTCTTTTACGTCATTCAGTCAATGAATTGATAGTTTACGCAAATTTAACTGATTTCTTTTTATATTGTGATAGTTCATCATGCTTTTATTATTACCTGTTTTTATGATGAACGTTTCAAAACATTATTTTCTGTTTGTTGATAAAGTGAGTATGAAGCCATTTCTAAAAGATGAGAGTAAAAATAGTTTTGTTGAAAGCAGTTGCTATGACAACTTAACTCAGTACAAGTAAATGAATCATGATGTTGACATACTGTGTTAAAAAACTAGTGAATGAAGAAAGAAAAAAATTACTGTTGAATGGTATAAAAATAATGACCCTCATTTGTGTGTTGTTATGACAACCGAGGTATACTTTCAGTTTGTCCAGAGAATTGTGACGTCATGACGTTATGAATTATTAATTGCGGCTTTCTTTTCATCATGTGGTTTGTGTCACTGATTTTTTATTAAACAATTAAATTTTATGAATGAAATTTTTTTACAGGATTTTTGTAAAAGTTTATTATTAATTGCAACGGTAGATAATTTCATATAAACATCATTATATAATTATGAATAATTTGTAGATTTTGTTAACTATAAACTTAAAATGAAATATTCAGTCCACTTTATATATATTTCTAGCTATATTAACTTGCTAAAACATTAAAAAAAATTTAAAAGTTAAAATAATTTTGTTTATTTTTCTTATTTTCCCTTTCTTAATAATTTATCCAACATTATTTTAAAGTACAGTTCAAAAAATAAATAATTTTTCATGCTTTTTAAGTTTATAAAATAAATTTTGAAGAATTAATGTCATTGTTTTATAAATTTAAATGAATAAAAATTAATCACACAAAAATGTACAGTTAACTAAAGATATTCAAATAAAAGAATTTTTTCTTTTTTGAAAAAAGCTTTTAATATTCCATTTCCTCCTAATATGTCAATAAACATATTTTAATATGTTTTTCCAAATTTTAATTAAAACATTTAATTCTTTTGATATTTTACTTGCACTTCGTTAATTTGATATTTTTTATTTGTCCACTTTTGTTCTATTTATTCTCATGAAAATAAGAGAATAATCTGTTTTACTAATTTTATATTAATATTTTTTTCTGAAGTTAATACAAAAATTTAAATAAAAAATTGCATTTTAGCAACACAATTGCCCTCAATATAAGCCCATCCATTAAGTATTATTCTGAAATTTAATAAATATTTCCCATAAATTGAATTTCTGAAGTTAATATAAAAATTGAAACAAAAATAATTGCATATGGAAACACAAGTGGCCCCATTATAAATCTTTCGTTAAGTCTCATTGTTCAAAATATTTTTATTTTATTCGTTCTATTATGCTTTCTATGTATGTAATAACTATATTATCTATGAAATTAATTTATATCGAATTCAATTTCAAAATAGCAACATGCCAAAAATATTCTTAAAAAAATAACGTTTTTCATTTTTTCTGTTTTTATCATTTTATTTAAAATTTAATTGAATTATTTTATAATTTTATGATTATATTGACTTTCCTCTTATTTGTCATTCTCTGAAGCATAATTCCAGATATGTTTTTTAATCTTTACTTCATAATCTATCATCAAAAGTTAGCAGTAAGATTATATATATATATATATATATATATATATATATATATATATATATATATATATATATATATATATATATATACATCACAATGAAACATTTTCATTGTAAATTCTTTAATATAAATTGCACAGTTTTTAATATTTTCAGTACTAAATTACTTCTTTCATGTAAAAATAATATAATGATTTTGTCTTATGTAAATTCAACTATCATGTGCTATAACAACGACCTAATGTTCTCCAACAAGAGTTCTATTCCTCTTAACATTCCACTCTGTATTTGTTCTTAATAAAAATAATCATTAAAAAGAAAAAAAGCTCCAGCGATCGTTTGCAGACGCCATATTGAGTGATATTTGAGTCGAATCCGTCTCAGCGAACAATAATAATCGCCCAGTGTCGGTCGGCTTTTTTCAAAAAGCGTGGAGAATCTTTCATGGTTATCACTGGAACTTAGGCGGCGCTTTTCAAAGGAAGACTGAATGGATGATAAACCGGCGTTATCTTTCTTTTTTTCTTATCGTGTTTCATTTTCTTTCTTTACTTTTTCACCTTTTTTTTTCCTGATGCGGTTTTTCAAGTTGAATCAATTTTTGCTGCCGTGCTTTTTAGAGGGCAATATAAGTTTTTTTCCCTTTGTCTTTCACGAGGAAGTTATTCTTTTTCGTAGTAGTAAAAAAATAGACCTGACATCAAAAACTTTTGTTTTTTGTTTTCTAGATATGAAAATAATATTTTATTATTAAATAAATCATAAAACATCAAGCAAGAAACAGGTGATAGAAAGCAATATTTTCTTACTTACGAGAGTGCATTAATTAACACATTTTATTGTAATAAATTAGGATAAAACATTTTTCAATGAAATATTTAAAGTATTTTATTTTAAAAAATAGCAAAGTTTTTTTTTCTTTCTTTCAT
This sequence comes from Latrodectus hesperus, assembly GCA_037975125.1. Taxonomy (NCBI): domain Eukaryota; kingdom Metazoa; phylum Arthropoda; class Arachnida; order Araneae; family Theridiidae; genus Latrodectus; species Latrodectus hesperus. The sequence goes on along the minus strand of CM075850.1, from coordinate 53,805,905 downwards.
ACTCTTTAATGTGTATTTATCACACACACATTTGGAATAGAACAAAATTATCCTGAAATATTTTTAATGTTGTATTTTAATTAAAATAATTTCTCACTATAATTACCCTGTTATTTTTGATAAATGATTAAAATAAATAAGCAAAGTAAATCATTCTCACACATTTTAATTAAACGGATGTAAGTAGTATCTGGACTGCAAGACAGATGTATATTTATGGATATTTTCCCCAGTAATTATAACTTAAACGAAATAGTTCATTTTATTAATTTATGATGTATTTTATTCAGTCTTATTAAATGATGCCATTTATAGTTACCACAAATAATGCCTGCTGTTAAAACTATGCTTTAATATTAATTTTGTATTTATAAATTGGAAAATCAATTGGACATTAATCGATGGTTGTGAAATAATAATTTTACTAATGTTTAATAAATTAATCTTATCTTTATTTATAATTAATAGTTCGATTTGTAAGATGTAATTTTTTTTACATCTACGCAATTTAAATGTGAAATTCTCCTAAAACATGTATTTTAAACATATACCTATATTACTCTTATGTTTAAAATATAATATATCTACATATATAAGAGATGTTGAGAAAAAGTAATTTGTGGCATCTAAGCATTTTAAAATTTATTTTATTCGAATCCGTTTGCGTGCAAAATAAATGAAATGTGCTATTTCATCTATTTATTTCCGTTTTATATTTTTTATCACCTGTTAATCTGATCCGATGCGTTATGGTAGAGAAATCTTGAATCATAGAACATAAAGATATAGAGCAGCACAAAATATTCTTTTATTGTCTATTATTATTAAAATAGTTTATAGTGAATAACCCCGCAATTTCAATTATGTTTCCTATAGATTTTTTAAACGCTGTGTCAATTACTTATATAAAATTGAGAGTGATATTGATGCAGTGCTGTATTCCTTTACTAAAGCCAGTCATTTCATTTAAAATAGATTTTGAACTCTACAGTGTGAGATTTCTTAAGAGAAAATCTGAAGTGGTGATTTAATTTACTGTATAAATAAATATTTATTTTTGGTTAAAATAAATCGAAGTAATCAGTAGTCTATGTGTGTCGCTACCTAAATTTATATAAATAACCTATAACTTCAAAAATCAAAAGAAACAGAAAACACATAAAGTTTTTGTACAAAATCTTCCAAGTTCTTTTTATAAAAATCCAGTTAAATTATGGGATTCGTTTTAAGATCAATGGCTTCTCTTTTAATGCTATTTGTAAAACGTTTCGGCATGCAAAATTTAAGACTTCAATCAATCTCCCGAAATGTTGAAAAACAGTTTTGGCTTTGTAACGGTGTGTTTCTCGGAAAGTGCAGCACACTCCGCATTTTATGCGATTTATTTATGTTGCCGCTTGTGCACTCAGAAACACCGTCCCGTTAGGCGGAAGGCAGCATTTTCTCTGGAAGTTTTCCAGGAATGCTTGAAAGTGCCGCTCGCAATTATGTGTTCAGTACTCTCTTAGGCGATGTAAGAATATTTTTGATCACCTTTCTGACTCCATGACTCGTAGTTGGCCGTGATTGACGAAATATTGTTTATGATTTTTTTTCTTTCTATATTTTGGTGCTATGTAAAATCCTATCGTAATGATCCGATTTGGCATCATTTTGGCGAAAATTCCACCAAATTGATTTTAACTCATTTCATATTGTTCCCCAGAGCATATTTAATGAAATTAAAAAGAAAAATTATTTTTTTAAAAGCGCGAAAAATAATTTTTTAAAACAAATGATAAAAAAAATGTGGAACTGTATGTTTGCAAAATTTACTAAACTTGGATCTCTACTTTACATTTATTATTTTGATAACAACAACAAAAAAATCTATTAAAACGATAAACCTAAAATAAATAACATCATACTGACAGAAAATTTTATTTGGTATATAGTTTTCTATTGTTGGCGTAAATTACATTTGTCGCCGTTTATGGTTGGCGGGATTTTACACATGAACCCATATTTAATGTTCATGTAGAATCGCTTAAATGATCTTTACCAATTTAAATAAAATTCGAAGAGTTTGTTCCAAGTTGTGTGAATATAACAACGCTTTTTGTCAATTATATTTTAATTAATTTATCCAGTAAAAGTATTTAATTTCCTTTTTCTTCTAATCACAAGCGCAAAGCAATAGCCTACAAATTTAAAGTTATATAGAATCTAAGTTTCTTAGCTTTTAAATACATTTCATTTTTCATAGTTAATTATTTTGCTTCTGCTTTCACACATTTTGGTGATTAATTTAAAATTTGGTGATGCATTGTAAACTAGTATCAATAATTAGGGAAGCGTCTCACTTTTCCAGGCTTTTTAAATTAAGCTATACGAACTGAAATCGTAATTTTATTTAATGAATTGACCAAATCATATTGTGTTTTACAAATTTATTGTAATATCATTATGCTGACAGAAATGAAAATTCAAATACAATAAAACCCTTTTTTCATTTAATTTTGTAAATTTAGTGGATCCTTTGGGAAAATTCGGTTCTATTGTGAAACAACGCAACAGCAGAGCCTGTCTAAGTTATACGGGGCAATTCCCTCGATCCGGGGAAAAATGCCATATATGCCGTATTCAGGGGAGACACCAAATCAAATAGAAAGTTTATTTTCCGTTGTCAATCGAATAGAAAGTTTGTTGTTTGAAGTAAAGGGGGCTCACAAAGAAGTTTTTGTCCAGACCCAAATTAGGCTAAATTGGGTCTTGCACATCAGTCAAAAAAACGCAGCAAATGCTTAACTTTTACGGAGGCAATGGCCCTAGTCTCTCCTACAAATTACATTTTTGACAAAAATATTATACTTAGAGCATCTTGAAGTTACAATACAGAAGCAATAACAATAAAAAAGAACTTTACAAGTAGACAAAATTAGCTAACCGTCCAACCATGAATCATGGTTAAAATGTGTGGACCATTTTCTCCCCTTTCTTCTTTCTTTCGTTGAAGTTTTTATCCGTGATTCGGAGAGGGGGGAGGAGGAAGTCATTTGTTCCTAGTTTTCGTTTCTGCATTTAAAGAAAGCAATGCATTATTGAGCTTAAATATTCTTAAATGGTATCTTAACCGAAAACGATTTTTCCACGTTTACTATTTAATGTAATATTTAAAGATTATAAAAATAAATTTTGTTCTAGGATGATAAATTATTTTCTTAAAAAGCATTATTTTTTATCGTTTTTTCTAATTTTATGATTAACTTTTTTTACTGCAGATTCAACCACTGTAAATCTGCAAAAAAACTTATAATCAACATACAATGGTTTACTCAAAATTAAATGAATTATTGATTATATTTTTTTTCGAATGCAGTTTGCACTCGTTGATATAATATTTAATTAATTCATAAAAATTTGTTACAATTAAAAATAACTATGTTAATCTAAAATGATAAAATTATCTAAATGAATCAACGAATTTGTGATTAGTAAAGTCATTTAAAATATTGATAAAAAATATTAATTTATCTTTATTATCTTGAAAAAATTATTTTTAAAATTTTTACCAAATAGGTCATATTTATTTCACAGTATATATATAAATATGGATATCTTTACGGTTTTGCTATTATAACGTACTTTCTTTTTTATCATTCGAATTCTATCGATTCTTCCAATAACATTTTAAATCAAACTCTAATAACATTTTAATCAAACTCTCAATAACATTTTATTCTAAACTAAAATAATTAAACATTTTAAATGAAACTCTTTCAAATATTTGCTATGGTTTTGAGCTTATTAATCGGTTGTAACTTTGGAGAGAATGTTGAAAAAATATATAATAATAAATAAAAATGAGAGCACATATACTAGCTTATGTATTTGAAGGATGGAAAGCGTTTGTGTGACTGGAAACTGGTTTTACGGCGTGCGCTGGAAAAAAAAACGCAATGAAAATAATAACAAGTGAGATCAACTGTATAAAAAAAATGCTGGAGGTAGGAGGGTGAGTGATGCACGAAGAGAGCATGCTAGGCGGCAAGCCTTGGTCTGCATAGCTTGTAATTAACCGCAATACCGACGACTTGCATAGAGAGGGGGGGAGATAAGATATAAAAAAGCGAAGTATCACATCGCCACCAGTGGGCGCCACAGGTTAAATTTTGATTTTCTGAACGCGTTTCAATATTCTCTACTCTCTAATTCTAACCGGCTATACCTCTAATTTTCTACTCGTGTCCTCCCTTTATTATTCAGGTGGGGAGGGAAATGGAAAGTTTTTTCGATTATATTGCACTTTGTGCTTTATATCTGCATATATTTTTGCAATAAAAATCATTCTTTGTTCAATTACAGTGCACATATTCTTTTTTTGTGGTTTTTATTCCTTTATTTCATTTTTTCTTTTCTTTAATTTTTGATATGATTGTTAAATTTAATTCTGTTTGTGGAGAAAAATTATTTAGCAGAAATTGTAAGCTTTCCTTATTTGTCGTTCACCTCAAACAAAAAATAGTATTACAAATTACTTAAATATATTTTTCCGGAGTACACTGAGATTTCTACTCAAGTATAGATTAAAATTTTTGCTATCATATATTATTGAAGATAATTACGCGACTGCTTCTTTAAAATTTTGATCGTAATCCTTTTATGATTTTGGTTTTTATTAGTACCTTTTTAGAAATAGTACCGACAAATTTATTTCAAAAATCGGAAAAAAGTTTTTGAGTTCTTAGTAAAATAGAACTAAATCTAGAAATTTTCTAGATATTGTTTTTGTCTTTCTTATTTATTTATAATGTTATTGAATAGATAAAATCGGGGACAAAACATTTTCACTTCTACATTTTATCTAATAAATTATTAATATTATTGATATTATAAAATTGTATATTAAAATAATATTAGATGGTTTACGTTAAAAAGTCAATAGCTATTGTTTTACTGGATTGAAAGCAAAACTAATCGTTAATAACCTTTGAAACTTAGAGAATAATCGTATTTTGTATTATTAAGAGTATAGCAATAATTCCCCACACTTTTTTTTTTTAATAATATTGGTTACTTATAAAATGTCTAATTGCTTTGCAGGAAGTTTGATACTAATATTTCGAAAAGGACTTCAGGATTTCAAAATATAAAAAAATCCAAAACATAATTAAAAAAACTCAAAACTATTTTTTATTGTTAAGATTTTAATAATAGTAGTGTAAAAATATTTCAAATTTATTTTATTTATTTATTTTTCATCTCTAAGATTATAATTTGATATCAATTACTTAACATTTTTTAAATTTTCCAGTTTATTTCGTATAACTGAATAAAATTTTTAAACATTAATTTAGCAGTATCAGAGAAAAACTTACGTGGTTTTAATTTGATCGTTATATTGCGATATATATTTGTCCTATTCCGGGTTATTTAAATGATAAAATTTGAAAAGATGTGACCAAATCAAATTTTATTCTTATGTACTATTAAATCTTATATTTTACTCTTAAAATATTTATTTTTATATTCATTTTATCTAGTTTCTTTTAAGTCACAAGTCTTTTCCCACAGTTGTCAGACATAATTAAAACTTCAAGATTAATCAGAACAATTATAATTCATGCAAAAACTATTATAGTTATTTACAAACTATGATAATTGAAATATAACAGCAAAAAAAGCAACAACTATTAATTCACGTGAAGAAATCTCGCAGGTTATATGTGATTATAATAGTTATAATTACGCATCTAATATAATGCATACTTTATTTAAGATATAACGAAAATATGCATATGTACATTAAAAATATATACATGTAAGTAGTTCTTCAAGCATTAATTTTGTTTGGAAAACGTATTTAAATCTTATTGCGCTTTAATAAAGATTTGCAAAATAGTTTCTTAATTTTTATAAATATGTGAGATAATAATTTGTCGCATTTACATATTTTATATTTGAAAATGGAATGTTCTTTTTTAAGAAGGACCGTTTGCTTGTTTGAAAAAATCTAAAAGAAAGTTGTTGAAACAAGGCATTTGTTTAAATGGTAAAAGCGAGTAGATTTTATGGCGGCGATAACACAGAAGCAAATCGAAGGTTGATGACCACTTCCTACGAATTTTTTTTTATCATTAGCGGTCGGTCTTGTTAAAAGACGTTGTTAAAACTCACAATCCCAAATCTGAAAGAGAAAACAAGTGGTTTTTGTTATGTGACATGCTTCAGTAAAAAACGACGCAGACTCTCTCTCTTTTTTCTTCTTAAATAACTTATACATTTATCATTCATGGTTTGCTTTCAGCATATGTTGTCCCCTTGTTGGCATATTTTTATTCATTTTAATTCTTTTGTCGCCAAACACTTTTCTTTCTACATCATTTATTTTTTTTTATAAACTGCATGCTGCAGTGAATTATTTAAACGTACCAACGTTTTAATTCGTGGTGTTTTTCCTATTGTTCTTTCTTCGAATGCAATATACTGCAGTAAAAAAAGATAATAATTACGTTGCTCATTGTTGATTTTTTGCACAGTTTATCAATGAATTTCCCCACTTGTGTATATCAGTGATAGGGAGTTTTTTTTGTTTTTATATTTTAATATATTTTTCTTCCTGGCCTTGGAAAATGCTTTTATCAATAAACTTTATTTCTCCTAAATTCAGAGCTATCTTGAAATAAGTAAATTGAAAACAACTGAAATTTCTTTCAGTATTCATATAAGCATTGCTAAACTCCAGATTTACTTTTAACACAGAAATTTGAAATCTAATCTATAACATACTTTTCTAAAAATATTTATATTAAAAATAATTGGCTTACTTTGTAATAATGGAACTAAAAAAATAATTTGTGATTCAATGAAAACCACATTCCATTAATCAGAGTTACCGGAAATGTGTAAATGCAAATAAAGCGTATTGAACACAATATAGTGTGATTTGATTTTCATTCAATATAATTTCTAATTAAAATTTTTTTAATTAAAGTTTCATTTCATCAAAATTTGAATCTTAATTTAAATAATTGATGATTGATAAATTGTATAATACTCTTAAGACAAGTTTCTTTGTAAATGAGATGAATTAGTAATTCACGATTAAATATTTTTAGAAAATCAAATTTTGGCGTTTATGTAATTCTTATGTGTTTTTTAATACACTTCTATTACTTTTGGCTTTAAAATGAATTCCCAACCATTGAAATCACTTTCTTCTGATTTTTGATGATCAAGGAAAAAAAAATCTGAAGCAGAAAAAATTGGAAAAAGCAAATATAAGTATTCTAATTGAATTCTATAAATTTTCCATGGCAAATTATTGATTTTAAGAATTTAACTAAATAATTTGTACTGCTTGTAGATGCATTGTGATAAGCTTCTAAGTATCACTTAAAAGTGTCTATCATAATGTCTGAATATTATTAAAATGTGATACATTCTACTATTTACGTAACAATATGTGGTAAAAAAAGTTTTTTCTTCTATTTATACATATATGAAGGAATTCAATATTTTGTGAAATCATACAAAAACCATTATTGATGATAAATGTTTTTATAAATTAATTCGCACGCGTGTTGGTTGGATTTACAATTTAGACCAATGAATAATTATTGTTTGAATATGATTCATATGAAAATTGATATTTGAATTTAAATTAAATTTTATTTTCAGAATCAGCTTAGCTGAAATTAGAAATAAAGTAAATTGAATTAATTATATATCATGAAAACTGTTTCGAATTTCAGGATTTGTCAATTTTTTCAGAATCCCTTACAGTGTAAAGACGATCACATTATTAAAGTGAATGTATATTTAAAGTGAATGTATATTCTAAACTTCTATATTTTTAGATGGCTATAAGGATTATATATTTTTTATTTTAATATAAAAAATACAACATTTTGCCATAAATTGTCTAGGTATTTAGGTATTAAATAATTTTCCAAATTTTAAGCCTTAACTAAAGTAGAAGGAGTTCTTAAGATAAAAATGTAGGAAGAAACCAAAAAAAATGCGGGAGCCGAAAAGGAAGAAAAAAAAATGAATAAAAATAAGTGAGAAATAACATCACCATAAAAATGAACCCAGTTCTGAGAAATGGAAACGCTCTTGAAGCTAGAGGAATATTTTCAGTTCTAGAGAGCTAATTTCGAGCAAGGCGAGTGGCATAGGGGTTGCCACGTTCTTATTTTTCAAAGATGGGCCGAAAACTTCTTTTGCTTTCGAAATCGTATGTACCCTATCATCGGTTCAGAAAAGTTTTCTCAGATCTCGGGTAAATGGTAAACAACAGTATAATACAGAAAAATAAATATAGTTGGAGGATAAAACTGATATAATTTAATCTCTACAATGAATTATTTTATGAAAAAATTTCACAGCGTGTTTTAATCGTTCTTAATTTTCATTTTATCAAAGTCCTAATTTAAGCAAATTTGAAGTTATAATTTACATTAGTGTGTTTAATTATTGTTATAATGATAAAGAATTTAGAAAGTCACTATCCAAACGCATTACTTTGTTTTGTTACAATAATTTTTTAATTAACCATAAAGAGATTGTTTTTTTTTTTTGTTCCAGTTAAGATCATGACTATGCCACTTTAGTAAAATTCGTATTCGTTTAAAATATCCATGACATCAGGTAACCTTTCATCTACGTCACTCATAATTAACGACTTGCCGACGAATTTGCTGCCTGCCTTCAAATCACATTCTTTGAGTGGCAAAAAACAAGACGAAATTCACCATCGAATGTCTGGGAATATTGTTGAAGTTCATTTTGTTAATAAAACGATTTTTATATAAAGACCAAAGTATCGATTTGAGAAGCCGTTTTCCGTGGATTCAACAATTAATACGTTAACAATAGAACAGAAGAAAATGCAAAATGAAAAAAACAAGACAAAACATCCACTTTGGATTTAGCGAAAATCAGCAAGGACGATTTAAATTTTTAAGAATTTTATTAATTAAGTGAATTCTAAATCAATAATTGGAATATATATAAAGAATCATATCGTAAGACTAATGTCTTGCCTACGCCAACAATAAATTTTTAATTTTTTAAAATTTGTTTTAATCTGGGATCAGTTGTGATTTACGGTATTAAATAGAGACTAAGTATGGCTCTTGCTTTCGAAGACAATGCACACATCTATATAGTAAAAACTATTAAACTATGGTGATTATATCAAAATTTGGCATATTTTCCTTAATTTTATCTCCTGAGATTGTTATTTCTGTCCAAAATCTATTTGAATTTATCGGAAAAATTGATAGAAATCCACCGATATATTCTAAACGTGTTTATAATATTGACAAACAGAAGATCCCTATTTTGCGATTTCAATTGACGTAGTTACTTCATACAAATAATTTCTGTGTGCAATATTGTATTTATTTATAATCGGCGAATATATAAGCCTAAAAATATAAAATAACTTCCTTCACTATAAATTTGATCACGTTTATATTAAAATTTCATTTTATTGCCTTAAAGAAAATCATTTAATTTTTGCGCTTTGTTTTATTAGTAAATTTTTAATTATAGCGTAAGAGTATTAGAAAAGTGACGAAACTTTTAATAATTTTTTAAATATTTATTTACTTATTCTGTTATAATTAAGTTATATTTTAAAAATTATTTAATCAAAAAAATGTAAGCAAAATCAATTAATTAATTGCAGTTTTAATGCAGTTTGTAATGATAATATTCTCCGTATGAATACTCCATTGATAGCTAATTATAATTTTTGCTTTTTCGTGACTTTCATCATTAACCCGTAAATTTATTTTTGTGTTATGACATAAGGTTTTTGAATGATAATATTTAAATAAAATTTGTCATGAAACTGAAAAACCATATGGGGCAAAAATTATAGTATTGGTTATTAGAGTTATTAAAGATAAAAAGTGATTTGATATGTATAAAGTAATGATTGGAATCTAAAGGAATTGGAACTTTTGATTCAAAGAAATAATATTTTTTTTTTACAGAGAAGCAAACGGATACGATGATTTTATTGGCTCAAAATTTTATTTTGAATATAATATATACTAAATATAATTTTTTGTGCAAAAATTGACTAAAATGTGCTTAACAACTAATGCTTAACAAAGCTAAAACTAGTTGGTGCATAAAATTGCTTGGTGATAATAAAAAAATTAAACGAAGCATTAATGTCACAAATCACCTAGGCTAAAAAACAAAATACAGCAAAATTCTATTTTTGCATTGAAAAAAGCTATTATTACATTATACTTACGCAATCGATCACCGATGCAATTGCTAAACAGTTTCCGCCAGAAATAAACATTGGCGTTTAAATAAGTTTTATCAATAAATGATAATCGTTTAGTTTATAAAATGTAAATAAAATGTTTGTATTATTTTTTAATAATTTCTGAAAACGTAAACATTTTTAAACAATACATGATGCAAATGGTTTATTTATAACAATAATTTACTATTTTTTTCTTTCCCGCTTCGGTGATTATCAAAAGCAAGGATATATGGGAAAGATAATAAGGAATTTTACAATTATGATTTTATTGATTAAAAAAGTTTATTAAACTTTCATCTTTTATAATTCAAACTTTCATATTTCGAACACTAAGTTAAATGTAGGATGTTAACCTTTCTAATGTTAATTGCAGTCAATAGAACCAATTCTATTTATTGCTGTCAATAAGAAACTCGTCTTTTTTTTATATTTCTTTGATTTAATCAGGAAACATCGCGCTGAAATGAATAATACTTGTTAAATATTCATTAAACCTACTGAACTCTTTGCTAGTTAGTGTCGTGCGTTATGGAAAAGTGCGTATTATAGGTTTGCCCATGATTCAAAATTACATGGGTTTGACGGTGGAGTATTTAAAAGGAATCTTTCGGTTAATAGTAATCTGGTGTCCCTTTACAATGCTCATATATATTAGTGGAAATAATTTTTATTTCCAAATATTGTATTTTGAAGAGTTCCTCATGAATGAAAATCTGTTTTACTATTCTTGGCGATGAAAAAATGAAATGTTTATTGCCAAATCGGCGAGTAATGGCGTGGCACGATTTCTTGGCTTTTCTCAGTGACGTTCTTTCTTGCTTATTTTTTATGTGTATGCACTTTCTTTCCCCAGTACGTAGGGAGGGCGGGAATCTTTCCCCTTTTGTGCCCCTGCACCTAATGATGTCTGGGGTCAGACACGCGGAAAGTTCTGAAGACGCCGGCTTCTTTTTTTGCCTCTCCCCCTTTCGTAGAAGGCACTCTCCCCACCTCTGTTCACCTCGTTGCAAGCGATTATTATTATACTTCGGGAAGGATGATTTGAAGCTGTTGTATTATTGCCCCTTTTCATTTCTACTTGGCGGTATTATAACAGCCAACGTTAAAAAAAATGTGGAATCATCGTAACTCTACCACCTGCAGCTCAGTTACAATTATTCATTGTTCAGCTTGAAATGAATTCCAGTTTCATTAACTGATTTAAATGATTTTTTTTTCTTGAAATGTAGACCAGTTCATCTCATTTTTATATCAAAAATCTAGAATTGGTCATGTCGCAAAGTTGAATTTAGAAATTTTCGTGGAAATAAATTTTGTCCTTAGAAAATCTTGTCCGGAAAATTAATTTCTTTGGGAACAAATTTCAAATTCTTTAGAACAATTTCTTTAAATAATATATTATTTTAATTCTTTATACTCACAAAATTGAATTTTCTTTATTTTGGAATTTTATTTCCTTTCAAAATAATCTTGTTAATATATATACTTGATAGGTCCAGGATTACAAAATTGGAATTAAACAATCCGCTAATAAAGTATCATATCAAAAAAATTATTTCTTCCATTTATATATTCATTTATTTTGAATCATATCTGTGTGTGTAGCTACCTTTATCTCAATTTCAAGATTTCTTTTTAAATATATGAGTTTGTGGAATAATTAAAAAAAAGAATAGAATCTACTGTGTTCTTGATTATTAATTCTTTTCGGAGTTAATGAAACTTACATTTGTTGTAATATGAAATTATCCTCTGCATACATTTATTTTAAATTATTCATTTATTTTTATTTACTTTCCTTTTGCTTTTAAACTATCTGGAACATATAGGGTGAAAACTCATACCAGTATTAACTAAGAAATTGTTCTATTTACTAGTATTGTGGATATTGACCTCAATATTAAACAAACGGGATATTGTTTATTATTAAACAGGGAGCGTTTCCGGAGCATTCCAGTAAAATTACAATACCTCATTTTATAACTATATTACAACATAAAATCCCGAAGTTCTGAACTTTTCGTAAATAGTTAATCGTGATTGAATATTGTAAGAGAGGAAATCAGAATAATATCTGATCAGTTATTCTAGTGGAAGGTCCTGAATTCGATCCCTGCCATTATTGAATAAACGGAACGTGGACGGTGTCTTTTGCTTTTTACATGCTGCTTTGTCAAGGTACTTGCTTGAGAGTCTTTGAATGTGATTAACTTCCGGACGGCGAAGACACGGAAAATCATATTCATCGTAATCGAAGGTCACACATTCGATTCGTTTCAATGTTAAATACCATTTCTACTCTTGTATGTACATCTGATGAAGTTCTTAAAAGAGTTTTTTTTTCCTCCTTTTTACATGTATATATAGCTCACTAATTATGAAAAGTTCTCACGGAAGGAAAATGAAATAAAAATTAAGATTTAAAACAGCTTTTAGCTGATAAACAACAGACAAGGCGCCACCTACTCATCTTAATTAATGAGTTGTTGAAAGTAAAAATGTTTTATACATTCTCCATTATTCAAGAGTGAATGGCATCGAGTAATTGAACCTTAATATTTGATCTCACAATGAAATTGCTTATACCGGAATGCAATGCATATCATTCCGGAACTCTGCTCGCATCAAGAGTGTTGGTGTGTGGTTCTTGTCCAATTTTAAAATTGTGATCTGTACGGAAATGTTAAGTATAGGATCTCTCATTCTTTTACACCTCCAAAATGCCATTTTCTAATAAAAAATAAATAAAGATTTATAGTTTTTTTTTTATCTTAGAAAGAATATTATTTTTGTCTTCTATAGCGAATATGTTTTCGGTTTTCCCAACATGCTGCCGATCAGAAATGCAATGGAATGCTGATAAAAATTCTTACTTCAATATTTAATAATTTGTAATGGAAGAAAATTTTCAAATGTTCCACCCATCTTTCTTTTACTGAGAGTGTTAAAAATAGCAAATATTTTCCAAATCAGTTTTTTTCCTGAAACTTAAATACTCATTTTCCTCAGAAAGTTGTGGCTTGCTAATATATATTGATATACATATATGAACATCATTATTTACGTGTGTATCAAAATTACTTGAGTTACAGTCAAATATGAATAATAAGGCAAAATTTTCATACTAATCTTCTAGTTTTTGGTTTGCCATAACTTTGGTAATGCATAACTTTTCTGCTTTTTATATGCTGCCCAGAGGGGGTTTTGGGAATTTTTCAGGTTTTCCTTTGCAGGGCACATAAATATGACCTTCTATTGGAAAAATCCATCCAAAAATAAATATATTTATATATGTGTGTGTGGATGATCCTCTTATTTCTTTTCCATTGAATCTTTTTTTTTTCGGCTATGAGTCTATGAGTTCAACTAATACGCATCTTTGTAATCGTCACCCAGAATGGCAAATGGTCCGCGTTTTTTTTTTTTTTTTCTGAACCTACCCTATTTTGGTTCTTGTCTTTTGGTCCCCCTTCACTTTGATAAGACGAAAGGGAAGAGGATGCGAGGGAGGGATGAGCATTGATATGTGACGAAATGTTCTACTTGTGTGGTCCCTGCTGCTCTCATCTGCCTGGTGGAAATCTTCTACTCACCTCAGCAGTTTTTATTCATTCTTACAAAATGTTGAAAAATATATTAACTCTTTACATCCGATGTTGGTTATTTGTGTTAAACTGAAATAAAATGAATTTTGGATGAATTTAAAATTTTTGATATACACTAAAACGTGTGGATGCATCAGAGCCATGCTGAAGCTGACCCTGATTCAGATTTTATTCTACTGAATGCTCTGTTACATTCTTTTTTTTTTATTTTCATGTGTTGTTCAACTCCTTCAATCAAACCGACGGACTACTATTTCTTGATTAATAAGACAACACTGACATTTAACACACAATTCTATTATCAAAAACATTATCATTTCCGTTAGAGTCAGTTTTGAATAGTTTTTTACCTATTATACAATAAATATGAATAGATTTTAAAAATATTTGTTTATTGGTATCCATCTAAGCTATTGATTCACATGCAATATCTTATGAGATCAAGAAAAATATGCGATTTAATAATTTTCGCATATAATTTTTTACTAACTTTCATAATGACATTGTTATTTGCGATAATTGTTGAGACTGTTTTTGAACACTTGTTGATAGCCATATAGCCAGTATAAATATGCAAAGTGATGGGGTTTAATTTCTAGAATGAAAGTTTTTATTTTAATTTTTGTTGAATTTACTTTGAAAATTTAATTCTAATGAATATAATACCTTATTAAATTTATGCACGGAAATATTAGTCTTATAAAGTTGCGCATATATATATATATACATATGGCGTTGTTATAATTCGATTTTTATAATGCTAATAAAGGAAATTTAAATTAGTTTATTTATATTTATGTGATTTGAAACTAATTTAGGTCGCGAGTCTTTTCTAAGGTATATCTGTTTCTCATACGAATATTTAAACGCAAAAGGGTTGTTATCTTTTATGCGCTTTACCTGCAAACGATAAGTTATTAAATTACTTAAAAGTATTATAGCTGTCGTTGTTCATGAAATAATATTTTTTAAGTTTTATTTTTATGTTTCTATAAAATTCAATATAATATTATAATGTAGGTTAGTATTAAAATACGCAACAAAGATTATGCTAATTATGAATTTTTGCATTTTTTAAGTTCATTCATTCTTTTTATCTCTTATTATTTATTTAACCTTGAAAAATCAACTCACCATTCTTTCTGCCATGTTTATCAAATCAGTATTCATAAGTGTTTTTAACTTAAATGCAACAATTTCTGTACATGCTTTCATGTGTATTTCGAAAATTAAAGATGGATCTACTTATCGTTTCCGCATACGAAATAGCAAATCTCTCACGTGAAACTTCTCCTGATTTCCCGCGGTTTTTCTTTCTTATCAGACACCGTAAAGGATGATAAAGCTGGGGCCATTGTTCAAAACTTTTTGAGAATTATGCATTGGCATCGTGTTTACTTTCAATAACCAAATTGATTGAATGCTCTTACTTTTAATGTAGCTGCCTCCACTTTGGAAAAGATAAAATTTCTTACATTTATTTCAGCGTGTTTCTGTCGTGTTTTGTGATCTTAAACACATTTCCATTCAGAATTTTAAATTATCATATTGTGCTATATTTAATGAAACAACTTCCGCCATGAAATTCGTATTTCTAGATATTTATATTTCTTACTGAAATTTTCAACAATATAAAGCATTTTTAAAAGTAAAGACATTGTTTATGCTTTTAAACATTTTAATTGGTGTTCTACAAAGTTAATTTGAAGTCTTGAGACTAAAGCTATTTAGAGGGGCCGTTTAGGTGTTTCTTAAATGTACATTAATTTTTTAAAAACATTTCAAATTGCAATACAAACAGAAAGTAATTTCGATAATTTTCATCCTTACTTTCTGATTATCTTCGAGCAAGTGTTTGGGTTACCCCAGTGAAGAGCAAGCCACATATTTGTATTCTAAAAAATACTGTGCTATTATACAAATATTTTAAGGTATCGATATTTAGCATCTTATTAATAAGATGCTAAATATCGATAGCTCAAAATATTCCCTCATCAAAATAATATGGGAAACTTAAGAAAAGTAGATACGTTGAAGAATATGGCTAATTTGGTTTATGATAAAAGAAAACTTTAGGCAGAACGTGTCATTATATGTATGTCAAAATTCCGCTTTGTAAATGCGTTTAATTTTGCTAAGTATTCATTTTGTAATTATTGGATTGTATTTTTAAATTCGTTTCCTCCTCATATTTAATTACAGCGAAGCTTTCGATACGCTTTAGAAATAAGGCACCGCCGTATCATTACATGTACTGACTTCCAGAAATAAATAAAGCAACATGTGAAAAGTGTATACAATAAGGATGGGGGAAAAAACGTGTGTCCTTTGTTATTACTATTCCCACTTCATTTTTATTTTTCTCTCTTCCTACCTTCTCTTTTTAATAATCTTTCACGCTTCACGTACAATTACCAGATTTTCCTTTGCGACCGTTCTTTGATGTTCGCCGCCAAGCTTCAGCTTCCTTCCCCAGTCGCATGTTTAATCAGTCACGCGTTGCCCCCACCCCCACCACCTTACTCTCGGCCGTGGATGTGATTCTTTTCCTTCTCTGGGCAAGGCTTTTTACTGTGAAAGAACCCACTTTAGTGTAAACGGTGACTGTAACCGCGTTGCCTTGATGGACTCTCGGATTATTTAACTTTTGGGATCATTGAATTCGGTCTCGGGACAGTTATTCATAATAAATAGGAGTAGCGCCAGATGGTTTTTAGTCATGTCGGTGGAACTATTTTTCCCAGTGTGAATAAAAAGAGATCGTTCCTTCGAATAAAAAATAAAATGCACATTTGGTATTAGAAATTTCATAGCTAATTTAGAATCATAAGATTTTCAAATGCCTCAATGATTCAAGACTTGAAAATTCAAATTTTTTCCCCGAATATTAATGAAATTAATATAACTCAAATTTTTAATGCTAGTTAATTAAGTTAAAACTTGCTAATTGGTAATGTTACTTTATTGTGAAAAGAATTATTGCATCGCTTAATATTTGCAAAGCATTTTAAAATTATCCGTGTAAATTACCGTCCTTGAGAACTTTTTATACATAGTGGAACATATTCAAGTGCTGCAAAAGAGCAAAATCCTAAGCTTCCGCCTATCAGATGAACATACAAAAGTGCAAAATCCTCCTTTCATTATTCATCAATGGTAGAGATCTAATCCATGACCTTCATTCAAAAGAGAACTGTTTTAACTGTAACCCAGTGGACTCCAGAAAAAGAAATAGTCAGTTTCCCTTAATGCAATAAACATGCATAATATTTTTATAAATACCTCCAATCAATCTACAATAGTGAAATGATTAGCTTGAAATCTAATTTTTTTTTGTTATTATTCTTACATCCTTCAATCAATTATTTCTGTAATAAACTGCATGCAAAATTGTTCATAGTATTTTTGCCATGATGAAGTTTTATTATCTTTAATTATTTTTTGTTAGTATATTTTAAAAAAATAAGCATATCTGCAGAAAACTGTTTATATAGTTACGCAGTTTACATTTCATTACGGTTTGAATGCTAGTTTATATTGCACTTCTTTTAACAGGGACTAAAAAATTTCTTTGAATAATTTAATATATTTTTCAAGATTTGACAATAGTTTATTGCGGGGTTCTAATGCGATTTATTAATATTCTTACAGTATAAACTTCGCACGATTTATTAATTTCTCAAAATATTATTTCTTTCGGGATGGAAATTTTAATATTGTCATCATTCAATATATCCAGAAGAAATTTAACTATCTTCTGCAATTTTAAAGCATATTTGGAACCAGATGAATTTAAAACGAATGAAAAACATGTATTAATTTTAAGAAATAAGAGAATCGATTCGAAATGGATAGTGATATCTGCATTACTTTTGAATAATATAAATTGCGTTATGTTACCTCATAATTATCTGACTGTTTCTGAACTTTCTTTTACCAATTATATCATATTGTTTGCCTGATAATTGTAATGAGGTGAAGCGATAATCAGTAATAGCATTGTTTGGGAATAAAAAGTTTTAGACGAATGCACATAAGTTAATATTAAATATGCCTTGTGTACGTATGAAAAATAATTTCTCAGTTTCGAGGAGTGTACATAAATTAAATATTGAATTTTATCTTTTTAGGAGCTGTCCTTCTCTCTTTGTGATGATGGTGCTTGTCCTAAAAAAGCTGAAGAACAAATTCCTTTACAAGGTACTTTTATTAATTAATGTAGATAATTCACTAGAATTTTTAAATTTCCTCTGCCCTAATTATCACACGATTAAACGATGCAATGTTGAAATATCATTATCTTAATTTTCTGTTGCCATAAAAAGTAATTTGAAAAATTTAATTAGAAAAACATATTGAAGAAATTTAAAGCTACTGATTTTCTTGTGCCTTAATTCCAAAATGTTCTAAAAATTATTGAAAAATAATTAATGAAACATTCTGTTCTTAGAGAATATTGATTAAGAAATGATTGGGAAATGGCAGAGCTTCAGATCCTTGAATTGACGCTTTATCGAATATTTACATTTCATAAGTAGAATATTTTATGTTATAATGATTTATTAATGAATCGGCAGGAAACAGGAATATGATGTGCAGAGTCGTAAAAGAAAGACGCTTAAAAGATTCAATGAATTTTAAAATGATAACACTCTGGTAACATATTTTACCTTCGCCAGAACTTTAAAGAAGAACAGCCAAGATACTATAACGAGTCTCTGTATGTGTAGCTCTGCTAATATGACCAATTCCCTTGTAAATTGTGGCCTGGAGCTATTTTCACTGATGATTGTCACAAGACCACCCAGTAAATGCCTTCGTCCACTGGCTATTATTATTGTTTACGATTCAGTTATGCTGGATAAGGAATAAAAAGGAGTATATGGAATTCGGCATTGGCGAAGAAAGGTCGTATTTTTTCCTTAAATGGAGGCATGTTTCTGCCGTGAGCATTAATAGCAATCCCTCTCAGAGGTTGTAAAATTAGTTCTGCTCGATTTTTATGTTCACGACGACTCTAGAAAACATAGTAAACAAATCACCCTCGATTCTTCTGATATGGACGCCTTGGATTTCTTTGGGAAGGGGATGATGTAGTGCCGTAAATATTTCGCGCGCGACTGAGTTTCATATTCTCTTCTCTTTCGCCAACGAATACCATTCTCTCCAACATTCTTCTGCGAATTGCTGTATCATCAGTATTTTTTTCTCTGAAAAGCTTTTTTCGGGAGGGCGGCCAGCTGAGGTACCTGCAGTGCGTTGGAGGGGAGCTCCCTTTTAGAATCCACACCGGAAATGTCGGCTTTTCGTGCACAGGTAAAAGGTGGGTGTGGTCCCTTTAAAATAGGCGTCCACCTGAAGTTTAATGCTTGGATCTGGAGATGGGCTTGTCAGCGGATGACAAGAGTCCGCGAGCGCTATATGCATCTTTTTTCAATATGTTAATTGTTGTTTCAACTTCTCTTCCAAAATTAACAATTTCAAATTATTTTTCAAATTTTTGAAAATTCGTAACGTATATATCCAGTACTATAATCGGAATATTTTTACAAATAGAAATTCTTTAAATATTTTATTTTATTAATGTTTCGGCTTATAACCTATAGTCAATATTCAGTCTTAAACGCTATCGAAAACGGAACTACACTGGCAGCTGAATAAGGTTAGATATCTGGCTTTTAGTTCAACAGTTGGTAATATCGAAATACATCTGTGACTTGGGAATTTGCAGTAGTTCGGGATTCATTTTAAACAATAGATCCCGGTTTAATTAGCTCTCGTGTACACTAAAAATAGCGACAAACAAACCAAAAATTGAAGACTGCCATGTTGATAGGGGACCCTTAGTATTCAATCCAGGCCTTAAGGTTCGCTGTTTGCTCCTTGGAATTGCGCCTCACAGTTCAAGTGACAATGTCGTCACACTAGCTTGATTCAAAATCAAGAATTGGTAGTTTTGGTTTTTAAACTAAGAATGTATCTTTCTACTTCTCGATCCTATATTTTTACACTAAAGTATGTGCACAAATGCAACTTCGTTTGAGTTTTAGCATATATGTGTTTTTTGAATAAATAATGATAAGTTGTGCTTTAAATATAAATATCATTGCTGGAAAAAATATTCGAAATTCGTGTTAAAATGATCAATTGGAGAACGTTCACGGAAGTTCCACAATGATGCTCACATTCTCTGAGATCCCCTTTAGTTTTTAATGTTTTATTATTTCCGACATTGTATCTATAACACTGGAGTTTCTTTGTTCTTCGGATTCGACGGGAATGAAGGAGAACGTTAATCACGTGACAGTCCCGAGGAACAGAGAGCTCTGTGGGTCTGATGGGACGTCGATAAAACAGACGAGTCCATTTACAGATCCCTCACACGACAGTGGGGGTTGGAGGAATATTTCCTTTAAAAATACCACTAGAATAAATGCGATTCAATGTTTTTTTCTTTTTCTTCAATTCAACTCATTCTAGAAAGCCTTGAAAGAGTGCTTAAACTACTTTCATTTAAATTATTATCCAGTAAAAATTTATTAATTGACGTTTTATTTATTTAATTAACTAAATTATACTGAGAAATAAAATATTAAGTTTCAATAAATCACAAATAAAGAAGTATATAAATATCTTTTTAAACAATTTTCTCTCTAACTTTCTCTTTAAACCTATATATTTGATAAACATTTAATAAACAGTTAAATAAATCTTAAATAGTTAGAATGGAACCGTTCGAAGGAAGAAATATTTATACGATTTCAGTTGAATTTTTTTTAACTTAAGTATCTATGCCCTGATACCTGTGATGTGATAGCAATATATATATATTAAATTATCTATGCATTGATTATTATAATTGCAATTCGGTTCTTATGTATATATACAGAGAGAGGAATAGAATTGTCAGAAACCAGTCTTTAATTGAAAATAAAATGTGATGTTACATTATTAAAACCTAATAGGTAAATTAAATTTGTAATATTGGAATATGAAGAGTAATCTTATGAGGGAATGGAATATGAAGAGTATATCATATCAAAGTCTTCACTTCTGTAAAGGAGAAGAAATACGTCTCATGTCTACACCCCATGTTTTGAGATTCCTCATGGGTCAGGGAAAGAAATTTGGCGGGCCACAATTACGTTCTAAGGTTTCCAGTCTTTTTTCTTCTCAATATTACGTACTTACAGTATAAGAGTGAGCTATATACACCTGAAGTTAAGGACATAAGTATTCCATTTATATTCCCTTATTCAAATAAAGGAACAAACATTTATTCATGTATTATTTTCCATGTCCGAGCCATTTGAAAAAGAAGACATTTCTTTACTCCCTTAATGTGTCCTTGATTAAGAAAAATACTAAGAAAGAGATAGACTAATAAATTATAAGTAATCTTAATTAAATTATCACTACTTATTTTGTTTAAAAGTATTTTTCTAATAAAGGCAAGTAAGATCAATGGCTCGACTAACATTAGTACTGCATATATTGGAATAAAAATTAAAATTCGATCCTGGCACTGTTGATCAACTGAGACTAAATTCTGATTTTTTATTTGCTTATGCATATCAGTTTGAATATGTGCCTGAGAGTTTTCTGGATTTCTTCCCATGCAGCACTTCATTAGTTATTAAAAAGCCTACCTAAAGACAATATTCTGTGTAATACGAATATACAGAAGTTTATAACTATTTTCAGTTATCCACTATACGATGCTTAGCATTATAACTTGGAGAAATACGTTATCGATGTAGCTCTCACTCGTGATAAAAGAAATCTGCAATTTCACTTATATAATAATCCAAACAGAAAATATAAATTTAATAGTTTTTAAAATATTTCTTTTTGAAACTGATTAATAACTGAGTGGATTTTAGAAATTGTGCTGTTTGCTCTTGTGATAATTGGGTTTTCAAGTGTTTCTTTTTACAAATTACGCGAAATTTTCATTTAATTTTAGAATTGAATATTGAACTTTATTTTATCTTTTATACAATTCTATCATTCTTTTAGTGAAATTATCACAAGACTCAGAAAAACAAAATATTTTGTTGATAAACAGAGAAGCTCATGAAAAAGCAGAAGAGGAGACTAATGAAAAGCAACAAGATAATATGGTATTTGACAATTGTTATTTTCACGGGAAAAAACGAAATTAAATGAAAAGATTTCTTTTCTTTCATTGATATTTTCTTCTTTATTTTCTATTATATTTAAATATATATATATTTTCTAAATTTTCTTGTACAAGAAATTGAGCACTCACATAATTTTTAATAAAAATGTTTCTTCAAATGAAAGCTTTAAAATTATTTTATTTTACACATTGAAAAATGTAAAATTTTTATTTCACAACAGTGTGATTATAACACGCATTTCATGTGCTCTATTAATTCCATCTTTAAAATAAGAAAGGTGGCGCCATCTATTGGTTCATTCTAGGACTACAATTGGCAATGTTTTGGAGTTTATCTTTGTGATCGCATCCAATCGCCAGGGGAAACAATTTTTTTTAAAGAATAATAATTTGCTTTAGTTTTGAATTTAAATGTTTATTTTACTTTTTTCATATAAAATAACTATTTTTCTCACTTTATAATTCGTTTTAAATAAATATCCTTAAAAATGTAAAAGAAGCAAAATTATTCAGTGAGATAAAGCAAATAATTTTGAAAAATAATTCAATTTTATTTATTGTTTAATTCTTTATGTTATTATAATATGAGAAGTTCACAAAAAAGAAATATTTTCTATCTGAAGTTAATAGTTTTATATAAATATAATTAATTTTAATTGTAATATTTGCTAAAAATTCATAATACATTTTGTTAATCTAGCATAAATTTTTTATATATTTACATTTTTTTAGGAAGTTACATGCAGTGTTTCAGTAGATGGCCAGGAGAAACAGGAATTCTCTTTCACATTATATGACTTTGATACATGTGACAGAACAAATAAGCAGGTGAATTAATATTAAATGTATAATGTAACTTCAATAAATACTATTATTGTCTGTTGTTTTAAAGGTGTTTTTAAATTATTTTAATTTATAATTTCAAATGATATTGGTAAAACGTATGTTAAAGTAATGCAATTATCTTTCAAAATTCATGTAAACTACAGAGAAAATATTTTTTCTACAGAAAGAAAACTTTTTTTAAATAATTTCTTCATAATAGTGAATTTATTTCCAGATTTATATTGAGTAGCATGAAATTAACACACAAAAGAATTGATATTTAGGATATAAAAATAGTTTTCTTTTTATTTGCACTTATTTAGATTTCCTATGTTACCATTTGAATTTACTTTTACTTATTTCTTTAATTTTAACATAATAAATAATGCAGTTATGTGCATTTCTATTAATGAAAACAAAAGTCAAAAATTTTTATTATTATTTATTAGGATAACTTATCATTAATGAGAATCAATTCCATTTGCAATGTAATTTTTTAAAGCATTAAGTATTTATATAAAATGGGTAGATGTTTATGCTATTTTATGTTTCTGAACTTGTTATTTCAATTTGACTTTTGTTTTAAATTTTGGTCTAGTGTCAATTGTAATCAAAATTCTCAAAATATTTTTAAATTGTCAGTATAAGAACTTGTTTTAAAATAAATAAGAATACCTATATATAACTAAAGCAACTCTTTGGGCGAATTACAAAATATTATAAACAGCTTTGTGATTAAACATTGTTATTAAAAATATGTAGCTTTTGTATTTACAAAATAATGTATTTAATCTTAAAAATGTTTTAAATCATTTCTATAAGAGAAAATAAACTTATGAGGAACATTTTAAGAATGGATATGATTGCTTTTCTCTAAATTGTTAGAAATTTGTTAAAATTATTTATAGATAATAAAAAAAATGGAAAGCAATATTTTCTCTGTTTGTATATTATTTATTCTTGATGAACACTATTATTTATTCTCACATCTAATAATTATTTATCTATCAACAATTTATTTAGAAACTAGATTTTTAATAATTATTTCTATGAAAAAGTATTTCCACTGCCCAAGCTCAATGATTGCTGCAGTGCTCAAAATACCAATAAAACTTCTTATAAACAGGCTTTCCTATTTTCTTCTTTATATATAGGCCAGCATAATTTTTTATTTAAATTTATTCATCTCAATTTGTAATTGTTATAAAATCACAATTATTTGCGAAAACTTATTTAAATGAACACTTTTTTTCTCTAAACATTTAAAAACACCCAATTTTTCTCATGATATAACTTAAAATTAGTGGCTTAAAACAAAATTTTATACATTTCCCATACTATGAAAGATAAATTATTGCCTGCAGTTGATAATGGATTATAAGCTTTATATGGTAACCATTCTTCCTCTTATTTTCATATATTTTTTCTGAAAATTTTATATTAAAAATATTTTTTTTCTTACAGGATGTGGAAAAAGTTGTAGTGCGTTCTATTTGTGAAGCGTTGAATAAGACACTTAAACTTCCTCCTTCTGGAAGTCGAACAATCAAGGTAAAATTAGCCATCTCTCCTGATGGCAGTAAAGAAGGCGATACAAAGGAGTCTCAAGAGGAAGCCATAAATTGGCAAACAATAGAACCCACCAAAGTACTTCCACCGTCCAAGCTCAATGATTGTTGCAGTGCTCAAAGTGCCAACACTACTTCTACGTACCTGCCGTCTTCCCTGTCTGAAAAGCCGCCCAAGTATTCCAGTCCAACTGTGATTAGATCACCACACCTCGTCCACAAAACTGTTCCGCTTGATCCTAGAAACATGCCGTCGCCAAAACTGCGTCCAGCTCGGTACCGTCCTCACAAACCAGATCAGAAAAATCATCTGAGAGAAAAGTTGAATTTACGTATGCATGCTGTTGCTAATGGGTAAACAAATTTTTCACAGAATTATTCCCAATTTGGAATACTGAACTTCATTAGAATAATCCTGTACAATTTATGTATTTCTTCTCATTATAAATGTTTTTGAATCCAGACTTATCATTTTAAACAGTGATATGAAGCTATTTAAAGTGTAAAATAAGTTTTAAAGTTTTGTTTATAATTCTCATGGAAAATAACAGAAAAATTTAAATAATAATAAATAATCAAAGTGTTAATTTTTTTACTATTACATAAACAAGATCCAGGATCTTAGTATGGTTGGATTGCTTTTTTGATTACTTTAGAGATGCATTTTTATAATATTTAGATTATTTTTAATCTTGCTAATCTATATTTATTTATAAATAAAAGTGTAATTTTATTCGAAATTTAAGACTTTGCATTTAAGACATCTATAAATTTCATTTATAAAATATTATTTCGTTAGAGTTTTTACCTAATAAAAATCACATTATTAAAACTACTTTTTTAGAATATTTTTTATCATTGATCAAGACTGTACTTTCTCAACAAATTTGTTGCATAAAGCAGCAATAAAAAAATATTTTTAAACCTACCAATGGGACAGAAATTATTTATTAATTTTCATAAATATTATCATGTTTTTTTTTTATGTAGAATGTTTAAAAATATTAAAAGAAAACAAAGTTTTTATATGAAGTTCATAACTTCAGATATTTATTTAATAGTAACTTATGAGTTTTTTAAAATTTACATTAAATAAAAGAAATATCATAAACATTAAGTTGTTGCTTGGCTTAAGTAGAGCATGAATAAATGAAATTATATATTATGTCATAACTTTGGAAAACAAAATTAACGAGTAAAAAAATTTAAATGCATGCATATTTTATATATACACACACACTTTATAACAAAAATATCCACACACCAAGAATGAATCATACAATTGCTTTGAAATTTCTTTTGTATAAATATTTTCACCTAATATGCAAATGATTAAAATTTGGTGTCCAGTGAATGAATAGTGTGATCTCCATAGAGCACCATAACTGTATATCCAGTAAAAGTATAAAAGGAGCTGTTCTTGAAATGCTTCAAATTTCTATAGCATTGTGATTTAGGATACCTTTCAACAATTGAAGAAAATGCCTCACTGCAGGATTCAAGCTCATTACGAACAACTTTTAGACTTTGAAAGGGGTCATATCATTGGATCGAAAGAGGCAAGTTGGGCAAATCGCTCTTCATTTGAACTCTTGCGAGAATCTACAGTGCCTAATTTGTTATTTGGCAGGAAATATCGCAAGAGACTGCATTCAGGCTAATGTTGGTCGATAACTTATTACTTAGTAACTATAAACTTTGAGAGAAATTATTCAATTGTTCTGAAATTTTAATAATTTTCTATTCTGCGCATAATTTTTCTATCCGCCAATTTTTGTCTCCATCGGATTATTCCTTTTTAGTGCATCAGTTTTTGTTACAGTGTGCATTCATAGTTCATGTTTTTATTCATGTCTTATTTATAGACATGAATAAAAACATGAAAATACTTTGATTACACAAAAAATTGTACAATATTTATGTATTTCCTTCAAATTTCATAAATATTGTACAATTTTCATTGATTGGAAGAAGCAAAGCTATTTTAAATTGATGTTTTAAAATAAATATATTTATATCTATTTTAAATAATTGGTGCTAAAATTTAAAAATATTTTAATGTACTTTTTTTTAATTTGAAGCCTGGTGACTTTAGTAATAAATAATTATACCTTTTCCTTAATTTTAAAATGTTTTATAACTGTAAAATTGTATTTACAGGCATCAATTAGAAAATATAGGCCAGAACATTGATGAAGAATCCATCCAATTTTCAAAACAACTGTCTAGTCGGGACCATTTACCAGAATGTCGAGATCGACGAAACCACTATTTAGACTTGGCAGGAGTAGAGAGCCCTAAACGCAATAATCTTTCTCATGCAAATTGTGGAGAGGAGAGTCCGCGTTTAAACTCATCAGTGAATAATCACCATCAAGGTGCTCGGACAGACTCAAAGTATACATGTTCTCATCATCTTTTGGATAGGACACAAGGTTATTCAAGGTCTCATCGAATTAGAGATGCACAAAGTTCTTCACCTCTTAAAAAGTCCATAAACTGTCATCCAAAGTTAAATATGGATCCAGATGGTAGTCCACACTTATTCAGGTCGAAGTTTATTCCTGATCCAGATGATGACTTACTTAATCTAAATTATGATTTGTGTGACCTTGTGCCAGAAGCAAAGTTTGACTGGGAGAAACAAAATCACAGACGTTCTAAATCATATGACTTGTATGAGAACAATTTTACAAAATCTGGAGGTTTTTATTCTCCAAAGTTAAAACCCAGAAATAATCAGAATTGGAGTCCTATTGTAGAAAGCCAGAAATTTTCCAATCATTTGCCATCTTCACCTGGTCACCACTATCGGCATCGAAATCGAGATAAATGTGATAAACAACGCATGCAGGAGGTCGCTAACTGGATTGCTCGTGAACATTCTAATGCAAAAGCTGATACCACAAAACATTTTGTGCGCAGTACAATGTCCCCCAGTACAGCTCGTAAACAGGCTGTTGAGAGACATGAACATCATTATCTTCATGAACATGTCCACCACCATTATCATCATTTTGTTGAATTTTAATTGAATATTAATCTCAAAACTTTTGTTGTATTGTCTCTATCCTTCATAAATTGTGAATATTCATTGTCATCTTAATCAGTTATGATTGCTGATTGAACATTTTCATCTCTACAAAGTGTGCCATTTTGTACATTGATATATTTCATAAATCATATATTTAGTAGTTATGTGTGAGAAATTTACTGCCATTTAATTTCAGCATAAGAAATATGGATTATTAGAAAACAGTTATTTACTTTTTAAAATTTTGTAAGTTTATAATAATTGTTGTATATTAATATTATAAATCTGCATATGATTTTAGTAAATTTGTTTACTCAGATCTTACTAATATGTCAAATACACTGATAAATAAATTTATTAAGAACATATCAACTATGCTTAGTTCAGTTTTAAGTGAAAAGAGTAGTGTAATTTTAAAATATTCATTACTCAATATTTTTATAATACACAATTTTGATTAATATAATATATAAACATTAATATCCTGTGAATAATTTTTCAATCAAAAGATCAATAATTCTAAAAATTAAATTATTTCAAATATTAAAAAAATATTTTAGCGATTTTTTCAATTACAAATCATTTTATTATTGAGCAGTTTTTGTTATATATATACTTAAAAATAACTTTTAAAAAAGCTAAAGGAATTTCTTGAAAAACATAGCCATTATGCATGTGAACTAAGTTTTCTCTTGAATCTTTGCTACTTATTTATATATATGTCTATTAATATTCACATATTTGCCGAATTTTTTTATAATAATTTCAACAGTAATTGAAATTTATTCAAATGTTATATCAGTGTTTCTAGTTCCCAGAAATTGTATAATTAAACTATAAACAAATATTTAATATTGATTTATATATATATATATATATATATATATATATATATATATATATATATATATATATATATATATCCATACTCTTCATTTTCTCAATTTTTCAGAAGTTTAAATTATTTATCATTCAAAAATGTAAGTAAAATTTTTTAAATATTCATTATAGTTTTTCATAGTTTCATTTAAACAGGCATTACACTTTTCATCATAAATGAAAGGTGTAAGCACATCTTAGATTTATAACCAGAACTGCCTTTCTAATAATCAATTTTCCGAATTCTTAGAATTGCTCAACTTAATATTTTTAAATAACTTAAATTTGCACTTGGCTCCTATACTTTTACAAGCTGTGTCATTTATCTCATAGCAATAGAAATTGTTTATTCTATATAGTGTAAATATATATGTTGTTTGTACAGATAGATATGTATTTAGAGATATTTTAATATAAATGTTTAAGGTTTTAAAAAGTAAAAGCATTTTAGTGTAGCTGATATGCACATCATAAACAGATGTATCTTTTAGTCTTTTATTCAGTGAATAAATTAACAAAAAAATGTGTGTGCCAAAAACTAAATTTAAATATGTCCTGTGTAAAATATGGAAAAAATTTACAAAATATTGCATCTTTTCTGAAATAAAAAGTTTATAAAGCTTTTTAAAACATCTAAACTACTTTTATAAGTGTAAAGTTTTTTATTTATTAGTTACACAAAATAATTTATAAAAATGATTAACATAAATTACTCAATTTTTTTTTTAAAAAGTTTAAACTATTTATAAGAATAATTTTTTATAATACAAGATGTTGATAATGATCTTGGTTGTATTTTAAGACAATACTAATACAATTTTAAGCCAAATAAAAGATTAAATTGATACCTGAGCTCATCTTTTTAACTTATACACTTGCTGAGAAGAATTATGACTAATAAATTTGTTACTCTCTAGTCGGTGAGTAATGCTTTTATGAATTGAAATATTGCAAACAAATTATTAGTTTCACAAACATATTTTATAGTTTTCATGTTTCATACCATGCTTTCTTAGTTACATTTAATTGAATATTTTTATTAGTGAAAATCATAATTTTTCCAATACTTTTTAATTTTTATATTCAGAAAAAATTTAAAAATAATAAGAATGAATTTTTATTAATAAACCTTCTTTTTTTTCGAAAATATATTTACAAGTATTCTGAAAATTACTTTTGAGACAGATTTTTTATTAAAAAATGGGTATGGAGAGTTTTGGAAAAATTATAAACCTTTGAGAACATATTTTTAATGCTTTTATAATTAAACTGCTTGGAAACTTTCTTTTCAATTTTTTAGAAGCTCTTAATGTGATAGAAAAATGCAACATAGAAAATGATTCTTATTTCTAGCTTTTACCTTTTTCTGATTCTTAGTATTGAACTTTTTGTCATAGTTTTTCTTATTCAGATTTATAAAATGGATCCTTATCCTGATTTTATGTTTATTCTATATCATTTCTGAATATTAATTTAGCATTACCTATTTTAAATGCATTTACCACAACTGCTTTGTTTTGATAAAAAAAAATCATGTTTTAATGTAGAAACAATCATATTTTGTTTTTCATTTATATTGTGTAGTTTTATTTTTGTCATTTTAATAGTATATATGTATAATTTTGGGAAAAAAGTTGCATTCTTCCAAACCTTTCTCTACTTCACAGGATGTGTATAATTTTATAAGTACTTAAATGTGTTTTTAATTGAAAATAAATATATATTTTATTAATGTGTAATTATTTATTGCACTCAAATAGAAATTCATTTTATTTTACTAAATTACTATCAATATCAAAAACATAGAAGTTTTATCCCTCATTCACTCACCTATACACATACAAGGAATCCAAAGAATTTTTATTTTGAATAAAGAAATAATAATGTCTATAGCATTAATTTTAAAGAAAGGTTTATCAAGTCACAATATGTAGAAACATATAATGCTGCTTCTTTATAGCTCTGTTTTTCAAATTTAGGTGATATAAATATCATTTAGAAAAGAAAATTCGGTTACAGTGAATATAAATAAAGTATGAAAATATAACAATATGTTGAGTAACATGACAATACATTTCAGATCTATAATTATTAATTCATTTTACAATAAAAAAGTAAAAATCATTTATAGATAAAATGAGTGTACGAAGAATGAAGTTCAAATTATACAAGTAAAAATTCAATTTTCTATAAGTGAGTAATTTCAGGTCCTGACTCAAAATAAATCATTTTCAGGGTGAAACAACATAGTGCATTCTATAGGGAAAAAATAATATAGTATATATATTATAAAATATTATTACAAAATTAGGTCTTCACCACATTCTCACTTTGATCCAAACAATTATCTTTTCCATAATCAAAATAATCATAAAAAAATCTCACTTAAATTTACATATTCAAAACATAAATTTTATAAACCTTAAAATGTCAAAAATTTAAGAATTACTTCAGATTTTTTTTCTTTTTTTATGATTGTTTGATTTTTCACATTTCTGTAAAGAATAATTTTTTATAAGAAATATTAAATGAATTTTAATTTATTTCCTCATGAGTATCTGCCAAGAAAATCAATTATAAAGGAATAAAAATAAAA
The DNA here is from genome assembly GCA_037975125.1 of Latrodectus hesperus. Lineage (NCBI taxonomy): Eukaryota > Metazoa > Arthropoda > Arachnida > Araneae > Theridiidae > Latrodectus > Latrodectus hesperus. Next base: position 53,774,982 of record CM075850.1, on the reverse strand, counting down.
AAATGAAATCTGGTTTTATAAAAATTCTATTTTTACAAGAGAGGAACTATATCTATATCATTAAACATAGTATTTTCATTACATTTGAATTACAATATAGCCTGTATATGAAATCATGTCATACTACTTAAAAAATCATATCATTAAACTCAAAATTGCTTATGTTGTGTAGTTAAATTCAAAATATTTATGTAACATGAATATAATGCACAAAAACAGAAATTAATAAAATTTAAATACCAATGAATAAATAATACAGTCAACATTTTAACTGAATTATATTGAAACAAAATTCTGAACACTTTTTATAAATTTTTTTTATAATAAACTGAAAGTTTAGCAGACAGAATATGCGATTATTGCATCGTATAATTAAATGGTATTTAAAATAATTAAAGATGAATAACAAAACTTCCTTCATAGATCCTTTCTTGATTTGATTTCAGGGATTAAAAGCTTCAGAACTAACACTTTGTTTCATGAATTTATAAAAACAAACTGCTTTCAAAAATTGTCCATTGAAAAAAATATTCAACATTTATAGCTATTATATTTACTTCTAAGTGAAATTGAAACTATGACATTTATTTAATATCATGAATACATTGAGATTATTTCCAATTTCATAACTGTCAAATTTTTAATAAACTTTTTTAGTGAAATAGATAGTATATTTTTCAAAAAATTATTCAGGAAATCAGTTAGAATTAAAAATATACTTTTTTACATATTGAACTATTTTTTAAAATCTATTTCTGTAGTTCTAAAAACTATGTCACGACAACCCATGTGAGCCAAGACCTACAGTGCCCATCTCTTTTTTTCTTGAACAAAACGCGCTGAGGTGCAAAGCATGTGTCTCGATTAAGTGGTCGGACTAATGCAAACCCCCCAGTGTTTAGTTTCCAAATATGTGTGGTACTCAGCTTATTAACACACTGAAGGGATAAAAGGCTGAGTCAACCTTGCACTACAAATAATCTATCGGACTTCATTTTTGTAGTTCCTTTTAACTAAAAATTTCAAAATAAAACTAAGAAAATTCAAAAATAATGTCACGTCTCTTAATTAAAGTTTTATAGGCATTTTATGCAATCCTAATTATATAAAAAAAAAGAATACAACACTATCACTGTTTTTTAGGCGCAGCTTTTCAAAATATAATATAAATACACAAATACAATGTAATGTAATACTATAATTAAACACAATCTAGTGATAAGAAAATTAAAGGAATTTCATCACAGTTGACTATTGATTTCTTTAACAAATGTAATATTTCTTTTATTTATTTGGGTGTAACTTGTTAAAAACAAATGAATAAAACTATACACATTAATGTTTATCAATTAATATGAATAAAAGGAAAAATTATTTAAAAATTTTTTTTTAAATAAATCATCAACAAAACAAATTATTAAAAAATATTTAATATAACTGATTCAACACGTTTTTTATTCTTTTGTCCAAAAATATGAATAAGTGAGTATTATAATATATTTAATTTCATAAGAAATTCAAATATCATAACACATGAAGAATTAAGAAGCAGTGCCATTGTGTTGATTAGGGTCTCGTGAAGAGGTAGAACTAAAGAAAAATAGTTTTTGAGTTTCATAAAAATAGTTTTTGAAAAATCTTCTTGAAAAATAGTTTTTGAGTAAAGAAAGAGATTTCTTGCAGTTTATTTCTATAATTAGGATTCCTATTTTTATTTCTTGAATAAAAAAATTTAAATCAAGCTTTTACAATATTTTTTATTCAGTTGCTATAGAAGCTAAGTTTAAAAATTTTATTAACTGCTTTGTATCACACATTGTATAAAGAATTTACTGTCAAATTTCTCATCAGAGCATATAGCATACAGATTTGCATATTTGTGTAAATAATAATTTCCATTAAAATTTGCATTTTTTTCGCAAAAAAAGAGTTCTATTAATAAATTTTACCACAACTTTGACATTCAATACATAATGATGAATAATAAGTAAATAAGATTTCCAAAACAATGTTTTAAATGTCATGTACACTCTTATTTTATAAATATATAGTTTCAGGACATTGAAATCCTTTCAAATTATAAGAAATAGCACTTTTACTTGAACTCTATACAAACAAAAAAAAGTAAAGAAATTAAGGAGTGTAACACAAATTTCCACAAAAGAGGAATATTGAAACCATTCTGGCAAAATAGTGTTAATAGTATAGTAGTTAATTTTATATTATTATCCAAGAAATAAAGGGCAAGGCATACTGTTGTCAACAGGATAATATACTATACATTCCATTTTATATTCGAATGGTTAAAGAGTATTCAAATCCTTGCTCGATTAGTTCAACACAGATGCTAAATGCAACAAGATATGTTCAAGTGACATGAAGGAAAATGTTTCTTCTTTGATATCTACAAAATCTCAGCATTTTTCTGGGAAATTTACAAAATTATAGATTCATATAACACTCAAATGATTCGGTTGTTTAATCGGTCCATTGAAGCAGTTATCATGTGAAAAGAATAATTATATACAATACTTAAAATAATGGATCACAGATTTGAGTCCTAAATATTATTTATTTGAAATTTTAATTTATTATTACAAAATTGTGAGATAACTTTTATAGGGCACAACTTTTTAAGTTACATTAGTTTTTATTTAACTGTGAAGGACTTTATCATTCTTTATTAGTAGTTGTCAATTTAAGGTCACTTCTGTTACACATACTAACATTAATAATTATAAAGAAAAAGTTAAGCGTTTATAAATACAAATTATTTTTCAATACTATATATTAACATTATGAGGTATTTCTTTCAAACTTTTACCTGTAATTAATATTCTGTATAAATAAAACTAATTAATTAATTTTCAATGTAAATGAACAACTGAATGTCATGAGATAACAGAATTTTTAAAATTTTTCCAATCCTTAAAAGCAATGTTAGAAGAAATTTATATGATTTATTTATATATTCAATTTTACTCTGCTTTTGAAGATAATTTTGGGAACTCAATAATGGTGACAAGTAAGTTAAATTAAAATTTTCATGATACGACATAACACATTTTATTAGATATATTATTTTTCATGATTTTATTTTCTCTAAATAAAAGAATAAAAGAAATATTTTATATAAACTTTTCTAGGATTGGCAAAAAGTATTGTTTCTGGGTCAATAAAGGCTTGGAAATAATAGCATTTTTTAACAACAGAAAAAACATTAACTAAACTACACTTATTCTGAAGACTGTTCACACAAACTGAAATAAATAAAAAAAGTACTCATCAGTGACATTATATCTTAAAAGAGAAGAAAATTGATATATTTTTAGGAATGCATCTTGTTAATTCACTTATTACTGTTATGCAACAACAGCATGGTGGTATAATACTTAAAATTTTATTGTCATGGTAGGATATATATTCACTTTCTAACAACTTTATTTACTTTTTTTAAGAAGTATTACATATATCATTCTAGAGCAAAAATTTTCAAGATAGATGTACAATGTTCAATATATTTTGCTCTAGAAAAGACAGATTTTATAAAATATAACCCTATACAATGATATAAAAATATCAAAGAAAGCATTTTAATACCTTTTTCTTAATTGTATTAAATAAAGATATATTTACAAACATATCATTCAGCCAAAAAACTCAAAACAAAAATAAAATTTAAAAAAAAACTCAAGAAAAAGAATAATATAGATTTAAATCCTAGTATATACAGAATCAAAAGCTAAAGCTTAATATAAATAATTAGTTTTTAAAAATTTAAGTAACAAAAAATATTATTTACACTCATAAATTGATATTATTGTAAGATTAAATAAATTGATTATAAAATAAATATATCAAAATTGTATCATTCTCTCATAAATACATTACTGATTCACAATCTCTATTAAGTAATTACATTCTTACATTTCAACTAATTTACAGTATAAATTATGTTGATGGTTGAGTAAATGAAGGTGTGGTTTCCAAAAGTGCTTTCCTTCGTGCAGTTTCCCGAGCAATGCTTTGATGCAAACGATTTAAACGTTCCTATAACATACAAAAAATAACTTCAAATATATTTAAATAGTTTCAGAATAATTGCAAATACTATGTGCTAAGAATCTTTAAAGCAATCAAAAAATCTTAACATGGAGATATAAATATAGGAGAAAAAAATCATAATAAAAATTTATATAATAAAGATATTACTGATTACTTTAAAAGATTTTCATAAGTTTAATTACAAATGCAAAAAATGAATCTAAGTATGTGGTTTTAATATTTTTTGAATGAAATATTGTGTTTAATTTGCAGTGAAGTTTCTGTTATTATTAATGAGAATAGGGCCTAGTTGTGATGATAGACAATCAAGTGATAATCTAGGTATCGGATATAACAGCTTTGGTCAGAAAAGATCTCATATTGTATTCATTACTAATCAATGCACTATTAACAATATTAATGTAAATAATTAAATTATCATCATTCACTCAGAATCATCATTTTAAACAATCCATGACTCATTGTAATAAGTTTAAAAGTTGTTAAAAATTGTTGTAAACAAAACTTAATTTTATGAGAAATCAGACAAAAGCAATAAGTTTATTGTGAAAGATAAACAAGAGAAAGTTAAAAATAATTAAGGAAAAGATAATAATAAATTCATAAGATACTGATTATAGATTTTAAATATAGGCACATGACATATGTTAGATAAGGCAAAATAACTTTAAATAATAATTTTTTAACAAAAAACTTGAAAATAAATATACTGTATCATCCAAACTACACTACAGAGAAGAGATAAAAATTTTCTGCATAAGAATGAAAGATTTAAAAATAAGATTTTACTTTAATCATCAGTCACTAAAAATCAAAAAATCTGAGCAAATAGAAGTGTAAATAGATTATTTATGTTTTTCCAAGCATACTTTCAAAGTATATATACAGCTGTTTTGAAAGACATAGCAAAAATATTTTACTTTCGTTATTATTTTATTTAAGATTAATATACACAACAAATACAGTATTACTTCTGGCTTTGCTTTCTCTCAAAACGTAAGAATGTGTAAATAAAAAATTATTAAATATTATATGTAAATTCATATATATTGTAAAGAACCAATATGACAAAGTAGTTTAGTAATAATATTGTAATCTACCAAAAGATAAAATACTATATAATTTATAGAATTTTTAGAAATAGAACTATAAGCAAGAACCATTACAACAAGATATTTCTTGTGGTTTTAAAATATCATCTTACCTTACCGCAATTTAAACAGATAATAATTGCTCTACAATCAAACATAGAGATAATTTTTTGATACTATGCATTAGTACATAATATGAGTATAATCAATTAACGTTTGATTGCAGTTGAGGATTATTTTATTTGGAAATAATTTTTTTTAAACCAAAAAATTCTTAAGAATTTTCATTATTTAATAGTTTAAACACGTTTAAAATTAAGCAATAAAATAAAAAATGAACATTTTTTAATAATCTAAAACAGAAAAGTAAACCAATTAACTAAATACAGCTATTATCAATTTACCACTTAAATTATGAGAAATTAATATTTCTTCTACATAAATCAGTTAATATATTTATATTTTATTAACCAGTCTTACTTTATAAAAATTGGATTTTTGAAACTAGTTTTTTTTTTAAGTAACAGACATACTTTTGTTACCCAAATAGAAATTTTCCACAAGAATCTTTTTAAATAATTTGAGTTGAGATTCTGTTATTTATTAATTCCTCTTCATTTCAAATATTACTAAATATAATATTAATATTATTAAACTATACATAATTTAAAGGATACAATACAATAAAATTAATTTAAATTGTTAAATCACACACAACAGAGAATTTAAATTATAAATTCTTTCAAATCAATAAAAGCCATCAAAAGGAAATAAAATCCATAAAATTCAAATAAAAGGAAACTATGTGTAAGAAAATATAAAATACTTGGTTTACAAAACAAGAGGTCATTAATTGTCAATCGTGATGAAATAATTTTTTTTAGAATTAGTGTTTGAACTTGAAAGACATACATATTAAAATTGTCAAATAATTGTTAGAGGACTTTATTACTAAACATTATCATTAAAGAAAAAGGCAATACATAATACACAGCAGGATAAAGATGTTATAAGGAATTGGTAGAATGTCAATGTAATAAAATAAATGGCAATAGCAATTATTATGTCATGCTTAAAAAAGAAATGGCACAGCAGAATTTTAATACACAAATTGCATTGCATGTTGTTACCTTGCGAAATATAATGATGTCTAGACCAAGAAAGGAAAAACTTAATAGCACATTGACTATGAAACAGGTAAAATTGCTAGCTATTGGATTGTGATTTATTACATCAATGTATTAATCAAGACCCCATAATTACCAGTAGGATATGAAACTGATAAGATCAAAACACCAACATTATGTTAGATCTCAGCAGTGAGCCATCAAGAACAACTAAGACAGACATATTTCTCATCATCTTGAATGGATCATATAGTCTTATCATAAATCTTAAGACAAGGAGACATTTGCAAGATAAGTGTACACAAGAGCAATATGATGTTGTTAGCGGCAGCATGGACGGCCAGCTCAGCAAACATGGCTTTAGCTACTCTTGATACTACATTGCAAATAGAAGCACCTTTAATGTGATCAATGATGAGCCTGGATACAGGAATAGCATGACACCATGCTTCCAGGCAAATACTCTGGTAGATAGCTTTGACACTGCATAGTGGATAGTCTAAAAGACTAAGACTGTTGAAAAGTATTTTTAATGTCCCCAGAGTAAATTGCCTTTTGGAGCTGCTTTGCATAAATAATGGATTATATTTATATGTTGACAGAAATGAAGCCAGGAAAACTTCAAATCATCATGACAAACATGCATGTAGAAGACAAAAATTTAATATCCATCTACAATTTTTCAATAATGACTGGGTGTGAACCTGGAACCTTATGCTCTGATGAGTGATGTCTTACCATCAGGTTACAATGAACTCTGGAGCATAGGTTACAGCATCACGATAGTTCCATGAGTATTTGGTAACATCATGGTGAATGCACACAGACAGCATGAAAATTGAACAACACAGTAATACATTATGTAGTGTGATGATTTAAAGTATCATTGGATATTTGCCTGTTTCATCTGTTTTTACAGTGACAGCACTTTAAAATGATTGTTATATTAAGGTCTGTGGTTCTACCCTTTATTCAAGGCCTATGAAACACTAAGTTTTAAAAAGATAATGTACATTACATGATTCCAGTATTGCACAAATCTTCCTTGTTAAAGAAAATGTTGAGATTATTTCCAGCTAGCATATGCTTAAGATGTCTTACAATAGAAAATTTTTGGCCAATTTTACCAAGCAACTAGCTGATTAACAGTAACTATATTTGATGAAATGTAACATACTGAGTTTCATGGGTAGATGCCACTTTATAAAATGTTACGTAATTTCTGTTTGACTTGATATCCAGGAACATAAGTACCATTATTGATGCCAGATATGATTGTTTTGGATACTAATTTTTCAAGATATATGCTTCCACATTTTTGAAAATTTAATGTTTTGTTATTGGCATTATAATTGTTCAATAAATATCACTTTGCTATTTACATTTCTTCTTGATGGAGTAATTTCATTGGCAAATAATGTATATATACAAACACAGAAGCACACATACATATTAACTTTTGAAGTGAATTTGAATTAGCTGAATTGAATTAGTTGGTGAAGTTAAAAGCAAACTGCATAATAATTACTGCCATTATTATAAAAACATTGATTAAAATTATAATTAAAAAATGATAACATCCAGGAAAATAAATATGTATGCTGAATATTTGGAAACTAGAAACATTCATAACTTGAGGTAAAATAAAGCATAAAATTAAAAGTAAACAAACCTGAGCATTTTGCAAAATATTATTGACCAACATAACTCGACGTTTAGCATTCATTAGTTTCTTTACATAACAATCAAGATCAAACATTGAGCTATAAGTTTCAGATATCTGTCTCAATTCTAAAAAAAAGAAAAAAATTATAATTATGATGGCAAAACATTTCATATTTACTACTCACATGCTTGAATAATTATCAATAATGATACTCTATAATTTATTTCCACTATTCTGCACATACTTTTTCTATAATTCATTGAAGAAAAGGGATGAAGTTTTTAGCAAATTAAATCACATTGTATTTTAATGTGTAATATTTTAACAGCAAATGTATTTTCATGTACTTATAAAATTCACAAAACACTTTTAAAAATATAATAATTAATAAATACATACAAACACAACATAATATAACATTTAAGTGAAAATAAACAATTAAGATACATAATTTTAAAAGGGAAAAAATTTTGTTTCATTTATACCATCATCAATGTATTCTCCATTTTCTTCTACCATATTTACTGATTTATTTTGTAATTTCTATATCTTATTAACTGCTGTAATTTTTGTCATTAAGAAAATGTAGCAATTTTTAAATGAATAATAATTTGACACAATTATATTCAGTCTATAACGTAGATAACATCATTAAATTTACAACCTTCTGTTTAGACAAACATGCAGAGTTATAACAGGTACAACAGCAACAGAATTGCATCTTTTTTATTGATACATATAGATCATTTTGAGTCTAAAACCAACAGTAACTCCTTTAATTCTTATTCAAATAATTTTTTAGTATTTAATTATAACTCTATATGTAATGAAACCTATGATTACTTTGTTGCATATATTTTTATTCTACCAATATTTTTTAATTGTTATTAAGAACAATTCGCATCTAAAAATATTTTCTTCTGATTATATTTTTTATAATAATAAATAAAATTATATTTTTCTGATTATTTCTAAAATTCTTACATTTTACTTTTAAGATGCAATAATACTTTAAACTATGATGAATTCAACTTTCTTTCACAAATATTCAAATAATAAACAATTTAATTTTTTCAAGAAGTATTTCTATGATTGGTTTGGTTTGTTTGTCACTCAACCGTCATTTTTTGCACAAGAGGGCTAATTAGACCGGGACCTACGGTTTGAAGTGGATTCTGATGCACTAGAAACATCCATGTCCAAGGTGGGATTCGAACCCACAAACCGTTGAACCAAAGGCAAGAGCACTAACCATTCTGCTGCCAGTTCGGCAAAGTATTTCTATGAATCATAAATTTAAAAAGCATGATATGATATATATGAAAGCTATCACATCCCATCATTTTTCATTAAAATAAACACAGGATCCAAAATTAAAAACATAAAACATATAGGAAAATAAAAAACTTGAAACACAAGAAAATGAAAAATATGGTCCAACAGTTAAAATGACTATGAAAAATTATATCAAAATTAGTATTGGCTACTAAATTTAAATTTTAGTAAGTTCAAATATCAAATTACTTCAATTTAATTATAGGTAAATTATGGTACCATAAAAGATATATTTTAGGTGCAATAATTGTAATAAAGTATTTCAATTAATTGATAAAATCAACAAGTATTTAATCAAATATTATAATTATAATTTATTATAATTGTAACATATTTTACAAGTATAAAATTCAATTATAAAAAAAATTCTTGAAATTAAAACAGCAAACATATTTTATAATAAAATAATGATATTTTTATATAGCTGGAAAATATAAAATTCATGTAAATGATAAAATAAATATTTAACAAAATAAAAAATTACAAAACTTATATTATAATTGCATTTAAATTAAAGATTTTATCATTTACTGTAGGGAAACAATTTTACTGTGAAAAAGTGTCAAAACTCTTTCATATTTGATAATTTTTATTTCTAAAGCATTTTTTGCATAAATCTAGAGAACTTGTATATAAATGACTATTATTCATATAAGGATAATAATATATTACCTTCTGATAAGTTTTCAATTTGTTGCCTTAAATCTTTTTGGCTTACCCTGTCAAAAAATTAAAAATGGATAATTAATATATGATCATTCATATACAAATTTCATTACAGTTAACATATTATATACAGAATAAAAAATGATATTGATATACATATAATGTAAATTTGAGTTTTATAATGTATAAAATGAAATTTAAATAAGTAATTCACTAATTATAATGATATATTAATTAGTGTTTAAGTTGCACAATCAACTAATACTAATATTAGTATTATTGATATTTTTTGTAATTCCACTTCATTGGTATGTATATATATACACATGACTTGATAACTCTATTCAACACTCAATAAACACAGTACATAAAATGATAGAATGAATAAAAACAGACCACAGAAATTATAATAACATAGAAAATTACTATATTACTATTGTCTGGTTGAGTTCAATTCAGATTAACAAAATAATCATGCATAAATAAAGCTAAATTATACTTCATACATAAGGCTGCAGAACTTCATTAAATGGACATAATATGCTTGTTCCATTGTTTGGCAACTGTTTGTTATTTTTTTAAGGTAAGGTTTTGTAATTTTTAATAAATTTTATAGATATAAAAACAGTAAAGATATGAAAAATGTTCATAAAATGATAACAAGAAATGATTATGATTTGACTATAGAACCCAAATTTGTTTAAGTTATTTGCATAAAAGTTAGCTTTATAATTAAAATTGAGATTAATAAATTCTAAATTGAATAATTATTTTAAAAAATTCTGAAGTAAAACTTAAAAGTAATTAAAAAATATATAATGGGAAAAGAACTTAAGATTATGTTATACAATTATAAAAATTGTTAACAATAATTATTTTTTACGTTAAGCATTAAATATGAATCAATACGTGATATTAATGAAATAAATCTAAATTAATAGACTCAAATATAATAATAGAGTAGTCACTTACTTATACAAGATTTAGGTATTAAGAAATAGAGAAATCGAATGAATTTAATATAAAAATAAAAGACACGTTGAATTAATTTAATGTATTAATGGTTTCAAATCTGCTTAAAAAATACATCAAAATGGAATATTTGAGCAAATAATTTGCTATAAGGTGCATTAAAGTAACATATAAAACAAGACACAGAAACACAATTATCATATTTAAAATGAAAATAAAAATACAGTGATAAATTAAAGCACATGTTGACTTCATCATTTAAATTCTAAAATTTAATGAAGGCCATATTTTTTTAATTCTTACTAGGATAATGGTGGAAATAAATTGTATTTTTATGCAATCTAAAACATTCCATTTAAAATTATAGAAATAAAATTCCCATTTCTTTTCTCCTTAAAAGTGCTCATATCAATGGCTACATACTTAAAACTTAATTTAAAATTGTTTAGTTCAAAATTCAATTTTTTCAAATAAATTCCTAACCCATAAACAAGTACCTTTCAATTTTATTTCTTAAATGCAAATGTTATTGAAAAACTTATTCAATAAACATTTAAATTGTTAATTTTTTATTCTAACTGACATAATTAAAACACTGATTTTTTTTATCAATTAAAACATATAAAATTTTGCCACATTTGGCGATTTTTCAGCCTAAAAACTGTTGACTGTAATATTTACTTTGGAAATATCTAAGTTTTTATGTAAAATAAGTAAACATTAAAAGTTATAAAAATGCATTTTTCATGTGTAAAAAATATCAAATTTACGCTATTATCACCATATTTCATGCTAATTTATCCTAAATAACAAATATTCATGCCTTGACAATTCAGCAAAGCAACAATTCCCACAATATTTTACAGCAAATAAATATTCTTAGCACTACAAAAAATACATGATATAAATATTAAGAAATTTATTACAGAACAATATATAAATATTTTTAAGAACACAACATAAAAAAAAAATTTGATTAATGGTTCAAGATAAGAGTTTTTATTATTTCGATACGAACATTTGGTATTATTCTTCATCAACTGCTTCCTTTTCATTCACCACAAAATTATTCACAAAATTCATTCGTCACAAAATTATTCTGTCTAAATTAACTTCCAATTACCAATTAAGTAATAAAAATTTCGAGAATCATTAAACTATTTCTTAGGCGAATACTTTTAAATTTAAAATACTAATAACAGTTTTAAAATTCTAAGGATAAAATATTAATACACTATATAGAAATATTACATTAAATTAGTAATGCAATCAGTCACTCACAAAGTAAGTCTAACATGATCATCTAATTGCTCTACAGATGGTTTTAGTAATTCCATCAACCCTTCAGCAAGGGCATCTCTTGTTGAAGAATCAGTATAATCATCAGTCTTATCGTCAACAGAAGTAGTTGTACTCGCAGTGTCTTCCATCGAAAAGTTTTAGAAGGAAATAGTTTCTGTTTAGTTCAATAAAATTTTCTATAAATGTAAACAAAGTATAGAATGTGTATGTTTAGTCAACTTTGCTTCCTCAATTCTTCAAAACCAAAAGTATATTAATTTGTATGTACACCACTTGCTAAAAAAATGAAAGATTTTTTTTAAAAAAAGAATTACATAAAAAATATTTTTATGTAATTATATATCTTTAAGAGGTATACTTGATAATATATAAACAGTTAACTATAATCACAGTGATTAGTGTCTTTAACCAGCAGAAATTGGCAGCTGAAAATGTATCGCGATATAGTAGACGTAGTGTTGTAAAAAAGGGGAAAAAAATCAGGTTTGTTTCCGGAAATAAACCCAGTTTATTCCTATGGAAATTTTATTACACGGCTTTAGAAATTTTTCAGATAATTTAGAAGTTTTGGAGGTTTTTTATTCGATATTTCTTTATGTTAAATAAAAATTCACTTATTTTATGATTTCTACTACGAATTAGTTCAACAAGTTTTCCATGGAAATAAAACAATTTTACTTAATTGACTAATTTAGAATAACTTCAAAATTTCATCTTGAGGAAATATTTTACTATTCTTCTTTCCCAGCATAATGTTATGAATTTTTAACTAAAAAAACAGAGAAATGCTCATATTAGTTCAAACAGATCTGAGAAATATAATTTGATAATTTTCATTAAATATTAATTAATTATATTTATTATTTTGACATATATTTTTGTTTTTCTCAATACGAAACATTAGATTAGGCACAAACTACTGGAGTATTCTCCGGTGAAAACCTTGCTCTGAGAATTCTTCGTGAATTCATCTAGAAGAAATTAAGGCTCCTGTAATTAAAGGGCTCTAGAAGAAATAATGACGTCATTTCATGTGACTATTGAACGTCATTGTTCTGTTGAACCTAATTTTAACTATTTACATTATATTGAATCATTATTTACATTTTGACTGATGGGCAATATCAGTTTTGTGAAATTATGACTAGGGATGGGGCTTTGTTACTTTTCCTGTACTTAGTACGTACTGAGTACAGTTACTTTTAAAGTAACAAGTATTTTACCGATTACATTTCATACTTGTTACAATTTTGTTTGCACTGCCATCTATTAGATTAAAATATAATGACAAATTTTTTAAAATTTTATAAATAAATTGAATAAAAACTAAATTAATAATAAATAAATTAATAATTGATTAAAACTAAATAAGTATACCAATAATATTTGATATAAAACCATAAAATTTATTAATATAATTAATGTTAATTTAAAATTAATGTTAATTTAAATTATTATCATTTATAAATAAGCATTCACTTAAATATTAATAAAAAGATCTGTAAAAAATAATTCTAATTATTTATGCAACATTTCAGTAATGGTAAGTTTATGTTTTTCCTGTAATGCTTTAATTTCTAGTATGAGGCAAAGAAATATAAGTTGTTTATCTACAAACCGTTTTTTTTTTTTTTTTTTTTTTTGTAAAAAAAATTGTAAATTTCTAAATCTTTTTAAATGTAATTCATTCAATATAAAATCATGACATTTTATTATTTACATTTATTTTCAGAATTTATATCTGTTCTAAGTAAATTTTCCAATTACTCAATCGTAATTTTCAAAGACTTCCAATGTTAATTAAAATATAAAATTCGATGAGATAATATAATTTCAATTTTTCAACCTAATCAGCTTAATTTTTTATTAGCATTTAGTAAGACTTTCCAATTATGTAAATGAATTTTTATAATTAACTTGTAAATATTTTGCAAAGAATTGTAAAGTGGGAAGTTTAATCAATTACAAAGAGGTTTTATTTTAAGTTAAACAAAGAGGTTTTACTTACAGAAATACAGAGATTAATCAGAAAAATCAACTTAAATTTAATTTCCTTTATTTTTCTATAATTAAACATTAACGAGACAAACATAATAAAATTTTTTTATGTACAATAGATAATAATTTTTATTATAAAAGATGTTTACTTGTTTCAATTTTTATGTAGTAGATAACCCAATTTTTTCTAAAATAAAAATTGCATTAACTCACATATTTTGTTTCAGTTTCCTGAAACTTAATCAATTTATGGTTAAATAAAGTAGCTTTTCAATTAAAACTATTAATAATGTTTAAGTAAACAAAATTATTTTATATTAGATATAGTTGCATAAAATTTCAATAACTATCAAAAAATATAAAATAGTTTTACCAATAATCTAAATGTTATAATGTATTAAGGTAAAATATTGAGAAACAACGTTTAGTAAAAAATGGAGGAACAAAAATACATACATTTTATTTACATCAATCCATAATTTAAGAAATAAACATGACAGTAACACATGATGGTATAAATAAAGATAAGGTAAAGATTAACTTAAACCTTTTTTTTTCATTTTGAATTTTTAAACTAAAATGAATAAACTACCTTTATTAGGTTTAAATCAACATTCTCATTATCTGAATAAAAATAAATCGTATGGTAAAAAATACAAAAGAACATTTTTTCTAAAAGTTTAAATTCTTTATATTTACAGAAAAATATAGTGAAACTAAAACATGGTTGAATAAAAAATTAACATATTTAAATGGAATTATAATAAAAAATATGCATAGTAAAAATAACAATAACTATTTCCTTGCTTTTTTGACTTTTCATTACTTTCATATACAATATCTAAATTCTACGTATCAGACTTAGAGATTTTTAATGTAGAAAATGTGGTATTAACATAATATATTGACAACCATCTAAGCAAAAAATATCATAAAATGCAGCAAATTTTTTGTCGTATAAATTATCTTTTATTTGTATTAATGTAGTTAGTTTTTAATGTTTCCTTACATTAAAAAAAGGAACAAGTTCAGTATCCCCATACACTGATTTCTCGCCAAATCTGGTAACCGTTGTTTACGTTGTAGTGTTGCCGATTTCAGCTTTTGTTTTCATTGTTTTGTTGCCAAATTTAGTTTTTGTTACTATTTTTATTTTTTTGTTGCCAGATTCCGTGTTTCTCGTGTTTTAAATAATTTTTACGTTATACATGTGCTTTTTTTAGTGGCAATAGCTTAATTAGTTTCACTTCTAGAACTTTTCAGAAATTTCTTTACGAATTGTTCTACGTTTTAATTGCTAGTCATTTTAATTTCGTTTTCATTTGCTGACGGAATTAGTGGATTTCCAGCTCTTGTGTTTCGTTGTCTCCAGTGTCCAATTATCGTAAATTTTTTCTTTTTTATTATTTCTTTTATATAATTTACTTTTATTTAGTTTAATTTTAATATATATTTTTTTATTAATTGATTTAAATTTATTTTATACATTTTAAATCCTTAACTATTCTTTTTTTCAATTCGTTTTCTTAATTTTTTATAATCTTTTTATTGTTTTAATTACTTTCTTTATAAAAAAATGTCTCATGTTAAAAATACGGTTGAAAAATATCAACAAATTTTGTTAACTAAAATTAAAGAAAATGATGATGGTTTTTTTTAATTTTTCCAGCTCTAGACCAACAGTTGGAAAACCCGGAATTGCTAATAGAATTTTCTTAGTTCAACTCGCTCAGAATTCTAAATTATTAATTGAATTTTTAACGGAAATTAATTTATTAAAAGTCCCGAATTGTAGGAAATGTGGATCGGAAATGAAGATCACTCCAAAAAAAGCTTATTCTGATTGTTTTTCTTTTATTTGTAAAAAAACTATTGATGGAAATAGATGTAATACTGAAAAATCTATTAGACATGGTTCCTGGTTTTCAAAATCTAAACTTAAATTGTTTGAAATTTTGGTAATTACATATGAAATTTTGAGGGGATCGAAAACCGATCAAATTATTGAAGAATATTCATTTGCTAAAGCTACATTGGCCGATTGGAGGCAATTTATTAACGAAACTATTTTAGATTATATTGAACTTTCATCAGAAAAAATAGGGGGGAAGGGCAAAATTGTTGAAATTGACGAGTCTAAATTTGGGAAGCGAAAATACAATAAGGGGCATAAGGTTGACGGTCAGTGGGTTTTTGGGGGGGTTGAGAGGGATTCGGGTAAAGTTTTTTTAGTTGCTGTTCACAACAGAACACAGGAAACATTAATTCAAATAATTAAAGATTGGATTTTGCCAGGAACTTCCGTGTATTCCGACTGTTGGAAGAGCTATGATTGTTTAACTGAGGAGGGATTTGAGCATTTAAAAGTCAACCGTAAGTTGACATTTGTTGATCCCGAATCAGGATGTCATACGAATACAATTGAAAGTATCTGGAGGCATGTAAAAGCTTCTTTACCAACGTATAATCGTAAGACAGATTTTAAATTTTACCTAGCAATGTATATGTTTCATAAATCTTGTATAGCTTCAAATGATGATTGTCTTAATAAATTTATTGAAATCATTTCGGGAATTAATTGGGATGAGTACAAAATTTCGGAGGTGTGATTATTTTATTTAAATTCTATTGCTGACTTGTATTTTATATTGTATTCGTATTTCATTTTTATTTATATAATAAGTGTATTTATTTAATTTTTTTAAAAAAATATATGTATTTGAAAAAATAGTTTTTGCATGATTTTTTTATTTTATTTTACTTTATTTTTTATTTATTATTATTTTTATTTTATTTTATTTATTTATTTATTTTTTTTGTAAAATTTGATAATGGTGACACTGGTGACAAACGAATAATGTTAGCTTCACTGCATATCAAGTAAGTCCATAATTTATCTTTATTTCCCTTTTTAAATTTTCTGAAATGCTTATTTTTCGATCGAACTTAGGGAAATTTCCCGTTTTAAAAAACGCGCGCCAAGCTTAGCGACTTGGCGTCAAAAAAATTCGCCGCGTCGCCAAGTGTATGGGGATACTGAACTTGTTCCAAAAAAAATTATAATTAGCAATATTTTATGACAGTTTCTGTCAAAAAAAAAACATTAACTTTTACTAACTAAATAGAGGCTTCCTATAATTAGTTTAAATGTGTTTAAGAATTTACTGACATTACATTTTTCGAAGCTAATACAAGTGTGCAAGAATACAAAATAGGCCTTGTGAAATCAGATAAATTAATCTATATGATAATAAATACCTAATAAATAACAAAGAAATGTTGCATTAATATAAAAATATGTGATTAAACTGCAACAAAAAAGTGAAATCAGAATTCAAAGACATTAGATTTTTTAATTTAATTTTTACTTTTATCTTTAAACAATACTAATAACTAGTTAAAAAATAAACATTGAAAAAGTACCAGTTGCAGTTATGGTTATTAAGTGTACCTTAATTGAAAGAGTCATATGGTATATAGTAAATTTATTTGATGTTAAGATTATGGAAATAAGATGTAATAGTGGTGTTTGTTAGAAAATTATAACTAGGCTATAATTATAATTGCACAGAAACAAAAATCTTTTTTTTTCATTTTTTTCAATCTGAAGGAAAAAATATAAATGTACAATGTAATTAGTTTAAACTTAAATGAATTTTATACAGAATATTCAAAAATTTAATTAACAATGAAAACTACACCATACTTTTGTAAGTTTTATTAGGAAAAATTGCAACAATCAATGATTAAAAACATTTTATTAGCAGTCACACTTTGTAAACTTTCTCTTAAAATAACCAAAATTTTAATATTACTTTGAGCAGTTAATTCAAGCAGCACGATTCATAATTTCACAACTCTCGACTGCATAACATGAGAACGAAAAATCTGTACCCTATCTTTAAAGAGTATTGATCTTCTAGACATATTAAAAAAAGTTAAGTCTAAGTAAGCAAATGATATCTAAGAACACTATATTTGTAAAAGTACCAATATATGTACATTTTTTAAAGACAGTGCCTAAATTTAAGTACTTATAATTTTATAAATTTTAATTTCTAGTACATAACAAGGAAAGAATACTACATAGATAGCTATTTTTAAAGATTAGCTAGCTAATGCAATTTCTCACCAAGTCTTTAAGACATGTATTACTAAATAAGATTTAGTAAGAGCATGCCTTTAACACTGGGAACATATGCAATATGTTCATTTAATTACAATTAAAAATGTACTAATTTCTTGAACAAAATAATTATAAGATAAATTAGTTAAAATTATTCTTGGGTAAATATAAAGTTAGAAAAACATAACTTGAATATATCAATAAAATAAAAACAAATATACAGAAAACAAATGAAAAAATGTCTTGAATAAATATAAAATGAAAATCTTGAATAAATACAACTTCATATTTTCACTGAAATTATAAATAGAATCAATCAAATATACTTACTTTAATAATGAACATGCCTGAAATTTCCTTTAAAAGAAATAATCCAAATAAAAGTTTATTAACAAAGACCTCAAAGTGAAAAACCTAACTATTTTTTGTACTATTATAACGAGCCTGGGGACATATAGATTTATTTGCTGGTTCCTTACTAACACAACTTAAAGGTAAAGAATTTTTAACCAATACTGCATCATATCTATTTTTTAAATCTTTAAAACCACTTTCTAAATCTGCTAGTTGTTCATCTGTTCCTTTCATAATGCATTCCTGTAGCATGGCTAAATCTGATAATGATTTTTTCTTTCTTCATTACTTTTTGTTTTTTTCATGATCTCTTCTGATAAAACATGTTCTACTTTCAATGTATCATCTATCACAGAAAAAGAATCTGAATCCATAACTGCTGAAGGCAAAACTTTAGGATACTTTTTACAAACAAAATGTACATGCTTACATATATTAAACCGAATACAATAGTTGATGCATGTACAGCTAAATTCGTGAATACAGATATCACATTCCTCACATTTGATATCACATGTACATTTCTCTTTTTATAATCAACATTATATGTATCAATGATAGCAGTACCATTATTTTTGGTAACAACCCATGAATTGCAACTCTCTATCTCTATCACAGAATAACTTTCATTCATTTGCTTAGTTTTTTCATGCCTTTTTCGTATTTCAGTAAGACGAAAAGTTAATTTATGGCGTTCTAAAGATATTAACCTGCCTACAAGTTCCTTTGTGATTGCACTTAATACGATGGAAAGAGATTAATCTAATCGCTTCACAATCCTACCACCTGCTTCTTCATATTTCAAATATCGATGCCATCTTTCTAACTTCATATTTGTGTTAATTTTACATCCTACGCAGTAACAATAAGCCCACTGATCAACTCTCTGCATGTACTGTCTTTTGAAATATTCTGCAAACAACTTAGCATTTTCGACTAATTCATACATCTCAAAAAATGATTTACAAAGGCTATTAAAAGTAGCAAGATCAACTTCTTCAATAATTTTAAACAAATCAGTTTGAATTAAATTTCTCAACTCAATATCTTTAACCTTAGATTTTAAATTTGTTTTCAGGGCTTTTTTAATGTGCAAACTACAAAGTAATCTAAATTTACATTCACCAAAGACCTTCACCCATGCATTATAGAAAGCAGGGGCATCATCCAACATCTGGCTTAATTGATACACAGCTGGCTTAATTGAGACCCGTTCCTTATAATTGCAGAGAAAAAAACCTCAAACGTTTCACGCATTCTCCCTAGATGAATAAAATACTGCCACTGGGAATCCTTCATGATTACTATCATTTATCATTACAGTAGTCAAATGGAAACCATACTGATTAAAACCATGTGTTGAATCAATCATAATACATTCATTTCCATGCAATTCTAACATTTTCTGTTGAGCATTACTCATTATACCAAGCATAAAATCTTCATTCATTTCTGTCACAGGCTTATAAATTAAAATGTAATTACCAGGTTCACTCCTCATTTTACGAACTTTAAGATCAACAGACAAAGCACCATTTTTATCAAGAATAACATTTTTCTGTAATTTAAAATCTTCACAAATATTAGGCAAGTCTTTTTTAGTTGTGAAATATAATCTTTTAGTTGGAGAATAATCAGTGAGTATATTGCTTAAAATCCTAGGTTTCGGAATTCCTTGATCCAATTGTACTGCAATATTTCGCCTATCTTCTTTATGTAAAGGAAGTCTACCTACTTCATTTAAATGTCCAAAATGAGTTGCTTGAACCTCAACATCTACCTTATAACCTCTAATAACTGCTTTAATTGTAGCTGGACAAGTTCCAGAAATTTTATTTGAGCCACCACATTTGACATGTCTTTTTCTATCCTTAGCAGTTCGTTTATTCCCACTTCGATGGCAAATGAAATATCTTACAACTGCATCATCTGATAACTTTTTCAAACTTCTCTGCACAAAATGAGCGATGGTGTTCTCTTTAAATTCCTTTTTCCAAGATTCATAACATTCAACTGAATCAAACGAATGCTTTTCAAATGACATAATAATTTCAGTGTGGTGTAAAGAATAGTGCGTGGGTAAATCTTCATAAGACTTTGCATTTTCAGGGCATAAGCCACAAAGTAATAAACCAGAAATATTTAACTTCACATCTGGATTAAGTTGCCTAACATGAGCGTATAAATTACATTTACCAGTAAATTTCCTGTCGCAATATTCGCAAGCAAAGCTACTAGTAGAACTCATGATTACAGAGATTCAATAAAACAAAATAAATATCTTCAAAATTAATAAAATAATTGCGTACCTTAACTTGGAAAAACTGCCAACACGTGGTATTCCCCTCTTAGGCTTAAGAATAGAATATGTAAACAACTAGCTAAACATTAACCAGCAACACCGTCGCACACCCGCGGAATGATTATGCCATAATATTTGTTCCATAATCATTATGGAACAAATATTCCCGCCTAACAACAAGCATCTCGAGACCGGGCCCGGAACGTCGGCTCCAAAGTGGAATTTTAACGCATGCGCACTTGAAGAGAGTAGTTGCAATAATTTGGCGGTGTAAAATGTGACTATTGTTCAGACTTAATATTAGTAACCCTATGTTTTCTTATTCCCCGGTCTAATTTGAAACGAGGTTCGAGTTAGTCGATTTGTTTATATATGTTTGCAAGTTTTAATATTTTTTCGAAATATGAAGGAAAAGCGGAATAGTTTGCTTGTATCTTAGCACCATATTTAAAATAGAAATAGATAACAACTTTATTTGTATTTTATATGGTGCTGAAGACATTTATTTTTTCGCAGATAAGGTGGATGTGATAATATGAAAGTAACAAAGAAATGTGAATTGCATTATCACGTTTCCTTCTTATTTCTGTATTCCCATGATAAAATTAATTTGACTAAATTGTTTTTTGACACTATCATGTTTTAATTATAAATTAGCATCTCAAGTTTTTTCTCCAAAGCCAAAATTAAAATATCTGTTAATTCAAAATAAAAATTGTTTAAAGCATTTTTTGCACACATGATTTGTTTTAATAAACTTTGTATGTAATATAAATTTCAATAAAAAACCTCTGAATAAAAAATATTTTGCTATTTAGTGTGTACATTGTCTATTTTTTAAATTAAAAATTCAAAATAAGATATATCACAAGTTGTAAATATTGAACATCTGTAGTTCAATTTAAGAATGCGACTCTTTTATTTGAAATACAAAAATATTTATATTCTTTAAAAACGGGAAAATTTATATATTTCATTTATATGAATAAAAAGACACTCAGTATAACGTTTCATTCTGATTTTTGTGTTTTAATAAAGATATTATAAATGGGAATAAAATATCGTATGTAAAAAACTGAGGGTGAAACTAAATAAATTTTTTTCACTAAATTTCTCAGAATTCATATAACATTGGGATGACTCCGTGCCCAAAGCCACAAATATTGCTTCAAAACTTTTTTCACAAGCAGCTCAATTTTGAGCTCCAGATTATTTTCCTATTCTTGTTAGCCATTTTACTTCTAAAGAATAGTGTACAAACATAAAATTAACTGAAAATGAAAGAGATGAGTTCTCGAAGAAAACTATTTCAGCAGAAGGTACCCAGTGAGGATGTACTTGATGAAAAAATATACTGTTCTCATGATGGTGATGAATTTGAATAGTGATTAAAATAAAGAATCTGAATTAGGAGAAATATTTTTGTAAAGAAACAATGAATCATATAATATTAACTAAAATTCTTCTCTTCCTTTAGATAAATCAAAATATCAAGCTAAATAAATTTCAAAAAATAAAATTCTTTCTTAAGTAAAAACTTCGTATAAAATATTTTTCAGCTACTTTGTTTGGAATAATGTCAAAAGGGTTTATGCATAATCTGTTTAATAAACATAACAACTTACATATTTAAAAGCAATAGTAAAATATTTATGAATAAATAATAAATAGTTCCAAGAATACATAGACATTATATTCACCATGAATTAATAAACAAATTCTTTCTTATTTTTACGAAAATATAACAATACTAAGTCGTTTAATCTTTAGAGAGGAAAAGATCATGTAAACGCAATACACACACATCCATTGTTTTTATAATACAAAGAAATTATATTCCTGATGAATTAATTAACTAATAATTTGTTATATTTATAAAAATATAACTATACTAAATCGATATATTTTTCTAAAGGAAAACGGAAAGCGTTGCTGTGAAATCCGCCATGTTTAACAATGAGATAAACTTCCTAGCCAGAGAAACTTATCGCTTTCTTTACATCGCCAAGTCACTGAATCATAGCCAAAATCTTCTGGGAGCCGAGGCTCCGGGCTCTGGCTCGAGACGCTTGTCGCCTAACATGGTTAGCGAAACAGTTTTCTATATTTGGCTACTAATCGCCACATAAACCATAAGTTTTCTACTGCGCATGCACAGTCAGCTGTACGAAGAGATGCTTCTTCTACATTTGGCTACTAATCGCTGCATAAACCATCAGCTTACTTCTCGCATGCACGGTCAGGGAACGAAGTGATGGTTCTGGGCAAATAGCCAGAAACTAATCAGATGCTTTAGTTTACTTCCTCGCAAGCTTACTGTAGAATCGGAACAAAACGGAGGTCATGTGATTTTTTTCTCTTTATCTTAAATATCAAATATATTTTGAGATTTTATATTCAGTTGGTGATTAATTGATGTGAAAAGTGTATATTAATGACGTCTAATCTGAAGTGGAATATAGTTGTTGTTGGTGAAAGTGGTGAGTAATATAAATATTTATATATATGATGTAACGTAAAATATAAAATAGGCAGGAATAATTGGTACATCGGTGGTAAATTAAATAAAATAAAGGCATAATTAATAAATCATTTTAAATAATATTAAAAATGATTTATTAATAACCAAGCTATGTCAAATAATATATATAGCTTGGTTATTAATAAATCCAAGTTATATATGCATTGTTTGAAGACTCAAATAGATAACATTAATTAATCAATATTCTGTGAAAATATTATAAAACGTCTTATATTATTAGATGGATTAACAAAATTATCCCATTTTTGAAATATATTTTCAAATTAATTGTTATTAGTTAATATTTAATATTTCGTTTGGTTAATTATTTAATTAATTAATGAAACAAAATAAACAGTCAATTATTTAATATTTTTAAAGCAAAAACACACTCTCTTTTGACAAATGTCATAACATTTTCTGTTTTTATAACACATAATACATAACATTTTCTTGCATCATTGTTTTCTATTCTATAAAAATTTTTTACATATAATTTTACATAAAATTTCTTATAATCCATATATATATATGGATTATAAGAATTAACAAAAAGTTGTATTTTCAAAAAAAGTAATTTATTTTTATATAAGTTTCATATAACGTTTCAAAATTTCATTTATTTTATTTGCAAGAAAATTTCGAATATGAGGGTAATTTAATTCCTTATAATAATATTCTTGTAATATATATGTATTTTAATTAT
Source organism: Latrodectus hesperus (assembly GCA_037975125.1). Lineage (NCBI taxonomy): Eukaryota > Metazoa > Arthropoda > Arachnida > Araneae > Theridiidae > Latrodectus > Latrodectus hesperus. The sequence goes on along the minus strand of CM075850.1, from coordinate 53,750,751 downwards.
ATGTATATATAATGCATATCTTCTGATTATATATAATCAGAAGTGATATCAGCATAAGCAAAATGGACATCTATATTCATTTAGTTTTCAATATAAAAATTAAATTTATCAAAAAATTTCTGTTTATCTACAAAATAATTAATTATAAATTTAAATTTGTTTAATGTAAAAAATCTGATATAAAACTTATCACAATCTTTATTAAATTATTTTTGATTTTTACGATACAATGAATTATAACAGCTTGGATTTGATTGTCGTTTTGTGGTAATTTTTCTCACAAGAAGTCTAAACTTGTGTTATAAAGTGGGTTCCATGCCACTGCAGACAATTACACCAGCTTTGGGATCAAATTGTTGAAATACAAGTTAAAAGTTTAGTTACTCAGCTTTCAGGAAAGTCCAAGTGATTCTAGATATACAATGAGAATCATATCATTTTTTTAATGTTTATTGTTGAAATTTATGAAAATAAAAGCAGAAACTATTTATTTTAATAAAAGTTTTAAATTTTACTTTGATACTGGTAGAATATATTAATAATTTAAAAAAGAATATTGAATATTATATGATGCAGATACAGATAAGGTAGAAATAAAAGTGCTTTATCAGGATTTGAAATTGAAAGTGAAACACATTACTAGGTGTTATTTTTATCTCTGCATTTAAATTGACTGAAAATTAGTTCCGTAGGTATACATCAATCTAAATATTTATGTTTTAAATATGATTTGTTAGTTTCATAAACTGTATTTAGTAAAACATTCTTCAAAAAATAATAACAGTATTATAAGTTTTTTATTTTTTTTTTAAAGTTTTGCGCGCAAGAATGCTATCTTTTAAATAATTTTTGTTAACGTTGTTTTATACGTTTTTATTTCTCAATTTTGTCATTTCTAATATTCTTAAATGAAGAATAATAATAAGAAAATAATATATTCAAGTTATGAAAATAATTATATAAAGGATAATGTAAAAAATTCAGTTGAAAAATATATTTATGAAGAATTAAATTATGAAAAGGTAAACAAAAGGAAACTATAAAACAAAATGTAGAGGATGGATATCGATTTGTGTTACTAGGTTAATTCCGCACAGAGCTATAGTTAAGTGGATTTCTAACTACTACAAATATCCGCTCTTGAGGTAGGAATCCTATCCTCGAACTGTTGAACAGGAGCCATAATCATTCAGTTGCCAAAGCAATACATGGGATTAAAGATACATATTGAGGATGATGTCACACTCATATTTTTATTTATAATAAAATATTGTTGAATTTTATTAAATAATATATACATATTACTTACTCTAAATATAGTCTTACTATTATAATATGAATAATCGTACATATAATGAATTATTTACATAGATGTCATAGCACAGACATATTTTGCTTGCTGTTTTTGGCATTTATCTTATTTAAGTTCCACATAAAGTTAAAATCTCCATGATTTTGGGAGTATTTTCAATTTTGTAGATATTTTCAATACATAGCACGGGTGGGCAAATACTTTTAAGCGTGGTCCAAATGAAAATTTCAAAATGTCTCCCGGGCCGGAGGACTATACCGCGTGTGCACACGCACAGCATACGCGGTATGCTGAATGTTTTGGGTGGAGTTTTTTCCCTGCCCAAGAAATTTTTTTGACAAAAACACTATAAGTATCATTTTAAAACATTTGGACAGAGAAATTGGACAGTTAATAAAAGATAATAGTAATAATAAATTGTCTTACTTAGGTGTACATGCGAGCAATTTGTGCCAAGTAAAATATGTCACGTAATTTTTTATTTTTATTTATTACATTACATATATTCAGACTTGTATGCTTGATTCTTGAGATCCGCTTGTAAGTCTTCGTCGATAATAGGACAAATAGCACAATGACAGATGTACATCCACAGAAGAATAACGAAGAAAAACATCCAGGGCCACTGTGGGAATCGAACCCACACTCCTACGCTCTCAAGCGATTAGCGGTGATGCTTTAGACCACTCAGCCACGGACTCAGACTACGTCATCAACGGCTATTTCCGGTGACAGTTTTGGGGAGCATTTGAGCCAGCCCTTCTCTTTCCCTAGCCCTGCTCAATGCCGCGAAAGACAAACCGAGTACATGCGATATACGTGCTCGTTAAATCTGTGGAATCGAAAGTCCTGTGGTCGGTCGTTGAGCAGTTACCATGGGTGCAATGGTCTGGAGAAAATTTCCTCCCCTTCAGATCAATGTCAAAATTGAGGGAGTGAATTCTCTGTTGGTGCCATCTATCGGCGGATTTAAAAAGAGCAAAGACATACTTTCACTTTTATGGTGCTCTGATTAAAACGAAAGACACTCCCTATTGGCTTAAATTCGCATTGCCAAGGCATAACGAGCTTGGCTTGTCCAAGTGTCATAAGTAGCAGCACAACAATATCTACTGAAAACGAGAAATCGTTTAGCAATTCAGGAAAATCATGTAGTTTTTTTTATCGACAAGAAGGATACTATTTCATCAAGTAAATATTGAAACCTGTCCTAAAATTTACCGATACTATGCCATCGCACTTCAATGTAATAAGGAATTTCGTAAAAATCACTTTCAATTTCTTTCAAAAATTCAACAAATTGTCGATTTAAGGCACGTCGCCGGAAAAAATTCACAACTTTTGTCACAACAGTAGCGACGTGATTCAATTTAAAGACTTTTCTACATAACACTTTTTGATGAATAATGCAGCGTAAAAATAATATATCCTGTTCCTGCTGCAACTCTCTTACTTTGTCGTTGATTCGTTTTTGTAAACTCACATTTGTTTCTATTAAACTAGGACAGCCATCCGTATTGATGCTTAATATTTTGTTTCAAGTTAAATTTACTTTAACTAAACACTCTTCAACAGCGATAAAGAAGTCTTCATCGGTAGCTGCATCTTTCATTGTTTGCACACTAAGAAGTTCCTCGCTAATTTCACATTTCTTGTTAATACCTCGAATGAATATTAATAATTGACTTGTGTCAGTAACATCGCAGGACTCATCTAAAGCCAAAGAACAATATGTAAAATCAGGAATTTTTGTTCTTAGCTGGTCAAGTAAATTTTCTGCAATATTTTCGATCCGTCTAACTATTGTTCTTCTCGAAAGGGTTACATTTTCAAAAATTGTTTCTTTTCAAGACAACATATATCCGACACTTGTATCATGCATTATGTAACAAATTCTGCTTCAGTAAAGGCTTACAGAACTTAGCAATTTTGTGTGCGATAGCATAACTTGCTTTTGTGGTAGATTTCTCGATATTACTTTGTTTGGTAAAAATATTTTGTTGCTTATTCAAGTTTTTTCTCATATTATCTGTTGCACTTTGAAGTTCTTTTAAGGAAAGTGATGCATATCTTGGATGTTTTGATTTAAAATGTCAGTTTAAATTGTATTCCTTGAAAACAGCAATTGTTTCCTGGCAAACTAAACAAGTTGCTTTCTTATCAATCTTTGTGAAAAGGTATTTTACCGTCCATGCTTCATTGAAATTTCTGCACTTCAAATCAACTTTTCTTTTTTAGAGTGGCTCATTTTACTAAGGCCTGAAAAATAGTTTAATTATTATAATAAAATAAATTCAATGTTTTAAAATTTTATCTACAAAATGTCCACTTTTTCAATTTATTATTATATTTACAAAATAACAAACATTAATCTCAAAAGAAACGACTAGTATGTGACTAGTGCTAAATCAAAATAAACAGTACGCGTGCTGCGGTCTGTCGTCCCTTGAAGAGTGAGAGAAGTGCATGTTCAATTCTATGTAGTAAGCCGACCACGCTTTATGAGAGCATGCATGTTGCATACATTAAAGTACGGATATGGTTACAGCTGTTCAAATTATAATACTCTCTATTATTTATATATTTTTCATTGTTTATATATACACTACGCATACAAATACTGTTGATTTCAACAAAATCGCATATAAGAGATTAAAAAAATTGCATGCAGGATTTTTCAACGGGCCGGATAAAGTAAGCAAAAGGGCCAGACGTTATCTTACTCCATTGATATTTAGATGATATGCTGTGATAAGCAACAGTATCCTTCCTTTAAGAAATATTCAGTGCTATTGTACATTTTAGTAGTGCTTTATTATATATAGAGAAAATATCAGTCAACAAGTCCTGTAAATTCCTGGAATTTGTCTTTTGCTTTCTCATCACTCAAAAATATTAAAACGTGATTAGTCATCAATGGTTTGCACTACCATGTCGTACTTAAAGGATGAATTGTAGCTAAAAATTGATAAATTGATAGTGAATATTAGTTCATTCTAGTTAACAATCCGCAATTCAGCCATGTATTTACCATGAAGTTTTCTTGCATGTATTCTGAAAGACGATGATCCTACTCCAGTTCGTTCAGACTATTAGCTGGTTGCATTGCTGTTCCTATTACAATAAAAACATTTACGTATATCACTTCTGAGAATACTAAAAGGAAGAACATCTGAAAAGAGTATGAAAAAAGAAAAAAATTCAAATACAGATTTATTTCACATATTTATAAAAACTTTTGCTCTGAAATTATAAATGTTAAAAGTATCAATCAGAAAAAGGATTAATCAGGAGAATTTAATTTATTTTATTTTTTACTGTTTTTAGCATCATCAATAATCAGTAAAATATTATTGATTATGTGACTGTATCTGAATAAAATTTTCTTCTCTTCATAGGTGTTGGTAAGACAGCCATTTGTAAACGCTTTGTTAACAATGTATTTTCAAGTAAGTATGCAAAATGTGATTTCCATGTTTTGATCTGACAGATTTGTGTAAGTACTGTTAACTATTAGGAGTAATTTTGCCGTGGAAATATTTGCATAATGAAAATTTTTTCAAACATTGGATTAAGTATTCATTGACCTTGATTAATTAAAATTTTAACAGGAAATATAAAATCAATGTATTTCAGCAAGATCTTCCTGAACTCAATATTGTTTTTTTTACAATATAATTAAAATTAATACTCTTTCCAATATTTTATATAAAGTTTTCAAAAAAAAAAATTCACAAAAATTGGAAGAAATGCTACAAAATCTAGTGAATACACTTGTATTAATGTCAGTCATTTTACTTTATTGGTAAAAGAAAATATTCTCCGTAACCAAGAGGAAACATTTTCAACGAATTACTGCTGTTTATATATTAAAATATACAGAACTTCAATAGAAACTGCATTATTATGTATTTTTTAGAAGATACTTTTGTCGGTTACAAAAATTTTTAAAAAACGAGCGATGAAAAATTATTGTAATATTAATGCAAATAAACTAAAATTTTTATTAAGAATTATAAATTTGTTAGTTGGGAGAGAAATATCCAGCATTGTTTTATGATAAAAATATCATACTAAATAAATCCACATTATTTTCAGAATCACATTAATTATTAATGTCAGTGTGATTCATATTAATTGATCATCGTAATTTATATATTTTGATAAAAAAAACCTTATATATTTCAATTGTGAAGGAAATAACTTATGATAATAATAATTATGGAAATTATGATAATAAATACCTGTGGAAATAATAAATAATTATGGAATTTTATAAATTGGGTGCCCAGTTTACCGGACAAATAACTCAGGAAACGCTTGCCGCTTGCTTTGTGAGTGACATTTATGACATACCCTTTCTTACGATCTTCTTTGGAAAGGTTGACATAAAAAAATTTGAATCGTTTCGCTTCGCATGTTTGCTATTGATCTATCATTTTCGTATCTAGAGTCAATCATTTTTAAATTAAATATATCTCCATATTTATGAATTTACGTTTCATCGCTAAAACTTTTAAAGGTTAGGTACAGTTGCAGTCCTGAGTTTCATATAGATATATATGAAACTTATCACGAATGAAGATGCGTATTTATAAGGTAAACGAAGTTCTTTGCCATTTTTGCGTTGTCATTGAATGAAATGAGAATAAGTAAGCAAATTTTTGTCTGACCTGGTTGAGACATCGGTCAATCAAGAGAAAGAATATCAGTAGTTATTAAAATAGGTTCACCGCGCACATTATCAATCGCAACACTTATAGCAGAGAAGAGAAATGGATATGTCAAAGATGTTGCAGAAAAATGATGTCAAAGGAACTCATTCAGTATTGTTTGCTTTACGACTTCAAAATGGGCTTATTAGCTTCTGCATCAAGACACTAAATATGTCAAGCGTTTGAGGATAATGCCGTGAATGAACGTACGGCAGGGCACTGATTTCACAAATTCAGGTCGGGAGATATGTTCCTCTGTAATGGAGCTGGTGTCTGGTGAACTATTCTTCTAGTGGTTCATCTTGAGCTGCTACCAACGGGTCAAATGATCACTGCGGACCTGTACTCACAGCAATTGAAAAGTATGCAACATGCATTGCAACAAAAGGAGCCAGCTCTGTTTAATCACGAGGGTGGATTGTTCTTACCGATAATGCTAGGCCATATGTCGTGGGGTGACGAGACATACCATACAGCGATGTGGTTGGGAGATTTTTTGCTATTTTCCTTACGCAACTAACTTTGCACCATCAGATTACTATTTCATCCATTCCCTGCATAATCATCCTTGTAGAAAATCCTTCACCAGTGAAACAGATTACGCCAAGCACTCACGGACTTCTTTGCGTCCAAAAGCCCCGAGTTTTACCGCAGAGGATTGCACAACTGGAGACATGTTGGCAGAAGGTACTGGTGGCCGAGAGTGATTACATCGAAGACTAACAATAGGCAATTTTTTGTATGTCATTTCTTTTTTGGTCATAAAAAATGGCGAGAACTTTTTTTTATTTTATTATTATTTTTTTTTTTATTTTGTAATACGCAATTAAGATGCTTCCTTTGAACGAAATACATATTTATTTATGTTTTGTTTTGTTTCTCCAGTAGTATTCCAAGTTCAATAAAACATTTAAATCCCTTACAAGGTAATTTCCTGCATTATCTTTTCAAATTTGCCTAATAGTTGTGAATGAAAAACAAACAGTACCATTGGTGAATTTTAAAGTTGCTTATGACCAGGATCTTTTTTTTTTTTTTTTTTTTTTTCAAAAAGTGCATTAGTGTCTTTTTAATCAGGATCTACCATCTGCATAAAAAAAAGTTCCTTTGTCTGACGTGAGAAGATATGTTAAAATATTAATCTATTCTCTTTGGCAGGAGTCATGGAACATGCAGGTCAGTAATAAATTTCGTGCCATATTTCCATACATCACAACATTAACGGTTTTACCGTTACGAAGCGCTGATGTTCGTCTGACTTGCCTTCGTATCGGACACACACGTTTCACACATAGACATTTGTTCCTAAACGAATTAAATCCTTGGTGTGAAACGTGTGATGAACCATTCACTATTTATCATATTTTAATTTCATGTTCATATTTTAACCAATATCGTTTACTCTTTTTTAATTGTGATATTTTAACATTATATGATTTGCTTGGGGAACCACCCCACAGAAACCTATTTGCCTTTTTGAGGGCAATAGGTTTTATACATTATATTTAATTTACATTTTTTAAATTTTAAAAGTATATATATTTTGATTTTTCTTTTATGTGTAATTGGATTTTAATATATGTATACACTGATTTTTGTTTTTTAAAAATCTTAATGTTGCTTTGGTTTTCAAAATAAATTAATTAATCAAATAAAATAATAAGAATAAATAAATAAAAAAAATAAAATAAAACATCTACTTCTAAATTTTATCCTTGGCGCATCATGTCCGTTTTTGGACCTTGCGCCATAAAACCCAACCAACCAACCAACTGCATAAAAAAAACAATATCAATTAGCCTGCACTGAGCACATTAAGCAGAGAGTTAGAGAGAGAGAGAGTTCTGTATAAAAATTACTAACTTTTTATTGTGAGCTCGACAACATTTTCTTTATTAATGGCATGAATATCCATAATGATTTTCCATTCAAGGCATTTACCGAGTTTTTCGCTGACGCGTGCGCGTATTATGAAATATAGATTATAAAATATTTATAACTTTTTTATTGCGAAACTTCAATTTAATGAAAATTTTGTTATGAAAGGGGCATATTAATTAGTAAAAAATTTAATGATTGTGGCAAAATAAACTGGTTATTGAAAAATTTGTAAACATTATTCAATAGCATCTCTGAAAACTAACTTTGATCTTAGAATGTTAGCTTCAACTTTTCGGAAATACTATTTTTATTAAATGTAAGATTGAAAAAAATTCTTTTGAATTTAAAAACCAATACATGCTATACTTGGTAAAATATTAATAATGATCATATGCTAAAAATATTAAATATCTCTATAAATAAATATCCAGTTAAAAATACTTTGAAAATAACGATGAGGAGTAATCTTACAGACAATCATATATACCCCTATAAAATAGCTTGAGTAAAGTAAGTTGTATTTTAAAAATTGTCGCATTAAACGGAATTTATTGCATTGTATAGTATGAAATATTATTGCCTGCTTAAAATTAATAATGAAATGGTAAATTTTAACCATTTCATTTGTATAAAATTTATTTGCAATATGTGAGTAAGGCTAAGCATACTAAGCCCTGAACAAGGTTATTATAATTCCAGTTTCAATTTCAAAATACCGTGAAATTTGGAGCGTAAAATTTCACATTATTCTAACAATAAAACATCTTCCATTATTCTCATTATTCGCACAACTATAAAGATTTCTCTTTGCTCCTAAAGTTTCTTTGCTTCAAGAAATTGGCTACGGATACTCGCCTTTTGATGAAAACTATTAATTAAGGAGTAGGTGCTTCTTCAGAGCTGCAGAGGGACATTGGGGTGCATGGTGAAGCTCAAAGCGAACCCTGCATTCGCCGTATGAGTGAGGTGAACTTTTGTTACAGTATATATATATATATATATATATATATATATATATATATATATATATATATATATATATATATATATATATATATATATATATATATATATGTGTGTGTGTGTGTGTATGTTTGTATATATATATGTATGTATGTGTGTATATATATGTGTGTATGTGTGTGTATATATATGTATGTATGTATGTATGTATATGTATGTATGTATATATGTATGTATATGTATGTATATGTATGTATGTATGTATATGTATGTATGTATTTATGTATATCACACCACATATAGTAGCGAAACGTTGATAAAAGAGGGAAAATAAACTCTAATCTTTGAAATAGAAATATTTCCTTTTACATCATCTATCATTGCGTAATACATGGAATGATTGACGATTAATGTTCAAATCGGCTTGAATCCATATTTTTTATGTCTGGATCTTTGCGTATCTGTGGGACAAGCTAATGTATAATGTTTAAAATGTTTTCTAAGTGTTGGCACTACTTGTTTTATACCAGAGATTCTTTTACATTTAATTTTCCTGATTATAAATTACTATTGCTTACATAACTGAAGGCTGTGAAATACAAAAGAAAATGCCAACAAGTTTATACATTTTTAATTTAAATATTAATCATAGATTTGCGATTAATTGTATAGAATATAAAGTTGACCAAGAAGATATTGATATAAAAATAAAATATTTATTTAAACATTCAAATATATAGTTATGTTGTCATTATAATTAAATTCCAATTTCGAATTTCAGAGTAGAAAAAATAAACAAAAGAGACAAAATCGGAGATTTTACTTAAAATTTACATTTTGTATGAATAATTTCTTCATAAGGTTTTTTTCCATGTTTAAATTATATTTTATTTTTGTATCATATCTCTCTCATATCATACTTAATTCTGTGTCAACGTCAAGTGTTTATTGAATAAATGGCACATCTCTGATGTTATAATATTAAAGTTAAAAATGTTTGAATATTAACATAGCATCATCGTGGTGAGGGATAATGATGTAACCTAACATCAACTCAGCAAATATACGTGAAAAGTTAATATATAACAGAAAGTAAACAATAGTTAAATAATGATAATGAATATTTTCAACTGAAGTAAGAAAAGGAGTTAGTGTTGAATTCCTATGTGTGTGTAGCTGAGAGCCAATCTACATTTTGTCTTAGGGATAAGAGCACTATCGTTAAATATTATTTATTATTAATTAATTTTAATAATTTTATTTCCTAAATATATAAACGTTTACCTCGTGGCTTGGTTGTAAAGGGGCAGCGTTGTCATAAATTAGAAGGTAATGAGTTTTATAATTAAATTAACCAAACATCCGTCGTGTTCCCAATTCTGTCTGGAGTACGTAAAATAGATCGCAATGTCTTCCATGTGAAATCATGCGGCAGAGGATGACTGGCTTCTAGATTCTTGCTTAGTTCTTTCTCCTAAAATCATGAAGACACAACAATTGTTAAGGTGACGAATAACACCCACTGGGTACCCCACTATATAAGTTATACTCAATTCCGCATCTTGCTGTGACGTTAGATTATATTCACTCGTGGCGGGGCATTAAAAGCACACTAACAAGATAAACTACAATTAGTTGCTCTGCATTGATAGTATGTATTTCATTCGTAGTATGATGCAAAACTAATTAATAATGGACTAATGTGATTGAAACATTTCTGCAAAAAATTTCTTCTATATTATGTCTCATCACAATGAATGAAAGCCTGGAATGCTTGATAGAACATATGGGGTGTTACACATTCAATATCTTCCTTTCCTCTCATAAGTCAAATTTTTGTACCATGGCCTAGTGCTAGAAGCACAGTCTTCGAAGTGCAAGATGCCGGATTCGATCCCAGCCACTGTTAAATAAAGATATGAATACTGCATTCATTTGACCTTCACTTAGGCTATTAGAGAATATTCCAGGTGTTCACTCATAGAACACGTAGTTTAGTTCATCATCCAAAAAAATTGCTCATTGAAGGCAAAAGCGATTCTTACGCATTTCAAGAACCTTCGGCAACTAGAATTTCCATTACAGGGTGTCGAATATTTAATGACCTCTATTTCAAAATGCAGACTTAACAACAGCGAGAGTTATATGCATGGTGTATAGATAACGTTTCATGTTTTCCTCTAAAGACATTGTCGTGCAAAATTATGTGAAATGTGAAGCTTCTTTTATATTTGGTTATTCTTATACAAAAATTCACTTAGTATGTAGTAGCCAATTTCAAAATTTTGACTGGAGATGACTTTCTCCAGGGACACTTAAGTAGTATCGGCGTGGTCAACACGCCCTACTGTACCCTGTGTCCTTCAGGAGCTTTTATGGACTTTATTCATTTGACAAGCTGTCCTGCGCTTTCTCTTTTGAACTGCTTACCCGACAACTTCCACAATAAGGCTAGTTTTTATTGGGCTACCAGAGGACTCATGTCCGATAAGGCCGCTGTCTCGACGTCGGATAAAAAAAACTTAGTATGTAGTGACTTGCTTATATAGTATCATAAATATTGACCATTAATTTACCTTGTGATTTCAGTTTAGAATACTAGTTCGGAGGATAAGAAGTACATCGAAACATTTATACATTTGAAACGTGATTTTCTACATGACAATTAGATATTGCACAAATGAGCGCTGATATTTTTGAGGTTCATAGTCGTATGAAAACTATACAAAATATTTGGCTCATTTTTAGTGGTATTTATCAGTATTTAAATTTGATTGCCCATTTCGGTATCACAACAAATAATATACAAAATAAATCTATTTATTTTTCATAATTCTTTCATGTTTTGCAGCTTTTTCTCAAACATTTTTTTTTTTACTTTTATTCTTCAATTCTAAAACTATTATTTTTTGAAAACATATTAAGAGAATTTTTAAATTCTAAAATTTAAAAGTATTTAAATTCCTTTTAGAAATTTACAGCGCTACTGTTGTCACGGAACATTTTACCAAGAATATAGAAATTCACGATTATAAGATTGAGTTACGAATCTGGAGTGTTTCTGGTCAAGAATGTTTTAAATCATTTTTACCCGAGTAAGAATATTTTAAATTTATATTTGCTAATAAATATTAAGCATGAATCTCTTTTGTAATTGATTTTTCTCGATTCATTATATATTTCACCATTTAAATTCTTTTGATGTAAAGCCTATGTATCTAGATAAAAATTAATTTAGAATAAGGGAAAATAAGTAATAAATAACTTTCAATTTTTCAATGATATTTCTCTATTTTTATAATTATTTATAAATACTTTTGATTTTTGAAAAATGATTTGTATTTCTTTGAAAACTTTCTTCGATAAGTGTCCTTGTTAAAAGAGAATTTTTTATGAATCTTTTACCTATGTGTACACAAATGATAATAAAACTTAATATATGGCTAGTAATATTATAGTCATAATGAAATCAATGCTAAATTTTACCTTATTTTTCTGGATATATATGTGAGGAAAATAATTTTCTTTTCCTCGAATAATTTTACACTGAAATAAAGAAAATTATTGATAAAAGAGAAAAATCTTTTTAGCTATAATAGATATTTATTATTATTATTTATAATATTATTTATGTTATTTACAATGAAAATATTTTAAGAAATTTAAAATATTTATTTTAAATATTTTGATCAGAGTTTCATTAAGTTCTGATTTTTAAATGATTGTTATTAAAATCATCATCACACACATCAGAATATCGACTTAAATTTTGTATTAATTTCTAGGAAATTAATTCATTATTTTGAATATTTTTCAGTATATTAAATCACTTTGCAATCGAAATAATTCTTCATATCACAAAGAGATTTAAATATTTAAGATTATCAACTTTTTTTATCTTTTAAAAAACCAAAATTTATAAAATATGGTTAGGAACTTTCTTACCAAAATTATATGGCTATAAACCATGTCAATAAGAGATTAGAGAGAAGTAATAAAACAAATAAAAATAAGTTTTTATGCTTAAAAAAAGAAGCAAAACCTTATTTAACAAAATTAACTGCATAAATTGTTTAAGTTTATATGAATATTTAACTGTTATTATATTAATTTGAATTTATTTTATTGAAATTTCCCTGAGATTTTGAATTTAAGAAATAAATTTTTTTAATTTTTTCATATAAATGTTATTTGTTATATTTTTTTAATGAGAATTTTTAATTATTAAAAAATATTAATCAGTAATTTTTGGAAATTTTTAATTTTCTGCTAAAAGAGCCAAAAGTCAATTTTGTTTGTGTTTCCGAAATGATTTCTAAATAGTATCTTATAAATGATAGTATCTTAAAATTTAAATCTAAATAGTATCTTCTATAGGATTTAAATCTTTTCTAAAATCAATTCGTTGATTTGGTTTTTGACCCTAAATACAGGAGTATAGCCCTTACTAAAAGTTGTAATTGAGATGGCTTTTTGATGAATTAATGTTAACAAGATATAAAAATTGCTCGTAGGTAAAGGAATGATGTAAAGCATCTGTTTTAAAGGATTTATTTCCGGGCTCCAAGTTAATTTTTGGTGGGATTTTTTTATACACGAAAGTTTAGTAAAAGCTAAAATATGCTTCGAAATAATTTCGATGTGGTATTTTTTTAGTTTGTTTATTTTAATATTTTCTTAACGGAATATACTCTTTTGAGAATTTTTTCTAAATTAAATATATCCTTAAATACAATATTTAAGAGAATAAACATATTTTCAAGTATTCTTGTTACGATTTCTGTAGTATCAATTTAAATAAATATTAATAAAGAGAAAATGTAAGATTTATATTTATGTTTATTTTACATTTATTATCAATAAAAATTATATATACCCAATGATCGATATATATTTATATGTTTAATGGTCGATACATGTGTTCTAATTAATTTAAAATAGATCACCCTTACTTACAGCAAGCTATTCTAATTATTAAATAATGTATTCAACCAAATGTACAAATTATACTGATATTTTACAAATAATCTTTTTTTTCTTATTTCCGTATCAGGTATTTCAAATTAGCTGAAGGGTGCATCTTAATGTTTGATATGACAAACATTGTTTCCTTCCATCGATTATCTGGGTGGCTATCAGAATTTAGAACCTTTAATGTAGCAGCCCCTGTCATTATAGGTATACTTAAATAAAAAAAGACAAATATTCTACATTATATTTATGAAGCTTGTTATTTCCTTTATCTTTTTTTGTTTTGTTGCTGTAAGAATATAACTTAAAAACTCAAAATGTGTGAGTTATATTTTAACCAGACTTGATTCGCGTTCGATGGTACAGTATAACTCCAATTATCCGAATCAACTTTGATTTGACCCCAATCAGTTAGTTGGATTTTTTCGCCTCTCCATTCCCTGTCAACCATTTGCCAAAATGCTTCTCCTGAAGGAAGCAATGGCAGAGTTTGCAAAAGGGGACCAATCATATCCCAAACGTGTTCGAGTGGTGGGAGATCAGTCCAGGGAAGCAGCTATACACTTTGCAGAGCATGTTGACTGATGTGAGCAATGTGTGGTCGGGCGTTATATTGCTGATAAAGGGCGCTTGGCACTCCCTGAAGGTAGGGAAGTGTTACCGGCTGCAACACATAATCCATGTAATTTAGGCTGTCATATTGCCATGAATGCGAACAAGAGGTGACCTGAAATCGTACGCAATTCCGCCCCAAAATATGATGCCGTGTTATTGCGTGGTGGGGCGTTTCACAATTGCTGCAAGATTGTACCTGCCTCCACATTAACCCCACACATGTACGCGGTGACTATCACTGAAGAAACAAAAGTATGGCTCATCTGAGAAGACAATCCTGTGCAACTCCATCGTCCACATCGCTTTGGTTCGGCACCATTCCAAACGTTAGCGTTTATGTTATGGGGTCACTGGCCGTCCTTATAACGGACGCCATGAGCACAGACCACAAGCAACCAATCGGTGGCAAATGATTTTGCTCGATACGGGAGTATCTGGGTATCTTGCACATGCTGCAGAATTTCAGCTTTCAGCAGAAGACGTGCTTTGCGGGCTCGCGAACACGTCCCGTCGGATGCAGGCAAGTTGACTCTGGCTGCACCGGCACCCCACAAACGTTCCACAGTTCCTTGTTCTAACCATCTTCACCACAGCGGATGCACTGTGAATACGTCCAGCCGTCTGTCAGCTGCGATTTGCCATAAGGACCAACCTGCACTTCTCAGCACGATCAACATGCACCTCGTAAACTCGCCTGTCTGCTGGAACTGACTCTGTCGACTATGGCCTGGCATTCTTTGCAATTACAAGTGTCCTTTGCGATAAGAACAAACTTTCAACGATTATTTTCCAATAAAAGCAGTAACGGTGTGAATATAACCACTCTTACGATTCCTCTTCTTATATCTTATGTTACGTTCGCTGAAGAACTACGCATTTCACATCATTTACATAACTTGGTATAGTGCGTCTGCCCTGAAATTTGCATAATTTTCTGGCCATTTCTTCTTTGTGTTGAATTTTCAATGCTGGACAATGTAAATATAAAATAACAGGCATTCTGCTTGATATAAATGTTTTAAGTTAAAGTCTATCAATCTGAATTAAGCCATTTTGAACCAAAGAAGACCAGTATGACTATAAATCTAAAAACTTCTTTATTGTATATTAAATATGATATACAGATATTCATAATGATATGTAATACATTAAGACCATGTAAAAAATTAATTTTAAACATAATTCTTAATCTGTAAACTTGGATTATAATACATTATACAGAAAAATATATATATATATGTGTGTGTGTGTGTGTGTGTGTGTAAATATATATGTATATACGAGGGCTATTCAGAAAGTAGGGAACGTTTCCGTCTGACGCCGCTAGGCGCGTGGCGATCACGTATGTTTTGGTGTGCGCGTGTTTAGAGCTTCAGTCGGCATCCAGGCAAAGAACGAGAACATCTCCGCGCTGCCCGTTTTCCCAATATTCCAATTTAAAATGTGCGCTGCAATTTCAAATTCCGCCAGCTGTTAAGTGCGGTCCGTAATGCGGTTTTTGTTAGCAAACAACGTAAAACCGATAGAAATTCATCGGCAACTGTGCAAAGTGTATGACAACGACGTAATGAATGAAAGTTCAGTGCGAAAATGGTGTATCCGGTTTAAAAATGGCCGAACCAAGGTGCATGATGAAGAGAGGAGTGGACGCTCGAGCATTGTGACAGACGATCTGGTCGCCAAAGTTGAGAAGATTCGTGAAAACCATCGCTTCACAATAACGGAGCTTTCGCTTTGCTTCCCACAAGTTTCACGGACTTTGTTGTTTGAAATTGTGACTCACAAGCTTGGCTACCATAAATTTTGTGCAAGATGGGTGCCAAAAATGCTTACAGACCTCCATAAAGGTCAGCGAATGGGAGCAGCCTTAACATTTCTTGACGCCTACCACACACATGGTGATTTCTTACTGGATCGAATCGTAACGGTAATAGAGACGTGGGTGAAGCACGTCAATTGCGAGACAAAATTGCAGTCCATGGAGTAGGGGCACACAAGTTCCCCCAAAAAACAAAAACATTTTTGCAAACCTTGTCAGCGAGGAAGATTATGGCTACTGTGTTTTGGGATAGGCAAGGTGTGCTGCTTATTGACTTTCTCGAGCGTGGTGCAACAATCAACTCTGATCGGTGCTGCCAAACATTGCGCAAACTTAGAAGAGCCGTGCAAAACAAGCGCCGAGGAATGTTATCGTCAAAAAGTTTGTTTTTTCACGACAATGCCCGACCTCACACGGCAAATCGAACTGCAGAACTTCTTGACTCATTCAAATGGGAGACTTTCTCACATCCACCCTACAGTCCCGACCTAGCACCAAGTGATTTTCACTTGTTCCCGAAGATGAAGAACAGCGTTTTGATGACGACGACGAGCTCCGGGCGTGCGTCACTGAGTGGCTGAGATCGCAGGCGGCGGATTTCTATGACGAAGGAATTTCGAAGTTGTCCACCACTACGATAAGTGCCTTAATTTGTTTGGTGACTATGTAGAAAAGTAGCATTTTAGTCACTCTTTCAGATGTATATTATAAAAAAATTTTCCTGTACCTAGTTTGTATGTAATTACATTACATAGTCTGAAATTAACGTAATTGGACTTATGGAATTGCATATCATTCGTAATAGTGATTTTAAAGCCAAAAATATTTTTAAGCGAAACACTGAAACTCCATCTATTATTTCAAGCTTAAGCAATTAATGATTCCTTTATTTTAATACTTGGCAATTTCAGACCACATACAACTCGTTTTGTGTTGTCAAATAAGATCCATGAAACCGTGAACTAACAAAAAGTCCAAAATAAGGAGAGAACTTCGAAACAAGCCCTTTTTTTCAAGTCTTAAGCAGGAAAGTAGATGATCAGAGGCAAAATGCGTGATATTGCATTTCCTTCACAATGAGAAGATCCTGTTTTGTAGAGAACATACTTGAAGCATTTCGTATAGAGGGTCAGAATGCTCTTATGATTTAAATCTCATGGAGCAAATTCTTTGCGGACACGGGTAACGCTTTTCCTAAACTACGATGTCAAGACCTCATTTTGCAATCAGTCATTCTTGCAGTTACATTTTTTCAGGTACTGAGCAGTATCCCTTTAATCTCATCAAAAATCCTTCCGCAGAAAAGAGGTATGTTGCTATTTTACCTGTTTTAAGAGACTATATGCCATATTAAACATTTTTCAGCATTTCTAAAATATATGTATGTTTTTGTCCATTTACAATTTATCAATTTTCAACTATGACAAGTTATTTTATATAACAATATTTAATTTTAAGATGATTTTAACAAATTATTATTCCAATATATATTTATAAGATGTTTCTATCATTCCATGTGATAAAAATTTTTTATCTCTTTTTTGCGTTTTGTTTTTTATTCACATATACTTTATGCATAGCTGTGTAAGAATTTTCTATTTTTCCCCTAATTTTTTGAATGGCGTGTTTTAATATCTTCATATAAATTACTTTAATGCAGAATTATAAATTTTTCTTTAACTGCAGTTGGCAATAAAAGTGAAGATTCAACTTGCAAACCAGAAAATTTAAAACTAGAAGTTGACCATGAAGATTTAAAAGTTATGGAATGTAGTGCAAAAAATGGTGAAAATGTTATTAAAGTAAGTTGCGAAAAGCTTAAAAAAGTAACTTTCATAAATTTATTGATTTATGTGTGGGAATACTACTTATATCAAATATTAATCTTTGTATAAAAGGAAAAGTTTTCGTAAAAAACTATTAAAATACTATTATAGTTAAAATATTCTGTTAAAAATGTGTCTTGATTCATATTTTAAAGCAAAATCACATAAACGTCTTTGATGCTAATTTTTAAACTCGTTTCATGTCA
Source organism: Latrodectus hesperus (assembly GCA_037975125.1). Classification (NCBI taxonomy): domain Eukaryota; kingdom Metazoa; phylum Arthropoda; class Arachnida; order Araneae; family Theridiidae; genus Latrodectus; species Latrodectus hesperus. The sequence continues at coordinate 53,732,443 of CM075850.1, read as the reverse complement.
ATTTATCTTTTACTGATTCCAAGAAATATGTATCTCAAGAACATTTATTTTGTAATATACTACTTGTAATACCATGTAGGTCGTGATTATATTGAAATTAAAAACGAGCATACATTCTAGAAAAATTGAATATTTTTTTAGCAGACGATGAATGCCAGATTTCTCTAATTCACAAGCTTAAATAAATATTTTTTGATATTTAATTTAGAAAAAAATGATTCCAATTATAGATTTGGTTTCACTCTAATCATTTTTAAGAGTTAATTTTAATCTTTTAAGATTGGTTGATCTTTAAGATAAAAATGAAGGGAAATATACTCTGTTTGAATGTAATTCCATTCGATATTTTTAAAAGTATACTAAATGTACAAATTAATAAATCACGTACTAAGATAAGCATGATGCTATGACATTATGTTGCATTCTGTCACTGCATTATGCCTGTCTTATACTGACTATACTAATTTTTTGAATGTTACAGTCATTAAATTTTTTGAAACATAATATTAAGTTTAAAATAAATGGAAACATCAGAATAAAATCCTTAAATACTATCTGTTTATTACAATACTAAACTAACGCGAATACCTCCACATATTACTTAAATACTGAAGTTAATTACTGACTTAAAAACTTAATTGCCAGTGAATTTATATGACATTTTCTATACTTAAACAACCCCATAGATTATTAAATATAGGTACATTCAATAAAAAAATACAGCAGACTTCTGATCACAATGAACTTCACATCTTATGCTAATCATGTACAGTTTCTGCTATTTGTTTAATTTAATATTCTTTGAAATAATTTTTGCCTCATGTTGTCTTCCTTTCAACTGCAGACTGCTTCTCAATTAGGATATAAAATTTTGAAATCACACACACAATGTATGTGAATAGCACGCGAAAGAAATTTCTCGTATACTCTAGCATTCTAATGATGAAGATTGCCACCTAGAGGATAAGAAAGTATTTACATCAGTTATATCTATCATTTATTTCATATCATAAGAGTAAGATGTGAAATATATTTCTGTGTCAAAAATGTACTAATGCTGACCTCTCTGATTTCGAGAGATGATTTTTCTGGCCCTTCTTGCTAGATCTTTAATAATGATAATGGCAACCTTTCTAAAGTTTGGGAAAAGTTCGGTGTCGGCATTAATGTCATTATATCTGAAGCATGGAAAAACTTCATCTAATAATTACAACTTATAGATACAGAAGATTTCTGAAGCAATATGGAGAAAATGGTTAAGATTAATACAATCAGCAAGAAAAAGTTTAATCAAAACTCCGTTGTGAACTGATTATGGCAAATATAGAGCATCTGTTTCAAAACAATTTATTAAAGCATGCAATGCCTTGAAGCGGTGAATATGGTATAGTGAGCTTAAAAATTGGACACAGGAACTGTGGGAAAATGTTATATGACCAGAAGAATATTTGTTTACATAATTTTCGATAAATAGACGTGTTTACGTTTGGAGAACATGGCTAGAAGCTTATCAAGCTGATTTTCTTCGGCCTATAATTAAGCATGACGATTTTTCAATGATGAACTGGGGTGTAATATCACATTGTAGTCTTGGCCCACCTGTTCTGAAATGACTGTGTTATAGGACAGGGTTATGTCAATATTCTGGGCTTTACCCAATGATGTAAATTGTGTTTCCTGATAAACAATCAACCTTCCAAGATTCACATTTGTGGAATAGCCCGAGACTTGTTTCATGAACACGAGGAACTAGAGCATTTTATGTGGCCATGTCAATACTCTGTTCTCAATATAATTAAACCTTTGTGGGGTGTTTTGGAAAACAAGCTTCTTAAGCGATTACTTCTCCAAGGACACTTTCTGAACTAGAGACATTTTTTTCAATTTGAAAGGAAACATATCCCTCTAAAAGTTCTCGCAAATTGTACTTGACGACTCCAATAAACTGATGCAAGGTGTAATTCATGCAAAAAGAAGGCCAATGGCCTAGTAATGAAAACATTTTCTTTTTCGTAAGTGTTCTTCACATTATTTTGTCAACCACAAAATGTTAAAATCTTTATTTATTAAATTATATAAGTGGTATGAAAATACGATAAAATTGGTTGGTTAGTCGAGTTTAATGACGCAAGATCTCAAAAAAAAAAAAACGCTCCAAAACTTTAATTTTATGCAAATACTTTTTTCTTAAAGAAACAAATTGGCGCAGCATGTCCATTTTTGGATCTTGCTCCAACAAACCCAAGCAACTTTTAGAAACATTAAAATAAACATAAAAAACAAATATTTGTTTATAGAGAAATTAAAATCTCAGTATAAAAGCAAGAAACAATAATAATAAAAAATGTAGTGCTACAAAAGATAAATTAAATTAAATATAAAAAAACTATTGCATTCAAATAGACAAAAAGGTTTCTGTGTGGGCTGGTTTCCCCAACATATCACAAAAAGTTAAATTATGATTAGTTTGACGGCAAAAATTATTTATTCATAGAATTTTAAATTTTTCTCCAATGATAAAATATTTGTCTTTTATAATTTATTCTCCTTTTTAGTCTATATTTGTCTCCTTATATTTTAGGTATTTGAAAGTCTGATACAAAAAATGTGGGAAAATACACATCTTAAGAAAGTTGCAAATAGTTCGGATGACACAGTTTTTTTCCTTCAACAAGAACTTAGAGAAAATAATTCTTCAAATCACGAAAAATTTGTCAAACATGACAAATCGGTCATCTTGAGTAAAGAAAATTTCTCTATTCTAGATAAATCTGGTGGACTTACAACACCTAACCTGTTAAATGCAGACAATACACTTATTAATAAAAAAACGGAAGAAATTAACTCTCATGTACATAAAAAATGTAATGAATCTGAGAAATCCTACGAATTAATAGACAAATCTTCTATTCACAAAGTACCAGAAGTCAGTTTTTTCATTTCTGAAAAATCTGACAAATTTACTAAGGAAGAGGATAAAAATTCAACTATTCTGAAGAAATCAATGGAATCTAAAGAATCTACCATATTAAATCTAAACAAATCTTTTTCAGATAATCTCGGCATTCAACCGGTACTATTTTTTGCATTTATTTTTTGTACGGCTCTTTCTTTGTATCTTGTGTATTATAATATTGATGATCTTAATAATTAGAAATCTTATAATAAGATCTTAATAAATAGAAAATTTTCAGTTTTATGAAATCTTGAGAAATATAAATTTCATAAGTTAGAAAGAGGGGAATTATTCTGTTCGTAAAAAATGTGAATAAAATTTTTTCTCGATCATAAGAAGTGTGAAATACTTAACAAAGCAACGATGTATAGTTAAGGAGAACTCTTGTTCGTAAGAAATGTAAAACTGTTAACTATGCTAATGAACAATCCAGTAAACTTAGGAAGCATATCGTGTTCGTACAAATATGTAATGATGAGAATTCTTCCATTTATTTAAAAATTTTTCTTTAAATCATGCATTGATATTCATAGAAATATTGAAACTTGCCTCCAAAAACTGATGGTAAATTTCCATCCTGAAAATTAGAAAAACATCATTAAACACGAGAATCATTTCTTTCAATTATTGGATTCCATAGAAAAGGAAATATCCTACCTGGAAATTCATGATGGTTTTTCTTCTTCACAAGAACGATTCTAGATAATAAATCTCTATATTTTATTGTGAGTAAAGTTGGATAAGAGTAACTTCAAGGATTCTTCCACAGTTGGGTTCTCTAACTTATGTTTTTATTAAAGGTATAAATATTCGGTTATTAAGCACACAGCTTAAAGCACACTTTAAAAACTATCAATTTTTTTAAACTGTGGTTTATAAGCATTGCAAAACATATGTCCTAATAATTCTTTTTTTATTTAAGGCAATATATTTAATAATTTGCCCATGAATACGTATGTAAATGATATTGAACATTAAATATACAGTTATTGATAAGTTTTCCTTAAAAGGAAAAAATTGGTTAGTTGAAAGTTTAAAATTTTCAAATTTTTTTCTTATGTTATTCTTTCGCAGAACAATTGATTGAAATTTGGACAGTTCACGATTACAAATTTAAATAAAAATACAATGCATAAACAGTTAACTATTACAAAATGAAAAAAAATACTAATTATTCTAATGTTATAACATATGTAATAGCTAAAAATTGCACAAGTTTTTTTTCAATATACAAATCTTAAAAGACTTTTCATAAATAGTGAACATTTTCCTTTGTCGTTAGAGCTAGCTGCGTTCTGTGGAGCACAGTTCAAAAATGTATAAGATTTTAAGATAATTTTTTTTCAAAACCAAAATCACTTAATACAAGTACGTCTATTGAACATCCTTTGGGTGAATCCACCATGGTCCAGTTGACCTCAATGAGGTGTCCATAAATGTTCCTGTAGACCATCCAATGACCGTCTAGAACAGTGTTTCTCAACTGAATTTACTCCAAGGACCGGTAAAATATTTCGGCACGTTCGCGCGGACCGGTAATATTAATAATTTGACCCAATGCACAATTTTTCACAAAGATAAATCATGAAGACATACATAATTTTTAAAGCATTTTGTTTGTTATAATTTACATTTGTATATTCAACTTACTTATATAATATTGCATCGAGAATAAAAGCACCAAAACTTAATTAAAACTCCAAGAAAATTCCAACGTGAATGATATATTTATTTTTTTAATTAATATATTAGCCAAAACAACAATGAGTCGAAATGTGAACAACGTAAGTAGATACCAAATAAGCAAAAAATAATTTACCAAAATAAAGGATATATAAAAACTAAAATTAATGAGATTGCTGCTGGTCTTTGTTGCTGACTAAACTGTCAATCCTAGGCTTTAAACCAGTTACAGCAATACGTAAAGCAGGTGCAAGAGCAAGTCGATTTCTATGTTTCGTCTTAATAACAGTCATAGCCGAAAATGTAGTTTCACACAAATAAGTTGAGGAAAAAGGCAATAAAATCTTCAACGCCTTTGCATGAAGATTGGGGTATTCTGTTGCAGTCTTTATCCAGAATTGATATATATTTATTGATTTGAACTGTGATTTAAGTCCTAGATCTGAAGACAGTTCAATAAGTTCTGTTTCCTGGACTGTAGTGAGATTGTTATCATAATTATCAATAAATGGATTGATTATCCACAGATTACCTGAACGTACATCTTCTTCTGGGGGATAATACTGATCAAAAGCTATTGATAGTTCTTTTAAATGCTCCAAAATAACGCTGATAACGCTCTTCTGATCCATGTCATTAGTATTAATGTAATCAAAGAAAGAAGCAAACATATCAAAAGTGTTTTCTTCCGCACGTTTATACCAGAGTTTCAATTTCTTTTTGAAAGCATCAATCTTATTGTAGAAGTTGAAAACGGTATTAGTTTTACCTTGAAGACTTAAATTTAGTTCATTTACCAGTGAAAATATGTCTGATAGGTACGAAAGCAAGGCTACCCATTCTTTGTTCTGAAAATGTCTGCTCAAGAATGATCCCTTTTGATTTAAAAACAATTGTACCTCATTTCTTAATTCATACAACCGCTTAAGGACTTTTCCTCTGGATAGCCAGCGTACTTCGGCGTGTAACAATAGTTGTACATGATCTGATCCCATTTCTTGACATAAAGTTGTAAACAATCTTGAATTAAGGGCGTTACTTCTGATAAAATTTACAATTTTTACCGATTCCAGAAGAATGTCATTCAGTTGTGGGGACAATTTCTTTGCTGCTAAATGTTCGCGATGAATAATGCAGTGTGTGACTACTAATCCTTCTGATGCTACGTCTGTTATTCTCTTTGCAACACCTGTATGTCTTCCAGTCATAGCAGCAGCGCCATCAGTACACAAACCAATGCATTTTTTCCAGTCAATGGAGTTAGTTTCAATATAATTATTAACTGCCTTAAATATTTCAGCACTTGTTGTTTGGGATGGTAGTTCGATACAGCACATCAATTCTTCTCTAATATCATTGGTTGCATAGTCAATGTAACGAACATAACATAATAATATGGCATTATTTGAGACGTCAATTGACTCATCCATTTGGACAGCAAACCATTTCGATTTACGTATATCTTGGAGTAGTTGACTTTCTATGTCGTATGATAACTCACATATTCTTCGTCCAATAGTATCATTGGACAGAGGCAAAGCTTTCATTTTATCTGCAGCAGATTGGCCCAACACTTCAGAACACACGTCTATCAAACACGGTTTGACAAGATCTTCAGCAACTGAGTATGGTTTTTTAGATTTGGCAATACGCAGAGCAACTAGATACGATGCTTTTAAAAGCGATTTATCAACCGAGAAACATTTTTTAAAAGCATCCTTTTGAATTTTCATCTCCAAACTTTTTCTCCTGAAAAAGTCCAGGGGTTTGCTTTCCAGTTGTGGGTGCTTCGTTTGTAAATGCCGCATGAGCTTGGAAGGTTTCATGCTTTCATTGGAGAGAACATCTCTACAAACAACACATTCAGGTTTTGGACAATTTTCTTCTGATTGAGGCCAGAGGATAAAACCATATTTCAAATAATCTGCGATGTAGTGCCTTACAAAGCTTTTTCTTTTTTTGGAAGATTGTGGACTATATTCACTTTCATCTGTATTCGAAGGGGCGGACGACGTACTTGGTTTTTGAAAATCCTTTCTTTGCACGAAATTTAGTAATGTGCGTTTCGTTTCCTTCTTACTCATTCTGGTTATTGATTTTATATACCTAAAGTTACAGAAATAGTAGTTATAGCATAATATTAAATTCAGAAGTTATTAAAAACTTACGCTGATAAATAGTTTTCAAGAATTGCCCAAGTGTGCAGAATAATCAAAATCAAAAACAAAACGTAATCAAGACGCCAGACGCCTTGAACACTCGATACTGCGATAGTCAGCGTTCAAGTAATCAGGGATACGCAAGGCACCAAGGCAGACAGGCGCACCCTAACTGGTGTTCTAAGCAGTGTTGCCAGAACAATTTGATTAAAAGGAATAAGTCGACAGTTCAAAATGTAATAGATTTCATAGAATAGTAAAAAAGAGTGCCGAGGTACCGGCAGTTTGTTTTTTTTAATTTAGGTAAAGGGTAATTTTGTAAATTTCATAAAAACTCAAAATAGTAACAGATTTGGTGAGTAACGTAACAACGTAAAAGGACTGCTGAATAATAATAGATCTATTATAATTATAATAGACTGGCAACGCTGGTGGTACGGCAATTTATGAAACGCGTTTAGGTACATAGTTGCCAGTTTGTTGTATTTTTCATCAAAGATTACATTATTTTTTAAACTAGTAAACTATTATTATTGTAATGTAGGTACTGTATCGGTGGTCGGCCTATAAAAGCTGGATATTTCGCGGACCGGTAAATATTTCTTGCGGACCGGTACCGGTCCGCGGACCGGCGGTTGAGAAACACTGGTCTAGAAAACATCCATAGTACGTTTAATGGACGTCCACAGATAACCATTGGTGGATGAGTTTTGGATATGACGCCACATTGCATTAGTAGTGACGTCATGAATCTAACATGGGAGAATGAACTTCCAATAGTGTACAATTATTTTTTACGTATGGCCGTTTCTTGTGCAGTTATAATTATTTTGACAGCCACTTCCAAAATTTCTTGTTCAACAGAATTGGCTAAATAAATATTAACTGCACTTAACATTAAAAAATAATCACTTTTAATTTGTTTAATAAGTTAAACATGGAAAAGTCCTCAAATTTTACAAGATTAAAATTTATTTATAACTCATTTCTTGCTACAGGAAATTTTTCAGAGGAGTTTAATTTAAAATTCACTTCATCTTAAAGAAGTATTACTCATACTTATAAATTAATAGATCTTCCACTTAAAATATTTTTATCAAGTATTAAACGTAATTCACTAATCTTTCTCTTATTATATAATTTTATTTTTTTTATGATTAAAAGTAATTTATCATAAATATACTATTTTTCAACTTTTTAAAAAAATGTCTATTGTGACACTTCACCCTCCCTCTCTCTTCCTTTCCGAGAGCGCCCCTGGCGGGGAGAAGGAAAGACAATCAGTTAGGCTATTGTTTTCGAACTCGCAACATGTGCTTTAATCATCCTTTTCATTTTGTGTTTCTGTTTGTATTGTGTGTAACTAAACTTTGAATGATTAAATTATTGTTACACTAAAGGCTGTTTTGATTATACCCACAACCACCGGACACATTGGCGCCCAACCGCTTTTCAAAATTATAGCCTTTATTACAAACAGAGACCTATTCTAAGTTATCGAAAACAAAAGCTTGGCTCATGTTTTATTTCAGGCGAATCGAATCAAAACTACTCTGAGTATATGATCGAATAGTAAGTCCTGCATTTCCTGAGTTACTTGAACAGTATTTTCATCCTGAAAATCTGATTTCAAGGTATAGTTGGTTTTCATCCCGAAAACAAAAGTCATTAAAAGGTACTGTGATGTTCATATTTTTTCCTAAATTTGAAAGTGTTATTATAAAATAATTTAACGTGTGTGATCAATTTTAAAAGGAATCATAACTACTATTGAAATTGCTGATCACAGTTTAATAAAAAAAAAAACTAAATTTAATTGTTTAGTTTGATACTCGCTTTCTTTTCTAAAGTTAGTGATAGACATAAACAAAAGAAAGAGATAGCTTACTCATCGTTTTCTGAATGAACAGTGTCCTTGAAAATAAAATATTGTTCTTAAAAGTTATTTTTCTTTCTTCATTTCGAATAGCATTTGAAATAAATCATTTTAATATTATTGTGTTGAAATTGTATTTTAGAAGCCTTCCCGGCAAACCAGAAATTGTTAATTTATGGTGTGTGTTCTAAATTAGAACAAATATTCTATTTGATATCAAACAGTATTTGCCAAATCCTTGGTAATGTTTACATTTGTGTTTTCGTTCAGTCTAAAATACATAAATAAATTAAAATTTTGAAAATAGCATTAGCTTAAGATGTGTATTTTTTTTCCTATCTTCACATGGAATTAAGAATTGTTTGATTTTTTTCTTTTTATTTGAAAGGATAGATTTTTTGTCATCACGATTTGAAATATATAAATGTATATTATTTTATTTCTGAAAGAATATTAAAAAGGTTTTACGAAACACAAATATATTGTATGTATGATTGATTGTTTCATGAAAATAATGTAGTTTTCAATGTATTCACATACATTCTAATTATTGAATTTTAATTGATAAATTAAATATTGCTAGAACTTGTGAATATTGAATATATTTTAAGTGTTTTATTTAGAATGATTTCGTGTTATTGATCAATATATAAATCTATATAGTGTTATTTTTACATGATTCATTTTAGAATAATTGAAGTTACTTTCGATTATAGAAAACAATACTCATAGGTGTTATTTGCTGTTTGAATACTTATATAAATTGAGTTTAAATTATATTTTATTGATTGCCATATACTGTATCAGAATAAATGGTACAAGAGTTTTAAACTATGGTAAATTGTTTTGCAATTTAAAAATGAAATCGAAAGTGTTCACTAAGTTTACTGAATATACGTATATGTATAAAATTATGTTATCATAAGTAATATTTGTCATAAGTAATTATTGTTTTTTCAATAATCAAATAAGATTTTTACATTGTTATTTATTTTAGTGATTGAAATTTGATTTCTGGGTAAATTTTCATAATTGATGTGTAAGACTGTGAATTTGGTTTTCACTTATTAATTATTCTATTTACAATTGTTATCACAAAAGTTGGTTTAAGGGTGTTTTGCATTAAACATTTCTAGTGACTTTTACAATTTTAAAAATGTGTCAATGATTAATATGTTAAAATTACTTTGAACTATAGTTTTATTCTGTAGTGAAAATAAACTAAGTAAAATTATTTTAACCAATTTAAGTACAGTGAGTTTAAATTTTGCTAGGAAGTTGTAAGATATTTACAAGAACCATTATGTTTTCATTTATCCTCAAACTTTAATAGACATTTAAGACTTTCGAAATTGGAAACTTTCTACGATAGACTTAAGATGGCATATCTCGCAAAAGGTCGAAAAGAAGATTTGATATTGTTGGCTGAGGAATTGGGCTTGGATATTGGGAACAACATGAAAGTAATCCAGCTAAAGGATTTAATCGTCAAATCTGACAAGTATGATGAGGAATTAACGAAAAACTTATTATCCAGTATTATTGAAGAAAGAGTATCAAAAGAAGAGCAGGAGAGATTAGCAAGTGAACGTATAACACAAGAAAAACAAATAGAGGAAGCCAGAATAGAAAAAGAAAGAGCCCATGAACTTGAAGTTCTCAAGCTACAACTTGAAGTCCAAAAGTTGTCTTCGCTATCGCCGGTATTACCCATTCAATCAAATGATCTACCAAAACTTGAGTTAAAAAAGTTAATTCCTAACTTTAATGCAAAAGAAGACGACATCTCTTTATTTCTCAATCTTTTTGAGAGACAGTTAAAGTTTCTAAAGATTCCTGAAAATCAATGGATCGCTTACCTAGTTGGAGTTCTTCCAAGTGATGTGACAAAAATAATCGCCCGTGAGCCAGAAGAAAAAGCTGAAAATTACAAATATATAAAAGAGATCTTGTTAAAAAGATTCAAATTAAGCGCTGAACGTTTCCGTCACCTATTTGTGACACATAAAAAGAATCCGGATAGTACATGGAATGACTTTTATTTTGAAATTCAAAACTATTTTGAAAATTGGATAAAAGAAGGAAAAGTAGACACGTTTGAAAAATTGAAAGACCTTATGATAACCGATCAGATCAAGAAAAAATGCCCTCCTGAATTTAAAGAACACTTTTTGGATGAATGGGGTGACATCACTTCTCCAACTGATTTGGTAGAAAAACTCGATGCATACGACAATCTTCGTCACAAAGCTAATAAAGAAGGACCATCAGTCATTAATAAGAAACAACTCCCCCAAACCAGAGAAGAATATCCCAGATTCAACTCTGTCCGAAAAAACGTTAAAGGCGGAAATATCGACCAGCTTAAGCAGGACAAACCTTCTCCCGTTTTTTGCTATAATTGTCGTACGCCTGGCTATATTAAATCAAACTGTCCGAATTGTTCCAAATCTGAAAAGAATCCCGCTCGTTTTCACAGTATAAAGTTGAACAGTCTCTCAACATCCAACCAGATGGCAATATTAAATATAAACATCAATGGAATGTGGGGTACAGCTTATGTGGACACGGCTGCAACTCATACTATAGCTGGTGAAACTCTCTACCACCTTCTTAGAGAACAAGGAATACATTTCCAAAAATCAGTCCTCGACATAATTTTAGCAGATGGCAGCCATTCAAAAAAGGAAGTACATAAAGCCTTCGTTAAGGTCTGGATACAAAGAAGAAGATTTTCAATACCAATTTTTGCTATTCCAGACGCACAGAGAAATAATACTCTACTTGGAATTGACTTTATAGAGAAAACAGGGATCGTTCTAAATCTTAAAGAACACTCGTGGCACTTTAGTGATAGACCGCATAAAACCTTCTCATTTGCAAAACTCGATGTTCCAGTGAATTGTGGTTCACTCCAACCAGATTCTCAAGATCATTCCTCTGAAATTGAAATAAATACTAATCCAACGAAACAGTGGGAAGATCTATCTGAAGACAATTCCTTCATAGACTTAAATACCACTCTTCCAGAAAATTCTTTTATACTTCAAACAGAATTTGCAAAACAATGTTCTAATTTCATTGGGAGTAAGAGTGATGAAAGCTCAATGTTCCTTCGATCAGATGAAGGGGAAAATCTCAACTCCAACCAGAGGAGACAACTTAATGCTTTGTTGAAGGAGTATGAAAATATCTTCCAACAAGGGGGAGAAGCAACAACTTATATCGAACACCGAATTGATACAGGGGATTCAGCTCCAATTGCTTCACCTCCCTATCGACTCTCTCCAGCCAGAAAAGATATCTTGAGAAAATTTGCAAATATTTCAAAAGAGATTAAAGACATTGTTGAACAAAAACAAGATCAAAGGAAGAAATATGCTGATCAGGATAGAAGAAAAGGTCACCAGTTCAAACCTGGAGATCAAGTATGGGTAACCTTACACCCTCATAGCAACAAAGCAAAAAAGATAACAGCCAAATTTGCACCTCGTCGAGATGGACCGTATATTATACTTGCTCAACGTTCCCCAACAAGTTACGAAATTGCCAGCCTGGACCAACCCAATATTTCCCTTGGAGCCTATCACACATCTGCTCTACGTCCATGCCTAGAAGCCCACAAAACCTCAAATGTGCCAACAAATCCTATTAAAAGAAGGGGTCGACCTCCTAAGACACCTGAAACAAACAACTTGCCAAGAAGTAAGCAACCGTCAAACTTTTCGCCTGGCTACTCGTCGAGACGACTTCGCAGCCAGAGGGGGAGCCTGTGACACTTCACCCTCCCTCTCTCTTCCTTCCCGAGAGCGCCCCTGGCGGGGAGAAGGAAAGACAATCAGTTAGGCTATTGTTTTCGAACTCGCAACATGTGCTTTAATCATCCTTTTCATTTTGTGTTTCTGTTTGTATTGTGTGTAACTAAACTTTGAATGATTAAATTATTGTTACACTAAAGGCTGTTTTGATTATACCCACAACCACCGGACACACTATACTATAAAAAATACTAAACAAAAATTTAGTTTAAAATTTTATATCTATAATATAAAAAATCTCAAGCAATTTTTAAATTATGTATAATACACAGTATCAATTATTTGAAATATATTTATGTTTTGTTTTTGAAATTAGAGATTAATATAACAATAAAATTTTCAAACAAAAAGTACTATAAATCAATTTACAAGAAAACTGCATGTGTATATGAAATAAATATAGATTTTTTGAGCAGTATCAAATTTTGAAACGTAACTTTTTAAAGTTGTAAATGGTAAAATTTTATATATTAATATATTAATTTGAAAGATTTGCAATTCATTCACTCTTATTTCATAACTATTTTTTAAAAAACAAGTTTTTAAAAGTTTAACAATGCGTTTAATACTTTAAAAGGACAATGAACTAATTCATTTCAAAGGTACAAATGTGTTGAAAGCTGAAGTTTGCTAAATAACGCAAAATATGCTTAATAATATATATAGGTATAATAATGGGAAGAAACGAAATGAGAAAACATAGAAAGGTGTTTTACAATACAAGCAAAATCAAAACACAGCATGGTTTACCGCATTAAAGATTAGATTATGATAAAAAAATAGAAAAGTAAATAAAGTAAAATTTTAAAAATTTAACCAGCATTCAATTTGCAAAAATATTTAAAATTCTAGTCTAGAGTATGAAATTAATGTGTTAAAAAAACTAAACTTTTATAGTGTTATAAGTTAATATGCAGCATTTAACTTTAATAATCGAATGTATATTTCAAGTTAAATTTAAAACATCGTATAAATAAAACATTTTACTATATATATTTTTCATTTCATTCAGAAATCTAGATTATGCATGGCCTGAACAATTTTTAGTACAAGATATTAGTATTACATCTGTAACATTTCTTACAGCATCTAAAAGAAAATAAATATTTTGAAGTTTCAAAGTAATAATTGTATAATTAAACCATCACGAGAAGGCGGGTGAGATCTGTGTCCGGTGGAAGGGTTCATTCTTTCAGAGGTTTGAACAGTAAAACGATCACGCCGTTTAGGGTTAAAACAAATTCTTCGCCCGTTCTTCTCTTTGGCGAAGAACACGATTTTCTCCTCCTCATTCTCTGCTTTCTACTTAGCCTAGAAGGTTGTATTATCAGCGCTCTTGATTTTTAGTATTTTTGATTGATTTAAAACTGTTCTTTTCAGAACAACACATAATGTCTCTAAAAGGGAAAACATTGCGTTCTAAAGAACGTAACATCGTTAATAACGTGCGCATATTTTTTGAAAATGAAGCAAAGTCTACTTCGCTTTCGATACCAATTCAGAAAGCACAGGAACGTACTGCGGCTGCTACTGGCGTTTCTCTTAGAACTGTCCAAAGAATTAAAAAGGAATCCACAACTGATAGCAGGCTTTCAACTCCAGGGAAACAGCGTAGTCGACCTGCAGAACGGAATGTAGTTTTGGACAATTTTGATTTATGTGTCATTCGAAATACAGTAAATGAATTTTATGCATCTAATAAAGTTCCATCCATTTCATTATTATTGCCAGTGTTGAAAGAAAAGATTAATTTTTCTTGGAAAAGGGAATCTTTAAGGAAAGTCCTGCATCAAATTGGATTTCGTTGGAAACGATGCCAAAATAAAAGAAAACTACTGATTGAACGGCCAGATATAATTTCGTGGAGATGCCGGTACTTGAGAGAAATAAAAAAATATCGAGAAATCCAAAAAAGCATTATTTATGTGGATGAAACTTGGATTGACAGCAACCTTTCCTTCTCAAAATGCTGGCAAGATGAAAAACTTGGTGCTTTCGTAAAAGATGGTGCTGGAAATCGGTTAATTGTTGTGCATGCTGGATCGAAAGATGGATTTGTGCCAAATGCAGAATTAATATTTAAAGCAGGCTGTGCAACAGGTGATTATCATGGGCAAATGAATTACGAAAATTTTGAAAAGTGGATACGAGAAAAATTGCTACCTAATATCCCTTGTAATTCCATCATAATAATGGATAATGCATCGTACCATACGAAGATTTTGAATCCAGTACCAACGAAATATTCAACGAAAGCTAAAATGTGTAAATATTTGGATGACAAAAATATACAGTATGACAGCACTATGAGAAAGCCTGAACTGTTTCAATTAATTAAAATAAATGCTCCACTTAGCAAAAAATATCACATTGACGAACTTTTAAAAGCAGAAGGTCATTCCGTTCTAAGATTGCCTCCTTATCATTGTGACTTAAATCCTATTGAGTTAGCTTGGGCAGCAGTAAAGCGCCATGTTCGCGAAAGAAACGTCGAAGCTGATCTCAGTTTGAAAACAATGAAGGAGTTGACGTCAAATGCAATTAAAAATATCTCTGGGGAAACCTGGCAAAAATACTGCTGTCATGTAGAAAAAATCGAAGGAGAATATTGGAAAATTGATGGACTTGTGGAGACTACAATTGAAACATTGAATTTCGATATAGGATCCGAATCAGAAACTGATACTGCTTCTGAAACTGGTACAATTGATTGGGATTCGGATACTTCTATGGATACTTATTAATAAAATAATAACTATAAGAACTGAAATTTTAAAATAATAAATACAGATCAGCTTTGGAAGTTCTCAAAATTGCGATAACACAATAAAAATATACAAATTTTGGACATAAAAATTATCTATCGTTCGGTGTTAACTTATTGGCCTTAAAAACAGGTTTTGTTCCTGTTCTTGTGAAATAAATAAATTCTAAAATCTACCTAATAATGAAATTTTCATGGCAAAATAAAAATATTTTCATTCTAAATGTTTTTCTAACATAGCTTAATATATGTATTTATATATTTCAATTCTCGTATTTGAATTCTTCGAAAAAGCATAACACATACATATTTTATTTTCATTCTACATCAGAAAGTGCTAATTAGCCAAATAAGGTAACCTAGATTGAGGCGCTTTCTCCTCGTTTTCTCCTCCGCTCGCTAAATTGTTGAAGTAGACTTCTCTGATAACACGTGACTCTTACGTCACACCCGCCATCTCCTGGTGGTCGCACTATAGCAAGTGTAAGCAATAACTAGAAATACACAATTAGCGAAATACACAATACACAATTAGAAATAAATAAATGCGATTATAATGCGAAATAAATGCGAAATGTATTTTTTAAAATATTACAGATTTCTTCACTATTATTATCTAGAAAAATATTAAAAATCAGGAGTAAAAATGTAACATCAATTTGAGTAGAACATTTATTTTAATTATTAAACTAAAATACAATATGTTAATATTTATATTTTTTTAACTTTATATTTAAAAAATATTTTGTTGAAAATACTTCATTATTACAGAAAAATTTGAGGTATCTATCAAAATTTTCAAAAATTTTCCTTAACAATTTTTAATTAAATTCTAAATTTATAGTCATTGGAGAAGAGTAATATTGTGAAACAAAATAAAATGTGAAAGTACAAGTTTAAAATGTTCTGAAACAAAAGTAAATATAGGATTCTGGATAATACAAAATTTATTCTTCTTGATATTACTGATTAAAGCAGTAATAATCTAAAATTGCCTCTTTCTAAATAAATAAATTTCTTAATACTAAGATATGTTTTTTACTTTTTCTATCAACGTTTTTTTAAAAAAATCTATACTTCATAATTCTAGACGTGTTCAAAAACTGAGAAATTATGGATATCTGTTATATAAATAATATCCATAATTTCTCATTATATAAAGTTTGTCATTATATACACTATGGAATTATATATTTCATTGTAGAAGCTTTTTTCCCTTATATCATTTTTGACAAATAGAATAAAAATTGTCTATTAGTCACCAAAAATATTTTTCTTGGAAAAAATACCATTTTTCCCGTAAAAACAGTGTTTTGATATTTTTTTACTCGTATAAATATTCTTCGATGCCGATAGTATTTTATCGACAAAATAAACAGAATACTACAATGGAATTTGAATTCTGGTATTTATCGAATTTCGGCGAATAAAATACTATTATTTAACTTTGCAATAGTTACTAATATTGACAACACTAAACTTATTAGCATATCTTCCACAGACACTCGTCAGAGAAAATCATGCCATTAATGTGAGGTAACAGAATGTACCTGCTTTGTGTTGTGTTCCTTTTAAATCATTTTATATCTGGTTCAATGAATTTGGAGTTTACACCTGATTTATTGCATACTTAATTAGTTTAGATTTTAACAGGAGAATATATGTGCCTACTTTTTGAGAACTCTGCTTAATTATAAACTGAAACGATAAATTTTAAAGTAATGCAACAAAAAATGAGGCAGAATATAACTAGATATTTTCGGTATTTACGTATTAGCGTCATTACAGCTTGTTTTTTGACATGGGAGTAGCACCAAAATATATAACCTAAGTTATAACATTTATCCGCAACAAAATATTTTTTCCTAATCCTTACCAACAAGGATACCAAATCTTTTGAAAATACTTGACAAAACAATGTAACAAGTAATGTTTAAGAAATTGTTTTCCATAGTTTTTAAAACACTCAAGCTTTTAGTGCACACGCAAATTTTATGACTCGTTGCTGTATTCACGTCACAAATAACGACTAATTTCGGCACTTCGAATATAGCAAATGAAAGAGTAATGTCAACAAATACTCTATGCAGTTTCAATATGTCTATGTAGTTTCCGATTTATCGATGAATGCTAGAGCACGGAACATACTCACAGCAATGGAATAAATAGATTTGTTACAAAACGGTTGCTGTTGTTTCTTACTTTGTATATTTCTGTGGCTGGTCTGTTGGATGGGTATCATGTGGTGAGGTTAAAATAAGACAAAGCTGCGCCAAGCAAAATTATAAAAATTATGTTTTGTAAATCCAAGCATCAATTAAAAACTAGTTAAAAATAAAAAAATTAGTCCGTATTACTTGATATATATATATATATATATATATATATATATATATATATATATATATATATATATATATATATATATATATATATATATATATGTATGTATGTATACATATGTATATATATGTATATGTGTATATATGTATATATATGTATATATATATATATATATATATGTATATATATATATGTATATATATATATGTATATATATATATGTATATATATATGTATATATATATATATATATATGTATATATGTATATATATATATATATATATATATATATATATATATATACATATATATATATATACATATATATGTATATATATATATATGTATATATATATATATATATATATATATATGTATATACTAATGGTGCTTGTTTCTCCTAAAGGATCAGATAATGTTAGAAATCTGTTTAAAAAGATAAAATACTAATGGATAAAATCATGACATGGGAGTCAAGTAAGATAAACTCAATTTGTTTCGTTACTCGTTTCACAACCTAGGCTTAGATTATTAGAAAAACAAATGCTTGCTTAAAAATTTTAAAATGTATGTATCTGACACGAAAGCTGTTTAATTTAACATCTGCATTTTGTAGCAGTAAAATCGGTAATGAAAAGAAATGTGGGAAAATGATGCACAATATTCTGTTGACCTGCAGTGACCATAGAAGAAAAAAAAGGAATCTTTTGACGCTCTTTTTCTCACATTAATTAATGATATTGGAGACTAATATACAGTCATTGCAAAGCTTAGTTGTTGTATGGCCTTTCTCAATACTATGAAGACCTACGTGATTTGATACCACACCCTTTGTCTGCAACGGAATACAGGGCTCCGAAAATTCTCGACAGAACAGGCTGGCTTGTAAAATTATTCTTTCTCAAAGCTTCTAAAACGCTCAATCTGTCAATGTACACACATTTTACAATATTTTGATGTATCCACTTGCTGAAGAGTTCGATACGTAGTTATAGCTTCAGTGAAGATGGAGCAGGACGAATAAAGGTTATAACTAAAAGTACTTTAAATAAATACTCAACGATTAACATGTATTGCTGTTTTAGAACCATCTATGAATGCTGGTGTGTATGAAGTGTACTAACAGCGATAAGATGTATAAAACTGTTGAAAAATAGAAGTAGATGGAGCAGATTTTCTGTGTTGAGTAAAGGAGTGTTGATTATAGTTATTGATGGATCGAACCAAGAAGGATGAGTACAGTTATTTGCACGAAACCAAATACTACATTTGTAACATGTGGGATGTAATACAGGTCAGAAAAGATTAAATATTCCAAGAACGAACATCATACAGTCTCTGCGGTGCAGAATTTAGAATTATGGAACGTAAGATATGAGGGCACAAATCTCAAAGAAAATGTTGGCAAAAACTGCATACAGACTTTAAACATTCGAAGTATGGAATGCGCCAGAACATACTTTTAAAGCAGAGTGATGAAGAGTGTACAGTCTCCATATGACAGAAGACCAAGTAGATCTATAAATATCAGAGTCGTAGTCAATAGGGAGAGAATCAGATTTGTGTAGACTAGAAGTAGTGACGTGCTATCAGCACTCCATGTATTTGAAAGCACCTTGAGGACATTAAGTGATTGCTGTCACTTCTACTGCAGAGTAAAACGTGAAAAAATAAAGCTAACTTTCGATCGAATATCTCACCTCTTTAACCACAGGAATAGATATATTGCTTATGTTGATCATAGAATCATTATGAAGGCCGGTCTTTTTTCAAAAATGAGCACAAATGTTCTTACCAGGAGATAAAGTTGGGTCATTCTCAGGAAAAAGGGATTTTTAACAGCTGTTTGTATTTGTCTCTCTGTTAGATGCATGTTGCAGTTCTGAAAAGATATTTGCAAGTCACCAACATGCAATAAACCATTCTAGGTCACGCTGGTCTGATTAGTTAGGGTGTCGATCTCACTATCGGAAGGTAGTTTGTTCGAATCCCGGCTTAAACAAAGATCTATCGTGTTCACTAAAAGCAACTGGAGCTCGTTAAATAGGTCGTGGTCGAAATGTACTTCTAGTGAAAATGTAGGAATAATACCTTTGTGAGTGGCAGGTCAAATATTGGGTGTCTTCTACCTGATTCTAGATTACGAAGACTCCCACTCGGCTAGTTCCTCTAACTGGTAGAGTCCAATTAAAGGATAGGTACAGGGAAGTAAGGATAAAAAGATTGATAGTTAAAATAGATTCTTAAAGAACCTCAAGTTAAATAAAAATATATTGGATACATAATTTTCAATGCATGTTTAAAAAACATCGGTGCGTAAATTTTTTTGTAGGAATATCGGAAGATTAACCTGAAAATCAAAATTATATAACGAATGAAGAAGTCCATAACACCATTCACGATTACCTGCTCTCATACTGTCAAAAAAATCGGGAAATCAGATGGTTTCTCCACATAAAAACATTTTAAATTTGTGTTTTCAAAAATTTCATATTATCAAGGTAGATCTTCCGTTACGGTAATGCTCTAATTAATACGAATACATTTATTTTTTCTAAGACATATACTAAACGAACCTTGACCATACGTTCTAGAATCTTAACAAACAACTCGTAAAAGAAGTTAACTGATTATTCAAAGAGTCAGAAAGATATTTACCAGACTTCAAAACCAGAATAATTGTAGTTTCTTTCCAAAGACGGAAACAGATACTCCAATTAAACATGTAAAGTAAGTTCGATAAGGAATCTAGACTTAAATATCGTAGCATATGGCAGCTGATTCCATTAGGTCCTAGACTGATATTATTGTCCATCTGTAATGCTTTCTTCATTTCTAATATTCTAAAATTGCAGCTATAAGCAAGCCTTTATCTATGATAAAAATGAATGGGCTTCCGCTCAGAAAAATGAATGGGATTCTTTGTTCTTAAATATGAATAAGAGTTGGAGCTTAAGACACGAGAAAAAATTTCACCAAGGACATTAACGATGTCGTTAAGTTAAGTACATAAACCAACTCGAGTTTTCGGAACTTGAATAGAAAATTCCTTATAAATGCAGTTCACTTTCATCCATAACTTCGTACTGGATGTTGAGAATGTGATTGGTAAATCAAGAGACTAAGATTTCTTTTGACTTTAACGACGAACTCTACGAGCTTTTTTCCCCAGCTCTCTTAAAGGTAATGAGATTCTCCGCTATTGGATATATTTTTGGAATATCTCCTATCGGCTTCTTCCTCTTTATCTTGTAAGTTTTTTCACATTCAGCCTTCCAGCAGGATTTGTAGTGCCGTTGCGGCTAAGAGAAATTGTTTGGAATTGTTGTATATGCTGCTTTGATAATTGTTTCAGCGACTTTTTGGACAGCTTCATCATTATTAGTGGTCATAGTCATTGCATTAATAGTATTTACTAGTTGTCCGAATGTCAGTCAATCTGCTTGCTCTGCATTTAAGTAGGTGAACGATAGCGCACACTTGTATCCCCAGTCTGGAGCTTGACAAAAGGATAATGATCATTATTATACAGACCATTTTCCTCATTTGAATCCAATCTTAGCATAAGAGAAATTAAGAAAAAATCATAAAACACTTTATTGTGTTCGTGGAAATAAGCTTTCTCGTCAATGGAAGCAGCACAAATGATTTGGAGTAAAAGACCGGACTGGTAAACTCATATATGCTGCTTTGCAAATGATCTGTCGTCAAAAAAGTCAGAATTAGACGCTGAGTATCAATGATCTTGCCATCTCTTCTGAATATAATACGTTTAAAATTTCAGATTTCTAAATTATGTGAATTTTCTAGAATTTCATCCGTCGGTAAATATAATGAATCTCTTAAAGAGAAAACAAATCGGGAAATTTTCAGGTTGTCATGAGAATTTAAAACTAACCAAGTTAGTTCATTTTTGCCAGAATTTCTGCTTTGTATGTACGAAACAGCTTCTTTCAACCAATCACTTCCAAGCTTTTTTTTAATATTTTTTATTTCCCAACTGTAAGTGATATTCGTTTGGCAATAAGTGCAGAAGACACACACTCATTTGATAAAGTTTATTCTCTCCTTTTAACTATAAAAAAGTTATATTTCAAATTTTACTCTTCTCCCACCCGTGAGAGAAAAGTAAAATTAGTATTCTTTTTATAAATGATAGTAAAATTTTGGAACATGACCGCACTACCACTATGGAATCCAATAAAGAGATGCAGACCAGATGTAACAGGGTTAGCTACATCTTATGTGCTCATAGCACATCCTTGAAATGACCTCCACCCTTAACGAGACATCTGATAAATGCACTCATCGCTTGATCCATAAAGTCGATTGATATCCTGAGGACTACGGTATATCGCTCGTTCACCTGAAGCAGATACCAAAACTATATACTGGTCTCCAAGAGCTTCAATTAATAGACCTTTGTTTGCAAGGAAAAGGTTCTCCCCGTATGAAAAACACATGATGGATTTAGTTCCCAAGAGAAACTAATAGAGGTTAAAATAGAACAGAACGGCAATAGTTACTCAAGGGGAGCCCTCAACTTTTAACAAGGAAACTATATCGAAGGAGAAAAGGAAAAGAAAGCAGAAGAGAAGAGGAAAGATTATTAGAATATCTCGGGATTGTGATACCCGTGTTTAGATTAAAAAAGTAAACCCCTAAGATGGAGCTGTTAGTATTATGTCTGAATTTCTGTATTGTTGAATCATACCTAGGCGGGTGAATAAATGATTAATTGTCTCAATCTGAACATCATTTTGGTCAGAAAGCCACACATAGGATTTGGCAAAGGTATGAAAAGTTGATATGCTAAATAAGAAACCATCGTATAATCTTTTACATTTCTTTTACATCTTTTATGTGCAGAATTAAGTATCATGGAATAAAATGTAAGATGACGGACAGACGTGATCTTATAAATAATAGCAAGCGAGCGACAGCGGCATTCGTCGCAGGTCTAATGGTAACTGACGACATATTACATACAGACTCTGGACGGGTGATGTGCAAAATGCTCCAAAGCATATCCTTAAATTAGAAGGATGAACTGTCAAATTATATAAAACAGAAACCACATCAAATCTGTAAGCAATACATCCGTAGTTAGTTCGAGAAATAATCAATGACTAATTAACTCAAAGTAGGGATTTGCGATCTGCATCTCAAGATGTATTTGAATGCACCTTAAGAATATTAAGCGATCGGTCTCATTTCTTCCGCAGATGTAAAACATATCAAATAAGGAGTAGCTTTCGATGGAATATTATTACCAGGAATGCTACCTCACTGACCATAGATATAGATGTATTATTTATATAAGCCGCAAGTTTATTAGACAGGCAAGTCTTCTTATAGAAGCAGACCCAATTGCTCTTACCAGAAAATAGAATAGGACCATTCTCATCACACCATGTTGCAAGTTTATTAACAACTAATTATCTTTCAATCACATGCAGGTTTGACTCTTGACAAGATGTTTGCATGTTATCAACAATTGATGTACCATAAAAAGATGCTAGTAAGATATGTAGTATGTGACTGATAAAAAGTTAAAAATTGTCATACTTAAAATACTTCCCTCAGGAGCATCCTCAAGATGAATAAAATATTGGACAAAAATGGTCCAATACAGGAGAGTAAAAAAATCTGTAAGAATATCGGAAGATAACTCCAAAAACCGAAATCATAAAACTAACAGAGGTCTTCTCGATGCCAAAAAAGTAAAAGCCAGGTAAATTCTTCACAAGACGTTGCAAATATGGGTTTCAAATTTGTATTGTTATCAAGAGTGGATCTTCCTTCAGGAAAACCAAGCTGATATACAGAAATGAATCCCTTATTTTTCCAAAACATATATACATATAGTGAACTCGAATCCAGCTTCACTGAAAATCCTTCTTGTTCGCTAAAGGCTGCTGGGGCACGTTAAATTTGTCACGGACGCAATGTCTTCCAAGTGAAATGATATCCCTGGAGTGGTAGGATAAGTATTGGCGGTCTCCTGCTTGGTCTCTGCTATAAAATCACGAGGAATCCACCCGGCTTCTTCTATCTAACCGGTAGCCCAACACAAGGCTGGTACAAGGAAGCATGCTAATGCAACAACAACTAGTAGCTCTGTAAGCAGTTGGTTAATAATATAGGGCATCAGATGGATCTTTGCCAGATTATAAAATAAAGTAACTAAGTTATTATTATAAAATAAAATATATGGTCAACTGTTAACATTAGAATAATATTTTTATTACAGTAAAATTGGGATACATAGTTTATTATTTATTTTAAAAATTCTAAACTTTTTAAAGAAATTATATTATACAAGTTGAATGTACACACTCACACAGTATTCCATTTATTATTTTTTAAATCATGTTCAGTGAATTAATAGTTGATACTTGATTTAACGCCATACTTACTTATTTATATTACAAACATGTATATAGTTTTAAAAAAAATCCCGCATTTTTTAATTGCGTTTTATTTTTGAAAAAAAAATAATAATTGCTATTTTTTCTATATATTCTGCCGAAAAAAACAAAATGTCCAAACAGTTAATGAAAAAATAAATAATTTCTAATTGAAGTTTTGGTTTAAACACAAAAATGCAGGTATTACTGTTTGACGCATAAATGCGTGCAGATTACAAAACATATTTTATGTTAAAATCATTGGAAACATAACAAATCGAAAAAACATTATCAAACATCCACACCCTTTAAGAAAAATAATCTGAGAACTTAGGAAGAAAAATAAATTCTGTGTCCTAAATGATTTTTTTTTTAATTCTCTGCGATTATGCACACAATTTTTAAAGAAGAAAAAAGCACACACTGGTTTCTTTCTTGTGTGAAGCAGAGTTTCAAAGCACAAAATGTAACAATAAATGATAATTCTTAAGATAAACAGGTTTCTATTTTTATATATATTTATGTATATTATAATAAGCATTAAAGAAAATTAATATAGTAAAATTAAAAATACGTATCGTTTTTACGAGATAAAATTATAGTCCGTCGCTATGATTCAACACGTTAGGTAGCCAAATTAGCTAACAACAAGCCAAATTAAGAATTTATAACTATTTATAAAAATATTAGGGTATTCTAAAAAAATACGATTTTATTTAAGTATAATCCTTAGGAAACAAAAATTTCAGATATTTAAAATAAATTTTGGTGTCTTGATTGCTTTTGTAAAACATTTAATACAAAATAATTATGTTTAATATTTAATAGGCAGTACTAACATTCAAGAAGAAAAGCACTGGATTTATTTTTAATTGAAAACAACCTTTTCAGACGTATGTGTATCAAAGCTGAAAGAAACAACTTCTTTATTCAGTACGCTCATTCACTTGCAATGTGAAATTCAATACTTACTTTCATAAAACACGAGATAGAGATGAATTCTCCGTATGGATTCTCCGTATTTTCCGTTCGATTGGGGGGGGGGAGAAAACACGGAAGTAGCTGTCACTCCTACTATCAGCGATAAGTGCGTTTGTTTATATCAGAGGCATTGCGTAAGCTCTTTTTAGTCTTACATTTAGAATTAGGCGCGTCACGAGTCCCAATTTGCTTACAATGTTAAGAAATTTGTGACTCACAGTATTAAGATTTAACTAGTGAGGAATACCTAAGTCAATTATGCTGACTTAGTCGATAAAAGTTGACGTTTCATCAGAAAAACTTTTATTCCTTGCGATTACTTTATTGAGACCTAGAAAGAAATAGTAATGGCGTCTAATCTTAAGTGGAATATAATCCTCATTGGTGAAAGTGGTAAGTTCAATGTATTTTCATTGTTATTGTTAAATTTAGAATGAATAATGAACGTATATTTATAAATGCTAAATTTCTAAAGTAGATGGTATTAAATAAACAACTTTTTTAAGATTCGTTGCAATATTTACTATATATTTCGGTAATATTTAACTTGAATCTCGTGTTATAAACAAGATAAATTATTTACTATCAATTTATCTTTCTACACGTTAAAAGATTGTATTCAACATTAGATAATACTTTTTATTTACTTTCTTAGAAAATATTGACAAAACGTACAAATAAATCTCTCTCTCAATTAGGAGATTTATACTTAAAAATAGTCCAATTTTTAAATATTAAAAAAAATCTAATTTTTAAATTTGCTTTGAAATTATATCAAGTGTGCAAATTTATTCCAGAATGAGAGTAAGACCTAGGGGATTCGGTTCAAAATTCAATTTTTGTTATGTTATTGCAAAAATTTAAAATTAATTAGAGGCACTCAACATTATTTACAGAACCAAAATAACTCATTTTTAAGAATATTTTCTATCAGCAACAGCTTAAAATACGGAATATTCAAATGAAATGTACACC
Source organism: Latrodectus hesperus (assembly GCA_037975125.1). Taxonomy (NCBI): domain Eukaryota; kingdom Metazoa; phylum Arthropoda; class Arachnida; order Araneae; family Theridiidae; genus Latrodectus; species Latrodectus hesperus. The sequence goes on along the minus strand of CM075850.1, from coordinate 53,706,477 downwards.
ATTAATTATTTTGATATTTAAATGTGTGTTATTCTTAAAAGATAAATATTATTTAATTTTATATATATCAAGCTCTTTCAAAGTATATTTAATTCATACCACTAATATGAATTTATGGTAAATAATTATACATTTTATTTTGATTATATAATTAATGAAATTATGTCATTCTCTTTTAAAATAACAATAATAAAGCAACGAAAAAGGAATATGAACTAGGTATTAAATTTTTTAATTACATTTACTCTGATTTCGCTTATGTGAAATTGCTTACACTTTAAGTTTTTGAATATTCGCATTTACTGAGACGAGCATTCAGGATTTATTTCTATCCAGAATTTCAGTTACAACAAACTCCATTTTGATGACACCTTGGTTACAACAATAAGTAAATCCATAAAGATCCTTAAAGCAACGGTCGTCAAAGTGGTGGTCCACGCACCACTAGTGGTCTTCCCCAAAAACTGTGGAATGTTCTTACTAATCACGTTATATTTTAAGATACATTGAAAATAATTCATTTCATAATAAGGCGTGAAAAGTTATAAAAACGCTACTTCACAGAAAAAAGCCACAGTAAATAAGTCGTACTGTTGGAGCTACAATGTTTTGTCTCGTTTCGTTTCTCACTAATATTTCACTCTCCTGTATGTCGCTTATGTTTATCAGTTCAAACATATAAAGGTGAGCTTACGGACGTATTGAGTTCAATATTAAATATATTTAATATATTAGAGTTGAATTATTAAGGAAATATTTGTGTATATATATATTTATATATATATATATATATATATATATATATATATATATATATATATATATATATATATATATATATATATATATATATATATATATATATATATATATATATATTTGTGTGTGTGTGTGTGTGTGTGTGTGTGTGTGTGTGTGTGTGTGTGTGTGTGTGTGTGTGTTAGGTTATTTTAAATATAATAATTCAAACTCTCTCTCTCTTCTCAGAAGCAATCAGCAGCAGAGTGTTGAGAGAGTGAATGTAAGGCACAGATACCACATTCCAAATAAAATTTATTTAAAGAAGAGATAAAATAATGTTGAATTGTCCATATTCAACATAGGTGTGAGCTTTACCGTGGTTAGCAGTTAATAGTTTCTTTTTGTTAACTTTATGCATTTTATGTGTTATTAGATCACATTTTTTTAATAACTATATTTAACCTTTGAGAAATCCTATTTGTTGTTCGCGTGATTTAAATTATGAATTTATTGGGCCTTGAGGTCAAAATGTTGGGCGACCACTGCTTAAGGAAAATAATGTTACACTAAATTTCATTTTTAATAAAATAAAAATTTTAACCTGGATACTTGAGTCCATACTTTTGCTTTTCTATTTTATATATATAATCTCAATAAATTAAAAAAGATAAATTCTAGAATTTTCACGCTTATCATATCACCAGCTTTTGAGAACAGAATGTTTGATTATTATCTTTTATCACTTTTAACCTTTCGATTTCCAAAGAAATTAATAACAGCATGTTCAGTGTGTTGTTGTTGTTGCATGCCCCCGAGGTCAGCAGTGCCAGACCAGGTCCATGAGCGCGTACACCATTAAGAAATGCAGTTCCATAAGTGGATTCTCCATCAGCTCTCTCCCGGAGAGACCAAGTCATTAAAGAATATGTTCAGGAAGGCCTGTTCATTTAAGCACTTGGAGCAAATTTTGAATTTCTTCGTACACTCGACGAATTTCAAGTTACTAAGATGGCCACTTCTGAAACGGGCAATAGCCTTTTTTTCTTGTCTGTTGAGACCAGTAGCCAAGGAGGCACCTGGACGTGCTCAGCGGTACAAAGATGCTCAGGAGGGACAATCCAAGTGGATGTTCAGTGTAATTTATTTCATTCTTTGTACGAGAACTTTTCAAAGGAGCTGGCAATGCAGGAGACTTCGCATGCATCATTCGTGATTTAAATTATGAGCAGTAAACACAATCTGTTAATTATTAAATATGAATTTAAATAAATCTATAAAAACAAATAAATAATCAAGGTCCTTTATTTATTTATTTTTTTAACCGAGGTTCTTAATTTTTGTTCACTGTTATAATGATAGAAGAGCAAATGTTTGGTAAAATAGAAATATTTCACTATAAAAAAATACACAGAAAAGATTGTTTGATTCCTTTCTTCATAAACATATCTGTTAGTTACAACTGGGACCATCCAGCCTCACCGAAACATATTCTGGATTGCGTCGGACTTTCCTGGGAGCATTTATCCTCAGATCAACTGCAAGTTTTTGACTTTCTAACTGTCAACTATTCATTGGAGTTGATTTGACAAATGTCAGATCTTTAAAGAGGATAAGACAACAACTTTGTGATTAGTATAGTGTTTTGTGATTTAACTAATTTATTATTGACTACGGGTTCTATCGGATTAAAATTAAAGAAAAATAAAAGTTTTAATGCTTAATAACCAACATGATGCACACAAATAAATGAATTTTTCGTGTAATATTTTTATAAGTATATTGACTTACTTTATTTATTTACTTTTTTTAACAAATGCTATATATATTTATTTCACGGACCTTTACTAATTAAAGTTCTATTTTAAAATTACAATAAAAAGAAAAAGAAACAAATGTTACCAAATTTGAGAAAATCAATGAATTTCATTTTTTGTAGAAGTTTTAAAGTAACTATCAAAGGAATGGTATTGCGTATAACAGTGTTACACGAAATGATATGGAGGCAACAATATTAAGTAAGTAAGAATAGTTAAATGAAATAAATAAAATAACACGAAAAAATAATTAAATATATCGTTGATTATATCGATAGTATGAATAATAGATTAAAATTATCAAAATATATGATTACTTCCGTATCCTTTCTCTTGGTGTATCAATAATTATTGCTTAGATAATTTTCTAAAAACCATTTAACTTGCTTTTAAAAAATGGTTAATATACTATGTGTACTTTGTCGCACGGTTCAGGTTTGATTTGTGTGTTGCTGAACGTTCATTTTTTGCACACAAGGCTAATTAGACCTGGACCTACATTTTAAAGTGGATTCCGAACCACAATATACATCCATGCCTTAGGTGAGATTCGAACCCACGAATTGTTGAACTGAAGAAAAAAGCGCTAACAACTCGGGCGACAAGCTCCTGGAAACTTTATAAACATATCAAATCTGTCTTCATTTCAATTAACAATACGACTCAAAGTAACTATTATTTGCTTATGAAGATTTTTAATATTTTTTTCTTAAGGACTAAAATTCCATTATTTTTTATAGCAGTATACAATTTCATAATACCAAGTCATCACTACAAAAAATCATAAATTTTATATAATGTAATATTAACATTTTTGTTTTCTTGTAGAAACTAAAGTTGATCACGATTTTCCGCATAAATATAAATTTACTATCCAAAAATATGCTTCTAATTTGCCTTTATCTTTCGTCTTCTCTGCATTATGGTGATTTGCATTCTGAGCGATTTGCGCTATTTTGAAACCTGATCTTTGTATCAAGTTCTTATCACAGAAGCATTCAAACAGATATTGTAAAGTTATTGCTCACTGGGTTGTGCAGACGTAAAATTACAGTTGTTTTACACACAATGCAAACCGCTTACAAATATAGTCATACATTTTTTAAATTAAAAATTTGCTGTTCAGTATCCATGTAATTCTTCATCGTTCGGCAACATATTAGGAAGATCATCGGCAATACACAGCCATTTCGCATATATGCCCATAGGATATTCCAATAGCATGTAAGTGCTATGACGGGTTGAAAGGATTCTTGACTAAGTGACAGATTGTAGGCAATGTTTTTCTTTTTCATGAATATTAAATATTATTTGATAATAGGATATCGCTTGATTGCATACATTGGGTCAACAAATCGTACATTGCTATCTGCATGACACTGCCCATATATCGCACCAAACAAATGTATTTAAAACGTTATTCGTTGCTACATATGCGTGCACTGTGCGGCTATAATAAATTGATAAATTATAGAAAGATTGCGCGAATTATCATTCTCCCTTCTATTTACAATACGCAATTTAATTATGCCTGTAATTCGATATGATGTTGCCTGAATCCTTCCTTACCCACAAGAATTTTACAACATGCCAATAATCTACATATTTGAATACTCAATATTTAAAATGAAACAATCTAGAAATATTATTATATATTTGTATTAACAGAATAAAAAAATTAGAAAAGGTTTTGTCTGTGTACAAACACACTTTTATTTCAACGGTACATTTAACATCTTTTATATTTGTTGCTTCATTAAACTATCATAATCTTATTTTAAACACATCAAACTGTACTACAATTATTCCAAATATAATTTTTTACATTTTTAACTTTTTTTATTTTTCGATACTTTACATGTGAAACCACATAATAAATTTTTATTTGAAAATTATAGATTTTTTTAAGTATAAAAATTAATTTAATTATTTTCTTTCTTTAGGTGTTGGTAAGACATCCCTGTGTGCTCGTTTTGCAAAAAATACATTCACAAGTAAGTATATAAGCTTCCTTTTTTCTAATATTACAGATTTGTATAGTCATTGCTAATTATTAGTATAAGAAATGTAGTGAACTACACCTAAATCGAATTTTTATAAGAACAGTAGTAAACATATAATATTTATCTTGGTTAGTTGATTTATAAGAAAATGAATACATTTAAAATACATTTTTGCTCGTTTTTTACCTTGCAAAAATCACTGTGGAATCGCCAGGTGAAATTTACTAAATGTTAAAATTTTGCGTTTGTACCATTGTATGCTATGAGAAAATGACGGAAAATCGAAGATATGCGCAAACTTCAGAGATATTCCGTGACCATCACAGTCTGAGAAACAATGCCTTTACTCAAAAACAAATTAAGTAATCTTACAGTAATTATTCAATGAATAATATAATTTAAAATCTAACTGCAATATGGGAAAAAATTCAGATGCAAAATTTAATTAAGTTATTCAATAACATAAAACTGTTTTTTTTTGTGGCATTTTTAAAAAAAAGTGTTCTGAAACATTTTGCTGTATTGATTAATCCTTTTTATAATAAAATGATGCTTTAATAAAAATGTATATTCTTGTATTTAGTATGAAAATATTGTTATTATTAGCTGGCTACGGAAAAATTAGTGTAAAATTAGTTTTACTTATAATTTTTTCACAAAAGTTTAACTTTATATTAAAGGAAAATCTTGTCGGGAAGCGTAAGGATGAAAAACTTTCTTTTGAATATAAAAACTAATGTATGGCTAAGTTAATAAAACATGGATAAAAATTCATGTAATAAATGTAAAAAAAAATATGGATTTATACATCTGTAATTAAAGAATACTAAATAAATTTAGGTATATAAAATTTTTCTTTACAGACATCGCTTATAAATAAAAACAACTTGATGATTTTTGCAAACTAATTTAATTATATTAATTGTGTTATTTATTGCACTTTTTTCTATTTGTTTTGAAATATCTCTCTTATAATATCTTAATAATATCTCTGTTTGTTTAAAATTATACAATTAAATGAATGTAAGAAATTATAAGTCCATAAAATACATAAAAAAGATTAATATTAGTGTGCCATCACTACATTTGAATGGAGTTTTACATCATAAATCTCAATATAAGCGAGTTGATAATAATAAACACAATTGGATGATGATAATTACGATTTCAAAATATGGTGAATTAAGGTATATTATTAAAAATGTTTTCTTTTAATTTGTTAATAGAATTTGTAGAACATTTGCATTTTAAAAGATTCATCTAATTCAATAAATTAATCCTAAATATTGCTCTTTGATCATGAAGGTTTCCTCAAAGCAGTGATTACATTTTCGTCACTCTTCTAATATTTTTTTAATTTTTTTCTTTTTCTTTTATATATTCAATATTTTTTCTGTTATTTTCCTTGATGAAACAAAATTTTATATCACTAAAAATGATTTTATCAAATTTTACATTATTGAACTCATATTATTTACTTTATAACGTTTTGAAGAGATAATTTTATTAATGACTCATAGTATACAACAAGTTTCAAAATAGCATTAAGATCTGTATTTTGTCATGTTTTAAAATATAACATGTTCCTAATTACTTTTTATTATTGCTAATAATGTTTGTCTAATCATCTTAATAATATCAAATCAAATTCTAATTAAGCTTACCTTAAGCAGGGTTTTTTATTTCTTTATTTAAACACAGGACATATATACTTAAACAGGACAAGACATGGAACAAAAAACATCTACATCGCTCATCACAGAATCTTATTCTCATGTAAACAAATATATTCGTATAATGCGCCATCTATAGACTTATAATTGCAACATCCCCCCTCCCACCGATGGACTCCAAAATATTCATCAAGAGTAGAGTCTAAATTAATACTAACTTAATTCACAAATTTTTAAAACAATAAGATCAATACTCAGTAATAATCCCATAATAATACAATGCTATAGTGATAATAACATATACCTTTGTAATAACATATAATAATATAAAGATTATATAATACTTTTACATATTAATTTCTAAAAGTAATTTCAACATCATAAAAAATTAAGCCTAAATATAAAGATACATACATAAATATACTTCTTACAGTGTAACTATAAAGATACTCATATTTCAGGAGCAATTCTACGCCAGTTCTGTAAAAGAGAAGAAAATATAAAGCTAAGCAATGTTACTAAATGTATTATAAAGTTCAATTTTCATAAAGCTCGATTGGATGTAGCAACTGAACTGGACGTTTCAAATGCGTTCCAGACGGAAGTCTCCCTGTACAGGATCGTATCTTTCCATCTCTTCCAATATAAACGTCAGTGACGATACCACACTTTGACACTTTATCCTTATGAATTAGAACAATAGTCTTTCTTTATTAAGATAAGATTTTTTTTTCTCAAGGTAGGTTGATGAGTAGACCTTAATTCCATAAGATAGGATTTCTTCCATTTGTTCCAAAAAATAAGCACTATTTCTTGTTGATGCTTATATCTTTTGGTGAGGACATCTTTCCTTGAAAGGGGTAGTACGGATTGTCCAGGATAAGACAATATTCATCTACCTATCTGGAAGTGAGCAGGTGTGAGAATCACACTGACTCATTTTCTTCATCTATGTAAGTTAGAGGTCTAGAGTTCAAAATGGCTTCAACTTTTACAACTGTAGTTTCAAGCTCCAAATAACTTAGACTCGTTTTTTCTAAAATTTTCTTGAGGGAAGCCCTCCCCACCAAGCTGTCTTATCTATGATGTTTTTCCAAGTTATTCTTTGCTGACTAAAATAATTTCGACATTCTTCTTTACTTAAAGTTTCATTTAAAAGATTAAAATCACTCTTAACTTTAATGAAAATTTTCGCATTATCTGAATATATTATTTTACAACAGTCCTCGACGGGATATAAATTTCTTGAATGATCTTAAAAATGATGGTACTGACATATAAGTTGTTAATTCTAAATGTACAGCACGTGTTACGAAACAATATACGATTTCTTTGTTTCTGAATTTTCGATTATATACAGAGGACCCAAATAATAAATTTACCCAGTCACTTCGAATGGAAATGTTTCTCTCACACAATCTGGATGTAAACATGACAATTTCTTCGGTGGCAGGCTTGCTCTGAATTTCTTACATAAATTGTACTTGAATATTAAGAATCTCCCTCTCTGCCTCCCTTTAGGGATGAAAAGCCTTTATATCGAATCTGACAGTGTCTCTGATAACCCAGCGTGTCCAGTTCTTTAATGACATTTGCGAATAATCAATTCAGCGACCCATCCTAACCATGTAATAACAAAGGAGGTTTCTGTTAATAACTCAAATCTGAAAATTGCAATCGCTCACCTATTCTGATCAATCCATTATTATTAAGAAATGGTTTTTTACACACTCATTTTTGAAGAAATTGGTAATTTTTGGTTAGAGTTTAAACTTTTTATTTCAGAAGAAAATTCTTTCTCTTGCGTTCTTTTAATCCAGTAAACTTCAGAATCATTCAACTATTCAGTTGTCAGTGGTTCTTTTTTCTATTCCCTTTATTTCTCAAGCTAAAAATAAATCTTTTGATTCATGCAGTAACTCTAAATAATTTTGTAAAATTATTAATTTTACAAATCTCCAATGAGTCTCTAGTCTTTGACTCAATACAACTAATTTGTTAAATTAGGCATTTTTACTTTTCTTCTTTTCCTCTTTAGCTATCTTCATTTCTGGGTCTAGATACGCAGTAGGCCAATGATTGCGTTCCTCAGAAAGTCAGTAAGATCCATTGAAACACGCTCGATTTTCTTTCAGCCTTAAAGAATTTTCACATCTCGTTAATATGTCAGCAAGGTTTTCTTCTACTAGACAGTAGTTCCATGACGAGGGATTAATGATGCCTTGAATTTCAATTATTCGGTTGCTAACAAATGGTTTCCATCTTTTAACATCTCCTTTTACTCAATGAAATACGATCGTAGAATCAGTTCAATAAAAGCAGTTATTTAATTCCAAATTAATTTTATACAAGATATATTTCGTTAACCTATACAACCTATTACATCACCTATTAATTCTAAACGCGGAAGAGTCATCTTTTTCAAAGGAATAACTCTAGATTTTGATGAAACAAATGCAGTTTTTATTTCATTATTCTCAATAAACCTAATGTAAATTGCTGCGCCATTAGTTTTAATACTACTATCAGTAAAACAATGCAGTTGAATATTAGATATCCCCTCAATGCTGTTATTTTTAAAATAATGTCTTTCGATTTGAATTTCTTTTGAATTAATTAAATCCTCGCACCACCTTTTTAATCTTTTTTTAATGTCTGATGGTAATGGTTTATCCCTATAATTTCCAGTAATCCAGAATTCCTGCATAAGGATTTTACAAGTTACAGTAAGGGAATTAATAAATCCTATAGGATCATAGAGTTTACCAATTATTTTTAATATAAATCTCTTCGTAATTTCTTCACCTGGATTCAATATGGTAATATCTGGTCTGGAATCTTTAATATATCTTTTCTATTATCCCAATAATAACTTAAAACTTTGTCACAATCTGTTAATGGCTTCAGACCAGAATTTTCGTCTTCGTCCCATTTTTACCATACGGAAACTGAGTTTTCCATTTTCTCCAATTAAAACTAGCCTTTTGCGAAACCTTTTTCAAGCCTTGTTGTGTTTCTATGCCTTCTTTTTCACTGCCTGCGCCGCTTATTAAATCTCAACATGCATACAATTTTCAATAAAATCACTAGCAACTGGATCATCATCTCTGAAACTTTCATCATTCCTATTGAGCGCCATCTATAGACTTATAATTGCAACATAAAGTAAATGAATGATTCTATATGTCCTTATTTTTTTTAAGTCAGGATGATATATGAATATATAAAGCAGTTCAATGGAATGTTTTGGTCGACATGAATGAATTGATTGTTAATTGTGCTTAGTGACTTCGGAAGCCAGAAATGGGGAGAAGGAAACAGAACACAATAACCAATCTATAGCTCATTTGTTCATTTGTATCACAATAATAAATATACTAAATAAATTTCATTCATTTTTCTTAATTCGTTAGTGCATCTGAATTTTTTATAAACATGTTTGTCTTTTATAAAACAATATTCATGTTTTAGGAAACTACAATCCTACTACCGTTGTAGAACGTTTTTGCAAGAAAATAGAAGTGCATGATAATGAAATTGAATTACAAATCTGGGGAACTTCTGGCAAAGAACATTTTAAATCTTTTATAGTACAGTAAGAATATTTTTATTAATTTTTTCTTAATAAACATTTAAAAATGAACTAAGAAAATAATTTTTATAAAAGATCTTAAAAGTAAATGAATTATATAATGGCTTCTCTCTCTCTTTGCTCAATTTTTCGTACCGTACTCATATTTTATAAAAATAAAATTTTTTGTTATATATTCGTTTGAGTAATTAAACATTGAAATAAAATACACGCGAAATGAAAATATATCTGCGATGACACTAAAGATTTGAGGTAAACAAAAAACCATATTTTAATTTATTTAATCATCCCAACATAATATCCATTTTGGATTTGAAATTTTAAAAATATTTTCTGCACAAAAATTATAACCTTATAAGCTACACAAATTTTATCCAGTATTCAATGGACTGTGAGTAAAAATAATTTCTCCTTATGAAATTTCGGATCTTCAAATGCTTATATATATATATATATATATATATATATATATATATATATATATATATATATATATATATATATATATATATATATATATATATATATATATATATATATATATATATATATATATATATATAATATTATAACGCATAAAATGTTAAATTTGCTAAGCTTTTCTTGTTGATTTTCTAAGTATAGACTGTGGATATTCTTTTTAACGAACCTCTAATTTACGAAGTCTCACATTTTTACGAACTAGTGGCTAGTCGCTGCCCTGATACCATAGACACAATAATAATTTTAACTTCCATTTACAAATTAAAATTTTTATGACCTGATATTTTTTCAGTTTTTTTGATTTCCATTTTATATGATGCCTGAGAACTTCATTCATTCTTGAACAACGAAGCGACACGTGCAAGCTTTCGAAACATTGTGGGGATAATTGTCGAAGCCACATGGATATCAGATATTTGATAGGAAAGTACTGTAGTGCTGAATTATATATAAATTTCTGTGCTCTCTGTACATAAGAACACAGAAAGGGAGGGAAATTCTTCTTTCCCGTATGTTAAAACACAAAAGCTGGGAAAACTCTTTAAAAGTTTGAATAAAATTATATTTTATTTATAAAAAAATTTTAGTTTGGTAAAAAAAATATTAGCTACATAAACATCTAAGCAGAAGAAACCTTATTAATTTGATAGAAAATCATAATAATTTATAAAGTTAACTATGTTTTTAGTCTTTGCTTTATATGCACATAATAAAGCTTATTGAAATAGTTTTAAGCCTTTGCTTTATATGCATATAATAAAGCTTATTTAAATAGTTTTAATCTTTAAAAGAGATTTTAAAAATGTCCCATCCAGAAATTAATTGAAATTTTACATTACCCTACATTGAATATTATCAATAAAATATTTTAAAATTATTATTATCGCAGACATTTTAAAATTCGTGACTGACAATTTCATTGTTTTTTATTAACTCTAAAATTCCAAAAAAAATGCTCTATCATAATTTTCTTCTCAAAAAAATGTTTAGTCAAAGCTGATCTCTGAATGAATGGGTAGGAAGAATTGTGAGGACTACGCTCAAGCGTGATTAAAAAATATAAAACGTATAAATAACTGCAAAAAATTGCTTTTCAGAATGCACCACGCTCTTCCATAACAATAAAACAGACACTTCGCACTTGAAATAAAATATTCACAGTTTCGTTCGGAAACTAATTTATTTCTTATATTTTTGAAAAATTCGTAAAGCTACTGATTTTTGTAGTTTTTAACACCAATGTAATATAAGTCTGTTTCTTGCATACATAAAAAGGACACTTAGTTTATTTAGTTAATTTAATGAATACAGACGTTACACGCTTTTAATAAATTTCTGGCTGCTGATATTGAAATCTCCTATTAATTTTTGAATAATGTATTCAATTAAATGAGCAAATTATATTACTATAAAAGAAATATCTTTGTTTATACATATTTTTTCATCAGGTATTTCCAGTCAGCTCATGGCTGTATATTAGTATATGATGTAACAAAGGTTGCTACTTTTCACCAATTGTCAGTATGGCTATCAGAGTTCAGGACCTTTAATAAAAGAGCCCCTGTAATAATAGGTATGTATTTCCATATATGTAGAAGCTTTTCATTTTTTATTTCATCCTGTCTAACTTTACAGGTGCATAAATTTAAATTTACTATCTGGAGACAAAAATAACGTGAATAAATTTGCAATTTGTGATAGATTAACCAGATGAATTATTCTTATAAATATACTAGGACCTCAAAATTCCAAAGCTGGAAATTCGAAATTCCGGACAATCCGAACAGATTGGGATGTGAAAGCCAAAAATTAGATTTAAAAAAAAAGGTAAATAATAACTACGATTAAAAATCTAAGATAATTTTTTTAATGACAACTATACTTTTAGCAAACGTTTGAATAAAATGTATGATATATTGCTCTGTGTATCTTATGTACAGCTGAATTCGGTAATGTTTCGTTGATGTAACGAACTGAATCGGCTTGATGAAGCGATGTTGTACCAGCGATGTAGTTGAACGTTATATCGGTAGGAGTTGCATTGGGATTCTGTTTAATGTAGCGAAGTCCAATTCCGAGCACTTGAACTGCATCGGTATGTGAAACGATCTCCGCTGAGTTGTCTTCTTCACTTTCTTCATTATCCTTTTTGATTCCGCTCATCATTGAAATGATGTCTGTTACTGAGAAGCCCTTGATAGCTATTGTCATCGATTCCAGTCCATTCTGCATTTCAAACCATTCTTGAAATAGATCTGCACTCATCCATGACTTTTTTGGATTTTTATTTCATCGCTTGTCATACCACAAAAAAGTTCAATCTTTGTCAGATTTTTTCTCCCCAATCATTGATCATAGCCTCACCGACACAAAATTCAGCATTAATTTTTATGGCACTTTCTCTTTTGTCTAGCCATTTGAGCATTTTAAGTGTTTCTTTAACTGTACAGTTTAAGAAACACTTATGTTTTCTTTGCGTTACGTTTTGCCGACATTTTACTACACAATTAATCTACAATAAGCAGTTAATAAAAAGCTTACACAGGACGGAACAGTACGAGATGGATCAAACTGTACACAAGACACGCGTGACAAAAAGTAGAGCAGCACTAGTTTGCGGTAAAAAAACTGCTGTCGTTTATTTAGTTCGTTGGCATAGCAAATGGTCAGTGTCACGCAATAAGATGGCGCGTTACACGAACATCACACCTATATTAATCCAAGATGATTAATCCAAGTAGATGACGTATTAATACCCATGTTTTATCAGAGATAAAATCGCTTTATTTTTAACTTAAAACAGACTTTCAGGTCACGATCGAGGTTATAATAAAAATTTAAATAGACCACCACAGATAAATCCAAATTTTCGGAATAGGTTCCTCCCCAATTAGTTCGGATTTCTGTGGTTCCAGTGTAACTGGGATAAGATTCGCTAATTCCCTAAATTACTGACGAAATTAAGTTATGTCTAGTAAAAGTAATCTCTCTCTCTCTCTCTCATTTTATATTTTAAATTTTATTTAAAACTTTTTGTTGCATGTGTAAAATTTATTTTTTCAATTTTAGCGCTAAATTTGGTGAATGCTCCACTTATATATTTTGAAAATTTTCAGGTTCATTTCAATTACATTCCTCCGTTTAACATTGAAATTCTAATAAAGTGAGAGAGAAACATAAAAAGAAATTTGTGATTTCAATAAATATACAAACTGTTAAGAACATTATTATCGTAGCAAATAATTCTAGAATATTCTCTACTCCTTTCATTAAAAAAATAAATTAATCAAAACTTCCTTTAAAAAGGATATTTTTTTTTATTTGGGAAAACAAAAATATCTCCCTGTGCACCAAGGAATACCACACAGGGCCCGAAGGTACAACAAATGTACTACAAAACAAATCCAAATAATACATGAGATGAAAAAAAATAATAATGAAAGAAGGCAGAGAGAAAAAAAGAGATAAAAAAATGAAAAATGAATTAGATAACAGCATGGATAAATTTTACAAAAAATTCAAAATTCTCTTTTTTAACTAGGTCCACCATAATCGGAGGCCACCTGTTATTTAAGTCTTTACAAAGCTCGTTCCTTACTTCTGAAACAGATGGGCATTCAAGAAGAATGTGAGAAGGGTTGTCACTCCCAGAATGATAGTAAATTTTGTTAGATAAAAACTTCCGTTTATAGTTCCTTCTTGTTATAAATACAAGAACTACCAATAAATTTTATAGTAAAAATCAGAAGTATTTTAAAATAGAGATGGAAAATTAATTCATAAATGAAATGCAGATTCAGTATATTTTTCTAAAAACATAAATACAAGCTAAATAGCTTGCTCAAAATAAATCCATAAAGTTAACAAAAAATAATGTGCGTGTATATATATGTGTAAATATACTTTGAGTTTGACATAATCTGCCAAAAAGGAAACAAGTTATAGGAGCTTAAAACCAAATCCCTATCTTAACGTATATTTAACCTTTTCTAGTTACTACATTAAAAAAATTAATCCTGATTTTTGCTCGGTGTTCCGTAGTGAGCTTATTGCCATAGAGGAAGCCCTGGACTCCCTGAATTCACTTCCTCATGGAGCTGAGATTTGGATTTTATCTGATAATAAAAGTGCAATACAGCATTTGGCCAGATGGCAACAAGTGAGAGATAGGACTAAAGTTTCAATACTTCAAATGTTAAAACGGATGTCCATATTGCATATCATATTCACCTACAGTGGATTCCTCCCCACGTGGATCTCGATTGGAATGAGATTGCGGACACTTTGGCCAAAGCTGGTGTGCCTGAGGACGGTGTGCCGTCGGTACCTCTTACATTTCAGGAGATTCAAAGATTAAACACGAGAATAAAACCACTTGGATTGTCCCTCCTGAGCATCATTGGTACGGCTGCGCAGGTGCTTCCCTGACTACTGGTCTTAATAGACAAACAAACGGCTATTGCCCGTTTCAAAAGTGGCCATCTTAGTAACTTGAAATTCGTCGAGGGTATGAAGAAATTCGAAATTTGCTCCAAGTGTTTAAATGAACAAGCCTCTCCTTAACATATTCTTCTATGCCTTGGTCTCTCCAGGAGAGATCTGAAGGAGAATCCACTTATGGTGCTGGACTTTTTGAAGGTGTACGCGCACATGGACCTGGTCTAGCGCTGTTGACCTCGGGGGCATATAATAACAACAACAACATTTAAAATTTAGAAAAGTTGATAGCGAAAAAAGGAAAAGTAGCTAGTTATATATATATAAAAAATATTTGATTTAGGCAGAAAAAATTTGAGCTTGGTCGGAAAAGACTAAAGTGGTCCTTTAAAATGATACCATTTTATTAACTTACCATGATTTTACTGTGAGTCATAACCACTCAAATATTTCAAATTGCTGACTCAAATTGTGTCCAAATCCTCTACTCGATAATTTAATGTGAAACTTTTCGCCCCCAAGCGGATGAATTCACCAAAAACAAGTCCAATAAAATAATAAACCAAAATGAATAATATGAATACAGTAGATGCTTCGAATTTTATTTTCTATACATTGACACAGCACTGTTCTTCAAATAAACATTTAAGTTTTACAACTTAAACAGCAATTTACAAACTTTTCTTACAAGGAGATGGCATCATAAAAATCAAAAAAATTATCAAATGAAAATTATACAAATCTATCATTATTTTAACGAGAACTGTCAAATATGCAAATATTCTTTTTTTTTATGCATTGTACTCCGAGGTATGAAAGAAGTCAATTCAACTAAAACTTTAATATTACTTTAGCTCTGAGGTTTTGTAGCTTTTCCTAGACTTCCAGACATGTCCCACTGCCATTTTTCCTCAACTGATTTCATTTTTTGTTAACATTCATACTTTTGTATTTATTTACACTGCTAGAATTAACCAAATTGATTACTACATCACTGTATTATTTATTCATTATTATTATTTTTTTTTTGTAAATTGACATGAAATTTTATTTCTATTGAACATCGGCTGCAGTGGGTCAAAGAACACATGTCTTGGAACGCCAAATGGACTTCAGTTATTTTCTTGATGAAAATAAATTCAATTTAGATGGCCCAGACGGTTGACAATATTGGCATTGTCTGGGTATACAAGAAAAAACTTATTCTATCTTATCTTAAAACTTACCTGACAGATAAGAAAAAGCAGTTTAATGGTTTGGATATCAGTTGGCTACATTAAAAAGATCAATCTAGTGTTTTATGGATGGAAGACAGAAAGATACAGATTACATTCAAATTTTAAATTCAGAGCTTCTTCCCTATAGCGCAGAGCTAGACGGAGAAAATTGGATATTTCAGCAACATGGAGCATCAATTCACACGGCTAATGTCGTTAAAAATTGGTTTGAAACAAATAAGGTTTGGGTTTTTCCATAGCCTGCTAAAAGTACAGATCTCAATATTATTTAAAATATATGATCAGTAACTGTTCGGCGTGTTTACGCCAGAGGTAAGCAATATGAATCTTTGATCGAACTTCGAGAAGCTTTGAGTTGTGTTTTGGACAATTTTTGTCAAACCAAAATATAATACATATGATTCAAAGGCAAATAGTCTTTGAAGTAGTTAAAACAAATGACAGAAGAATTCCATATTAATAAGACTTTTACCTTCATTTAGAACTGTCTTTCTTCTTTTTTCTCATAGTATGATGTGAATAAAATTAATTTTTAACTATAATTAGCAAGTAGTTTTTTTATTTCATGTTAGAGATATAGTTATCTAATTGTAAATAAGTTTTCAAAAATGCTTTAATGAAATTATATTGTAAAAATCCAAACTTATTTGCTTATTCGAAAAACCTAGTGTCCTATTTTTTTTCCAGCAGTGTATGCAGCTTTTATATACTACGGAAGTTCTGATGTCACAAAGATTAAAAAAAGATGTTTAGTATCGAAAAATTTTCCATCCCTTCTGACTGTAATGTATTTGACACCACACACTTTCTGATTCTGTAAATTTTCAAGAATTATATTCATTGTATAAATTGGTGGATATAATAAATCCCTTGCATAGATACACTTCGGAAAAATCAGAGTAGCCATAAGACGAGAAACTCACTTTAAAGTTAGTCAGTGAGTTCATTTTTGCTAGAATGGTTGTTTGAATATAAGATTCATCCCCAACCATCAAGTCATCTGAACTCATTTTTTAAATTTTTTATGATTTGCCCACCCGTACTTGAAATTCCTTTGGAAATGAGGAAAAGAGACACAGTTGCAAAAGTGCGTTCTTTTCTCTTAATAATATTTTGGTTTTAAATTTAACAAATATTGCTTTTGTGGAAGTAAAGAATCTAGTATTTCTATATAAAGGTTAAAATTTCGGGACCCAACTGTAACACTTACTACCGAGTTCAACAAGAGTACACAGATCAGCTGCACCAAAGCTATCCAGGTCTTATATGCTAACAATACACCCCTGTGTATTGTTATCGCTGATGGCCTCCATCTTTAAAGGGACATCCAGTACATTTATCAATCGCTTAATTCTTGAAGCCGATTGATGTGCTGAGGATCACAGTAGATCTCTTGATTGCCTGAAGCAGAAGCCAAAATATCATGCTGGTCACTGGGGACTCAATTACTAGAACCCTCCTTTCTAGGGACACGGGTCTCCAAGCATGGCTAACACGTGACTGATTTAGTTCCTAAGAGAAGCTAAAAATGATTGAACGGAGATAGTTAAAGGGAGCCTTCAACCTCATAAGAGGCAACCGCATTAAGGGATAAAAGAAAGAAAAAACAAAAGAGAGGAGTGAAGAAAAGGTAGAAAAGGATCGATCACTGGGGGGAGCACCTCGGAGCACCCATGTTTACTTAAAAGGAAATAAACTCCCTAAGGAATATTTTTATGTATGTTAGAGTTTAAAAATACTGAATTTATATCCTTGGATAAGATAAAGGTTGATCATATACCTCACATTTTGGTGTTTCTAATAAATTCTTATTAATATTTTAATCAATTTAGTTCCGCTTGTTGATTCTTTTAACAATAATACGAATTCCTTAGGATTATTATGTATATGTGATAAAAATATCAGTTAACACACTCAATTTATTTTACTCATTATTTTATTGTTTATTAATTCAGAGAACTACTATATTTAATTACCTCTGAGAAACTAAGATAGTCTAAAAATATAACAATATTTAAATTTCGAGATACAAAATTAGTAAATCTTTAGACATATACCACACTCATTTTTTACGATATTTTTATGACATTGTACCATCTGATTTTTCTCAATTGATACAGGAATATATTAAAAAGTATTTGAATCTCTCAAAATCCATGTGTGAAAGTGTTTTGGATTTTGCGAATCTCACGAACTTCAAATCTTACGAATCTTCACCATAATAGGTCAAATAAAAATAAGGTAATATTCTCATATATATATATATATATATATATATATATATATATATATATATATATATATATATATATATATATATATATATATATACTGGGTCTTAAAACATTCTAAATTATAATAAAATTCAAAACTCATGTCAAACTAGGTGACAAATGCGAAAAATATTATTTTCAAAAACCAATAATTAAACATACACATATATCTTTACAATCATTGTTACACACATTAATTGACTGAATATAACACTTATGATATTATTTTCTCATTTTCGAATTATTTTTGTATTTATTTCTTTTGTAACATTTCAAGAGTTAGTTTCATATATCCTTGATAAAATATAGTTCATGACTGCATATTAATACTAACATTTGCGGAAATTATATTTATACCAGACAATCAAGATGTAACTTTAATTTTGATATTTTGTATCTGCTCATTGTAAATTAATGTGGAAGACTACTTTTGAATTCTATGCGGAAAAAAGTTCTACAATTAAAACAATATGAAGTTACTATTTTATTGAAAAACTTACATAATTATGATATTATATTATATATTTAATTAACTAGTTCTGTTGGACATCGATTTGACGAGTTTTGTTATATTCTTAATAACATTTTTTAACTAAACCTTTATTGATTTTTCTATTAAGAATTTGGAAGAATTGAACTATGTAAAAATGTGTTTGGGGAATAATAAAATAGGATTCTTTTTCTTACAAGATTCATTTAACTGTAATTCTTCGCTTTATTCTTATGATATATAATTAAAAAAAAAGTGGGAACATAAAAATTGACCAATACAACGAGAAGAAAGTGAAATTTTCCCATTTTATGTAAAAATGTTTCTAAAACATTTTTAAAAACTTATTGTTTCTATACACAATAATAAATTAATTTTTATTTGCAGCTGGAAATAAAAATGAAGATTCAGCCATCAAACTAGAATCTCTAAAATTAGAAACTGACCAAGAAGACCTAAAATTTATAGAATGCTCTGCTAAAAGCGGTGAAAATGTGAATAAAGTAAGTAGAACAAAGATGAATAAAGAGCTTTTTCTTAATTTTTTTATTTATATGGAATAAAATATGCTATTTAACACAAATATTCAATTTTAGATGTTAGGTAAAGCAACGTTTTTGTAAAAACCAATTAAATATAACTAAATCTGAAATATTCTACTGTAAAAATATCATATTTATATCATTTTTATAACTATCATCATACCTTATACTGGTTGATAGGGTTTTATAGGGTAAAGTTCAAAATAGGAACATGATGTGCCATACAGAGTTTTTAAAAAATGACCACAGTTATATTAATAAAATATATATAGTGTCACATATTAATAAAATCCCAAACAACATTTAAAGTCTAATTAACTATATAAACATAATGACAGTAAACCAAATAATTAAAATAAAAAAGAGAGAAACAATAAAAATATGTTTATGGTTTCATTCATATATAAAACTTTTAAAAATAAAAAAAATTCTGTATAATATATAATCAAATAAAATATATAAAAAAACAATACTACTTAAAAATGTAAAAATAGTGTCAGTGGTGGTCCGTTTCTCACATCCCTCATCGTTAAATTTGTGATACCATTAAAAATGGAAACTATGATTGTTAAAGTTGGAATATAAAATTAAAATATGAAAACTGTGTATGGTTCATCACATGTTTTGTAGCAAGGATTTAGATAGCTTAAAATCAAATGTTTATGAATGAAACGTGTGTCCGATATGCACTTCATAGCGATAAAACTGAAAAAGTAATTAATTAAAATACAATGGAATTAAAGTATATAGCTTGGTGGTGACTTACATGCTCTATGATTCCTACCATATAGAATAATTAAACATTTTTACACCCTTTCTCACATCTTAAAATAGAACAAAAGGCTGGAGTGGAATCAAAACACAAACTTAGTATCTCAATCAGTCTTTTCTTTATCAAAACGTAAACCTGGGATCCAGCGAATCATATCATACTCCTTGAGAATAAATGCACCTAATGTACGAAAAGTTTGTGACACAAAATGTGACAATTAATATTAATATTTTTCCCATCTTCTAAAACACTCAGGCTATTAGTGCATATAAAAAATTTGCTAGCATTTTTGCATCCACATGGTAAAGTTCACGCAATAATGCTGTTGCTTCCGCCTTAAAATTGGAGCAGAACGTATGTAGATTGTAGCTAAGAGTAATGTTATCAAAAAAGACTCTACATCAAATGAAGGTAAATACAGGTATGAACAAATTATAGTTATATCGAAGAGAACTAGAGCTGTTGAAAAATTACATCAGTTGCGTCCGATATTTTTACAAGCAAAGAAATTGGCTATGTTAATTTGTGAATCATACCAGAGTACATACGATGGGTAATCAGTTGTTATAATTGGAACATCACATAAGTCAAATAATAACTGAAGTAAATTGACTCTAATGAAAAAAGTGGAGTACTTATTGGACCAGCATCATAAAGCCTTTTAAAAACAAGCGTAGGAACCATGGTACGTAAAGGATGACAAAGGACGGGCATAATTTTAAAATAATAGTTGAGACAATTACTTTCGTCGCAGATCCAGTGGTAACTGTTGACTGATAACATAGATAAATTTAGAGGGTTGCGGTAAGGTGAGGAATACGCCCAAAGCGCGTATCCTGAAGGCTGAGTGATGCACAGCATCCAATATGAGTAAAACGGAACTTAGCAGATTCATAAATAACACTGCCATATTCAGTGTGTGACAAAATCACTGACTGATAGACTCGAAGAAGTGATGTGCCATCAGCACTTCAAGATGTATTTGAAAGTATCTTCTGGATATTTAGCGATTGCGTATTCATATTGCTTCAGCAGATGACCTAAATGGGATATGTGTACCATTTCAATTTGTGAAAGTCCTACAAGAAAACCTGCCATTTCGCTCTGTATTTCAAGAGTAAAGATATATTATTTATATTTAACTTTTTCTCCTTTCTGAAATTCTGTGTCTGCATTATAAATCACAATCATGTAAACTAGTTAAAAATGAAATATAATTTAGTTTATACTTCACTCCTAATGTTTCCTCTTGTTTTACTGAGATAATACTTCTGTATAAAACGTTCGGGGTGAAAGAGTGCTAAAATTTGTAAAAATGATCGCTATAAATAAAATGACTTTCATACTCTGGCGAAACAACTGAATTTTACGAATGAAATAAGAGACTGCAATTATATCCAAAACACACAGATTTTGCACATGCAGGGTCTTTCAGAATCTAACAAAATCACAAATAACAAAAATAAAAACAAATAACAAATGTCGATTAAAAAAATGCAAAGAAACAGTTTGGTTTATTTTTTGAATTTTTTGCTTACTTATTTTCAGATTCACTGGGCAAAAACATTGGTAAATAAAACATTATTTTGTTAAAAAGAAGTATCAAAATTGTTAGATTTTTTGGCGAATCTAATTGCGTCAGGATCCATAGTTTAAGAAATTCTTAAGTGACACTTGTACGCGTATTTGAGCAACGACCTAGAATAGTATGTGTTATATTACACTTATAAATGCCTTTCCAGAAACTTGGCATTTTTTCCGCTCATTTCAAGAGGGTAAATAAATATCATTTATATTTTGTTTTTCTGATTCTTTATAGAATTCTATCCACATTATAATTCGCACTTGTATAATATAGCTAAAATGAAATATTATAAGAAATATAATTCAGTTTATTCTTCATTCTTAAACTTTTTATTTAATATATGAAGAATATTAGTGAAACAAAACAAAATGATCTTTTTAAATGATTTTTTGAAAACTCAACACAAAAATCATATAACTGATAATAATAATAACAAAAAGTTTTTAAATTTTTATGTAACCCCGATGAATATTGGATACCATGTCCTAAATTAAAAAAAAAATTTTAATTGTTCTTGCTGATTTAAGCTAACCATAAAGTGGATGTTTAGTCTTGTCTTTTTCATTTTTCTTTTTCTTCTGTTCTGTTTTCAAAGCATTCAGTTTTGGAAGCAATACAGCTAAAGATTTGAAAATTTGAAAACTTATTCTTTTGAACAACAGGTAATTTTCATGATTTTAAGAACTTTTACAAACGGAAAAAATTGTAATTAAAAAATATTTCTTTATAACTAGTAAAAGTTATGAATGGATTTTTTCTCATCGCCGATGACACTCAAACATTCCATGGTGAATTTCGCCTTGTTTGCTACCGCTCGAAGAAGGCGATTTGAAGGCAGGTAGCAAATTTGTTGACAAGTAGGATTTACGACGCCTTCTTAATAAGATGTGACATAGATTAAGGCTCCTGTAAAGAGGAGTTGACGCATGGACTTCCCGACCTGTCACTAACACTATGATTGGCGTAAAATTTCGTATGACGCAACATTCTTACATACGTTAGTTTACGTTTGATACGTTTGTTTTCTTTGTTTGATACATTTCTAAAGTAATATTTTCTCCCGTAATAAATTTTAAAAAGGATTGTAATGTGCAAAATCTGTTCTTAATGTTTTTTAATGTATGTTTTTTTTAAATCTTAATGTTCTTAATAAGAATTTAAATTGTGTTTCACTAAAACAAGAAAAAAACAACAACATCAGAAATAAAAAAAAAATTTTTTTGCACTTTGTAAGCAATTATTATACTAAGCATATTAGTATAATGTTACTGACAAGCAATAATACATACTTACAATACATAAACCTATGTTATAACTTACATAAATAATACGAGGGTCACTCTGAAATTTTTGAGATACAACTTTTTGAGATTTAAAGTTATACTTACAAAATTTTAGGTGTGTTCAAAGTAGTCTCCTCCAGCATCAATGCACTTTTGTACACGAATTTTCCACAGATTAATTGCCTCAAGCCATTAATTTCTTCGAATGTATGAAAAAGATGCATTTATAGCCACATCAATCTCTTCTTCTGAATGAAAACGACGTCCACGTAAGTTCTTTTTTAGATTAAAAAATAACCAAAAGTCGCACATAGCTAGATCAGTGAATACGGTGGATGTTCGATCACTTTAATTTGTTTTTGTTTAAGAAACTCAACTGTTAATCCGGCTGTATGTGAAGATGCATTGTCATGGTGAAACATTAGTCCCCTAACATTCAGTTCTTGTAGAATTTCTGGGAGACATTTAGTGGTATACCAGTTTGCTGTTACTGTCTTCTGTCCTTCCAACTTGATGGCTTTGACCAATCCCGTACTTCTGAAGAAAACGGCGTACATCACTTTTTTCAGTGCGCGTTGTTTTTCCACCATTGTCGGCGTGGGATCATTCCATACTTTGCTTTCTTGACGTGTTGGAACGTCAAAAAACGGTATGTACGTTTCATCACTTGTTGCAATTTTAGAAATGATACGGTGGCCACCATCATTCAGCATATTAAGAGTTTTTCTACTGATTCTGACACGCTTCTCTTTTTGATGCTCAGTTAGATTATGGGGAACCCAACGGCAAACTACTTTTTTCATATGTAATTCTTCATGAATGATTTTGTGTATGACTGCGGATCCAATGTTAAGTTCCTTCTGTATCATTTGATGGTATCATTTTCTATCATTCTGTATCATTTTGTATCACTTGCATCTATTATGAGAGGTACAGTGATTATCATCCATTAACATTTTTCGTATGGCAGACACATTATCCGGGATTACTGCCGACGGCGGCCTTCCTGTGTGTTCTTCATCCTGAAGAAAATTGCGACCTATTCTAAATTCTCTAAACCATCTGAATACAGTAGCACGAGCTGGAGATTCATCACCAAATGCTAATTGCAACCGTTGAACGCATTCTTCTTGATTTAATCCTGCTTTGAAATCGTAGAAAATTATAGCTCGAAAATGTTCTCGCATCAACTCCATTTTCTCTTCTTTTTAAAATTTATTTCACGCTAAACAAGTTGAAGTAAGTCAGTAAAAAGTCATCTTCTGTGTTAAAATACTTTGTATTTTAAAATTAAACCGTTATTTTTATTTTGTAAATTCTCGTCTGCGCGTATCTCAAAAATTTCAGAGTAACCCTCGTATATACCTTCATATACTGTTATAAAAAAAGGACAGTGGAGAAACTATTTTTTTAAATTATATTATACTGTAAATAATATATAACAACAGTTTTCACATACATAATAACTAAGAAAAATAAAAAATAACATTTCTTACATATTGTAAGTATATATTATTTTACTAACTAGTGAATAAT
The DNA here is from genome assembly GCA_037975125.1 of Latrodectus hesperus. Lineage (NCBI taxonomy): Eukaryota > Metazoa > Arthropoda > Arachnida > Araneae > Theridiidae > Latrodectus > Latrodectus hesperus. The sequence goes on along the minus strand of CM075850.1, from coordinate 53,682,015 downwards.
ATATTCTTACAACATATGATTGAAGAGTAGTACATATTTAACATATAATACAATCTAAAATAAATTTTATAGCTCTCCATTTTAAGGCTGGGACAAAAAGAATAGCAATATAAAAATATTTTTATATTGTTTTTCAGTTTATAAAGAATAATAAAATTATGGATAACTTTCTTAATAATATTTCTTGCTAAAACTAATGTTTTCTCCTGTTATAATTTTAAAAAAAAATTGTAATGTACTGAAACTATTCTTAATAATTTTTTTAACAATTGAATAAAATTGTCCAATACAAATGCAAAAAAAAAAATGTGTACATTGTAAGTAATTTACTATATTAGTGTAATATTACTGACAAGCAATAATACATACTTATACAATATATAAGCCTATGTTAAAACTAACATATAGTGTTATAAAAAAAGGTCTAGTAGAGAAACTATTTTTTTATTAAATTATGTTAAACTGTAAGTAATATATAACAACAGTTTTCATGCACATAATAACTAACAAAAATATAAAAAATCTTTTTTACATATTATAATTAACAAGTAAGCAATATATTTTTACAATATATAATTTGAGTGTAATACATACTTAACATATAATATAATCTAAAATAAATTTTAAAGTTTTGCATTTTACTCTGAGCAATTTATTTTATTTTTATTTTTTTAATGTGTTTGGAGGCGGAAAAATACAAAATTAAAAAACATAACAAAATTAGTGTACAAACTCTGTAATTCAGATACGAATAAAATGATAAACACTTCGAACAAGATACTATGTAATAAGATGTTAATTTTAAACTTAATTACATTTTAAATAAGCCTTTCCAGTAATTAAAAAATATTTTTTTTATTTATCTTAAGAATGGTGAAATTACTTTTTAACACGTAAGTTTCTTTATCAAAATAAGCAAACCCAGACTGTGCCAAAAGAGCGATTTTAAAGAGAAAATAGCAAACCTTAAGCATCATAAAATAGTTTCGACTATTAATGGTTTAAACGTTGCCATTTTCAGTATTTAATGACTCACATAATATTATTATGGTCTATGTTCAACGTTTGGTAGCAGAAAATTCTGAAAAATTTGCTTTAAATTCCTTTATTTCTCAAGACAATTAGCTAAAAACTCCATAGAAATACATTACAGTCACCCAAGTTTGGACATCGGAAATCTCATGAGTCGGCCTGGGGGCTCTAACGTAACTGAAAACGTTATCTAATGTCATGGATATTTTTAAACCAATGAGAATTGTAATAAATTTGCGTATTCATGATCTCAATTGGAACGAAAGAAACAACCACTTTACGGTTTATTAAAATATATTGACGGACTTGATAAAAGTTTTGAATCCCACTTAAATTACCTTGGCTTTGCTGTAAATTTTTCTCACAAATTTTAATAAATGCTTTTTGTAACGAAATTTTAATTTACCATTCAGCTCTTAAATTTAAAATATTAAAGAAGGAATCATTTTTACTGTTTTATTATCAAAATCTTAACAAAAATTTAGAAAATACTAAATATCTTAAAATAAGAAATACAGCTATTAAATATTTAATATTTTTATGATTCAAATTTACTTTCTTATTAATCGTGATTATTATTATCAATTTCAAACTTTTCCGTATGTTATAATCTGAGAACTTCTTTACTATGTTTGTAATATTTTTTTTTCAAAAAGTGGTTAAAAAATAATACCTGTAACTATATAAACTGTAATTTTTATGTAAAAATATATATGTAAACAGAACTTAACTTTATTAATTTATTTTGAAAATACATGTAATTAAAAAAATAATAGTAATACCAATGAAGTGATATTTAGAATGTCCTTAGCACTAAAATAAAATCTCATCTAACACTTCTTTTCTAATATAGAAAACATTTACTATGGTAATATGAGATTGTTTTAGCAATATGTCTTGAATTTTGCGAATAGTGTAAAATGTTAGACATCACAGACAATCAAATAGACTAAATAATAGGAAACAGACTAACTGGAGCAACTGTGAAAGAAACATTTCAACTTTTGAGCGTTTTTAGACATCCATTTTGTAAAGTCATGAAAGCATACTAAAAGTACAGCAAAACAAGATCATCAAAGGTATATAGTACACAGTGGGGTTTTTATTATATATCTATCTCCCATCATGGTCATGTCTTAATAATTCATCACTGTCATGATGGTAAACTCATAATAACCTACGGTTGCCGAGAGGATTTCTTCTCATTATGAATTAGTATCACTGAGTTCATCTCTAGATGACATTACCAGCAAAAAAGAGAGAAACTTACTTTTTATCAACAATTCGCGGAATTTCAAGATGATGACAACAGTGAGAAATATATGTTAATGTGTAACAACTTTTTGTAACAATTTTTCTTATTTCCGTTTAATTAAGAAAATAAGAGAATCAATATGAGATTACCTCTTTATAAGAAAAATGTGCACTACATGCTGTCTTGCATCTATTATCCTTCATTGTTGCTTATAATAGTTGTCTTTCTATTCTTAACTGTCTTATTTTCGTATAAATAGTTATCTTATATTTCACAATTTAAACGACTTTTTACAGTTGATGAAACCACATTTAAAATATTCTAAAAGAGCATATCAGCGAATATTTTATAAATAATATGGTATAGCTTTTCTTTCCTGGAAATTGGGATGTAGAGGAAGTGAAAAATTATGACTGATGGCAATAATTACCATTTTCAATAGCATATCATAACCGAAATTCATATTCATAAGCTTCAAAAGCTTACGTTTGTCCATAGAGGAGTTTGAGAATTTAACGTTAAGTTTCAATACAATCATGTTAGTTCATACGTATTCAATTACAATTTACTAATTCTGAGTAAATAGTCATATTTTTATATCATTTTCGTTAGCCAAAATAGCATCCGATTTAAATTATTATTCTTTAATTTGATTCATAAATTTTTATATAAATATTTAAAGAAAAGCTATAAAAGTATCTTTAGCTTTATTTTAAATTTGAATACCATAAAAGTCATTAATGAAATTCTATGTCAAAATCACCAGGATTTAAAATTGTAGTTTTTTGTTCAGTTACGATGAAAGTGTCGATATTTTGCTTTGAATGATGCCAAAGAACCTCTTAGCTTGCAGGCATATCCAATTTAATATTGATATAGTAATTCACAAAGTTGGTGGATATGCAACTATGATAAATTCTGTATACTGTAAAATAAGTATTGTTATATAAATCAATTTCCTATAAACAAATATAAAGAATTATTATAATAATTGAAACATTTTAGATTCATTAAAGAATTCTTTATTAATATGGTGTGGGACGACCTTTGGTATTTATTACAGCTTGGATACAAATGGTGAGTAATATTTAGAAGAATATTGTACCAATCTTCATGGACACATTGTAAAAGCTCAGGGAGAGTAACCTCTGTAAGTTATCAATTCTGTATTGAACGCTCTAAAATAAATCATTGATTTCCCGTTGAAATCCAAATTTGATTGATTTTCAAATAAATCATTTAATTTATATTGGGTTCAAATGGCTGCACGAGCCCCAAGATAGATGCTTAACTTCATCCTCGCGTTCATCAAGCATGATTGGTCAAGTCTCGCTGCATAAATAGGGGTATTATCATCCTAAAAAGTCATATATCCGTAGGAAATAAAGTTTGCATTAGAAGATGGGCCTGGTCAGCTGAAATTTCTCTATACTTCTAAGTGATCCTTCCCTTTATGATTACGATTGGTCCAGCAGAAAAACCACGAAACTAATGCCCATATCATGATAGATACACCTCCCTGCTTTATTACTGGAAGGATACTATCACGATCACACACACACACACATTCGCTTGTATTAAGTGTCCTCCAAATGTGCATCCACCCGGTTCTAACGATATGTATGAAAGACAATTTGTCAAACCATATAACTTTTTCCACTTATCAATCGACCAAGTTTTGTGAATGACATCACGGTAGACAAAGTTTGGCCTTAACATACGTGACTTTAAATAACTACTGTGCCTCAATTTTTTTTTTTTTTTTTTTTTTTTGTGAACGTGTTTTTTAACTGACACTCGACAATCCAGATGCTGACTAAGCTCTGCAGTCATCTTTTCTGCACTTGTTTGCTTTTCACAGACAATACAATCCACTTCAATACCAGTTATCTCTTTCACTGATGCAAGAGAGAACAGGAGCATTAATTAATCTTTATTTTGCTTTCTTATGCTTGTCTTGCCTCGCTGTGCGTACGCTTTCATGACTTTAGGCATCGTACCTTTTTTAAAATTAGATGTTTTGATCATCTAATTTTAAAAAAGGCTTTAATGTTAGATGTTTTGATCACCTTTACTTCAGCCAGATTGGCTCTTGCAATTTGGCCTCTTCGAAACTTTGAGAGTTCGACATTTTACGCTTTTGAAAAAATCCAAGACATAGATATTTGAAAGGTGTCCTAAACACATTTATTCACAGGTATTTTTATTATTTTTATAATCACCTGTGCTTTTCAATTATAATTGTGAGCAACATTTTTAAAAATAAGTAACGCTAAAAAATTACAATGTGTTATTCCAACGATGCAAGAACAGATTCGTTTATTTGTTATTCCTTGCTCAATTTTATTCATTTTCATTGCGTTATCTTAATAAGCACTTTTCCTTTCCACATTCATAATTTTTTAAATTAGTATTTGTTAATTGGTTACTTTATTAATTCATAAGTCTTATTTGTTATAATTTTTAGCTATATTATAACCTTTTTTCATGCAGAAAATTCAAAATAAATTGACTTTATAATAAATCCGGAAGCAATAGTAGAAACTTTTAGAGTTTTATACTTATAATTACTAATTATATATTTTATTTAATTATACAAGTTGTCTAATGAGAATGGTACCTAACATTTATACAGTACATGCGTGATTCCATATTCTGCATAATTAATGAATAATTTCTATGTTATTATATATTTAAAATTAGATGTATATTTTTAAGATTCAAACATATTAAAATAGTTTATTTAATTTATAATCCTTTCAACGAAAGATTAAAAATTTCTAGATCATTAATGCTTTTAAAGTTTCTATATAAGTGAATGAAATGTGAGGTTCAATTCTTCAAAAATCATAATCTCTAATTTAAGAATAATTAATAATTCATGTGAACCTGCCTTTTATAATACTAAATTCGTGCAAGGGTATTTTGGATGGCATTCTAACAGAAAACCAATTTTATAAAACAGTTTAATATTTAGAGAATCTGTATTATAGCATTATATGAATTAAATAAAAGTAATACGTGGAGGTTTATTTCCAAAACATATTTCCCTGAAATATTATTTAACATGTATCTATTACAGAAAAAAGCAAATGAAAACAGTTTTTTGACGTATCCGATGTACAGGAAAAGTGTATTACATAAGTATACCTGTATTTTTTTCATTAAATTTCAGAAATAATTTATTTCGCTTAAAGTAAAATTTATAATAGAAAGCGGGTTAAGCGGGAAATGCTAATGACCTGCTAATATTTATTTTTATTGTTTAAAATAAATTTGAATTTCATAATTTATATATGAGAAATTTTAACTATAAGAAAATTATGTAATACAACTGTGAATATATAATGCATCATTTGTGAATGTAAAATTTACATAAATATATATTTTTTCAACTTTCAATAAAAAGTACTTATTTATTTGAATTAATATGGAGGAATAATAACTAATATTAAAGTCTATTTTTATTCTAGGTATTTGAATCTCTAATCCAAAAAATATTGGAAAATACACATCCAGAAACCACAAATAATATTGATGGAATGAATTCTTCTGCTCTTCAGAAACCTAAAGATAGTAATTCTGCGAATTACGAGAAACATATCAAATCTAATAAATGTCCCACACGTTGTCTGGATGATGAAAGTTCTTTCGTACAAGAGAAATCTGATGAAACTATGAAGTCTGTCCAATTAAATGCAAAGAAGTCTGTTAATAAGAAAAATGAAATAAATAAGTGTTATGAAAAATGTGATAAAGATGATGTTATATTGGAAAATGAAAATTCTTCAAAACACAATTCAAACTATTCTGAAAAATCGAATCAAAATGATTCTTCTGTTTCTGAGAAATCGCAGGAAATAAATTCTCTCAAGTATGAAAATTCTGGTGAATCTAGAAAACTTAGTATGTTAAAATTAAATAAATATTCTATTCATCAAAATCTAAAAGAAAATAATTTTGACATTCATGAGAAATCTATCGAACCTATACATTCTGTCATTTTGAATGAAGATGGTCCCACCTTTCATAAAAAATGTGAGAAAAAACTTATCATTCGTGAAAAATCTGAGGAATTTATTATGAAGGAAGGTAAGAATTTAATTGAAGAAGTATGTGAATTAAGGAAAATTAACTTGTCAGATGTAAATAAATATTCCATTTCTGAGAAATCAGAGGAAATAAATTCCCTTGAAAATGAGAAATCTAACAAATCCAGTAAACCTAGCGTATTAAACCAAAACAAGTCTTCCATTCTTCATAAACAAAAAAGTAGTTTTACCGATCTTGAAAAATTTACGGAATATGTAACATCTAACTTGATGGAGAACGACAACTTTTTTGTTCAAAAAGAATGTGATAAAAAAATTTCCATTCATGAAAAAGTTAATGATTCTTTTCAAGCTAAATCTAGTGAATTTAAGAAGCCTATTATGTTGAACGATAGATATTCTTCTGTTCCTCAGAAAGTTGAAAGTAATTTCCCCACTCTGGAAAAATATGACAAATATACGCAACAATCCATGTTGGGCAATGATAATTCTTACGTTCATCAGAAATTTAATGATTATTTCCCAGTTGTGAAAAACTTTGGCACTCTTACGCAATCACTTCTAATAAATTCATCCATTCATTACAAATCTGACGCGGATAAATTTTGTGTTGATGATAAATCAGGAAAACCTATCAAACCATTCGTGAGGAAAGAAACAAATTCATCCAATCATCAGAAATTTCAAACAAACAATTTTTGTGTTGATGATAAATCAGGAAAACCTATCAAACCACTCGTGATAAAAGAGACAAATTCATCTTTCCATCAGAAATCTGTAGCAAACAGTTTTATCATTGACGATAAATTGAACAAACCTAAATTATCAGTCACACTAAACGAAAGAAATTCTTCAGTTCAAACTCTGAAATTCATAGTAGTGATAAAATTAGGCTCTAAAAAATGTAAAAAAATTCCTGTCCTGAAACTCAGTTAAAAACATTAAAAAAAATTTTCAGAATCATCAGTGTTTTTAAAAGTAATATTGAATGCAGGAATTCACGATGGCCTTTGTTCTTCTGGAAAGAAATTCTAACTAGAATTCATTGTACTATATTTTGGAAAAAAGTATACATTCATGTATATATGAATATAAACTTCAATGGCATCGCTCACGTTAGAGTCATTGATTCATGAATAGTTTGACGTGGCTAAAATTCTTCCCCATTATTTTAATCAATATGAAAATTATTTGTTCAAACACATTTTATTTATTTAGATTAATAAAATTCTTTATTGGGTTCGCATTAAATATTTTGTGATTTATTACCTATGTAAATGATATGAACATTAAATGCATAATAATAAACACATTTTCATTTGGAGGAAAATGTTTTTGACAAAACATTAAAATTTTCTTTGAAGCTAAAATGAAACACATGTTTATCAGATCCTTTTGAAAACTATATGATGTAAATGGAAACCGTAAAAAATTATAAAATAAAATAGCTACTACTCAGAAAAACGGCCTGATAATGAATGTTTGCTTTTTTTTCATTTAGATATTGCGTATGATCTTTTAGAGACATTTCATAAATATTTGCTTTTTTATGAGTCGCAAAAGAGGAAAGCTGAAAAAATAATGCTCAACTCAATAAATATGCACACAAGAAATAGAAACGCAAGGTTTCCTATTATCATTAATGCAACTTTTTCCCTTCTGGGGATGGATTTCTGTCATTTGAAGATTTTAAAGCTAAATATTTTAGTCCAAGAATTTTGCTTTTAAATAATATAAATTACAAACCTTCCCCAATTATCCTTCTGAAAAACTAGTTCGAGTTCGAAATCTGAGATTTCGTAATTACCGATTGTTTACAATAATTCAGCTCAAGCAACTGCTTGAAGTCAATATTCGGACATGTTAACATCTACACCTAGCCAAACAATAGCAGCTGAATAATTAAAGTCCACCAACTAATGAATTCAACTGTTTGTAGGTTTAATTCCAATATCGGGCGGAAGTACTTATAGTATTTCAGAATCCCCTTTAAATTGCAAATTCCCCAATGAATGAGCCCTTAGCTGTAAAATGTAAACCTTAGTGATAAGACAACCAAACCGTCGAGAGATTCTTTCATTATCTATCTATATCTGTATGTTGAATTATTGTAATTAAATCTGAAATAAGGTCATCTTTTAAAATATGCAAGTTCGTTCATCTATTTTTTTTTATTTCAATAAGCAAATTTCCAAAAATTTTGTTGAAAGTAAGATTAAAAACATTTATATTTTTACATTTTTTCCTACTGTTTAGTGGATTTTTAATCAGTATTAATTTTACAAAAGAAGCAGCTTCGATTTTAAAAAATAATTATGAATTGCAGTATTTTTCTCTGAAAAAAAAATGGTATTCGTAATAACTAAAATCAAAATATATCTATATATTGCGCATAGAGTGGTTGACGTCAAAAATTCAAGTTCAAATTCTTTTATTTATTTCTCATGTGCGTTCAATAATACCAAAAACGATTGCAAGAAAAAAAAACTTGGAACACTCACTTTTTGCTTTTAAAATATAATCCGAGATTTAATATTTCCTACCAAAAAATCATGTTCAAATAAATGTCGACTTAATTTTGTCTAAACTGAACAATTAGGGGTCTGAAATTTTTGTTCAGGAAATAATAAAAAGACAATATACTATTGAGAGTTATATTGGAAAAAATGTTTTTTTCGTATATATACGTATATACACCAATAAAAAATCACGAAAATATAAGCTATTTATTTTTTCTTATTTATCCGGAAATTATGTATGTGTAAGTTATCTAACTTTTTAAATTGATATCGGACATTAATTCATATGAAAGAGTCTTAATATACAATATTTCATCAGTTCATAGCACATCTTATTCTTAATGGAAAATGATAGTAATAACTTATATATTCGAAATTTACATTTTTTGCCTCACGATGTGAACCAGTATCAAAACATTCTCTATTATCTGTAGAATTAAAAGCTTCGGATCAGGCATCTCTGAAAGCATTAGCCGAACAAAAATAGATTTTGTGATGCATTCGCAAAATTAAAATTAATTTTTCAACAACTATCTCCTTTTATAAAATATCCTTTTTAATAGGTACGATAAGGGGGTATTCATGACGGAATGCCATTTCGCTTAAAATGATAAATGTAAGGGAAAATTTTAACTGTTAATGTATGAAGCAACACACAAAAAGATAAACTGAAAGATCGATTGTCTCAACCACTTAATTTTATCCCTTTACAATACTGAATAAAAAGGTGTCCAGTATTAAAATAAATCCCATCTGATGATTGAATCTGTTTAAAACAAGGTTTCGTAAACATTTTAATGTGGGGACCCTGTAAGTATTGCGCAAAACCGACACACATGTGTGAGTGATACTATCAGTTTTTCACCTATATACTTACTGTGATACATTATTGTAGTTTAAAACCAATAGTTTTAAGATACAGAACAATATAAACACTTCATTTAAGTAGTAAACTTAAAAATATAATACAAGAAGAAAAATAAATTACTTGGATAAATTTAAATATTTCAAACATTTACTGTATTTTGTCCATTATGTATACCCACTTGGTAGGACATTATTGAAAAAACCCACTTCCACTTAATAACACGAGAAAGGCTATCCCTGTTAACAAAATAATTTTATTGTTAATTCTTAGCAAAATATTTTAGGCCGTAAGACGAAATACTTCAACCATTTCCTTGATTTTATGGTGTTTAAGGTAAAAAATGTTGACCACATAAGCATGTTGTAGAGTGAGTGTCTTTTCTTGGCGCAAAATCCCAAAAAGGACATACTGCGCTAAAAATATATTGTAGAAAAAGTATAAGAAAGCTTATTATAATTCCACAAATCGTTAGATATTCTTTGACGATTGCTGGACATAAATCTTCAAACGACTTCCAATTAAAAAATCGTTTCAACCCCAAATTATTTGATTATTGAAATTTTCTTCATGTGGTTTAAATGGAAAATGAGTCATATACACGTTAATTCTGAATGCATATTTAGTTAATTTAGTTTTTCAAATGTTTCTCAAATAACTGCTTTTGTAGCTGTAATTTATTTGGAATATATTCTCAGTCAGATTTTTTTTGTTCGGTTAGAAAGAGAAGATTTCTATCACCTCTGATATTTTTTGGACACCTAGGCCTCTCGATGTATCATGCAATGAGTATTTTATATGTTCGTAGTAGTTTTTTGTTTAATTTTGATTAAAGTATTTTTTAACCGACCATCGCTTTAACATCATCTACGAAAATACCAATACTATTACGTTACATTGATAGTTTTAGATTGCAAAGATTATCGCCGTCCAAAGTATCAAAATCAAAAAATTTACTCAACTTTTATTTAATATATGAAAAAAATTAATGAGTGAAACAAAACGATTTGCAGGATCTGAAGAACTCAACGGAAAAATCATTGAATGATAATAATTACAAAAAGTCTATTAATTGATTAAAATTATGGGTCACATTTAAATTTAGTTGGTATTCTGCAAACTCTTTTTAAATTCAAATAAATACTCTTTGCAACCCATTTTTAATTTTTTTATTTAGCTTCCTTCAGATATTACCTCACTCATCAAAAGAAAAAAATTGTCAATTAATTATTAGTCCTATTTTCCAACGCTAGAATATTTGTATTTTGACTTGCTAAATTTGATTATCCTATCATATTTGTTGTTTTCATTTAGAGCTGGAAGGATGATTTATTAGGTCTAGTGTGGCGCCCTGTTTCTTACAGTCGAACCGACATTAGAACTTATTCACTATTTAGTAACAGGAATGTGTTGTGTTTTCTATTGCTGTCATATTTTCGTTTTCTATATACACGTGTGTTGGAGAGAGCTTATGAATTTTCTGTTTCCCTCCTTGCAACATTAGAATGTGGCTCACAATCTATGAAAAATTCTTTTCAATTGTGGATATATAACAGCCTCACAATTTATATCTATTAGACCACCAGTTTCATATTCTGATATTTCTTTAAAAAAAAGTTTGTCAAAAAACAACAATGAATGTTATAAAAGTTTAATTGACGACACCATCTTATTTGCACAATGAATGATATCAATCTTCAAATTTGCTAAAAACTCAAATTAATACAATACATGCAAAATCATTCAAAATGTTTGTAGAGGACTTTCCTGAAAAATGTAAAATTATAAGGAGGCAAGTGAAAATATGGAAATATAAGGTGATGCTATGATACACAAATATGAAAGTAATTATAAATATCACAAAAGTACTAGTTCTTGTTAGTAATACATATATATTAAAAAATTGGTTTTTTCCTCATTTCTTGGATTGCAAAAATATTTATTTCAAATTTTGAGTACAACAATGTTGTGAGTTAAATGTAATATATTCTTATCAACTTAACTCAATTAAAACAATGATTATTTTTCTTGCCTAAAGGCTGAATAATTATTCACATTAATATGAATTAAATTTGTAATAGAAATATTCTTTAACACCTAGAGATTAAACACAAATATGATAAACATAGTTATAAGTGAAGCTTTATATATGATTTCATTTCTTGATAAAATAAAAAGGCAGCATTAAAATATTAGTTCAAAACTAATAGAAGTTTTATGATTTGTTAATGAATATCACTTAATAGATTTGTATTACTTCCAAAAATAACCAAACCATTTTTAATGAATTTAGTTTACATCTCTCTCTCACACACACATACATTCAAACACTTATATTATATATATATATATATATATATATATATATATATATATATATATATATATATATATATATATATATATGTTTGAATTACAAATTTGCAAACTTTATTAAATTATTATTATACAAAATGGAGATATTATTCTCTTTCTTTAAGGGTGAAAAAATATCAAGAATACCAATATAAAATAAATAACTGAAATAAATTTTGTTTATTATCACCAAATATTCATAATGATTTAGTTAGTAGCAAAATTATTGATTACAACAAACAATAATTCATTCAAATATTTATGCATCATTCAGTTTTTAAAAATATTTAGCTGTTACAATATTAAATGATTATAATAATAATTAATGTAGTCATTTATTTCTGTAAGAATTTCTATCATACAATTTTATAACAGGTTCATTAAAATAAAATACTTTATAGATAGAAAATTTGATAAAAATTTCAAAACACTTTAAATTGTAGATTTTTAATGTTGAGCAAAAAATATATTAACAATATTCAAACATGTAAGGACACAGATTCATCTTAAAACGATAGGTTATTGTACTTAGACAAAATTAATATAATTTTAGAATATGAGGCTTTTGAAATTCTGTTTACACGAAGTATCAGCAACACAACAATTTTATAAGATAATATTAATCTAAATGGAATAAAATTAACAGAAATTCAAACCATTTTATGACATTGTTTTGTAATATTTCATTAGAATTTTGAAAATATATTAACTGATATGCAATCATTATTCATTAAAAAAAATTTTGTTTTATAAGGTACTTTAAAATCGAGATTTTTCATTCATAAATTATGACTTTATTCCTCAAAATTTATGTTAGAAAATAACACTTGTGTTCATCAATAATGTAATCATCAATTTCTAAATGTAATGTTAGAAAGCATTTAAAAAAGTTAACATATAAGACATAATACAGGAAAATGAAAAGCAAACCAAAACTGATAGATATACATAATAGAAAAATACTTGATTGAAAATAATACAAATATCAGACATTAAATGGAATAAATTAGCAGAAACAGAGGGAAAAAATTTAAAATAAATATAGATAAAAACACTATCAGAAAGGAGAATTTTATTATTCCAAACTTCAAAATGATGGTGCATCATTTTGCCAAAATTTAATTTAAGTGGGAAACCATGAGTTTATTATACTTTTAAAATGTCCCAATAAATAGTGCCAGTATACTTGCTGTTATTTATTTAAAAGTAACAAGAAAATTAGGTTGAATATCAGCTATACAATGTAACTTATGTACTGAATTCAAATTGTGACCCAGTTTCTTAAAATAACCATAATAAATTGGATAACATATTCATTGAATTTAAATTCTAAGAAAATGTGAGAAATAATAGTTAATCATGTAAATACATATGGCAATATAACATGAATGAACTTAAAACCAAAATTGTCAAGTATGAATCAATATACTATTAAAGTATTTCAAATTTTGTACAGATTCTATTTGAGATCATAAATAATGAAAACTTTATTGGATATTGAATATGTATAATCTATAAATCAATGTAAATATTTCAAGAATATTTCTCATTAATATTCTGTGTCAAGAACATTCTGTCAAAAATATGAAACATTCTTTCATATAAATTTCTTTAACAGGTTGTTGTATTATTTACCATTCAATAAATTCTGGATAAATTATAATTGTTAATTAAAGCAAAAACTTTTGGTAATTATTTTCATGAATAGCAATGACATGCATACTTAAGTTATATTCACACCTGAATGTTTCTTGACAAAAACTGCAAACAATTAGTTTCTTTCTACTATGAATAACCATTTGTTTGTTCATGTCATATATCCTTGGAGTTTTATAAGAACAATTGTTTCAAGCATACATGTTTTTTACGATGCGAAATAAACAAAATTTTATATTATATCATGTACCAATAGTGTTCCATGATAATGAACTTCATAATATATATTAATCCAGAAAAATAAGTTATGAAATAAAATAAGCATAATATTTTTTTATTGTTCCACATAAAAGAAACCCTTTCTACAAAAGCCAAACAAAATTTGATTAAAAAGTCATTAGATATATTTTGGAATTTATGGTATTGATTTACTTTATTTGAATTAAAATCATAATAATTGATGACCATTCTTATTATCAGTCAGCAATGTTTTGATTTTTATGAATTGTAGTCACATAAGATTCAAACTTATTTTGAAAACTGAAAGAATTTGAGCCCAAAAATTGAGGCATTTGAATATTTTGACACTTCTCCAGAAAAGCTCTTTTGAATTCTAAGAGTATATAAAGGTGGTAAACGTCAAGCAACTCATCACACACACACACAGCCTAGAATGCCCCAAACATGTTCTATTGGGGTCATGAAACTCCAGTGGCTTTAATTACTTCAGATTTTGTTTAGCTCCCCTCGAACTGGACAATTCTCTAAGCTTCTAATTCAATTAAATGACTTTGTTGAGATATCACTCACTGAAAAAACATGCTTAATGATTCTTGACCATTCTTTTCTGCCTTGTCTTACACTAAATTGAAATCCAAATCCATTCATTATATCTAAAGCATTGTCATTGAGGTCAAATTCAAAATTTGCACTGTGCAAAATTTAAAAATCAGAAAAATTAGCATGTGATTCTTTTCTTTCATTTCATACTCATACAAAAAAAATGCTCATGCCATTATTTTATTTACAACATACATTAATTGTTTTGAGCAGTGTATTAAACATCTTAAAAGTATAGCTGATATTTTACATACTGAAAATAATTTTGAATTCTCCTTAATTTAAAGTTTTTCATGAACTATTAACATATGAGATTTCAAATTATCTTTGCGACTAAATGCTTTCTGACAAAAGTAACAAACAAATGGCCGTTCTCCACTATGAATACGCATATGTCTATTCACATTACTTTTCTCTGTACTTTTATAAGAACAATAGGAACAAGAATAGGTTACATATTCCTTGCTAAATAATTTTCCCAAGAGCCCTAGGAAAGAATAAAATAATTTTAGTTCAAAACAATTAAATTTATTAAATAATGAATAAAATATTTATCTTATTAATTTAATTAAATTTCTTAAAAGTTATAAATAATAAATTTTAAATCTCAATATATTTCAAAACATAGAAGTCAAATGTAAATAAATAACATTATTGATTGTAGAATATAATAATTTCATGAAATTACATTGTATTTTATTTCTCAATCCATATTGTGAAAACTGTAACAACTTCTATTCATTTAATTTTTCTACAATCATAAAAAGTACCTTTAAATCAATAATAATTAAATTATAAATTTTAAAAACTGCATATAAAAAAATTAGCTATTTATAGTAGATTTGTTACCACAAAATAAATTTTTTATATAAGTATCTTTTTTTACTAATTTAAAATTTTTAATTATTAGTTTTTAAACTCAGCTGTTTTATTCAGTCAAACAGTGTGATAGCAATTATGCTTTCACTGAAAGGAACAAACCTACCCAAAAACTAAATTTTATCTGGCTGATTTGACACTTAATGATCACATTGAGGAATAAATTAGGCAATCTTCAATTTAAAATTGATTTAAAAACTAAAAATTTTTGTATGATGTTGAGATATAATTAAAGTTGGGAATTCAAACTAAAATTTGTTGAACAGGAGATGAGAAAATCTAGCAAAATAGCATATATCATGCAAAATAAAGATAATTTTGTAAAATTTAACTATTTTATTAATTAGAATATACTTTTCAGTGTATAAAAAGAAACTAATTAAATTTATACATTTAAATAAGTTGGACACAATGAATAACTAGGTAAATAATATTTAAACTATATTATAAAATTTAAAAAAAAAATCAGCTACAAATGCAGACTTGTGACTAAATTTTTTTATTTTCTTTTATAAATGTATTAATTAAGTTTACTTACAACAGGCAATCATTGATAAAATGAAACTTCACAAGAACTTACTAACCTATGGTACGAAAACCATACAAATCATGTTGTTCAAAGAGAAATGGATAGAAAATTTAACTTTAATTTCAATCTTTAGACAAATAATTCAGTTATTTGGTTAATATCAAAATTTCGATTTTTGTAACACGTTAACATGATAAATTGTTGTAAAAAGATTAAAACATATGTAGGAAATCTTCTATAACAACTTTAAAGCATTAGAGGTGTTTCTATTCAAATATATAATTATATGGATCCAAAATTGCCATATATAACAGTATTTCTTGATGGCAAAGAAAAAGAATAATTCCTTAATTATAAAATATGCAATATTATATATATTCATCCCTAAGGTAATCAAAAATAATCTAATAAAAGATGTCTTAATAACACAAAATAAGAAATAAAAATTTTTCATATTTTATATGTTAAAATATATATTACATTCCAAATAGATAATAAAGAAACATATGTTTACATTTTGAAACAGTCATAATTACTTAAATTTCACAAAAATGCATATATTTACACATACTTTTAAATGATTTTCAAAAGCTTTCTCTAAAGCAACAATATTTACACAAATAGACAAGAAAACATTTCTACTTTATTATAGAATGTATAAAATGTGAATGTAATATAAGTATTTTCCAACATAGTAAAAAAAAGGAAGATTCTTTTAACTCTGCAGAATGTGAAACCCAAACTGTTATTCTCTGTTTTTAATTGCTGTATTTATGAATGCAACATTTAATGTTCTAATTAACTTACTTTTGTAAGCCTGATGTTTAACATGTAATGCATGGGGAGATCAAGTGTGCTCAATAAAAAAAATAAAAGGCATAGGATAAATATATGTGTGTGTGTCCGTACATGTATGCATATATTGGAGATAAAGAAATCTACTTTCAGATTTTAATATTTTATAAAGAGATACAGATATTTGCAGTGTAATTATATTTAATATCTTTTATGTGCACAAGTTTTTGATTATGAGGGTGGTCATAAATGTCAGTTTCTACATGCAAGAGTGCTCAATTTCAACTATCACATTATTATCTATTTCAATATATAGATTAGTTAAAAAAAAAATTTAGCCTACAACAAATAGCCCAAGAAATAATAGTTTTGATGGGAACTGCACTTGACCAAAAAAAATTTGTTCCTCTCTTAGATGCACATAATATGTTTTACTTTAGTACATGACAAGTTGTCTGCAGCTCTGATTGTTTTGTTAAGACTGATTCTTCTTCCTTTTTAATAAATCATAAATATTTTCAAGTCTCTTGAATGTTATGAGAATCTAATTTACATTTCATAAAAAATTATATAATTAAATGATTCATCTTTCACATTTTCCCCCCAATAAGACGTCTAAAAATTTAGGGATTTCAGCACAAATATACAGTTTCTAATTTTTTCCAATCGCTATGCATGAAGAGGGACATTTCATGATATGGGAAGCTATGTTGTGATTTTATACTGGCCCAAATATAAGCCTGGAAGATAGTATCACTAGTGAGAAGTATTAGATGATCCTAGTATTATGCAGAGTTTGTTTCTTGAAGGTGATGGAATTTTCCAAGATAATATATTCAAGATATTCATGCAATAAATTTGTACAATCATTGATAGAATCATGACAATGAAGAGAAACTTCCAGGGATCTGTTTTAGATCAGCAGAATTTTCAAGAATCACTCTAAGAACTTTCATAATATCGATAAGAAAAAAGGTAAAATATTTCTCGAAACATTATTCAGTACTTATAGGATTTGATGTGCATAGGATGTGTATCCATTTTGTTACAGGTCGAAGGTAAATCAATATAATATTTTACCAAATGATTCTTTATAAATCCAGTATGTTTATATTACTTTAATAAGCACTCAGGATAAGTAAAAGTTAACTAATATATATCTCTTCTTTACAATAATAGTAGCAGTATAAATAATGCACAACTTTTAAAATTTCCAACATTAATATAAAATTTTTTTACAGACATTTAAATTGTAATAAATATGAATTATAAATTCAATATAGGCTAATGTATAAGCTTAAAAATAAATAAATACATTTTTTATGAAAGTTATTATTGTATAGGCAATGAAACCTTCAGTAACAAAATATTGGTTATTGCTGTAAAAGTTTATATATTAAAGATTGGTTTACAATCACTCCTTCAGAGGCAACTTTACACAATATTGTCTTAGACTTCGAATTCACAATCAAATTTTCTAACTGCAGAATATTTTAATTTCCATATGGTATATTTTCCATATACATAAAAGAACAATATTCATTGTTTTCATTCAAGGTCTATTGGGTTTCAGCATCAAGAGGTGAATAATGTATAATATACACCCATGTATTGGGGATACTTAAGAGTTTTATCATTTTCTGTCCTTCCAACATATGAATGTGGTCCACAATCAATAAAAAGTTCTTTACAAATGTGATGCATTATCATAGAAGCTAAAAATGATATACATCAGTTAGTTAATATTTCTCAAAAAGTTTTCATTTAGTTACTTTAGTTCAGCAACAAACACCACTGAATGGTATAAAAGCTTAATTTAAACCAACATCTTATTTGTGACTAAAAATGTATATCTTAAAACACGATGAAAGCCTTAAAACTGATATAATGATTGCAAAATTACTTAAAAGGTTTGTAGATGGCTTTTCTGAAATAATGTGGAGTTATAAGAACATGAACAAAATTACCAAATGTACTAGTGTTTGTTAGCATTTACATTCAAAGTGAAAAAAATTGTTTGTTTCATTTCTTAGATTGTAAAAACATTTCTTACTAATGTTGCATTCAAAATGTTTGCAATGTTGTAAATTGAATTCAATATATTCTTATTTACTCAACTTGGCTAAAATAAAAATAAACTTTCTTGCCGTATAAGAATTGAATAATTCTTTACATTTATATGAATTTAATTTGCATTATTTAAAAAAATATATAAAATTTGAATCATTTCCAAAAATAATCAAATAATTTAAAATTAATTTAATATAGATAATTTATAGATAAAAACATCTGAATTACATATTTGTAAATTTTATTCAATTATCATTTAACATAATTGAGGTATTAAGCTTTTCAGAGGATGAGAAAATATCAAGATCCCTAATATAGAATATTTGAAAACATGTACAATATGAATACAAATGGCAATATAACATGAATAAATTTAAATCTGAAATTATCAAGCATAAATGAATATATTGTGGCAGTTAATCAAAATACTTCCAGTTTTGTATTGGTGTCTATTGAGATCATAAATAATGGAAAGTTTATTATAAATTGAATACAGCATATCTTATAAATTAATGTAAATAATCCAAGAATTTTTCTGTTATTAATATTCTATCAAAAATTATATTAATCACTGCTTCATATAGATTTCCTTAAATAAGTTGTTACATTTAATAAATTTTTGATAAATTATAAAAGATAATCAATCAAAGTTTAAGTTTTTACATAGTCATGATTTTTCTAACACCAAAATTATACCTATAAAAATTTATTAGACTTGAATTGAATTTTATGAATAGTAAAGACATGTTTTCTCAAAAGATGTTTATATCTGAAAGTTTCTTGACAAAGCAAGCAAGCAAATGGTTTCATTCCACTATGAGTAAGCATATGCCTGTTCATATCGTGTTTTCTAAAAGTTTTATAAGAACATTTGTTGCAAGAATACATAGTAAGTTCTGTATGATGCAAACGTCTCTTGTTTCCTGAAATAAACAAAAAATTTATATTAAATCTTTAAAATCTTTCTGGAAATATTAAAACAATGTAATTAAGACATATTAAAGCATATAATGATAGTGTTCATTGCTAATGAATGATATAATACATATTAACCAATACTCAAGGAAGTGATTCATAAAATAAAATAAACAATATAAAAAATATATAATTTTTTTATAATTACAAATAAAACAAACTATTTCTGAAAAATGCACACTACATTTGATAAAATTAAAAAAAAACATAAGATATATATTGGTATTTATAGCTTTGATTTAATTTATTTGAATCAAAATCACAATTGATGATTATTTTTATATCATTCTGCAATATTTTGATTTTTATGAATTGTAAACATCTGAGATTTCAATATATTTTGAAAACTGACAGAATTCTATCAAAATTTGCAGATAAATAACTGTTCTTTGATACATATGTGTATATGTTAATCTACATTAACATTGCTTACAGTCCTACAAGAAATGCAAATAAAAATAAATTACAAATTTCTTGAGATTTTGAAGGAAAAACAGAAAAAAAAACAATAAGACTTTTGTTTTTTTCTTTAATTAATAAACCTTTAATTTTAAATTCTTTAAAATTATCCCACACAACACAAG